>CM074855.1:123492500-124117500 GCA_037501455.1 Lantana camara
GAAAGAAAGGTGAAAAGGAGAAAACGTCTAAGATTCTTCAGACGAAAACCTTTCAGAAACAGGCGGACTGATCGATGCTTTGTTTGCAAAAAGAAAGGACATTTTGCAAAGAATTGTCCTCAGAACCGGGAGAAATCAGCCAGAATGGTTTCTCATGTTCAACAAAGCACATAAGCAAATCTCAACGATGCAGAGGTTGAATCCTTGTTCTCTGAACAAGATGAGCAGACAGAAGACACCATCTTCGCAATTCAAGAAGAATTTACAGATGGTTCATCCTCCTCTGATTCTGACAATGATCAAGTACTACCAATCCTACAGTCAGAATGCATCACTCAAGAGATTATCCCGTTCCATATACGTCCCTCGAAGTATGACAGACCAATCAAAGCAATTGGATTTATGGATACAGGAGCCATGAAGTCCATGATGAATCCAGACATCCTACCAAAGGAAGCATGGACAACTCACTACGAGTACTTCCAAGCAGCAGATGGCCAACAGTTCAAAACATCGCTGATCACGAAATATCCTATAGGGATACAATTCTTCCCAGATTGCATAATCTGGATAAAGGTCATTGGAAGCAAGCTGCATGGAAAAGATCTTCTCATTGGGTTTGATCTTTATCACAGAGCTCAAAAGCTTACCATTCTTTCCAATGGAATTAAGTATAAGAGGTACTTCCAGCCTTATACTACACTCTAGAAGATCTATGCATTAACAGAAGCATCCAAGGAATTCTATGATCTTGCCTCAAAACTCAAAGGATGCTGTGCTGAATCTCACTCAGAATTCTCTCATCAACATCCCTTGTGGAAGAATTCTGAATTCTTCATTCAACTTCCGTTCAAAAAGAATGAAGACATAAATCCTACGAAAGCTACACATCCAGGAATGACTCCTGATGATGAAAAGCTTGCAAGAGCTGAATGTTCTCAACTGCAGAAACTCGGATTAATTGAATCCACCACATCCAATTGGGCGTGCCAGGCATTCTATGTCAACAAACGGGCTGAACAAGTCAGAGGTAAAAAGAGGCTTGTAATTGATTATAAGCCACTCAATCATTTCCTTGCAGATGATAAATTCCCAATACCTCAAGCCCAAATGCTTTTCTCACATTTGGCCCAAGCCCAAATCTTCTCTAAGTTTGATCTCAAAGCAGGATTTTGGCAACTTGGTATTGATCCAAAAGATAGGTATAAAACAGCATTTTGTATACCTAATGCCCAATACCAATGGACTCTCATGTCTTTTGGTCTCAAAACCGCTCCATCACTATTCCAAAAAGCCATGACCCGAATCTTTGAATCCATCCTGCATAGTGCCTTAGTCTACATTGACGATATTCTCCTCTTCTCAGAAAATGAGAAATCACACAGGGCACTCCTCTCACAGTTTCATGAAATTGTCCAAAAATATGGAATCATACTCTCAGAGAGAAAGAGTCTCATTGGACAATCCTCCATTGAGTTTCTTGGAATGGAATTTTCAGAAGGAAAATACAAGCCAGGTCCTCACATTGCACAGGAACTTCTCAGTTTCCCAGATGATAATCTGACTACAAAAGAAATTCAACAGTTTCTTGGAATAGTCAATTATATCAAGGACTTCCTTCCACAATGCTCCAGATACACGAGTCAGCTATCCAAGATGCTCAGAAAGACAACCCCTCCTTGGGGTAAGGAACAGACGGCAGCTGTCAAACACTTGAAGCAGATCTGCCAGACCCCTCCACCTTTAAAGATTCCAGATAAAGGTGAAAGAATCCTTCAGACAGATGCTAGTGATGAGTACTGGGGAGCAATTCTGCTTGAAAAAGCAAATGGGAAAGAATACTACTGTGGAGATGCAAATGGACAATTTAGCCCGGCTGAAAAGCATTATCACACAGTTTATAAAGAGATTCTAGCCGTTAAATATGGAATCAAGAAATTTGAGTTCCATCTCATTGGTCATCATTTCACAGTTGTCATGGACAACTCATCTTTTCCTAAGATACTAGAATTCAAAAATAAGGGTATTCCCGAATCCCAACTGTTGAGATTGAAAGACTGGTTTGCAAAATACCAGTTTTCGGTAAAGCATATAAAAGGGGATCACAACCTCATCCCAGATCTCTTATCCAGACCAAAGCCGATTCATCTCATCTCATCAGCCAAACCAATACCCCTGATATACATGATGACTTCCTCTTCCCAAATTCCTGTTATAACTGCCGAACCAGTCCTCCCAGAATTTCCTCCGACATCATTCCCATTAACCAATCCTGATGAAATCAAAATCTTTGCCAGAAATCATATCTTTTACTACCAGGCAAAATTTCTCCTTGCTTTAGGACTCTCTCTCGATTCAGGAAAGTTTTATCCTGATAATCCTTTCCTTCCTGTTTTCACTTTGATCGACAGGGTTACTCTTCCTGCAGAAGGATACTGGTATTTCTGGTGCCTGGGTATTTCCAATTGGTTTGCCCTAGAAGTTGATCCAAAGATTCTGCTCAACTCTATCAGAACCAATGCTTACAATTCCAATCTTACCAAGTTTCTTTTTGGTTACTGGACCAGGAAAGAATGGATCAAGCATCTGATAAACATTGAGAAAAAGAATAGGTATATGGAAAAACCTCTAACTATCATAATCATGCATAGGCCTTATTTCTTTTCACAAGAAAAACTCCTTCCTCTTGCCTATTGTTATGATTTTACCACTACTGATGGTGGTATCGGCAAACATCCGGGTAAAGCTACTGAATTATACAACCATCTCTATGCCAAAAACCATGTCCCAACTCTTGGTCACATATCACCTTTTAATAAGAAGTCCTACTGCACCTCCAATGTCTTCTTGACAGAAGACTTCTCTGATGGGGATCCTTATGCCAGATCTATGATACAGAGTCTCAGAGAAACAACCTTGCAAAGAGCACCAATTCCAGAAGAAGATAAGATGGAATACACATACCCAGCAGGATACAGCCAAAACCCATGGGATTACTAGCATGAAAATGACTTAAAGAGAATCTTATCTCTTCTAGGTCATTATCACCATTAAAGTCTTTATAGGTCCTACCATGAAGACTTTTGTATCTTTACTTTATGTCGTGTCTGCCATTGTTTAGGCCTGCATTAGCGCGTGTGGTTGATGAGTCAGGGCCAGTTGTCTTTAGCCCTTGCTTTTTGTTTGTGGTCTGCGTACCACTTTCCTTTGTCGGCCAGTATGTTTTGGCCTTTAGTGTGCATTATTGCACTTAGTGGAGGAAAAGAATCTAAATTATATGAGGCGATGGGGCCCAGAAGTGTACCCGCCATATAATTTGGATTTCAATTCCGCGTTTGGAATCCGCAAGTTTGCCTATATAAGGTGAGCTTCGGCTTTCATTTTACTCAGACTGGGTTAGAGTTTGAGTCCCTTGTAAAGAGTTTGGAAATAAAATCAAGTTTCTTATCGAAGAGGAAACTGAAATCAACTGATCAGGAGATGTATCCATAGCTTGGAGGGTTTTCTAGCTCTTCTTCTACCAACTCGCCGGAATCTATCACGATATACTCACTTGGTGCCCCATTTTTCCGAAAAGATTTTTACATGGCTCTGATACCAAAGCTCGCCGGGAGCCCGGTATCTCCGTACATCGTATAGTGTAGAGAACTAATCTCAGTTTCACTTATGAATCTTTTTCTGGGAATATATCTCTCGTAACACAACTGCCCTAACGGTCTCCTACCTCGGCGGGACTTACTCGTTACTCCAAATATTCCCAATTACAGATTCAACAAGCTACTCAAGATACTCACTTACACAGAGATACTGGGACCGTAGCAATAGACCATTCCATGGAAATTATATAATTTTTGATGTACAGGATCCTCATAAGAGGCAAGTACAGAGCATACTTTTAAGATAATTAGGAGTATATCATAGTAGACCCTTTGAGGGTATGGAAGAACTAGAAAAAAGGCTTTAAGCTAGAAAGGAAGACATCAGAGATAAGAAACTTGATTTTATTTCCAAACTCTTTACAAGGAACTCAAACTCTAATCCAGTCTGAGTAAAATGAAAACCGAAGCTCACCTTATATAGGCAAACTTGCGGATTCCAGACGCGGAATTGAAATCCAAATTATATGGCGGGTACACTTTTGGGCCCCATCGCCTCATATAATTGAGATTCTTTTCCTCCACTACGTGCAATAATGCACACTAAAGGCCAAAACATACTGGCCGACAAAGGAAAGTGGTGCGCAGACCACTATCATAAAGCAAGGGCTAAAAGACAACTGGCCCTGACTCAGCAACCACTTTACAGCACGCGATAAAGCAGGCCTAAACCATGGCCGACACGACATAAAGTAAAGATACAAAAGTCTTCATGGTAGGACCTACAAAGACTTTTATGGCTGAAGATGACTTAAATGGCTGACAAAGACATTAAAGAGATAAGATTCTCTTTATGTCACTTTCTTCTGTAGTCATTTTCATTATTTGCAGCAAGCTTCCTCAATACTCTTATCAGAGTGAATTCCATTCTTCATCAGGAGGATAACTAGCTCTTGGATCCCCGATCTCATTAGCAAAGATACGATGGATGCTTCTTATATACATATCTTGGCAGTGCTCAACCCACACATAAGTGGTCTGAGTTTTGTCGAACAAGGCAAGATGTTCAGGGGTTTGTTCTCTGTTAGATGTGCATTTCTGGATATTGTTAATCCCAAAAGAGAAGGGATTTATGTTGGAACTTTCAAAATCGAAATACACTGGTTTCTTATGACTCAAGAGTAAGTGTCTTTGGCATGGTTGGTGCTTCCCATTATGCTGTTGAGGGAAGTTGCTCAGGACTGAGATGAATACAGGTAATCCTCTTCTGAAAGATTGGATTGCTGCAATAGTAGTCGGACCAAAGAACTCGGGTATTGGGAAGACTACATTATTATGGTAGAACAGAAGGGACAATCCCTTGACTAACCCATTGTGGTAGAGATCTGCAATGAAATCCAAGTCTTGAACCATATGGAGGTCAATGATAACCCTTAATGGTTCATTCTGTGGTTGAAAACACCTAACCCTGTGGGAGTATGGATATTATCCATAATTTGATTGAGTGTTTCAACTTTCTTCTTGTGGAAGATGTACTCCTGTAATTCCATGATATTATCATAGAATTTTTTGTCAGAAATAATGAGAATTTTCTGTTGGAGCTCAGGAGGTAGACCTGTAAGGAAATTCTTTCTCTCAATGTTTGAGAAGAATAGTCTTTCCAAACGGTAACCAAAAAGAACTAATCTTTTTTCTTCTTCCAACTTGAGAATCTTCCTTTGGAGAATCTGGATCTTCAGATTTGCAAGATTAAGATCATTGGTCATGACATCTATTTGATGATGCCAGAGGTGAACAACAGAAGTGGTGATAGCTTTGAGCTTTTCACCAGAAGAGATGGTAGCGAAGGACTCCATTTTCTTTTTCTTGCTGAAAGGTTTGTTGTAATGTTTATCATAGCAAGTGACTTTTATAGGCGCCTTTTTCTGGAGAAAGTAATCACCTTTATCTGGAATCTTTAAAGGTGAAGGAGTCTGGCAGATTTGTTTCAAGTGCTTGATAGCTGCCGTCTGTTCCTTACCCCAAGGAGGGGTTATCTTTCTGAGCATCTTGGATAGCTGACTCGTGTATCTGGAGCATTGTGGAAGGAAGTCCTTGATATAATTAACTATTCCAAGAAACTGTTGAATTTCTTTTGTAGTCAGATTATCATCTGGGAAACTGAGAAGTTCCTGTGCAATGTGAGGACCTGGCTTGTATTTTCCTTCTGAAAATTCCATTCCAAGAAACTCAATGCAGGATTGTCCAATGAGACTCTTTCTCTCTGAGAGTATGATTCCATATTTTTGGACAATTTCATGAAACTGTGAGAGGAGTGCCCTGTGCGATTTCTCATTTTTTGAGAAGAGGAGAATATCGTCAATGTAGACTAAGGCACTATGCAGGATGGATTCAAAGATTCGGGTCATGGCTTTTTGGAATAGTGATGGAGCGGTTTTGAGACCAAAAGGCATGACAGTCCATTGGTATTGGGCATTAGGTATACAAAATGCTGTTTTATACTTATCTTTTGGATCAATACCAAGTTGCCAAAATCCTGCTTTGAGATCAAACTTAGAGAAGATTTGGGCTTGGGCCAAATGTGAGAAAAGCATTTGGGCTTGAGGTATTGGGAATTTATCATCTGCAAGGAAATGATTGAGTGGCTTATAATCAATTACAAGCCTCTTTTTATCTCTGACTTGTTCAGCCCGTTTGTTGACATAGAATGCCTGGCACGCCCAATTGGATGTGGTGGATTCAACTAATCCGAGTTTCTGCAGTTGAGAACATTCAGCTCTTGCAAGCTTTTCATCATCAGGAGTCATTCCTGGATGTGTTGCTTTCGTAGGATTTATGTCTTCATTCTTTTTGAACGGAAGTTGAATGAAGAATTCAGAATTCTTCCACAAGGGATGTTGATGAGAGAATTCTGAGTAAGATTCAGCACAGCATCCTTTGAGTTTTGAGGCAAGATCATAGAATTCCTTGGATGCTTCTGTTAATGCATAGATCTTCTAGAGTGTAGTATAAGGCTGGAAGTACCTCTTATACTTAATTCCATTGGGAAGAATGGTAAGCTTTTGAGCTCTGTGATAAAGATCAAACCCAATGAGAAGATCTTTTCCATGCAGTTTGCTTCCAATGACCTTTATCCAGATTATGCAATCTGGGAAGAATTGTATCCCTATAGGATATTTCGTGATCAGCGATGTTTTGAACTGTTGGCCATCTGCCGCTTGGAAGTACTCGTAGTGAGTTGTCCATGCTTCCTTTGGTAGGATGTCTGGATTCATCATGGACTTCATGGCTCCTGTATCCATAAATCCAATTGCTTTGATTGGTCTGTCATACTTCGAGGGAAGTATATGGATCTGGATATGTGGAGACGGGATAATCTCTTGAGTGATGCATTCTGACTGTAGGATTGGTAGTACTTGATCATTGTCAGAATCAGAGAAGGATGAACCATCTGTAAATTCTTCTTGAATTGCGAAGATGGTGTCTTCTGTCTGCTCATCTTGTTCAGAGAACAAGGATTCAACCTCTGCATCGTTGAGATTTGCTTATGTGCTTTGTTGAACATGAGAAACCATTCTGGCTGATTTCTCCCGGTTCTGAGGACAATTCTTTGCAAAATGTCCTTTCTTTTTGCAAACAAAGCATCGATCAGTCCGCCTGTTTCTGAAAGGTTTTCGTCTGAAGAATCTGAGACGTTTTCTCCTTTTCACCTTTCTTTCAGCAAGTCCTTTCTTTTGACTCTTTGGATGAGAACAATTACATTCTTCTTTGGATTTGCATTTTATCTCAAGATGAGATTTCTTGCAAGCTTTCTTTAGGACTGATTTGTTCTTCATTAAGGACTTGAACATTGTTTGTTGCTCACAGAGTTTGTCGATCGTGGTAATGGCAATCTGGTGGATTTCTCCAAGAGAAAGTTGTGGAATTTCTCTTCTTGAGGCGGCTATGGCTCTGTGTAGCTCATGCTGGATATCTTGAGGAAGAGATGCAATGTACACATGCTTTAGATTTGGATCATTATACCCATTAAGAGCATAATATAATTCTGACATTCTTTTGAAATGGAAATCCAAATCTGGCTTGTTTAGCGAACAACACTTCATGGCGAAATAACTCTGTTGGATCATCTTTTAGTAAAGTGTGCTATCACCAATGAACTCAAGGTGGAGTGTTAACAATGCCATGGGAGCAGTTGCTTGCACGTATTGGATCTGTCTGTACTCTCCCAATGATTGGAACCATTCTCGTAATGTTCCTGTGAATCGTGAAACGAACTCCCTTAAGACAGTGGGGAGATGAGATTCTTTGATTCTTTGGAGATCGATCCATGCAGCAAAAGATTGTAGCCTTTCTTTCCTTTTCCCACTGGAATATCATCAAAAGTGAACCATGGGCCATTGGTTGGTTTAGATGGTCCAGAATCTGTGGTATGGAATTCTGGAGGTTCTTCCATTATTGGTTCATCATATTCTTGATGAGGTTGTTCTTGATGAGATCCAAAGTTTGGATCATCTTCCATAAAGATCTGAGAGATGTCTGCAACTTCATCTTCATTTTCAGTGGACTGGGAAAAAGATTCTTCTGAAGAGATTTCAGAATCATTGTGTTGGGAACTAGATCTTTCTGAAGAGGCTTCTGATTCAGAGTATTGAGAACTGGAATCATTTGAAGAGGCATCTTCATTTCTTGTAGGCTCTTTTTGGACATTAAGATTAGAAAGATCTCTAATCATCAATGTAGAAGAGGGTTCCCCAACCTTTTCTTTGTTTTTCTCCTTTGAAGAAGGAGAGACTTTTGTTGGCTTAGGCCTTGGAGGAGGTGGCTCAAAGGGAATATCAGATACCATGAAAAATTGGTTTGAGTACTCAGGAGAAGTTGGTGGGTCATAGAGAGAAGGTGTGACAGTTATAGGAAGAAAGGGAAGTGTAGGAACGGAACTTCTCTTCCTATCTTGCTCCATGTAAGCATGATCCTTTTTGAGCTTTCTGATTTCTCTCTCGTTTTGGTCGAACTCTGGACCCGTCCTTCTTAAGGAAATAAGCTGCCTGAGTTCTTTGTCAAGAAGCTCTATTCTGGCAACTACTCTTTGGTACATCTGATCAAGCTCCTGAGAGATAGTATTCACTTTCTGGTTGGTATCCTGAACGTGGGATAAAACCTTATCAACCTTTGAATCAAGTTGGATTAAGGCTTTATTTTGAGCTCTGGCATTTGTGGTTTGCCAGTTCAAGACTTCTTCTCCTTGAGAAAGGGACGAAGTTATTCCTCCATCAGAGTCGACTGTGGTAGTCTGGACATAAGGTCGGATTGCAACCTTATTTTCTGTGCTTCTTTCTGTAGGTGGAAAACTGTTGGCCAAACTGTGTATCATCATGCAAGGTTGGCATGGTAAGGATGGCGGCGGATTGCACTGTGGCAAATCCTGTTTGCAGCTTTTCTGTTTCTGCTGTTGCTGTTCTGCCTTTAGGATGGCTAACGCCTCTTCATAGAAAGACAAGGGTTGTGCGACTATCGGTGGATCTGGTTCTTTTGGTTTATAGGTCCTGCAAGGAAGACCTTTCTTTCTTGCTTTCCTTCGTCTTCTTCTCCGACTAGCCTCACTTTCATCATCGTCGTCGGAGTCGGATTCTTCATCGCAAGAACATCCAGGGTCACACATGGATGGGTCAGCATCCCATATGAAGTGGCCATCTACTTTGTCTGTGTAAGACTTCTTTCCATCGGGGAAGAAGGAGTTTACAGGCAGATACCCTAGGATTGGGTACGTTTCTCTGCTTGTCGGTATCACTGACTGAATCATCAGCTGTTTGAAGATTGGACTTGAAGAAGATGGAGTATCTTCTTGAGGTTGCTTGAAGATGGTTTTGGTTCTACCATCTGGCATCTTCTGGAACTCGTAGGTTGTAGATCTGATTGGCTCATGAGTCTGTTGGAGTGACTCATAGTTTGTGATCCACTCTGTTGGCATCAACTTTTCCAGTTCCTTTCTGGGAATTTGTCTAGGAACCTGGACGATAGTTAGAGTATCAGATCCAGAGTTTGCTAGAATCATTAAAGCGTCTGGGGATCCAGATCCTTGAAGATCTAGACCATGGCCCTGCAACCTGTAGACAAGCTGGTGATGGAGAGTAGCTGTTACTGCTGTAGCTACTTGCTCTGCTCTAGTGATTTGGACTTGAACTTTCAAAGCGTTGGGAAGATTGGCATCTCCCAAGGACATGGCGAAATTGGGGAAGTAAGTCAAGACTGCACTTCCGGTGTTGAGAGTGGTTACCACTGTCCCGATAACGGCATCCTCATACTTCAGGTATCTGGTATCCAGCAAAGCCAGCCTGGCTGTTACTGGAAGACCTTTTCTCCCTTGGTAAGAGAGAACGAGTCGAACGGCTCCGAAGTGGAGGTGTGTGTATCCTTCCTGTCTCCAGGAAGATATGAACTCTGAAGGGATGGAGAGAGTGACATACTGCTCTCGCTTGGAGTATGGTAGATCACATTTATCCAGTTTGGAAGACTGGACAAACTCTTTTGTTTGTGAGGGTCGGTTGGAAGAGATCAAAGATCTAATTCCTCTCAGAGAACCTCTTTTTCTGTAGATGTTGTAAGGACTGACTAAGGGTGGAACAGTTTGTTCTATGATAGCATTATTTGGGATAGTAGAATATTCTACAAGGTTTTCTATTTTACTGGTTGAGTGACGAGGAAGGGAAAGAGAAGAGGAAACTGAAATCAACTGATCAGGAGATGTATCCATAGCTTGGAGGGTTTTCTAGCTCTTCTTCTACCAACTCGCCGGAATCTATCACGATATACTCACTTGGTGCCCCGTTTTTCCGAAAAGATTTTTACATGGCTCTGATACCAAAGCTCGAATCTTCAAACTTCTAACTTGAAGTCTAGAGAAAGTCCACCAACTTGATCACAATCTAACTAGTAAGGATGCTAGTTCTCTAGTTAGTTTTTAGGCTTAACCTAGGGTTTTATTTAATCTTGGAGAAAGGAAGGTGTTCAACACATGAACCAAAAGGAATTGCCAAATTAGCTCTAAAGGGGAGCATGAGCTCCCCTATATATAGGAAAGGGGAGGGGCGGCCGAAATCCTTGTCCTCATAGGCAAGGGTTTTGGTTCCTCTCTCCTATTACTTGATCTTCAAGTAATTTCCAACTTTGACTTTGAATTCTAATTCAAATCAACTTTAGGAGAGCTAAAATTATCCAAACTATTTTTGGATTATTTTATACTTTATTTATAAAAAAATAAATAACTTATTTTATCTAATTAATTAATTCGTAATTAATTAACTAGATTATTTTCTCCAAAATAAGACTTTCTTTTTAATTCAAAATTAAACCAAAGTCTATTAAATAATTAACACATTTTATTATTTAATACATATATATATATTCACACGTGTGTGACACGTGTCACTCACGTGAGCCACACGTGTGATTTCACACGTGTGGAACCCTCTTGGCCCGATTAACTCGTTTAATCATTTTCAAGCCTCAACTCATGTAACCAAGTTGTTGTGTGTGACCCTCTAGGTTCTCAATTCAATTAGCAGTGACCCTAATTAATTAATTCACTAATTAATTAATCAGTCCACAGATTAAACGACCATAGTCTAGCAACAGGTGTTTAACCCCTAGCTGAATTGGAATGTTCGGATTCGACAGAACCTTTAAGTCATTGATTCATGTGAGATACAATCCTCCTACTTACTATCTCTCAACCAAGATCTAGGGCAAGGGAATAATCAGAACCCTAATAATCCGGTCTTAAAGCTAAGTGCATTTCATATCCATTTGATCTCAATCCAAGAAACCCTTTTCTTGATGTCTTGATCTACTGCCTTGGCCAAGGACTCCATATGGCCTATGAATGACTTACACAATAAGAGATCACCTTGCAAATGCAAGTGTAGGTCCTTTCTTGATTCTCATTCACTTTCATGAATCACTTGTGCAGCCCCAGCATAAGCCTTGAATCAGTTGTCTAAGGCGACACCCTTTAAAGCTTATACCTAAGACTACAGAGTTAACTCATAAAGTGACAAGGAACCTCAAGTCTTAAGGATCAATTAATCACATCAATGACTCGTGAGATATTTCCTAATCTGGAAGTTTCTATTTCCTGAAATAGAATCTTCCTTTCCCATTTAGGAATGTTCTCACACGGGGCACCTCAGTGAACTTACTTATTAAAGTAAGCACCTTCATGTATCACGCACGTATCAACTATACACTTTGCACCTCCATGAAACAAGGTGGTCCTTCTTAAGGGCGTGATCCCACAAGCAAGCCTTAGAGGAGTCAGGTTGACACTCCCACTGTCTGTAGGACTCATCGGCTTGGAGTATTTTACTAATCATGACTTATGTGATATAGGGCTCGTTTCATGAACCATTTCACCTAAATGGTAGAGTCCTAAAGTCATCAGGATTAGGGGAGTTCTCATACATGCACAGATAAAGTAAACGCATACCAAACAAGAGCATATAAAGAAGTGTTGCCTCAATTCGTTATTTCATTCAAAGATTGTCTGTGATTACAATAAGGAAAAGCACAAAGCGGATATACAATCGGCTTTCTAGGGCACTATTCCTAACATCAACATCAAACTCAATGATAATAATTATGCAGTATGGTCAAGAACAGTCCAATTGGTACTACTTGGCCGAGGAAGAATGGGATACATTACCCAAAAAACGGTGTCCTCTGATCCAGGCGATGCTGGATACGAAGCTTGGGAACAGACAGATGGATCTGTTCGAAGCCTTATACTTAACTAGATGGAACCCGAGATTGCCGCACAATTCATTCTCTACCCCAACACGAAGGAATTGTGGGACGAAATAGAAGCCACCTACCACGACGGAGGGGATAAATTGAAATTGTATGAACTCAAGTAACCGGCCTATCAAATTAATCAAGCTGATATGTCCGTAGATTAGTACTACTGAACCGTACAAGGGATTTGGAGAGAAATCGATCTTCGGTAGCCTCAATCTATGAAGTGTGTCGAGGATCAAAAAGCCCATAATCCGAAAAAGCAAGAGGATAGAGTCTTCGCCTTTTTATGGGGACTGAACGAGAAATTCGACCTAATTAAAAGGGATTTGCTTAAAACCCAGCAATTACCGACTTTGGAATAGGCCTATAACGCCATCCGGAGGGAAGATCAGCGATTAACGGCAATGACAGAACTTCCTGGCGGATCAGCAGTGGCTGCGAAAATGCGGTCAGAGACGACCTCATCTTCCCATGGTCAGAGGCAACCCCAATACCCAAAAAAATTCGGCAACAACCCAAAGTGTGAGGTATGTGGGGGCAACAGACACACAAAAGAGACGTGCTTTGAAGTCGTGGGATATCCAGAGTGGTAGGCAGATTATCAAGCAAAGAAGAAGGCGGAGAAAGGGAAGCATTCCACCGGCGGCGGCACGATATGGCCACCCTCCGGCAAAGCCACAGTCGTACACGGTGGCACCAAGCATAGCAGACAGGAGCAGCCTGGCCCTGTAGCCGTGTTACAGGGAAGAGAGAACAACAGCGGTGGCTTCACCGGCGAGCAAGCCACCAGCCACCAGGTCGGCGACGGCAGTCCGCCAGAGCAAGGTAGGGGGGGTTCACATTGAGAATAGAGGAGAAATGCGGCGTGTTAGGGAAACTAACAAGAGAAGAAGAGAATTAGGTTTGGGGTGTGACTTGGGCCTGGGAGATGAAATTGGGGTTGAAAAGAAAATTGGTGGTGAAAAAAAATCAATAGGTGGGCTTGGGGAGTGTGACTTAGGCCGAGAAAATGAGTTTGGGTTTGTAAAGAAAATTGAGGGTGAGGAAAAATTAAATGGTGGGCTTGATGCAGATTTGAGTGAGAATAAATTAAATATGGGCTTTGGGCTTGAGATAAAATCTAAGGTGGAATGTGGATTAGAGGGAAAAATTAATGTGGGCAAAAATCATAAATGCATTAACCACTTTGAATCCTCCCATGAGTGGCTCATAGATTCGGGGGCTATAGATCATATGACCAATACTTCCCCAGACATTCAAATCTCCACCTCACCTCGAACAACGGCCGTGATAAATGCAAATGGTTTTTCCTATCCAGTAACGGGGGCGAGAAAAATTTACATTATCCATTAAATTAGATTTATCTCATTGTCTTATTGTACTTGCCCTTACTACAAAGATATTGTATGTGAGTCAGATTACCAAAGAATTAAATTGTACTGTGCTGATGTATCCATCTTTTTGCCTCTTGCAGGATATTCGTACCGGGGCGATCATTGGGCGTGGTATTGAGAGTGATGGGCTATACTACATCACTGATACATCACATATAGGATCAACCTCCTTAGCTCATAGCAGAAGTGACAAACAGTTATGGTTATGGCATCGACGGTTGGGACATCCTTCTTTCCAATACATGAAACAATTATTTCCGAGTGTATTTTCTGCATCCAGTACTTTAAATTGTGAAATATGTGTATTAGCCAAAACTCACCGAACTATGTTTTCAAGTTCGATGAATAAAACAGATGCTCCTTTTGCTTTAATACATTCTGACGTATGGGGGCCCGTTCCTAGTCATGTTTCTTCTAGATACTGATGGTTTATACTATTCATTGATGACTGTACCAGATTTACATGGATATATTTTTTGAATCACGAATCAGATGCCCCATCAATGGTAAAGCAGTTCTTCGAGATGATCCAAACTCAGTTCTCCGCAAGGATCAAAGTTTTTCGTTCTGATAATGGAGGGGAGTATATCAACCAAAAACTCCAGGATTTTTTCTCTCAGGATGGGGTTATTCATGAAGCCACATGTCTATACACCCCTAACAGAACGGGATTGCTGAACAGAAAAACCGTTAAGTTCTGGAAAGTGCTCGGGCCTTTCTCTTCGAAGCCCATGTACCCAACAAGTACTGGGCGGAAGCCATCTCCACGACTATTTACGCCATGAATCGGTTACCCACATGGGCCCTGAAGATGGATACACCCCTGGACACGCTCAGGCGATTACACTCCATTCCATTTGTTCTTTTGCTACCACCACAAGTATTCGGATGTGTTGCCTTTGTCCATGCTCCAAAACACTTGCGCTCCAAACTCGACCCCTGTGCCATCCGGTGTGTGTTTCTGGGCTTTAACCCTACTCAAAAAGGGTATCATTGTTACGATCCAACTGAGAACCGCCACTACATCACTATAGATGTGGACTTCCTGGAAATAGAGTATTATTTCAGAACGACCTCCAATTCACCCCTTCAGGGGGGGACAGGAAATGAAGGTACGAATTGGATGTGCGAAAGGTTGGAACCACTTCATGAATACACGACTCAAATTGCAGACCACCTCAATGACTCAGTCTGAAGAACCCGCTGAAGCCCCATCTCTCTCTGCCACCTCAGGCCACCTCAATGATCAGCCTCAGGCATCGAATATCCCCGAGGTTAGTAACTCTGACTCTTCTGTTTCCATACCTAATACTTATCACCTACACCACCCTCCCCCCCTCCGGCGACGCAACAGAGGTGTTCCACCAAACAGATACAACCCAGACAGGGGGAGTAACTCAAGGTACCCCGTGGTCCATCACATTACCACTGACTCTTCTCCTCAATTCAGAGCTTTTATCCATGATCTATACTTCTATCAAGTCCCTAACACGGTCCAAGAAACCCTTAATGATCCAATGTGGAAACAAGCAATGGAGGATGAACTTAAAGCACTCGATAAAAATAACACTTGGGAAGTGTGCCCACTACCGGCAGGGAAGAAATTAGTTGGTTGTAAGTGGGTTTACACCATCAAGCACAGGATGGATGGTACGATCTGTTGGGAAAAAGAAACAGAAATGCAGCGGAAAATTAAATTTTTTTCCTAAAAGATAGAATCGAATCTTGCAATTCCTATTCCCAAATTTGTAGAGATCAAGAAACTCACTTAGATAGTAGCTTTCTTGACACGTTCTAGCCGCCCAAGAACGCTCTTCACGTGACTTGATCCCCAAAAGCTCCTTCGAATCTTTCAAGACTTCACGACAGTAGCCCTCTAGAGAATTAGTCCACCAACCTCGATCACGATCCGAATATGGAGGATGCTAGTTCTATATTTGATGTTTAGGCTCTAGGGTTTAGTGTATAATCTTGGAGAAGGAGAATTTTTCTATCTTCCCTTATGGGGTTCGAACCCCTTATATTTACAGCTATGGGGTTTGAACCCTACCCCATGTTGGAAATGGATTCCTTAACCATCAAGCTAAGGGATTTCTTGCTTGGAGAGAAAGACTCTTACTTTGACCAAAAGTCTCCTTTTGACCAACTTGTCAAGCAAGAATATAATATCTAACTCTCTTAGATATTTTATTTTACTTTATTTATTTTACAATAAATAACTTGAAGACTAATAATTAATTCATTCATAATTAATTATTTATTAGACTTTATTTCTCCAAATTAGAACTTTAATATTAATTCATAATTAAATTAAAGTCCATTAAATAATTAATCAAATTAATTATTTAACTAACACATACACATGTGACACGTGTCACTAGAGACACGTGTCCTACACGCGTGGACCCCATCAATCTCCTATTGGTCCGATCAACTCGTTTAATCGATTTCAAGCCTTAACCCACATGACCGGGTTGTTTTGTGTGACCCTCTAGGTTCTTAATTCAATTAACAGTGACCCTAATTAATTAATTCCTAATTAGTTAATTAGTCCACAGATCATACGACCATACTCTAGCAACAGGTGTATGACCCCTAGCTGAATAAGAATGTCTCAATTCAAAAGAACCTTTAAGTCATTGACATTTGTGAGATACAATCCTCTTACGTCCCATCTCTCAATCAAGATCTAGGGTAAGGGAATAATTAGAACCCTAATAATCTTGATCTTAAAGTTAAGTGCATTTCATATTCATTTGATCTCAATCCAAGAAACTCATTTCTTGATGTCTTGATCCGCTGCCTTGGCCAAGGACTCCTAGATGGCATATGAATGACTTACACAATAAGAGATCAACTTGCTAATGTAAGTGTAGGTCCTTTATTGATTCTTATATACTTTCATGTGCCACTTGTGCAACCCCAGCATAAGCTTTGAATCAGTTGTCTAAGGCTACACCGTTTAAAGTTTATACCTAAGACTGCAGAGTTAGCTCATAAAGTATCAAGGGAACCTCAAGTCTAAGGATCACTTAATCACATCAATGATTGGAAGTTTCTATTTCCATAAATAGAAACTTCCTTTCCCTTTTAGGAATCTTCTCACACGAGACACCTCAGTGTACTTACATAGAATAAGTAAGCACTCCTATATATCACGCATGTATCAGCAATACACTTTGCACCCCATGAAACAAGGTGGTCCTTCTTAAGGGCGTGATCACACGAGCAAGCCTCGAACGAGTCAAGTCGACACTCCCACTGTCTTTAAGACTTATCGGCTTGGAGTGATTTCTAATCATGGCTTATATGATATAGGGCTCGTTCCATGAACCATTTCACCTAAATGATTGAGTCCTATAAGTCATATTGATTAGGGGAGTTCTTATACATGCTCAGTTAAAGTAAACATACAATCAAACAAGAGCATATAAAGAAGTGTTGCCTTAATTTGTATTATTCAAAGATTGTCTGTGATTTACAAAAGGAAAGTACAAAAGCAAACTATTACATCGGCTTTCAGGGTACTATTCCTAACACGATCGAGAGGTACAAGGCTAGATTGGTGGCCAAAGGGTACTCACAAACGTATGGGATTGACTACATGAAGACTTTCTCCCCTGTGGTAAAATTGGACACCATTAGGATTTTGTTATCCATAACAGCTAAATTTGGGTGGCCTCTACACCAATTTGATGTAAAGAATGCTTTCTTACACGGGGATGTTTGAGGAAGAAGTCTACATGGACCTTCCACCTAGATTTCAGAAACACGAAAGTCAGAGCAATTCGGATCACTCCATGTTCATCAAAAGGAAAGACGATCTAATCACCCTACTAATCATCTATGTCGATGATACGGTGATAACTGGAAACGATACGGAAGAGATATCCAACCTTCAGAGGAACCTGTCACGAGAATTCGAAATAAAAGATCTAAGAGGGCTAAGATACTTTCTTGGCATTGAAGTGATGAGATCAGACAGGGGCATCTTCATCTCCCAGAAGAAGTATATACTTGATCTCTTAACAGAAGTTGGGTTACTTGACTAAAAACCGGCCGATACTCCGATAGCTCAGAACCATCATTTGGGAATATTCCAAGATCAAACGCCAGCCGACAGGGACAAATCCCAGAGACTCCTAGGCAAATTGATTTACTTGGCTCACACAAGGCCAGATATTGCCTATGTCGTTGGAGTGGTAAGTCAGTTCATGCATAACCCTAGCAAGGAACATATAGAGGCAGTTATGAGGATTCTAAGATACCTAAAATCCTCCCCAGGAAAGGGACTCATGTTTGTCCAGAATGGATACACCCGAATCACTACCTACACTGATGTTGGGCAGGAAGCATTACAGACCGACAATCCACTTCTGGATACTTTACCTTTGTAGGAGGTAATCTGGTTACTTGGCGGAGCAAGAAACAGAAGGTTGTGGCACTTTCCAGCGCTGAGGCTGAATTTAGGGGAATAGCTCGAGGGGTTACAGAGATCTTATGGGTACGAAAACTCTTAACTGAGATTGGCTTTCCTCCCGAGGAAAGTGTTGAGTTGCACTATGATAACAAGGCTGCGATTAGTATCTCTCATAACCCAGTACAGCATGATCGAACCAAACACGTGAAGATCGACCGTCACTTTATCAAGGAAAAAATTGAGTCAGGGATAGTTAAACCCCCGTTTGTTAAATCAGAAAACGAGCTTGTAGATATCCTAACTAAGGTCGTGAGCAGCCAGAACTTCCATAGGTCATTGTCCAAGTTGAACATGATCGAACCCCATGATCCAACTTAAGAGGGAGTGTTAGCAACATCCTTGTAAATACAGAAAAGATGTGATTGGATTCTTTCCTTATTTAATATGCTGTATATGCGCCTTTATTTTCTTTATTTTTCATTTCCAATAGAGAATCTTTCTAACTAAAAAAAGATCTCTGGCAAAATGTAATTCGTCGAGTTCAATCCAAGGTGCTGATTAGGGGAATTAGTTTCCCTATTTATATATGTAATGTATTGTATATTCAACACAACAGAATGAATACAATGAAGTTTTCCTCCCAAATTACTCTTCTTAACACTGACAAGTTAGCAAGAAAAGGCCATGAGGTGGAATGCTTGATCTGGGATGCTCCAACAGACGACCTGTTTTAGTCTGGTTGAGGTTTTTTTTTTCTTTCCTTTTATTGTTTTTCATCTTTGTCTCGTTGACTTAAAAAAAAAAAAACTAGTGATCCTTTCACACTCAATGTGTGTACCAAAAAAAATTGGTTAAAATTTTCATATTATTACTTAATTTATAATTATTCTTAATATATAGTTTTGTGATAAATAAATAAATGAATAAATAAAATAAAAATAATATCAAATTAGTATAAACTAATAGTTCAAGTAGAAATTAAAAAATATTAAAAAATAAAATATAATAAAGAAAATTGAAATGAGGTGAGAGGAAAAAAATAAAGATAAATAAGTGATAAAAAATAAATATAAAAAAAAATTTAAGAATCCATTGAAAGTGGAAAAGGTTAAGCAGAAAACTGCTAAAATAGATGGGTATAATGTTACGTAAATATAATTTGGGATAGTTACGAACAGCCCCCTGAGATATGACGAAAATACAAATTCCCCCTTGAGGTTTGAAAAATTACGAATACCCCCCCCCCCCCCCCCCCCCGAGATTCACACTCTCTCTCACAAATTGCCCCAACCGCTAATAACGGTGTTAAATTTTGATGACTTCAGCAAAATTATTTTAAAATTTTGATCCTATCCTCAAGGGGTAAATTGTAATAATATTGAAATATTATGATATATTTCTAATATTAGTTAATTGTATTTTTTAATTTAAAATAATATAATTTAATATAACATTTATATTTTATCTGTAAGTATAAATCGAATTAAATATTTCATGCATATTTATTTCATACCTTATGTTTATATTTTAGTTTTATATATTTTTCATAAGTTTATTTAAATTTATTTGTTTGAGAATAACAAATTTTTCCTCTTAAATAGAAAACTATAACAAATATATCAACATTAATCAATGCATTAGTGGATTCACATAAATATTTATTAGAGTTATTTAAACAAATATTTCAAGTGTTGGTAATTCTTAATGCATCTGTCTTACATACAAAGAATAACAAGCCGATATAAACATGCATACCTAATATAAAAAAAACTAAATATTAACATTCATAAACTCTAAGTATGAAATTAGTTCATCATAAAAATATTAAAATATCAATAAGTAGAATTTTTTAAACAAAAAATATTAGATAGTTACAAAACTCAAATACTTAAATCAAACCCCCCAAAAATTTCAATACTAGCATTAACCCCATTGTCTTTAAATTTTTCTTACATATACCCCCTTGAATTTCATCATATAAAAGGTAAAATAGTAAAATCACACATTTTGTTAAATTTAACGGAGGAAATAACGGGTCTAGGGGGAATTGGTAATTTCTCAAACCTCAGGGGGGAATCTGTAATTCCGTTATACCTCAAGGGCTTCTCGTAATTAACTCATATATATTTAATTATGTTATTGCAAAATCTTCAAACCATATTTGGTTTTTTTGTTTGCGAGGGAATTTCAGTGTATGTTTTGGAGGACAATTGCCAATATCTTCACCTGAAACTTTCTTGTTTGGATTGGAACCCGGACATGTTGTTTACAATTGTGTGTTCTCGTTGTGAGGCCGCTGATAGGATACCTCTTTGGGATTTCATGCGTGCAAACAAGGATTCCAACCTTCTATAGATGCTTGGAGGAGACTTCAACATTATTACGAAGCTTGAGGAGCGAAAGGAAGGAAGGGAAAATCCAGACTATAGAGGTATGTTACGTTTTAACAATTATATTCAAGATTATAATCTCCTTGAACCTTCTTTTCAGGGATCGGTCTTTACTTAGACGAACAAGTCATTATGACAAAGGCTAGATGGGGTGATGGTTTTAGAAAATTGGCAAGATGCATGAATATGACCGTGAAATATTTAGCTTGTAACACCTTCGATCACGCACCTCTAATGATCTTAGGCGATAATGGCGAGACACATGTCACCTCTTTGTTTAGATTCCAAGAAATGTGGCCAAGGTATCCGGACTTCGAGAGAACCGTTATAGAGAATTGATCTTCGCCGAACAATGGCAGTGGTTTGAAAGGTTTTCACCAAAAGATGTACAGACTAAAACATCATCTTAAAGATTGGAATACACGAGTTTTTGGAAAGGTGTTCGACCGGGTTAAGGAGGCAGAAAAGATGGACATAGCAGAACGTGAGTTTGATAGAAATCCTAATGACATCACAATTTCTGAAATGAACAGAGGTACGGCTATTCTCAATAAATGTCTTTCTATGGAAGAGGATTTTTGGCGACAAATGGCGATTTGTAAATGGTTGGATGAGGGGGAGAGAAATACTAAGTATTTTCACTCCCTAATTAAAAAGATGAGATTCCGACCATCGATTCGAAGTGTTGTGGATGGGACTAGATAGATCACAGACCCACCGGAAATGCGTTCTTCTGTAAATTCCTTTTTCCAATCTTTACTCTCTTCAGATAGACAACAATATGATAATATGCCGCTGGATATGAGGACAACGGTTTTGAGTCATGAAGATCGGAAAATTCTTTGTAAACAACCCACAGTGGAGGAAATTAAAAGTGCAGTTTTTGGGATATCACCACATAGTGTTGCGGGGCTAGATGGGTTCAATGCGAGTTTTTATCAGGTCTTTTGGGAAACCATTTCAGCAGACTTTACTAAAGGAATTTTGGAATTCTTTAATGGTGCACCACTTCCAAGGGCTTATACAGCTACTATGGTAATTCTTATTCGAAAGAAAGACAACCTAATTTCCTGGAGTGATTATAGACCAATCAGTTTATGCAATGTTTTAAACAAAATTATCACCAAGATTTTGAATAACAGATTGGCAATGATTTTACCTAAGATAGTGTCACATAATCAGAGTGGATTTATAAAGGGGCATCTCATCAGTGATAGCATCCTTCTAGCACTGGAATTGGTACATGTTATTAACAGAAGATGGAAAGAGCAAAATGGTATCCTAAAGTTGGAGATGGAGAAAGCGTACGATAGAATGAATTGGGGCTTCATTGTTCGAGTTCTTAGATGTAAGGGATTTCCAGAAATGTGGATTACGTGGGTTAAAAACTGTATACATAACTTTTGGTTTTCGATTATGGTAAATGGTGCTTCTGTGGGGATTTTCAAATCATCTCGTGGATTGCGACAAGGTGGCCTATTATCCCCTCCTTATTCGTTCTTGCTTCAGATTACATTTCTAATGAGCTTAACAGGTTAGCCTTGGTGGAGGAGAAAACACAATATGACACACGGTGTAATTTTAATATTACACACCTTGCTTATGTTAATGATATGGTTATTTTTACTAACACGTACACGGTCATCCTTTTCCCTTGTTAAAAATGTTTTGGACAGGTATGAGTTATCTTCAGGTCAGAAGATCAACATAAGCAAAAGTGAATTCAATTTGGCTGAAAATGCAGCTTCATGAGCAGAAAATTGAGTGCGAGATGTCTTTAGATTCCGACGGGGTGAGCTACCGATAACCTATTTAGGAGTTCCAGTTTATTCAGGAAGGAAACAAGCAAAATTCTTTGATAACATGACTAACGAAATTCGGGAAAAACTTTAAGGATGGGAATCTACCTTGCTTTCGTATGAAGGGCGATTACAATTGCTAAAATCGGTAGTATAGTCCATGAAAATGCACCTATTTTAGGTGATGGAACCACCGAAAACTACAATTGAAATAATCAAAAGGATTTGCAATAGGTTCTTTTGGGGCTTGAATTATGAGAATAAACAGATACATTGGGCAAAATGAGACAAGATTTGTTACCCTTTGTCAGAGGGAGGGCTTGGTATACAGGGCGTGGAGGATATGATTACATCATTTACTTGGAAACTGTGGTGGTGGCTACGAACTCAGAAAGCATTTGGGCTGATTTCATGTGAGCTAAATATGGAAGAGAACACCATCTCTCAATTGCGGAAGTAAAAAACTATAATTCACCAATTTAGCGAAGACTTGGAATGGTTAGGGATATTGCAGATGCTAATATATCATGGATTTTGAGCGGTGGTAACATTTCCTTGGCTTATGATCAATGGATGGAAGAAGGCAAGCTAGTTGAGTACATGCAAAATCCCCCACATCATGAGTATGTTTGTAGCATATGGTTAGACGGTGATTGAGATATGAACAAAGCAATCAAGAGGTTTAGACAACAACTTGGATATATGGTGTTTCGTACTCCCATTGAAAACACACACGAGGATAGTCCGTTATGGTTGAGGGAAAGTGCAGGGTATTCACCTTAAGATCGGCATGGGAGCAAATAAGAACTAAAAGGGAACCATCTGAGATGTTCATGGCGATTTGGTCCACAAAACTCACACCTAACATACTTGTCTTTATATGGAGGCTGCTTAATAGATGGATCCCGACTGATGACAAACTTCAAAGGAAAGGAATATACTTAGTGTCAAAGTGTATTTGTTGTGAAAATCAAGAAACTATTAATCATCTTTTTCGAGATTCCAGAAAAATTTCACAGGTTTGGGATAGCTTTGGTGGTTGTTCGGAGTAAAAAAACCAAATACAGGTGACATTGAGATGCTTTTTAATGCTTGGAGAAGTTCATCCCCTTATAGTTCCAAAAGACAAGTTCAATTGGTGGTTTCGATTCTTATATTATGGTACACATGGATAGAGAGGAATAACGCCAAACATAATGATATTAATTTTTCTTCTTATAATATTATACGTCGTGTATCTAAACATTTGCTTGATTTTCACAGGATTAAACGAATGGATTCCTCGTGGTGGCGTGGTGACATCTGTTGAGCGTAAAATTTGCATAGATTTAAGCATTGATTAGAGTATATTTTTGTGTCGTTTGATGCGTTTATGTGTTTATTTTGCTTCATTTAGGTGTTTTAGAAGTTGGAGTTAAGAAATGACGAAACAAGGCGAATTTACGCATTTTTGGCGAAGTAGGGGAGTAACGCCCGTTACTCCCTGGAAGAATAACTCTGGTAACGCCCGTTACCAGAGGCAGTAGGAGAGAAGACTGGCGCAAGAGGGGTAACGCCCGTTACCACTTACAAAAGCGCAATGACGACTTAGGCATGTAACGGGCATTAATGAGTTTTATACTAAAGATGGTAATGCCCATTAGCAGAGTCAGCGAGAGAAGTTTTTGGGCAGCTATTTAAGTTCGTTTAGAAGTCTTTTTGAGGACTTCTTCTTCCGTTTGTGACCTAGCTTGGAGAGGGAGACACAGAGCTTTTGGAAGAGTTGTGCAGAGAATTTCGAGAAGACGAAAGGATCAAATTCTTTAAATAATTTCAGTTTTTTCGGTTTTATTTATTGTTTTAATTATCAAACTAATTCCTCTAAGTTTTGTTTTAATTAGTTTCATAAGTTAGATTCGTTTCCAGACTTATGAATGTTTAGGGCTTTATTCTTGAGACTTTGTTCTGATTTGATGAACATGAATTTCTTTAATGCAATTTACTTTATTTTTATGAGTTTTAAGTTAATTATGAGTAGCTAAACCCCTAGGGCTAGGGGAGTGATGATGAATGTAGGATAAGTGTTTGATATAATGCTTGAATGATTTGTGTTAATTCTTAGTGTGAAAACTGGTTTTAATTTAATTGCGACGGCCTGATCACCCTTAGCATAATCTAGAATTACCTAATTATCGAAAGATTAACTGTAATTGAGATTGTTTTCATAACTTGTAGATTTAGAATGCAAAGAGATTTGGTTCTTAACCTATACAACGGTAAATCTTATTCCATGCCGAGCCACTAGAATTAGGTTTGCACTAGTCTTGAACATATGGTTTAATTAATTATTGATGAATTGCGAGAGCAACATTGAGCTTAATTGAGCACTTGGTTATACCTTAAGAGAGGATAATACAAACATAAGTGACTAGGTTGTAGAATTACACGTGTCAGAAAACTAATATTTTGGATCTTGAATGTATGAATTATTACTCGCCAGCCTATTTAGTTTACTGAATTTAATCCACGTGTGTTAGTAGTTACTTGTGTTTTATTCTAGTCAATTAGTGTAATTCTGTTTTAGTAGAGTAATAAACAACTTGAATTTGTTTGGTCTTTAGATTTGAAAGAGGTATTGAGTGGTGATTGATTTCCTTTCCCTGTGGGTAGGATCCTATTGTGCTACGCGTATATCTTAAGTGTGCACTTGCATGATGGTTTTAACTTAAAATCACAAGTTTTTGTCCATGTTGCAAAAAAGCTTGGTATTACACTAAAAAGAATGAAGTACAGGCAGCCACAGTTAGTTTTTTTGGAAAAGACCTCCGTCTGATTTGTTAAAGCTCAACTTAGATGGGTCGTCTCGTCGGAATCCGGGACCTGCCAGACTCGGGGGGTAATACATGATAAAAATGGAAAAGTGCTAGTTTCTTACAAAACAGGTATTGGTGCCGGAAATAACACTATGGTAGAGCTCGAGGCAATTCTTGTGGGTTTGCAAATAGCATATGAGAGGGGTTGCCAGAAATTATGGATCGAAACAGATGCGAAAGTGATATTAGATACCATTAATAAAGGTCGTATTGGTAACATGCTGCTACAACATATGTTATCAAAAATTCTTTTTTTTATGGGAATTTTGGAGATCAGAACATCACATATTTTCAGAGAAGGCAATAGCGTGGCCGACTTGCTGGCAAACAAAGGTTCAAGGCTGCAAGAGGATTGGGAATTTCTGGACAACCCACTGTGGCCGAAAATCAGGGGTCTAATTCGTGTTGACAAGTGGGGACTCCCTTCAATCCGTTTATGATAGAATAGGTTAGTGTTGAAGGTGTTTCGTATTGGTTAACTTGTGGTAATAGGACTTCTTTGAGGTTGGTTATACAACTGATTATAATCTAGTTCTTATGTGTGGGAATATGAATTTGTGGCGTACACAAATTATGCATGAAACATTTTCTACATTTGGTATACAAATATTTATTTACAGATGCAATGCTTGTTTTACTCTATTTGGTTTGAGAAGGGTATAGTGTCTTGTTTGTTGCAGGCGAAGGATTATGTACGGTGTGAGCAGATATATCTATGGAACATTGTCAGCAAGATTAGGGGTATTTATGATTATTGATTTCAGGGGTTTTCTTTAGTTGATCTTGTGATTGTTAATTTTTGGATTTACTATAGTAATGAGTTGGTGGTTAGGTGCTACTTGGGTAGGGATGGGTGCCAGTGTTTTATTTGTCTTTGTTGGCCCCTTACCGTTAGTTCGAATTGGGTTTTAAGTAGTTATCTCAAGTCAGTGCGAATTGGGAATTAGTCATCGCTCCGGATTAGTTTGAATCTCTTCTTGGATCTGGTGGTTGACTTGGTTTTCGTGGCTTGGATTTTGACTACTAACTCGATTGCCGTAACCGATAGGTGGCTTTCATCCTCGCTTTGTGCTCTTGTTGTTTACAATTTTCGCTCTTTGGTTAATATATGAGGTGGGGACCTCGTCTTCACCCATGGTCTCCCTGACCGGTTTAGTTTTTAAAAAAAAAGGTGGGTAGAATTTATATTCAAAAAAAAAAAAAAAAAACCTCATGACACCAAATGGGTCTCTCGCTTAATATAATAGTATATATAACTAATATATTACATTTGTTATTTACTTTATTACTCTATTTAAATTTTTTATCAATCAAGCAATAACTATAAAATTTTGACCACTCATTATACTTATTTTGCCAAATTAGAATCGGCTTAGAAATATGAGTAATAATTATAAATTGTTGGGATTATAATTTTTAATCAATATATTAAAAGTTATAAAATATAAATTACTAAATAAATATAAAGAATTTGGTGTGCAGACTCCTTACCACTCAAAAGTCTATGATCACATTCCTCCCAATCCCCATCATACACTCTCGAACCATGGTTCTTGGTCAGTGTTTTGAAATTTATACCGGATCAGCCCGGCCAGTGGCGGAGCTAGAAATTTGATTTAGGGGGGTCATATTAGGTTTTTCCGTATATATATATAGAAAACCTTGTGAAATACCAAAAATGCAAGATAAACCCTATGTTTTAAAATTTAGCATAAAAAATCTTGTGTTTTATAAAAATAAACATAAAAAACTCTCAAACGTTATTTGAGTCATACACGTTGCCCTTATTCACGAAAATAAAAGCAAAAATTGAACAAAAAATATTTGCAAATAAAAAATTGCAAAGAAATATAATAGAATATAAAAGAAAATATTGGAAACAATATATACAAGAGATAAATGAAGAATATAAATACCAAAAAAATTCTTATCGAGAAGCAAAACTTGAAAGGAAAGACATAAATCAAAAGTTGGTAGGAAACATACATTAAAGAAAATTAATGGATAAAAAGTTACATATTAAAATAAATTATTTTAGAACCTATTTGAGAAATTCTGTGAATATTGAGGCAAAATTGAAATTATAAAAATTAAGAGATCATGTATATAAATACAAAAACAACATTTTTGTAAAGAAAATTCGCAGAACTCGAGCATATAATGCAATTACCGGTCATAAGGTTTTCTGCACAAAATTAACAAAAATACAAGGTTTTCTATAAGATTTTATATAACACGGGTTTTTTTACGACCATTTCAAATAATACAAGGGAGTTGGGTGCATATAACTCATTTATTATTTATGTAGTCTCAATTATTAATAATTTACTATATTGACCCTCGCTAGTATATAATAAAAAATAAAAGTTGAGGGGGGTCAATTGCACTCCCTCAAATGTATATGGCTCCGCCACTGGACCCGACCAACTGGTTCAACCAATGGCCGGTGCTTGTTCTGATTTTGGCCCGGGCATGAAGCAAAGAAACAAAAGTTTGCATAATAGATAATTATTTTTACCACCCGAACTTTGACATTTTTTACACTTTGTCATCCAAACTTTTTTTCATTACAAACCACCAACCCAACTAGGGATGCAAACGAGCCGAACTGGCTCGCGAGCCAGGTGAGCAAGCTCGAGCTAAGCCCGAATTCAAGCCTCTTTGAGTCTGGCTCATGGCTCGCGAGCCAGCATATTTAATTAAAAAATAATATTTTAATATATATATATATAATATTATATATATATATATATATATATTAATTTTTATATAAAATTAATAAAAAATAATATATTTATTATATATTTTCAATAAATATATATTATTATATATAAAAATATATTAAATTATTGAAAAAACTAATTTTTTATTTAAAATAATGCTATTTCCACGAGCCTCGAGCCGAGCTCGAGCCACCAAAAAAAGGCCAAAGCTCGGCTCGGCTCGCCTCGGATCGTTTGCATCCCTAAACCCAACTATACGTTTTTTACAAAATGTCATCGCCATCCATTATTAGCGGTTTTCGGTGACTAAATACCATAACATGTGATTTGCACATGTTTTCATTAAGGGTAAATGTGTCTTTTAGAGTATAATTGACTTAGACTAGCTATTAGGGTTTTTTTTTTTTTATTTGTTGGGCAAGTAAGTCTCAAAAATTTAAAATTCTCACTCTCTATGAAAAAAACACAATATAAGTCTCAAAAAGAAATTCTCACCTTTTTTGTTTGAAAAAACACGATTAAGAATCAGGATTTCAAGAAGAAGAAAAAACTCACTCTTTCTCTTTCAGAAAACGAAGGGGACAAAATAGAGTTCAAAACTAAAAGAATTCTCACTCTCATTTTGAAAAACGAAGGAACAAACAAAATTGAAAGCGAAAGGGAAAACGATGATGCATATGTAAATCACCTCTTCGTCCGCAATGGGTTGGGTGCTTTGTACAAAATTGAACCCTAAACTTCGAAATGGCAAAGAAGCTCTAGATTATGGTGAGTTTTTTTTTTGCTTTTCACTTGCATTCTTAATTCTTGCTTTGTGGCCTAGGGCTTCTTTAAGATTTGCATACTTGTTTTTTCTCAAAATTTACAGTACTCTTTTTTGTATTGTAGTGAATATTCAATACCTTGTAGTCCACAATGTCCCCAAAAAGGGGCTCTTTTAAGGTTTAATATTTGTATATGTGTCCCACATGTTTCTTCTGAGTTTACTTTGGCAAAAAGAATTTCTTTTGGTCTCCTCTCTTGCAGGCAATGTATCTGAAAATTTCACTATTATAATGCATCACTCTGGAAGGTTTTTGCACAATCTTGGAAAACCAACTTATTTTGGAGGCGAGGTAAGTCATGTAGATTTCTGCAACTCCAATGAGATATCTATGATTGAGCTTTAGAACATGGCTAAAGAGATTGGGTTGAACGATGTCGAAAATATGACATTCCATATGAGCGTGTCTGGTATCAATGCTCCTAAATGTTTAAGGACATTGCATAATGATTTTAATGTTGTTAACTTGGTGAATTTTGTTGATGATAATCGAATGGTGGGTATATTTGTTGAGCATATTGACATTAATGAGAATGAAATAGAACAAAATGAAAGTTTTCGTAGTTTAAATTGTGGGATGAGGTTTGTAAGAGGTAATGGGGATGAGAGTACAAGTGCAGATTTAGAAAATGTGAACGAAGAGGTTGGTGTTGAGAGTCAAGCTGATAACGTAGAGGGCAACCAAAATGTAGCTGATCCTGATGAAAATAATGAGGCTTTTAGGTTGGCATTGGTATTAAAGATATGAACTCAGGATCTGATAGTGATGGTGAAGTGTCTATTGGGAGTGATTCTGGTAATTCAGAATGTTTAGTAGACAGTGACGACAATGTTAGGGATGATGATGTTTTATTTGATGAGTATGTGGATCTTGAAGTAAAATGGGGTTCTCAAAAAGGACAATCTGTTGGAGAAACTAGTGAAACTAGTAGTCAACATAAGGTTATGAATAAAGTCTCAAATCTGCATAGTGGATATCCTATGTTGAATAGAAAGAATAAAGCAAGGAATCCAAAGTTGGAATTGGGCAAGCAATATTCTGATGTTGAGTCCTTGAGAAAAGCTATCAGACAACACTTCATAAATCTAGGCAGAGATGTCAAATTCCCATTGAATGACAAGGAAAAAATACAAGCTAAGTGAAAACATAAGACCTGTCCCTGGGTCCTTTATGCTTCCAACGTACAAGGCGAAGATACCATGCAAGTGAAGACTTATGTTTCAAAATACAAGTGCTCAAGAAAGCAAAAAGTAGGTTGTGCAAATGCTAAGTGGATTGCAGAAACATATGAAGATAAGATCTGGTCAAATCCAAAATGGCTAATTGATTCCATGATGTATGTAATTCAAAAGGATGTGAAGCTACACTTTCAACCACATCAATGTTACAGAGCTATAAACATAGTTTTCTCAAAGGCCAATGGGTCAAAAAAGGAAGAGTATGCATTGCTATGGTCCTATGCAGCTGAAATAAAGAAGTCTAATCCTGAAAACACTGTGAAGATCAAGTGTAAGCTTGTGGATGGTCTGCCAAAGTTCAAAAGAATGTACATTTGCTAGAGTGCATTGAGAAAAGGACTATTGAAAGGTTGCCGGCCAGTAATCTTCTTAGATAGTTGTCATTTGAAGACTCAATCTGGTGGAATATTGATCACAACAGTTGGTATGGATTGTAACAATCGCATATACCTTTTTGCATATGCAGTTGTTGAGAAGGAAAAGTTCAAGTCTTGGTGTTGGTTTTTTAGCTTGGTCATACAAGACTTGAACATACAGAATGGGGTGAGATGGACAATAGTTTCTGACAAGCAAAAAGGGTTGGTTGAATCCATAGATACATTGCTACCTGAATGTGAGCATATGTTCCACGTTATGCATTTATTCAAGAATTTTAAACAACAACACAAAGGATTATTGTTAAAGGATGTATTATGGAAAGCAGCAAGAGCTACAAGGTTTGTTACATTTGAAAAGATTATGAATGACCTCAAATAGAGGGATTTAGCAGCATATGAATGGTTGACATATAAACCACCACAACAATGGTCTAAATCCCATTTCAGAACATACTCAAAGACCGACATTCTTTTGAACAACATGTCTGAATCTTTCAATGCATTAATACTTAAGGCAAGAAGTAGGCCAATTATTACAATGTTTGAGATCATTAGAACAATTTTGATGAAACAACATGTAAGGAGGGATAAAATGAAAAGTTATACAAGTGAAGATCTATGTGCAAAAATATGAAAGTTGTTGGAGGAGTTCAAAAAAATATTAATGGATTATGTCGCACGGTGGAATGGATTGGATCAATTAGAGATTGAAAGTTATTATGGTGCTAAGTTTAAATTGAATTTGAAAGAGAAAACTTGCAGTTGTAGGCGATGGGAACTTACTGGAATACCTTGTCCTCAGGCAATATCTGAAATTTGGTACTTGGGTCACAATCTAGAGGACTACGTAGATGAATTTTTTTTTATCTCTCATTTCAATCGTCTATCAATACATTTTATAAGTAAGTGAAATAAAAAATAAAATACTTAATTAAAATAAAAAATTTAGTGTAATTTTATAATATGTTTTTAAAGCTTATAAGATTTTGAATCTTACTCTAAAAATACTCTCTCTTTAGAAAAAGTTATCTTCCCTAATTTCGATCGTCTATCAATAGATTTTATAAGTAAGCGAAATAAAAAATAAAATACGTAATTAAAATAAAAAAATTTAGTGTCATTTTATAATATGTTTTTAAAGCTTATAAGATTTTGAATCTTATTCTAAAAATACTCTCTTTTTTTTTCTAAAAATAGACTCTTAAAAGAGTTCAGATAAAAATAAATCAAGAGCTCAACGCAAGTTGGTAATAAACTTGAATTTATTATAAGGTGTTTTTTCCTTAACACACGCACATTCAAGCGGGATTCGAACCCAGGATCTTGCCTTGAAAACTGAACCCATTAACCATTTGAACCAACTATGTTGACTTCAACTTATTATAAGTTGGCAAACACTAAGTCTGCAAGGTGAAATTAGTGGTCATAATGTATCATACAATTTTGTTAATAATTGTACATCTATCATACACGAATACTTCTAAAAATATTATTTTGTTTTATCGTATTATGTTAGACACGGGAAAAATTCGTATTCATCCCTGTGTTTTTAATATAAATTTAAAATAGTCCTTATATTTTTTATTTTGTTCAAATTCATCCTTTTAATTATTTTTTATTTATAATTTCCAATAAAAATATAGAAATAGATTAAAATACCCTTTATCTATTTAAGTATAAAGATACTTCAAATATTTCTCAAGTTACAGAAAAAAATTCAGAAACTATCTTTTTAATTAAACTGATATTGAGTTTAATTAAATTTTAAATTTATAAAAATACTAATGTTGATGGGGATAAAATACGCTTGACGCACGTCTAGACACGTGGCTCGATCAGTGCATGACAAGTGGATTCAGTGGTCTCCAATCACCCCAGACTTTCACCAGCACATAGCCCCCCCCCCCCCCGGGCGCGCGCGATCCCTAACGAGCGTCCCAGGGCATTCCAACGAGCGTCAGGCTCGCTTCAACATGCATGCCTCCCCGTCTCTAAGAAAGTCTTCAACCGAGCGTTGTGCCCTTCCAAGGGTGCCCTCGCACCGCTACAGAATATAAAGGTCCCTTACACCCTCGATACGCTGCTTGGATGATGGTCCCCATGCGGATCCCCCCAGTCTATCAGGCCCGGTTGACACGAGCGTGCTTCTCGCCCTCGTTACCAACCTCCGAAACGGCTCTCTGACACCCGTACTTGCCCGCGCACCTGACTCTGCTGCAAACACTAACTTTTACCAACTTTGGTAGAATATTCCTCGTAGGATTCTCCTCGTTGCGACACGTGTTAAGGCAGCATTAGGGCAGGACCACACGAGGTAAATTACCAAGGGGTCCCTGACCCTCAACTATAAATATGGGAATTCATCTTCACCCCTGTAAGCATTCTTCATCACTGTAACCCTATTACCCAGCTTACATTTTTCCTCTTTCAGATCACCATCTGACTTGAGCGTCGGAGAGCTAAATTGGGAATCACCCCCAGTTTCCCCCAGCTTGGCCTTCTGACTGTGTTGGTGTTTGTCCTAGCAGGTAGAGCCTAAAGCTTTTCCGGCGACCCTTCTGGGCTTATCCATTATTTCCCCACCTCAACGAAATAGAAAGTGATCTTGACCCTTAGCTGATCGGACACCATCATTTTTGGCGCTGTCTGTGGGAAAACCACTCTCAGCTCACCCTTCTTTCCTTTGCTAGTTGAAAAACAAACACCCATCACCGTTATAATCATGGTAGCTACAAGATCCGGAGCCGTGGGGGGAGAAGATAACCCTCCCCATGATGTCAATACCACTGCTATCTCATCAATAGTCGCCGGTGGAGCGCCACCAACCGAAGGCGCACTTCCGCCAAAAGGACCGCTCGCCCCACCACTAGCGCTTCATGTGCCACTATCTTCAGCCGCCTTTGGAGCAACCCAGTTTCCAGCCCTTTCTCACCCTCTCCAGAACCAGTGGGCCAACGCTCATGCGAACTCTGGGGGGTACCCCTACGTGATGTCTCCGCCAGGGTATACTCTTACTCCCACCGTCATGATGTCTGCGGTTCAACCGTACCACGCCGGGCAGATCCAGCTTCCGATAGTGGTTCCAAGGGAGATTGAAGGGGTGGAGTTACCCCCTTGTCTTCTCAACAACTACGCGCCATATATGCCCAATGCGAGGTTCAGGCAGCCCAGAGCACATGGGAAAAATTCCATTCCATGTACTTTCCCTCTGGGCAGGCCGCTCAGGTTGCCCCTCCTTTGGGAGGATTGCAAGGATGTCCGCTTAAGGAGGCCCAGGCCGTATTGAAAGCTCAACCACCACCTCCACCTGCGAGAGGGAAAGAAATTCCAGACCAAGGGGGAAACGAGCGTTCCCAAGCTGACAAGGGAAAATAGCCCATGGAGAGAATCGATGTTGACGAAGAGGTCCATTCACTAGCATCAAGGGGAGGGCCACAAGCCTCCCAACAAGGGAGCCAGGCGAAGAAGGGAAATCCCAACGTCCTCGCAGCTGTGCAAGACCAGCTGCAGGAGTTGCAAGATATGGTGGGACAGCTCTCTAGAGCACGGTCTCAAATCCCCCACAATGGGGACGAACGAGCCAACGCCAGAGACGCTCGTCGCTAGGTTTGCCAACAACATGTTCCCCGTCATTTGGAGCAGGAGGAAAACTTTGGATGCTACAACCACCATCCGCTCGCAAAAGGTTCCCCCCTCGTGGAGGAAGTCCTAATGGCCCAAGCTGGTATGGGCAAAGTTCCCACCTCCGTCAACCGCTACGATGGGACTACGGACGTAGCAGAACATCTAGATCATTTTCTGCACCTAATGCATTTGTACGAGCATTCTAGCCATTATTGGGCTAAGGTCTTTGTCACTTCCCTCGTAGGGATGGCCCAAGAATGGTACAAACATCTGCCACTCGTACGGAGAACTCACTGACGCCTTCCTGAACCACTTCAACTCATTAAAAGCTCCTGTCACCGCACCCACTGCCTTGTACAACCTGATCCAAGGCGAGCATGAGTGCCTCCGGTCATTCTTCGCTCGTTTCAACAAAGAGATGCTCTTGGTAGAAAGGCCATCCATGGATTTTCTGATCCACGTTCTTTTCAAAGCCTGCAATCACAAGTAATATGTAAGCAAGAAATTTGCTGATTCCATTGTGAAGAAACGCCCCACGTCCCTCATAGCAATGAGAGAGATAGCCGAGCCCTACTTCGCGCTCGAAGATATGTACGGGTCCAATGCCCCTAGGCATTCGGGGCCCTCTAAAAGCGAGCGAGGGCGAGAGGAACCTCCCCACAGGGAGCGACGCAAGTCACCACCACCCCCGCGGAGATTCGAGCGTGTCCCCCTTAACAGGCCAATCTCAAAAGTATATGTCTTGTCTGACAAGAAGCTCTTCAAGAGACCCACGAAGATGAAAGACACTGAGGCTCTGAGACGCTCGAACAAATACTGTGCCTTTCACAAATAGAAGGGGCATGACATGGATAAATGTCGTCAGTTGGAAGTTGAAATGCAAAGGCTCATCGGTGGGGGCCATTTGAAGGAGTTTGTAAAGATTTTGGAGAGTTACGATGAACGTTGCAAAAAGCGTTCGAGAGAAAGAAGAAGGAGTCCCTCGCGCTCAAGGAGCCCACGAGGCCGAGGCCCCACAGAGAGCAGCCATCGTGGCAAGGGGAAGGCTCCAGAGCAAGAAAATACCCCTTATGATAGCAGGGGGTTCCTCGGGAAGAGACTCCAACGCTTCTCGACGCCGGTATGTCCGGAGTTACGATCAACGTCCCTCGGTGCCCAAATCGGTTTATGCAATCCAAGAGTCCAAGGGTGAACGCTCGAAGGAACATGATGTAATAGGATTCACAGATAAGGATTTGGAACATATTGTAACACCCCATAGGGTCAGTGAAACCTCTGACTGCCCCATGGTGGTTAGCTTAGATGTCCACAATCACGTTGTAAAGAGGGTGTTAGTGGATAGTGGAAGCTCTGTTAACGTTTTGCCCTATGCCATGTTCCAAAAGATGAATGTCACTGATACTCCGCTCGAGCCCCTCAAAACAACCCTCATTGGCTTTGGGGGTTCTGAAGTTGTCCCACAAGGACAGATTCGCTTGGCCACCTCTTTCGGTCGAGCCCCACAGCGAAAAACACTTATGGTCACCTACGTGGTGGTAGAAATTGAAATCCCGTATAACATCATAATTAGGAGACCACCCCTCGTGGAATTTAAAGCTATTATCTCCACTACCATCAGACAGTCAAGTTCCCCACCCTCGAGGGTGTCGGGGAAGTTTGTGCAACGTCCGTGAGGCCTGGGAGTGTTACATGCTATCCTTGAAAAACCCAAAGCGGAGAAAGCGTTCCAAATTGGATCCACCAAGAAATCCGTTGATTTTCCCAACCTGGACGAGGATGGTCCCGTGCGCAAGAGGGCCAAAATGAACGGGAAGAAGAACAAAAAGAAGAATCCCAAAGTCAAGAGCGCCCTCGAAACAGCTCCATCGGGAACAGTGGGAGAATCCTCTTCTGAGGAAGATGAGCGTGATCAGAGCGAGCCCATTAATGATGGTCGTTTGACAGGGAAGAAGAAACCGTTTGAGCTCCCTCATCCAGAAATACGGATCGAGCCCGCGGAGAAGTTTCTCTCCATTGAGTTAGAACCAGGGAACAAGGATAAAACCACTCAGATTGGGTCCAACCTTTCGGGACCCTCGTAGACCATGATGATCAACTTCCTCTGGGAAAATATTGATATTTTTGCGTGGAAAGCGTCCGACCTTACTGGGATTGATCCGAGCTTCATAGTCCACAGGCTCAACGTAGACCCCTCGTTTAAGCCAATAAAGCAGAAGAAACGGGATGTGCACGGTTTTTGGAAGAAGGTTATCGAGGAAGAAGTTAACAAACTTCTTGAGGCCCAGTATATCGAGCCAATACTATACCCGGAGTGGTTATGCAATGTGGTATTGGTGCCCAAGAGCGCAAACAAATGGCGCATGTGCAATGATTTCACTGATCTCAACAAAGCCTGCCCCAAGGATCCCTACCCGTTACCGTGAATAGACCAGCTATTAGATTCGACTACAGGCTGCGAACTTATGAGTATGATGGATGCCTTTCAAGGGTACTATCAAATCTTTATGGCCCCGGAAAACAGTCCTAAAACCTCATTTGTTGTCCACTTGGGTGTGTACTGCTTCTTGGTCATGCCGTTTGGGCTCAAGAACGCTGGGGCCACTTACCAGCGCCTTCTTAACAAGATGTTTGAGAAAGAAATTGGAGGATCCATGGAAGTTTACGTCGACGATATGATTGTTAAAAGCGAGCGTCAGGGCTCGCACCTTGAGGATCTCAAACGTACCTTTGTCATTCTACACCAGTATGGGATGAAATTAAATCCCTCCAAATGTACTTTTGGAGTGCGAGGAGGAAAATTCTTGGGCTACATGGTTAGCCAATGAGGGATTGAAGCTAATCCAGAAAAAATCAAGGCCATTTTAGATATCCCATCCCCTCGTAACCTCAGGGAAGTACAGCTGCTGGTAGGGAAGATCATTTCTTTAAATAGATCCATCTCGCGGTCGGCAGACAGAAACCTCCTTTTCTTCAAAATTCTGCGCAATGCTCGAAATTTTGCTTGGACGGAGGAGTGTGAGAAAGCATTACAGGACATGAAGGCTTACCTTCCGAGCGCTCCGCTCCTGACCAAACCAGTTGTGGGTGAAAAGTTGTTTATGTACCTCTCCGTTTCCACCGAAGCAACGAGCGTAGTTTTAATAGCCATACGGGAGCTTAAGCATTTGCCTGTTTATTATTTGAGCAAAACATTACAAGGGGCTGAGAGGAAATATTTAGAAATTGAAAAATTCGCATTCGCCCTCATCAACGCATCACGACGGTTGAGGCCATACTTCCAGGCGCACTCAATAACCGTCCTCACGGATCAGCCGTTAAAGCAAGTGTTATCCAAACCAGATGTATTTGGAAGACTGATAAAGTGGGCCACAGAGTTGAGCCAATTTGATTTAAGTTTTGAGCCCAGAACCACCATACAAGCGCAGGTTATAGCGGATTTATTGGTGGAACGCTTTGGTTGAGAACCTGCTGCTTCTGAAAACGACGGTCTATGGGTCCTGCACACGGATGGTTCCTCAACCTCTCAAGGGGGAGGAGCAGGGGTAACCCTTAGAGACCCTAATGGAATTGAGATAGACTTCGCAATCAGATTAGATTTCCAGTCACCAATAACGAGGCAGAATAGAAGCCCTCGTGCAAGGGTTGAAAATTGCTTTTCAAAATGGAGCTTCCAGAATTACCGCCTATGTTGATTCACAGTTGATTGCGAGCCAGATTGAAAGAACTTATGAGGCTCGAGAAACCACCACGATGCAGTATTTGAGCAAGGCCAAAGAGATTATTGGGAAATTCAAGGAATTCCATCTACTCCAGGTCCCACGGGCAGAAAACGAGCGCACTAACGCTCTTTCAAAATTTGCATCAGCATTGGAAGGTACCTGCGAGCGCTCTGTCACGTTCCTTAGAACAGAGGAGCCATTGATAAAGGGGAAGATCACCAAACAAGTGGTAGTCATGATCGATCCTCACGAGCCCTGTTGGCTCGATGATATAGTGAGATTTATCAAGGATAGTGTTTGTCCTACTGACAAAGTGGAGGCACGGAAAGTCCGAAATAAGGCCCCTCGTTTTTCTTTGGACTCTGAGGGGAGATTATTCAAGAAGTGTTTTCAAGGCCCACCACTGAGATGTCTAAGGCCCTCGCAAGCTAGAGAGACGCTCAAACATATTCGCAAGGGAAGCTGTGGAAATCACTCAGGAGGGCGTATCCTTGCTAAAAAAATCCTGAGGAGTGGGTTTTATTGGCCCACGGTTCTCAAAGATGCCATTGAGTTTTCCAAAAAATATCCCAAATGTCAATTTCACTCTAACCTCCCTCAACTGCCAGCCGCTCAGATGATCCCCATAGACGTCTCTTGGCCCTTTGACCAGTGGGGGATCGACATTGTAGGCCCCTTGCCCATGGCGGTCAGACAGAAGAGATTTGTCATCTTAGTTGTTGATTATTTCACCAAGTAGGCCGAGGCTGAGGCCGTAGCAAAGGTCACTTTCAGGGTCGTGAGGGACTTCATATTGGAAAACATTATCTGCAGATATGGCATACCGAGGGTGCTCATTTCGGACAACGGGTCCCAGTTTATAGCGGCTGATACACGAGAATGGTGCTCAGAGTTGGGAATTGAGCAACGCTTTACTTCCGTGGGTCATTCCCAAGCCAACGGACAAGCGGAAGTCACTAATAGGGTCATTCTGTAGCATCTGAAAACAATGATTGGAAGCAAGAAGAGTGAATGGGCAAAGGAGCTACAAGGAGCCTTGTGGGCTTACCGCACTACACCACGAGCGGCAACTGGTGAAACACCCTTCGTGCTCGTATATGGATCAGAAGCCATGATACCTGCGGAAATCTCACAAGAATCCACTCGTGTGGCATACTTTGAACCAAAAGCCAATAAGGATAACAGAGCACTGGAGTTGGACTTGTTGGAAGAGAGAAGGGATAAGGCATGGGCATTTATCCATCAATACAAAGCATCTGTCGCTCGGCAATACAACAAGCGAGTAAGGGAAAGAACTTTTCAGTTGGGGGACTTAGTCCTAAAGAAAGTGGAAGTCTCAAAGCATGTGGGCAAACTAGATCCCAATTGGGAAGGTCCGTTCAAAATTATACAAGTACGGGCAAATAACACGTACACGCTCGAGTAGTTGCAAGGCTAGCATCTCCCACGCCCTTGGAATGCGTGCAACCTCAAGCGGTTTTATGTTTGAGTTAATTTTGTAAAAAGCCCATGAAGGGGCACGTTGTATTTACTGTTTTCCAGAAGATTATAATAGAAATTACAGCATTTATTTATCTATAATCTGAGTATGCAGGAGGTTGAAAATGCCCTCTCGGGACCCCCAGCCCAAGGTGCATGAACACCTTCTTGTCTTAAAAGGTGGAACGATCTTTCGAGCGTGCTTATCCAGCGCCTTAGGAAATCCACCTGGAAGTCCAGTCCACCCGCACGAGCATCCTAGTAGGCCTGGGTAGCCATTTGTACTGGCACCCAGCGCTCGAAAGTGGGACTCGATGCACACATTAGGTCAGCAGTCAAGGGGTAATCAAGGGTCCAATGACCAAGCCCCTCGAACCAGCTCGATTGCAGCCCCTGAAGATCCTTAACCAGGATGCTCCTGAAAAATGATCCTTGGACTAGCCAGATGCACCGCGCAAAGAAAATTTTCACAAGTCTTGAACGAGGGAAGTCTTCAAATAAGACCCTCGTAATCACTCAAGACTTAGCAAAATTTTCCTAGTGTCTTAGCAAAATTTTCACAAGTCTTGAATGAAGGCAGTCTTCAAATAAGACCCTCGTAATCACTCAAGACTTAGCAAAATTTTTCTAGTGTCTTAGCAAAATTTTCACAAGTCTTGAACGAGGGCAGTCTTCAAATAAGACCCTCGTAATCACTCAAGACTTAGCAAAATTTTCCTAGTGTCTTAGCAAAATTCTCACAAGACTTGAACGAGGGCTGTCTTCAAATAAGAACCTCGTAATCACTCAAGACTTAGCAAAATATTCCAAGAGTTTTAGCAAAATTTGCACACGTCTTAAATGGGGGGAGCCTCCCAGTAAGACCCTCGTAATTGCTCAAGACTTAGCAAAATTTTCCTAGATTTAGTCCAAATTGCACAAGTCTTGAACGAGGGGCAACCCCTAAGCAAGACCCTCGTGATTACTCAAGTTGCAAGTCTCGGCAATATTTTTCAAATTTTACATCTTTTACTTGGCATGTTACCCAGAGTAAATCCCGTATAATAAACGCTGCAAAGTATAAAAAGAGACGCCATGAAGGAAAAATACTTCATTAACGAAAAGCAGCAATTACAAAACAAGGGCCAGGTGACCCTTGAGATTCTTACAAAATTTAGAAAGAATAAGACAAGGAGATTATTGTAAGCAAAGGAAAAATGGATTTCAGGCGGCTGCAGCAACATCTTCTTCCAAGTTCACCACCTCTTGTTAGGTGGGGGCAACAGGCTGTTGGCCTTGAGGATTAGGTCCTTACGCTTGAGGCTCGGGGGCTTGTGGAGCTACCTGCTTGAAGCCCTCGACGGGCGGAGCTGGAGCATTTTCCAGAGTGGGGACATTTGCAGCATTAGGATCGAGGGCATTCTCCTGAGGCATGTTTTCCTGTGGGCCTTCAGGGGCAATTATTGCATTGGTGGCCCCCTCGTTTTGCTCTGCTTGGGGCGCCTCGTCCACCGGATGAGTGGCCATGTACTTATCCTGAGTAAGCTCAACCAGAAAGTTATACTCCGGCTCAGCTATGGTGGACTTAGGATCGTCTTCTGTTTCATCTACTTCTTCACAGCTCTCATTTAACCTTAGCCCCATATCCGTCCGTCCACGAGCGGAGGCATGTCCCAGACCCTTATGGATCATCTACTCAATCGCCAAGTTGAAGGCCTTTTGAGCCTCGTCAAAACAGTGGAGTGAGGCGGCAAAGGAGAAGGCCTTGCTATGGAGAAATTTTATAAGGGCCTCCTTATTTGCCCTCTCCAGTCGCTCGGGCAGTGCCACCATCAGGTCAGCATACTTCCTCTCCTCCTCGTTTGACCGAGCGACCCATCTATTCCTATCCTCCATCAGTTTCTTGTAATTCTCGTTGAGGTTATTATGGTCCGAGCTGTACTTTTTCTTGGAGGCCTCGCACTTTTTCAGGTCGTCTTCCAATTTCTTGATATAGGCCTCCAGCTTCTTGTGTTCCTTCTCGAGGGAGAGGAACTTGGCTTTCTCCACATCCAACTCTTCTTGGATTTGAGCCGGATCGTTCGAGCGCGCCATCTTCTTATACTTAGCTTTACGCTCAGAATAGACCGTCGCTCGCATTTAGAGGTTCTTGGCCCTCGGCAGCACTTGCTGTGTTTTCGAAGAGAAAAAGAAAGAAACAGGAAGAATTGGCACTTATTACTTGTCAGCAGAAAATGAATAGCAAAAGAAAATAAGGAACAAGTCCGACACTTAAAATATTTTTGAAGAGTTAAGGGGCTTATAGAAATGAGGGCATGCACCATGTCGACGGCCACCCTCTCTGTGTCCTGGGAAAACAAGGCCCGATGGTCCCCAGAAAACTGAACCCGCTTGTAGAGGCCCTCGGTAATCGTGTGGGAAGGCGGTTGGGAACCCAGCAAAATAGGACCCCCTTCTGAGGTGCGGTCAATGCTCCTATCCCCCAAGCGCTGGAAGTCCCACAGATGGTCTTCCTCAGACGAGGAGGTCTCACCGTCTCCCCTCATCCCCTCGGCGACCTGTTTCCCCTTACCCAGAATGGGAACGTTATCGGGAATTCTCTTCCTCTTCCTGGAGGTGCTGGAGGTGTCCCTGTGGGATCCTCTGATGATCGCGCTCGTCTGAGGCCTCGGTGGATTAGCGGATGGAAGCGTAGCTCCCCTCGCATTGGGAGCATCAATTGGACGGACGATTACCCTCGTATCCGCATTCGAAGCCCGTGGGTCTCCTCGGCCTTGGGTGGTGGGGCCGTGCTGGAACTTGCCCCTTGGTGGCCTCCGCGACCGTCACCACGGCCAGGCCCCCTTCCAACCCCTCGCTCACGAGGGTTCACCTAGTTTCCTTGATTGCCCTGGCAACGGTTGCTTATGACATTGGCCACATTTCTCATATTTGCACCTGCCATGGTAATAGCAACACCTGGAAAAGAAGACAAGAAAACGAGGGTTAATGTCCGTACTAAAAATTCTCTGCAAGATCAAACAGTTAGTATCCCTAACTAGAGTTAGTCCCTAGAAGCTAACCATCTCTCTCCAAATCACGAGCGGGAGGATTTTTGATAAAGTGGGGGTCATTGGTGATTCCACAAAGAAACATGACTTCCGCATCATCAGTCAAGTCCTTTGCTTTGATTAGCTAACCCTCGTCCCTCATGGCACCAGCAAGGTCTTTGGGCCAGTTTTCCGGAAAGGTACGGGACAAACGGTGCCTAACTAGGTGACCCTCCCCATGTGAAATCCACTCTCTGGGTACCCCAAAATCTTTACCATCGGGAGCCCTCACGAAAAAGAACTTCTTTTTCCACTCAACACCATGGGTTGTGGGAGAATCTATCAGTTTCAAGCCGGATTTAGCTTGGATAAAGAAAAAGTCTGCCCTCGGGGATGAACGGGGCGAGCGGGTGACTTGGAAAAGGGCATTAAAATTCCGGAACGAGGGTTGATACTTGGTGCAGGCCATGAGAATTACAAAGACGGTTATCAAAGATAAATCGTTGGGTAAAATTTGGGTAGGGCACAGGTTAAGATCATTAAGGATATTGGCTACAGGCTCGGGTATTGGGAATCTCAATCCTCCAAAAATTACAGAATCTAAATACACTGCCATCTCTCCCGGAGGGGGATTGTTCGCTCGCTCGTGCTCTTCAGGGATTCTCCATTGATAACGTTCATCCCAGTAGATAGGGGCCAACATGGATACTATCTACCCTCGGGTGACGGTGCTCTAGATCTCATCCGGAGGAACCTCCGTCGCTTGCATACCGGACCCTTCCCCCTCGTTTGACCCTTTGGATTTCTTGGTTTTTCTGGGTTTTTGGGACTTCTTCCTTTTGCCCTTGGCAGAAGATCTCTCCGAGGACCCCGTTTCCCCTTCCGGCTCGAGGGTAGGTACAGCGACGACCACAGTCACGGTGTGGCGGTGAGGATGAGCTGCCCTCTCCGTCAATGGTAATACCTCCCCTTACCTTTCCGCCTCAAACACCATATTTATTTCGTCAAATAGGTGTTCAACACCTTCTGGGTTCCTCTCATCCATGGCCATGACGGCGGCATCTAGCTCCTCATCCCTGGGAGAACCCACTTGAGATGAACTATGAGTGACCATCTCATCAACCTCACGAGTAAACTCCTCTACGTGATCTTTTGCTATGGCTTTTGGGGAGTTTGGAAGAAAAGCTAGGGATTTTGGGGAGAAAAGTGGATTTCTGGGGGAACACTCTATCCTAAGCAATGTCTAAAGTTAGAAAACCGAAAATTAGTAGAATTACAAGGATTTTACCTTGGAGATTACTGGAAAGGGTTTGCAAAGGTTTGAAGGATTTCTGGGTTTGCTATGAAGATTCTTCGCACAAAGAGCTCTGAATTCTAAGTTCGCGTAAAGAAGATAAAAATGGGGCAAATCTCTTTTTTATAGGGTATGACTGGGGAATATTAAATTCAAAGGTAATCATTTCCCGCCTTGGTAACCGCCCACTTTTGGGAACCATCACCCGCTTCCCAAGATTCACGCGCCCGTTTCCTTGATATTCGCCCCCACTCTCCCATCAGCATTTAATGCTGGGCCCCACGAATGGTCATCCGAAATGACCGCATTTATTGCTTGGCAGACAAGGCTTTCACAACACGAAAGACACTCAAGCACGAGCGCCACCCTCGGACGTTTTGAATTTCAAATTCTCCAGCCTTTGCCAAAAGACTGCAGAATTTTTTTTTGGGGGGGGGGCCAAAATGATGGGGATAAAATACGCTTGACGCACGTCTAGGCACGTGGCTCGATCAGCGCATGACACGTGGATTCAGTGGTCCCCAATCACCCCGGACTTTCACCAACACATAGCCTCCCCTCCGATCCCTAACGAGCGTCCCAGGGCATTCTAACGAGCGTCAACCTCGCTTCAACATGCATACTAGTTGTAACGCCCCAAATTCTGGAAGTTCAGGTAAGCACGCCACGTACGGGTCTTCGGGAGTTGGGGGTTTAATTTTATCTATTTACTTGTTCATTATAATTCCATTATAATATTATGTGCATTATACATTTCTATGTATTTATATGAATTAACTTTAAACGTGAAATATGTGAATCAAGTGATAATGTGCCTAATTGTATTATATGACTTACTTGATCGTTTTATAAATTTATGGACTTAATTGCATTTCATGAATTGGGAGTTAATTGATCTTTTGTGTAGGGATATAACTTGATTGCATTCATTTAAATACTTGAGGGACTATTATGCAATTTAGGGTGGTTTTATGCTTGTAGTTGATGATATAATATATCATATATGTATTCATCCCCCTCACTCCCATACATTACATTACATACAAGAGAACATCACACACACACCTAGTAAGAATCGGTTTTTACACCTTCAAGAGAGAGAGAGGAGGATTTCATCAAATTCAAGCTATAATTCAAGGAATTAGCAACCAAGTTGGAGCATCATCTTCATCTCTTCATCCTCATCTCATTCTTCTTTCATTTCAAGGTATAACATGAGAATTGATTGAATTTCTTGATTGAGTGATGAGTAGGGTTTGAGGTTTGATTGATGCTTTCATGCTTATTCATGATTAGAGGCATGTTTAGGACCTTGTTTCTTCATTTCTTGCATGAAACATGAAGTTATGTGAAGGTTGGAAAGAATGTATATTTTTGGGGTTTTCATGAGAAATTCTTGATGCTTTGATGTGTATTTCATGGTTTGTTTGTTGGATAAGTGAAGTATAATGTGTATTTGATGTATTTGGTTAAGTGTTATGGAGTGATCTTGCATTTCTTATTGTTTTGGTTGATTTTGGTTCATTTATGCCTGTTTTTCCCTGTTTTTTCGACCCAGAGGATGCTGAACGGCCGTTCGGTTCCTTCCCGAACGGGGGTTCACTCGTACAGAACCACCCTGCTCTTTTGAACGGTCGTTTTTTGTTTTGTGCATAAATTTTGAATGGCCGTTCACTATTCAAATGAACTCCAAATGACCTTATTTTTAAACCGTTGGAAACCTCTTGAAGTCTAGAACAATCTCCAATTAGAATCACCTCATTATCTTTTGTCATTTGTGAGATATAATCAATTCTTTTGGGTGTCGCCACTTTTCCGACAAATTTCATTCACCTAACTTCAAGCTTACGCCATTTTCTCCTCGCTTTGAACTAGAAAACGAGCCATATATCCTCAGAAAGATCTATGTGTCTAGTTTCATTTCCAATAAACAAAACTCAATTCCAACTTCGAAAACTCAAGATATTTCCATTTTCCTACAGCATATACGGTTCCAAAAACTGTCAACTTTTCCTAACTTTTGCCAAACTTCACCAAAACCCCTCTTCTTGCATTCCTTTCACTTCCTTGGCTCCCGTATGTGACTTATATGAATTATATGCTTACTTTATTGATAAGTATGCTCCTATTTGACACTCATTGATTATAAATGCATGATTGAGGTTACATATCATTGTCGTTCGTCATAATTGGTTCATTCGCGTTGAGTCTTATTTCACACTTGTCCTTGTTGCACAGATCTCGGTCCCGGAGGCGAGGAGCACGCTCCATAGGGTGTTTCTTTGTTCCTTTTTGTTGGTTAAGGTGAGGTTTAAATTCTAGATATATAGAGCCCTTACAACCTTATGTGATTTTCGGCCAAAACGTATCTATATATCTATAGTTTTCGAACCTTATGATTTTCAAATGATTTCACAGAAATGGATTGATTGATTGATTGATTGACGGATTGTCTTTGGCGAGTAACTATTGTTCACATTGGGCCCGAGGGTAGTGTATTGAGCCAACCGGGAAAGCAAGGGCTGACGGGTAACTCTTGCACTATCCTCACCATTGTGGGATCACCTCTGAATCCACCAGGAGGTTTGGTGGAGGAAGAAATCCCGTGCGTGGGAGTCATGTTCCCGACGTACACCATGATTGGATGGTTGGGTCTTGCAAGCCCACCATCACCCGGAGGAAGAAGGATCTATTGATTGAAATTGCTAATTGTGCACAGAATTGTTTGTGTGATCACCTAATTCATTAATTAAATTGAAGTATTGTACACTGTCGGAGAAAGGTTGGAGATTTGCCCTCACTCGCCGGGCCACTGATCGATTGAATTGATTGTTAACTGTAAATTGAATTGTTATAATATCGGGCGGGAATTTCTTATTATTTTAAACCTATATTGTTTTCTTTATAAAATCTTACCCGATGTTATAAATTGCATGGTAATTGCGCATATACTTATTTATACCCCTTGCTCAGTCCGTGTTGGACTGACACCTCAACTTTTCAGTTTTGCAGGTTCGTGCTAGGTGGGAATTAGAGTCTAGTTTGTCTTTAATTTGGGTCTAGCACACTTCATCTTATATTTCGTTCATCTATTGATACTTGATACATGTTGTAGTATGTTTTGGCATATTTTGGGGAAATGATAATGTATTGATATGTAAATGTTGGTATCTATTAATAAATATGTAAATATGGTACCTATAAGTATTGAATGTTATTGCTTCCACTTTTATTGCTCCGATTTGTTTATTGGTATTAATTGAGGGTACCTGCCTAGCTTTTGAGTTTTTTTTATTGTCTCCCGTTCGCTATAGGCTTGATTCATGTATGAATTGTCATTTCATATGTGGATCGAACTATAGTGCGGGGGATGTGGTGCCTAGTGTTCCGGGTGCTACACCTCCCTGTCTCTAAGAAAGTCTTCAACCGAGCGTCGTGCCCTTCCAAGGACGCCCTCGCACCGCTACAGAATATAAAGGTCCCTTACACCCTCGATACGCATCTTGGATGATGATCCCCATGCGGATCCCCCCAGTCTATCAGGCCCGGTTGACACGAGCGTGCTTCTCGCCCTCGTTACCAACCTCCGAAACGGATCTCTGACACCCGTACTTGCCCGCGCACCTGACTCTGCTGCAAACACTAACTTTTACCAACTTTGGCAGAAGATTCCTCCTAGGATTCTCCTCGTTGCGACACATGTTAGGGCAGGACCACACGAGGCAAATTACCAAGGGGTCCCTGACCCTCAACTATAAATATGGGAATTCATCTTCACCCCTATAAGCATTCTTCATCACTGTAACCCCATTACCCAGCTTACATTTTTTCTCTTTCAGATCACCATCTGACTTAAGCGTCGGAGAGCCAAACTGGTAATCACCCCCAGTTTCCCCCAGCTTGGCCTTCTGACTGTGTTGGTGTTTGTCCTAACAGGTAGAGCTTATAGCTTTTCCGGTGACCCTTCTGGGCTTCTCCATTGTTTCCCCACCTCAACGAAATAGAAAGTGATCGGAGTTGACCCTTAGCTGATCGGACACCATCAAATATATGGATCTCGAATTAAACTGATATTGAGTTTAATTAAATTTCAAATTTATAAAAATATTAATATATGAACCTCAAATGAAACAAACAACCGATTAGTAAAACTTGAAAATATGTCATGAAATTGGTCACAATAATATGACATGAAACAAAGGGATTCATAAATTATATTTGATTAATATGAATTAATATTAATTTTTAACTTATCTTTTATTTTACTTGATTTTGTTTTGATTATTTAATTTCTTTGAGTACGTAGGATATTAAACTCATACTCTAAAGTTTTTCAAATTACATATATGATAAAAAAATATATATATATATATGATAGAAATTTAAAAAAATGAAGCACTGGAATTTTTTTTATTCTTTCTCTCTTTTTATTATTTTAAGTTCTTTTTTTTCCTTTTTATGGGGTTATTCATTTGATATGCTTTTTAATACTTTAATTTATTTTTTATTGTTAATTTTTAATGTCTCCATTAATATTATTAAACCTGCATAATTTAAATATGTAAAACTTTAGCAATCTATTTTAACTTGGTGAAAGTATGTGTTCATAATTGCAAATAACTTTAATTTAAAATTTAATATTTTTATAAATTTGGAGTTTAATTGAACTCAATGTTAATTAAACTAAAAAATATATAATTTGTAATTTGTTTAAAAAGATATTCGAAGAAATTAAGGTGATATTTTACTTTATTTGAGATGGTCTTGATTTATCTTTATATCTATACCCTATATTAAGCGAAAGATCCAAGTAGTAAGTAGGAGCGTTTGATATATGAGATTAGGCTCATTTGGCCTACTTAATTTTAGCTAATTTTCTGTTTGATACCGCATATTAAATCTCGTCGACCCGGAAGAGTTAATCTTTGACCCGGTGTAATCTGCCTACTTTAGAGAGATTAAATTCTCAAATGAATCCTAGGGGAGGGGGTGTGTTTATCGCAGATTAACTCTTATCTATTATAGATAAGCTTAAAAAGTTAGTTTGATTTTCTGGCTAAACATGAAAATTACTATTTATTTCACAAAAAAAAAAAAAATTACTATTTTAAATGATATTTCAGTTTATGAGATATATCAAACACGATAATAAGTGAAATTAGATGCAACTAAATTTATCAATTGAATGTATCAAACACAAAATTAATTTCTTATACGAGTACTTAATTTCACTTAATTCTCCACAAATAGATTAAGTGAAATAGAATAATCTACATTGTCAAACGCTCTCTAACCGTTTTAGTCTCTTGTTGTCCCCTTTTTCTTTTTTTTATTTATCTTTCATCCGTTTTCTTCTCTTACGTTTTTTCTCTCTTCTTTTCTTTTTTTTTATTTATTCTACTACATTTTCTTAACTTATCTTTTCTCTCCACTCATTTCAATTCTTTTTCTTTTTCTTTTTTTAAAAATAGTGTTGTTTGGTATTTTATTCTTTTATGCTATTTATTTATATTAATTTAATAATTATATTAAAAATAATAATAAAATATATATTAATATAAAAATTAATTTAAATATATTTTAAATAATAGAATTTTTTAATTTGCACACGCTGCTAGTTTAAATAAATAAAGGGTAGTTTAGTCTATTTTTATATTTTTGTTGGAAATTATAAATAAAAAATAACTGAATGGATGAATTTGAATAAAATTAAAAAAATAAGAAATATTTTAATTTTATAAAGAAAACACAAGGATGAATTTGAATTTTTTTTTTTATATTAGACACTCGTGTCAAATATCGTATTCAATAATTCTCACGTTAGAAATTAAAAAAAAAAATTATATAGTCGTATTTATATTGTATCATGTAAATATCATCATTTTTGTATGCGTACATGATGGTCGTCCATATTTCATGCATCTATTCTATGAAACAAAACAAAACTTATTAATGCAAAACTGCATAAGAAGGAATCTACCTGTTCCATTCCACACTCTCCAAATTCCATTTGCCCTCTGACGCAGCCAACGGCCCCAAAGCCTACACCAATAAAATTCCCACTCCAAAAAGAAATTCAAAAATATACATTTCCACGTGTCCGGCTAACAACACCCCCGGGCCCACACGTTTGAACCGACGAAATCAAATTCTCACGTGGGAACTGTCTGAATATTCCAATACCGACTTCCACGATCAAAAAGTGTAGAAAAAAGGCCATAATTACAGACAAAAACCCCCTCATATCCCACGAATCTTCCTTAAATCCCATGCACCATATATTTATACAACGTAAATATCACTTCCTCTTTAACCAGAAAATCAAAAAAAGTCGCACTTTCTTCAGAAATTCTTGAAAAAGGAAAGGAAAAAGACGGCGATTATGGCTTCCACAAGATTGATGAGGATGTCTAAACCAGCTTTAGGGCTTGGATTTTCTGGAAAGGTTGTGTCAAGTTCTGCATTTTCGTCAAGAGGGTGGAGGCGGAGGAATCTGAAGTGTGTGAGTAAGCTCGGGATGAGTTCGGAGAAGCCGCCTGGTGGTGGCGGTAGTGGTGGAGAGAGGAAGCCGGCGGCCACGGGTGCTTCGGCGTGTTTGCTTGTTTCGGAACCAAAGACGGATAAATTGGTGGATTTGGGATTGCTTGTATCAAGGGTTTGTGATGGGATTGCCATTTGGATGAAGTTTATTACCAAGAAAAGGCCATGGCGGATGCATATCGAGATGTTCATCGAAAAGGTAATACACGCGCACACGCCGGAAAACATCCACGATTTTTTATAGTTTTCCGTGGGATTGGTGGTTTCCAATGAAAAATTGTATAATTGCAAATTTTTTGAATTGTAAATTAATTACATTTTTGACCGGAAAATAGCTAGTTTGTATTAAGATTGTTAAAATGGATCCGTTAGTATACTAAAATTGCAGATATATTTATTCGTGGGCTGATTTGGAAATCTAAGTAAATTCTTGATGAATTTGTGTTTGCAGGCGATAATTGATTGCAGATTCTTTACATTGCTGGCAACAGCAGGATCTTTGTTGGGATCAGTTTTGTGCTTTGTTGAGGTAATTAGCTTAATTTAATTTAATTTAAAAAAATATATTAATGATTGTCGTGCCCTGGTCCCACAAAGGCCAATTTTCACATTTATTTTCATATTGTAAATGTGGTTAATACTACAAGGTCGGTACCTCCCAATTAAAAATGATTCAACTTTTCTTCCCACAAACATTATTACTATTATTATTATTTAGTTTTAGTTTGAACACTATTTTTGCAGGGATGTTTCTTAATTATAGAGTCATATTTCCAGTATTTTAGTGGCCTCCCAAGAATGTCAGAGCAAGGACATGTGGTCACCCTTCTGATTGAAGCTATTGGTACATATATTTATAATCAAAATAGAAAAAAAAAATACCGTTTATTATTGAATTTTCCTATAACATTATTTAATTTTTTGACAGATATGTTCCTAGTGGGAACTGCAATGCTCACCTTTGGAATGGCATTGCATGTAATGTTTGTGAAACCAGAGAACCACAAAGCCCCACATTTTGCTTCAAATTTGTCCAATAATTTCAGCCAAGAGGTACAGTACTACATCTGAAAAACAGTCGGGTATAATTCGGTACCATATTAGTGCCCTATCCCGATCCCAAATTAATTGTAGGGTATAAGGTACCCATTACCCAACCTGAATTTAAAAAAATCCCAATTTCTCTGTCCCGATCAGGTTAGCACGGGCACCGATTTCTCGGGCCCGAACCTTCACCCCTATTTCTTCCAAAAACTCTAAAAATGGATGTGTTTTTATTAAGAAAAATGTTAACTAATTCTTGAAAATTTTGGCTGATTTTGTTTCAGAAATTACCATCATGGATTGGAGTGGAATCTGCTGTCCAAGCCAAGTCCAAAATTGGGCATGCTTTGATGATGATTCTTCAAGTGGAAGTGTTGGAGAAGTTCAAGAACATATCTTTGGTTAATGGCTTCGATCTTGCTTGCTTTGCAGGAACCCTGTTTTTGTGCTCTGTTTCTATATTCATTCTCTCTAGAATAGCTGGTGCTCCAGCAAAGCAGAATCTCACATCGTAACGAAGATATGCATACGATACGATTATCAAATTTGTATAGATATAGTACTCGAAATCATAGGTTAATTATTTTTTGTTCTTTGATTTGGTAATTTTGAAGCAATTATTTGTGAGATGAGTAGCATCAAAGGTTAGAAAATGGGATTTATGTAGAAAGAAATATTTGAAAACCTTATTGTAAAAGTGCCAAATTTTGGTTAAATAGTCATAATTGCTTGAAATCAATCATATATTTTCTCAATCAAAGCTATTGAGCTTTACTTAGACATGTTTCGTGATTTTCATAATACTTGACTACGAACTAAGATTGTCGATGTATACGCTGATACATACATGATCTAACAAGAATAATTCCATGAATAAATCTAATGTCACCACCACAACCAAAGAGGAAAAAGAAAAGGAACTTTACAAAGCTGAGTGCAGACCTACATGGATGCCAACAAATCTCTCATTTCTGGGACGCCTGGTATGTTCTCACTGGGGTATATCTTAGCTACAAGTTGGGCAAAGCTCTCGTACTTGTCGAGAAACTCCTTCTGCCGTAAGTTGGCATAACCGGTTAGATTTAGGAAAACTCTTATATGAGTCGGGTGTTTGGCCCCATGTATGAGAATCAAATGTTCAGATTGTGTATATTTCAAATAAATTGAACATGTTGCACAATCTGAATTGTTGCGTGCATATGCGGGGTCCAAATTGCACCTTAAATAAGAACAAACAGTGAACAAAATACCTTGCATTTTTCCCATAATGAAGGCAAGAGTTCCTCGGATGTTAAATTCTTCTGAAGTTTCTTATACATTGTACCAATGGACTTGTCAACCTAAAACATAGAAGGAGATGTTTTCAGCAAATATTGATGAAATGGAATGTCAAATTCTCAACTCTAGTAACATGGCATACCCCAGATAAGCTTGATTTTACGACCTTCCGGAGTTCTACTTTCGACAATCCCATCTGGAAAGGGATCTGCAAAATTTGCCGTGGTTTATTATTTGCTCCTACGAAGCTACTAAACTCTTGAAAAGCAATATTAACACAGATTTTAACATGGTATCAGCAACAAATCAAGCTAGTTAGCATTTCGACAAGTTCAGTTTAGTCAGATGACAAGCATGAAAATGAAAGAATGTTTAGATCTTTGATTATAGAAGGAGGAAGATATGTGTTGTATGCTGTCTCAACAGACTAACCTCTTCTGGTGCGGTATTTTGGAGTATTAAATCCTCGATTCTGCGAGCAAACTGGAAAAGCCGTTCGAATTGCTGCATTTTTAAGAAATTGCTTTAAATGGAATGGAACTGATAACAAAATTGGATGAAGAAATTCATTCAAAAAGCTGAGAAGTGGTTGAAAAGGGAATCTATTTGAATCGGATGTTCCCCAAACACTACAATAGCACGCCAAGGGCTAGAAATTTGTGAGGAATTCAGTTTATGGATTAAAGTTTATGAGTTTCACAAAATAAATTTTCAGAATTTTCTCTTTAACTTCTCTTTTCTCACATATTGAACTCCTAAAAATTTTCAGAAATGAACTAAACCTCTGAAAACCACCCACCTCAGCGTAGCTGGTTTTCGTTAAAGTTACACAGGTAATGTACAAGGGTAAGAAAACCAAACCTAATTGTAAAGGATGAGGGAGAATACTTACGTAGTAAATGATTGTGCTTATAAAACGCACACAAGCTTGGTCATAAGATTCACTTGCTTGATGATAAAACTTTGCTAAAGTCGGCACGACATTGGCCAGGTCATACAGACTGCATATTCCAACCAGATAATTGAACATGATAATTTGGAAACAGTAGGATCCCAACAAAAAGGAAAACGAAGAAACTAACAAGATAACGTCAACCAACTAATGTAATGGGAAAAGAAATAAAATCGACAATACCTATTCTGAAATGCTGCATAATTTTCTAAGAGCAGAATATCTGCATATTTTATGTCTGCTTGAGAAATTTTGTCCAATGTCACAAACATTATGGTAACCTGACAAATTATTTTCTCCAACGTCACAGGAAAATCAGTAACAAATATTAAACAAAACGTAATAATGATCTGATAAATACAAATATTTAAACTATTAGGTAAGATAAACTAATTTTTGGAGCTACATCAGCATGAGCCAGATCTCCCACACATAAATAATCATAATCACAGGACAGCTTGAAACATATTTCCTCACCTTTTCATAGAAAATAGGTCCTTTCAGAATAGTTTTCTCCAGAAGTCATATAGTTGGTTTCGTATATAATATTAGAAGTTAGGAAATAAATTTCAAAAACCATAACCTGGGAAAGAAAAAACTAAATGTATCTTATAATCAGTGTATTCAGACATCATAGTGAGCAAATCAAGGTCAGCAAGGTACTTCATCACTACAAAATTTTGTTGCGTGTATAAAGAGCACTCACAAGTTTTGTGTAAGCCTGATCGACCAAATCTCTCGACTGGCCCTGGATGTACTGCTCCATACGAGTTGCCAGAACAGCAAATCTATCCAAAAGCTAAACCCAATCAACTAATGGAATACAAAGAAAAAGTGCTGGATGAAAAATAACAATGAAGCTCCACTGAGATGAATACAAACATCCTGAATACAGACAATTTTAGGGATACGAGTCATGCATCCCCAAGATTTTAGGATCTTCAAAAGAGTTTCTATAGAGTGACCCATGTATAATGAAGCAAGGTAAACATTTTACGGCGTTTTTTACCTGGGTATATATGGCAAGACTCCCATTTGCCGTACATTTTTTTCATTCCTTTCAATCTGGTGGCAAGCTTCATCAACAAACTGAAACACACAATATATTGATACATTACACAGACAAATAACATCACCCCAAATAGACAAATGGTGGTAAATAATTTAAAATCAGAAATAAGCATACTCATTATTCCTATTGCTTATCAGCAATATATTCTTCATAGTTTTCTATAGATTCCTTATATTTCCCCTTAAATTGGAGTTAGGAAACTTATTAGATCATCATTGCTATAGTGACAGCTATAGAACGATGCAAAGCAGGCAGGATTTAATTATCTTAAAAAAAAAAAAAAATTTAAGCAAGAATGTGAACTATCCCTATCCATATCCTCGGTTGTTTTCGGTTAACTCACTTTAACAGTTCCTAAATATAGCTCTTTGAGATCTGAGGGAAAGCATCCCAGGCTCCATCTGAATTAACAACCCTTTTAAGAATCGACTTTTTCCCTTTCATCAAGAATAAAAATAATCTTATTTGAGGATTACAACTTACGCGGCCGAACTGCATCGTTATTCTATTTTCCAGGTCATCAAGTAAAATACGCACAAAGCCTGCTGCATCAGCTTTCTGGCTAGAGATATAGCGTTCAGTAATTCCATGCATTGATATACCACGAAGAGGATCAATCTTGTATGCCCAGTCTACCACAGCATAGAAATCTTCCTAGCGAGTCATCAAGAAGAACAAAAGGAGGAAATTGTTTATTAAAAGATATAACTTCTGGTATAAATGGAAGAAAAAAAGGGCAGATTTCGAATCGGTGATACCTGTATTCCATCAAGCAAATCACGAAGAGATTCGTTTAATGCCTCCAGATCTGCGGTTCTTTGACCTACAAAAAGTGAAAGAGTAATGATGAATATCATCCAGTGGGTTAAAAGCAAGATTAAGAAACAGTCCAAGGTTGCCAGTTTTGTCACTGTCATCAATGCCCGCAATACCCGTGTCATCATCATTATCATCATCATTGGTTGCAGGTTTGTTGTCATTGAGAGGAGCTCCAGCTGGAATAAGACCTGGAACTTCAAAGCACATAAAGTGTGCAAAAAAAGAACTCTGTAATTCATCACAAACAGAAAATTTTATTATAAAGCAGCCAACTTGTCAGGAAAGAGAAGGAAACATAGACACACACGAAGAGTTCAAAAGGACTGATTGTAACCTCGTCCACAAGGAGAGGAATAAAAACTGTGAGCATTTTCGCGTATGCCTCAGAAACAATAGACGTGTCAGCATTGTTTGCACTTTGAGAGCCTGTAGAACCATCAAGCCATACAGGTGTACTCTTTGGTGCTTTTGTACTAGCACGGAGCTCATTTGCAAAATCACGTGCCTGCATTGGAAATGTGAAACCATAAAAACTAATAAAAATTAAAATGTTCGAATAACCTTCTGTAAGCAGCAGCATCTAGGACTAATTGTACAACTAGCTTCAATAACCTGTGAAACTTGTTGATGAGAAAAAGACATGGAAAATTAACTGCAAGGACTTTGCTAAACATTAGTTATGCCTCACCTCCCTACGTAGAAGCAAATTCAGGGAGCTGCAGTAAGCTTTCCTTAAAGGGACCAAGCTAGTCTTATCAAGACTCTGCAAAAATAAAGGATAGAAGAAATGGAGCAGAGATAAACAAATAAGAACAGGCCATGACATCAAACAGACATAATTGTGGATATAACTCTTCATTTTACCTTCAGGTGTTGCAAAAGGCGAGCATATGTCCTGCACTTGTACCGCAGGTCAGCATGATCAGGCCTCTTCAGTTGCCCACGCTGTTACAATAAAAGTAATCAGCCTAAAATTTTCCAATTTCCCCAACAGATTAATTGTCTTCAATTGGAATGCAGTGTTTGAATGCAATACCTGAGAAAAATAACTCTTATCACTTAACATGAAATCCACTATACTAGTAAAATAACCTCTCAAGAACTCAGATGCTCTTCTAACAAAAGTGTGTTTCAACATCTCAAGTTCTGCATGCTTCTCTTTAACCTGTAAGAGTTTCACCACCATCACTAGTAAGAGAAATTATGTCAAACAATGGTCAATTCCACTATTTATGTAAACTTAGCAAGAATGTAACTTATAAAATGGTGCAAGAATGTAATATAAAATGCAAATGAAATTGTTCTTTTAGCTTTGCAAAACAAATACTGAAATCATTAGAATCCATGATCTGTAACTACTTTGTACAACTCAAGCAACTCAAATAATCATAATTTCGATCAGATAATAAAAGATGCCTGTTTACATGTAAATGATGAAGAGCAGTCTAGTGTATTGATTGAGATCAGTCTATTCGTTTCTTTTTGTCTTAATTCAATTTTTTTTTTACATGGTGGGTGGAGTGGAGGGGTGATGGGACATTTTTATGCCTGACAGGATGAGAGAAAACATAAGTGAAGATTAGTATTATTCTATGTATAAAAACACCTAATCTCTGATATGTATATAGAGATTAGAGGGAAATACTAAGTAGGAGATGAATCCTAATCCAGAATAAATCTAATCCTATTGAATATCAAAGAGGTATTCTAACATAGATCTTACAGAATAACATAAGTTTTAGAGGAACGAAAGTTTGTCAAAAAAGCAGCATATTTACCTAGTTCGGCTGGAATATGGACCACAGTAACGAGAAGAACTCATGATGCTTATGAAATACCAGATTTTACATTTGAAGGATCCAAAATATTTATGAATATCCATTTTTTACCTATTATTTACAATTAATGACAACGAAAAATGGAGCAGATGTAAGTCAGATAGTGAACATACTGATTTCAGGTTTGCAAAGATACGGTCCAACTTCGGCACTTCAAGATTTTCTAAAGCTTCAGCTAGAAACTCACAAGCTTCTATATGCTCATGCATGTGTGACTCATCAAATGCACCCCCAGTCAGAGATGAGGAGTACTGCAGTTAAGAGGAAGGAAACTAATAAAACACTAAAATGCCAGGTGTGAGGACTCGGTAGGATAGAAGAGTCAATTCTAAAGAGCATGTAATCTATCATAATTAGCATATTTACTTTCAAGGACATATAAAACTATATGGAAAAACCTCAGATGGTATACGCAATCTTTCAAGAAGTTTATCGAGTTCCTCAATTAGTGATTTGTTGTTAAATGACTGCGATTCCAGCTTATTGTTCCGGGTTTCAATCTGCACATGGCGAAAAAAGATATATAGTAATGTGTCAAAAAAAAGTCGAGGAAATTATAAGAATAATTTGATAAAAAGATTTTTTAGCAAACACATGAATTAGATTTTACTTTCTCTACAATGCCATGGTTCAAAAACTTAAGATCAAATATAGACAGAAAACAAGCGCAGAAAACTACACTTATATTGTAAAAATGACTTTAGTTTAGTATCTACTCCTCCAAATCATAAAAGAAAATGTCCAGAGATGTATACCGACTCGATGTCCTCTCGCATGTGCCGTAGTTTTACATTGAAAATGCATAACCATTCATCCATGTCCTCAACACAATTTGCAGCCACCTCAAGCCCTTGCAACACCTGCTGAGCCCAGAAAGTGAGATAATACTATAACAATATATGTATACATATATACATATCTAGGAGGCCTATACACAGCTGGAAACCACAAAGGACAAGCCAGGGTGACTGATAGTCTGATATGAGATTACCACTTTTTGAAAGAAACAAGACAACTAGGAGGAATGAAGAGAGGGAGAGTTATTTCTGGTGCTAATAAAAAATAGTAAGGAGAAAATATATGAAATGCAAAATATAAAGCTTCTATGAACTAGGAGAACCCATCAAAGAAGAAAATGAAGATCTACCTCATGTATCAAAGGTTCGCTCTCCAAAATTGCATGCACGTTTGCAGCTTCCAACGCTTGGAGCTCTCGCTTCAGCCGCTCAGAAAATGCTTCCGCTTCTCCAATACCCATGACATAACTGCAGTTGTGCAATATTCAGTGATAACAACAATGGGTTAAAGTATACAGAAAGAAATGTCACAGAGCATAATGAGATGACAAGCTACCTCACGTGGCTAATTAGGAAAAGGGGAAGAAGGGCAGGAAGGAGTAGCAAACTCCACAGACTTTAGTACATCACTCAGCAGAAAAATGGAGGAATGCCTAACTTGGCCTTTTACCTATAACCCATACTCTAATAGAACTTCAATATGAGAAGGAAAAGATTAACTGAAAGCAAGGAGGTGTCCCATACACACCATCTCCAGTTCACTGTTTGTCCACTATGTTAAACCCATTCTCTGTTATATATAGAAAAGACCAAGCACAGACAATAATCCTTTTCACCTCTGAAACCAGCAGTAATACTTCCATTGAAAAACCAAATCATAATTTCACATGTGCATAAAAGCATCCTCAGCCATCTACCATTGCTGAACCCAGCAGCTCTCTACTAGGATGGCTCGTCAACACTTGATATTTAAGCATTCTTCAAAAAACTTCAATACTAGAAAACTTGCGGGCAAAAAGTTATTTACGCAAATTCTTTTCTCACAACTCACAACTCTGTCAAATAAAACCTGTTTTATGGAAAATCATCAAAATTTGACTTTCTACACTGCATTACGAGAAACAATCTGACTAGTTTCTGTAAATTTGGACACAGGAGTAGGTTTGCAATTTCACATCTAAAGTACTTACGTGCCTAGAAGAGCCTCCATGTCTTCTTCCTCTGCTTGAGACACAAGTTCTCTCTCAACTGTTACCTTCATGTCACCTTCTACAATTGAAGCTGTATCAAGCCGATCAGGAAAGTCTCCCTGCTGCTTAGTGATTGCTTGTGTGTTCTCCTGTAGAATAAAACAGCATTCCTGTTTATAAATATGGGTTGAGAAGTACCAAGAAGAATCATGAATAAATAATCTTTTCTGATTAAGCAGATGATATTCTAAGAACATAATTTAGTTCAAATTGATGAAAATAATGAGGAAACAGACCACCGGAAAATTAATGAACCCAATGAAGATATAAGACAGAGTACGGGGTAAATTGTTGTTAACAAGAACAGGCAAATAAATGTCTTTAATGTGTAATCTTTTCTAACAAGGAAACAATTAATACAAATTGCTCTCAGAAATCTGGAGAAACTTCAAAAAGTTCTTCCGTTTGAACAAATATCTTTTGTGAAAAATAACATCTCTTAGCTCCAATCTTTGCTTAAAGTGTATTCATAAAACCAACAAAAGTTTTCAGTCATATGACCAGGCATAGAGTATGTAAACACAAGAGATTCAAAGTGGGAAGCAAACTGGATCATATCAATATGCACCTTAGCCCAGAGAGCCATCTCCACAACATCAATGCCAACAACTTTAGGTACAATACCTAATACATCTCTACAGATATTCAAGATGCAAACCACAAGACGATTCCTACAACACAAAGTCATCATATTCAAATATAAGATTCAAAACGAAGTTCCCAAATAGAAACTGAATGTGCATAACCAGGGTCCTAAGGATACCTGTCATCTACATTGCGCATTGTCCACTGGGGCGGGGCAACACTCTGATTTCTGAGGTTATCAAAACCCTTCATGTATTCGATCATCATTAATCAGATTGAGAGCATTCATCCAACATGGGACATCATTCTACATACTATACTACATAAGAAAATATAAAGATTACCAGCATAAAAGTACATCCAGTAGGATCACTCGTCACAACTTCCACCTTGGAAAGATGCTTCAGCTTGTATAATTTCGCAGGCTATAAATGCAAATGAGAAATTATATTATGAACTTCAGGAAATTTTAAATACTCTAGTGGAATCAGAATGCTCTAAAAAGGTATTCATTATTTAACTTCCATAATTGTTTATGTTGCTCCCGTGGGTCTTAAATTTATCTGTGTTATTTGTTGGTGTCCATTTCCTTAGTATGTATTCCTCATCTATGGGAAGTAGCACATTAACATCAGTCAATATATACGTGCACATTCTCCTTTAGTTATCACGCTAAACACTGTATGTCCAGCTTCATCCTCTAGAAGTGTTAGTATCAACAAAAAGGGACCTTCGCAGAAGATTTGCTACATACCTCAAGAACACCTCCCGAGGAGTATTTGAAGACACGAAGAAAAGCTTTAGTACGTTTCGCTTTCTGCTTTGCTGCAAGCACTCATGTCAGATAATTTTCCAAACATTCAATAGCTGGAATCTTTACAGTATCGACAACTCATGCCATTCTAAGTGAGAAATACAGTATAACAGATGCAGTTATATCAATACATTGTACCGACTATGCAACACAGATACATTGAATTAAAGAAATCAGTCCGGTCAATCATAACTAAATCGAACAGAGTGCTTTGATGGTGATTACAAAAGCACTCTTTCTAGCTAGTATTTCAATTAATTAATAATTACACTATTAATCATTAAGACTAATTCGGAAATTCTATCAGGTTGTAGAGTGGATGCAGCTAGTCAATGATCAACTCACGTAAAAAATCATCTCCAAAAACACAAATGCACGCTCTTTTACACTGAAACAGGGAACGAATAGAATAACCACGTCAAAAATAGATGTGTTAGCGTACTTGCGATGCCGATAACACGAGGTTTCGCCATGTCACCGCGGCCCATTAATAAGTTTGATTTCCACATCCCGCGGCTTTTGGCGACTCGGATCGACATTACGATCTTATGCTTGGTGCCTTCAATCGACGCCTCGCATGCACGGCGGAGCTCCTCATCGTCGGCGCTCGATTTCGCCATTGTTAAAATCTTCGAGCTCTGAAGAGATAATGATTTGCTCGTGTGTTTACGGTTTCACAGTCTGAACTTCAGGTGAAAGAATGTGATTTTAACTGTAATTAATTAATTAATAATTATTCATAAAGAAAACTGTACATAATTACATTTTTAACCCTGAAAACCTAGTAAAATTAATTTGCAAAGATTAATATAGGACTACGAGTATTTTGTTAGTTTTTAACTTTTTATGTGTTAATATGCTTTAATTAGTCCATTATTAATCATAAGACCATTTCACAATTTACCAAAATAATAATAACGCTGCCTGATTTGAAATATCACAATTCACAACAATATCATTCAAAATTTATAAATGAAAATTTTGAATGAGCGAGATTTTTGGTGGGATAGAATGATGAATTCTGGGCAAGATGTGGGTTATTCCCTACTAGACAAATACAAGAACAATGTTAGAAAACCAATTTCAAAAATATGGAGGATGTCCAATTTTGGCTCTCCAAATCTTATGTGAAGATTTAAGTAAAGAAGAGAAAGTGTTGTAATGGCTAGCCGATGGCCTACTTGTGAAGGTGAATCACTATAGTATATACACAAGGAAGGCAAGGACCTTCGTGTAATTCCGTGCTGTGTAGGTATAAAGGAGATTTTACCCTATACACTGGCCCAATAAGGATATTTGAGGAAAAGCATCCTTAGGCCAATCAAAAAGGTAGCTGTAAAAATAATTGTAGCAAGAGCACGATCATTTACGATTTGTCAAAGAGCACTATAGGACAGTTATCAGGGGCATGTTCCTCGGGGTATTTGAGGGAATATTGTATCCCTAGCATGTTCTTACTAATACAACATTTGAGAGATACTCGAGGGGCATCAGACCTCCAAACTCCGAGGGATACCTTGTTTTTAATTCGAGTTTCCCTCGTGTGCTAGGAAAGCCCAAGGGTTATCATCGAGCGACAGGGGGGCTCGAGCTCCAAGCTTCGATGGTTGAGGGAAGACTCGTAATTCTTTTAGTGTTTTTATTTTGTGATGCTGATGCATCTGTGGGTGGACCTAAGGCAGTCACGGGATCTATGCGTAGACGTGTCCATATTATAATTGGGCCACATCAAATAATAATAATAATAAGCCAACACGGGTTGACCAAATGGTTTGAGGGTTCTTTCTCAAAGGCAATGACCCCGGTTCGAATTCCTCTGGCCGCTGGGGGTGTGTGTTTAAATAAATAAATAAATAAAATAATAATAATAATAATAATAATAATAATAATAATAATAATAATAATAATAATAAATTGCCCATTTAAAAGGTAAAAACTATGTGCACGGACACTTCTAAAAAATATTATTTTTTCGTATCGTGTCTGAAACTCGTATCAGATACCGTGTCCAACACTTTTCATATGAAAATTTTAAGAAAAAATTTATATGCCATATCTGTATCTTATCGTGTTCGTATCTGTATCCATGCATCGTATTATAAAAAGTTTGAGATTAGTAGATTACATACATGAATTTTAATATTTTGGAACAAATACCATTGTGTGGTATTTACGTTTCATTTATTTTAATTTTAAATCCAGTCAAACTATTAAAATGTAAAATTCTCTATATCAACGATAGTTCTGTTACAACCTACAAGTATTCCAACATTTAATTTTTGTTAAGGTGGTACTTTACTTCTATTATTTATATATTTTGTTGAGTTGTTGAGGTAAAAATGTCTTTAAAACTGTACATTTTGGATTAAAGAGTACCTCACAAATTTTATGGAGGTCCTTGTCTCATAATTTCATTCAATATTTTTAAAATTAATTAACTCTACGGATAGTGATCAGGTACTTTGGGCTACCCTAACCTGAAGTCCCTCTCGCATCAATTAGATTTATGTTCCTCTATTTTGATTTGGTGTAAGATTAACTATATTGTCTATACGCTTGTGAAAAATTTAGGTTGGAGTTATGTAAGTTCCAGTGACATCCTAACTAAAATCAAGACTTTTGTTATTTTTTATATTAGTGATTAATCGAATTCCGTTCTTTTGCCGAAAGAAACAACAAATTGCTTATTGGTTTTGATCTCTTGTATTACTAGACGGCTTTAAAGACTAAAAAACCCATCATAAAATACTTAATTGAAATAAAAAATTCAATATTACTTCATATATGTTTCGACGGGGAACAAAATCCATTAAAGAGCTAAATATTATAGAATAAAAGGTTGCAAATTTATTTATTTATTTTTTGTTTAGGCTATGACATCCATCGTTAACCGATGATTTGTCTCTTTATTGAATTGTAGGCACTTGATAGGATGGAACAATTGGGATGTAAAATGATTGATATATATATATATATATATATATATACTTGTAAAAGTTGCCTGATTTTTCTTAAGAATTAGAAAAAAAAAAAGAAAAAAAAGGCATTTTTTCCCTAAAAGAACAAAAGGAAAGAAAAGACGTGGAAGTTTAATATACAAAGAATTTAATGGACTTTATCCTTTATAATAATAATAGTTCAAAAGAATAATAAATATCTTCCCTCTCAAAATATCTCACAAACACATGCAGAGTAGAAGAGAACAAAAGGCATCACCATAGCTCCTTTGACCTTTATCCATCACCAAAGATGCACTCTTCTCCAACTCTGCTTCTTCTTAACAATACTCCTTCTCCGGCCATCCCCCTCCCCGGTCTCAAAACGACGACGACGTTACGAACCGTCAACCACCCCCCACCACCGCAGCTGCGAAATTCAACGAGCTGTGGTTACAGGTTTTCATCAGCGGCATGCAGATCATCATCCTCTTTGGAGTACAATACCGCCATCACGGATTTCAATCTGTACGAGCTCCTCGGGATAGATGCATCGTCCGATAGGGCTCAGATCAAGGAGGCTTACAGGACGCTGCAGAAGCGGTGCCACCCTGATATAGCCGGCCCCCCGGGCCATGACATGGCCATCGTCCTCAACGAGGCGTATGCGCTGCTCTCGGATCCCAACGCCCGATTGGCTTACGATAAGGTACTGAAATTTGAATGATGGTATCATTGATCTGTTTATTGACTGATAAATAGGCCTGAAAGCTGTATGCTGCAAAAATTTTACACAGGGGAGCTTCTTGTAATTATATAACTCATAGGTATAGTGACCACTTTTTTGTTTCTTTTTCTCATTTTTTGGGGTACGCAATCCATTTGGTTCCATTATATGGAGATCTCATGATCATCTCATTGAAAAACGCATAAACTCATAAAAGACGGACCCTTTTCAGATACTAAGAGTTTTTGATATTATATTTCCAGTTTTAGAATGATGCATCATGTTTCGATTTCATATCAAGAACTAGTTATCTCCATTAAAGATAGTTCGCTAAGTGGACAAGCTTTTCGTTCTTCTTATGAAATAGCTTCGATGAATGAATCAGGAGCTAGCGAAAGTGGCGGATTTGCAGGGGTACACAGGAAGACCGATATATTCGTCGTGGTTTGGCTCAGAAACTGAGCGTAGGGCTGTTTTTGTTGATGAAGTGAAATGTGTGGGTTGCCTAAAATGTGCTCTATTTGCTGAGAAAACGTTTGCTGTAGAATCAGTTTACGGACGAGCAAGAGTTGTGGCGCAATGGGCTGATCCCGAAAACAAAATTCAAGAGGCCATTGGTGCGTGTCCCGTCGACTGCATTTCGTAAGAATATAAACCACGTCAACTTCTTCGTTTAACTTAGGGATAATTACACTGACATACCCTGAGGTTTGGCTGAATTACACAAACTTCTCCCGAGGTTTGAGAAATCACAAAAACTTAGCCAGTCAAAGAATTTAGATATCTGACTTTAAATTCACGACTATAATTGAAGGCGTTAGGCCAAGTTTCAGGGTTAGTCACGGGAAGTTTGTGTATTTATCCCTTTCATTTATGGATAATTTACACTATCAACCCATCCAGTTTGGATAATTACACATACACCCCTCAATGAAATTCTGAATCTAGAGGGGTAACTAATTTCCTTTTCTCCTTCTGTTGCAATTTGAACGTAGAATCATCGAAAGATCGAATTTGGCTGCCCTTGAATTCGTAATGTCTAAGCAACCAAGGGAAAGAGTCAGAGTTGGTGGAGGCAACACAGCTGGGGCACGTACAGTGGATGTTTTTGATGAGGTTGAGAAGTTCCAAGCTAGATATGCTAAGCATAAAGGTTCTACAAACATTTCCAAGGTAACTTCTGTTTTGCTGCTTCTGCTTAAAATAAGCTAGAAGCAGTTTTCGATATTCTTGTTCCAGCTTCTAATTTATTTTCTGTTTTTTAGAAGTGCTTTTGTAGTGTATTTTCTAATCACTCCCAAGTTATAACACTCCAAGGTTTTACAATTTTAGCTTCTCCAAAAGCAGAAGTTCTAGCTTCTCAAAGTATTGGTGATACATATTGCTGTTGAACTAAGTGAAAGATTTTCATTAGGAATCAGATGCTTACGAAACATCCAAATTCTCAGCTATTCAAGCCATTCAGATGATATCAAACTGGCTATACTGGCAATCTCCCACTTCAGATGCCACATCTCCAGCTACCCAAAATTCACAAAGAAAAAAAGCCAGACCGAACATCAAGAAGCTGAAAGCTGCAGCAGAAGCTAGAAAGCAGTCAACCACCACCGCGCGGGCAAAAGAACCATCCAGCAACACGTATGAGTACTGGGCCCCCTCGGATACCAGTCTACCCGAATCAAACACACCAGATTCTAGCCCCAAGGTTCAAGCTAATCCAGCTCCAAGTATTAACAAAACAAGAAAACCAGGAAACGATGCATTCTCGAGAAATAATGAGGATAAAAGCAGCCCTTTTCGTTGGGGTGTGCCAACTGCAACTGCTGTTGTGGCTGCGGCTATAGTTAGGTTGCAGATTGGAGAGACGCCGGGTGGTATAAAAGACCACATCGGTGGTTCTTTGTTGCTGGAAATTGTTAACAGTCCATGGTCACAAGTTGTTCTTGCTGGTATTACATGGTTCCTTATTAGTACGTATGTTGTGGAATTAGTGGTAGCAATTAGGAGGAAATGAAGGAAAGTTATTAGGGGTTAGGTTAGGTCTTATCTTAATGGAGGAAGAAAGAAGAGCTATGGTGGTTGCTTCTTCTTCCCTACCTTTGTACGAAATAAGAATTGCTATATGTATATGAATCAATATTTGGTGGTGATCAACATTATATCTAGACAAAATATTAAGAAATACTATGCAACAAAGAAAAACGAGAGATAATCAAGAATGAAGTGACGAAAATGGGTAGCTTCTAAAAGGCTCAGAGCAACGGTTATTTCTATAAGCACAAAATTTACAACTCTCGGCTATAAAATATCGCCACGACCAATTTTATCAGCAAAAAGGAAAAAGAAGAATTGTGTCATGGCCCTAAACGATAACTCTTTCTCCTCAATCAACTCGATGCTATTTAAATTTAAAAAAAAAAACAAGTAAAATTATATCGACATAAGCTGCTTCTATGTCAGCATGTTTCCAGCAACGAGGATATTATTTCCTACCTGAATATGCGGAAAAGGGTCAACGGCCTTTGAAGTTAATTCTGTTATCATCCTTCTTCTGCTTCTGCTCAGGCTGAAATGGATAGGAAAAACAATTAACGGAAAGTTAGGAGTTGAAATGTGGAATATCATATGTTTGCAAGGAGTAAAATGTACATAATACCTTTTTTGGCAGATAAACTAACTATCCGGAAGTTCTGAAGCTTTTTCTATACCCTTTGATCGATAAGGGGCAGTTATATGATTCGTCTGTTGAAGGGAACCAAGTAACTCATTGTCGATGCATTCGTACCTGCGAATTTGGTAAGCAACGTCTCATAATAAGTAATAGTTTCCATAATAGATCAAGTTTTTATTTTATATAATCTTATACTTTCGCTATAGCATTACACAGAAAAATATAAATACATTTGTTTTCGATTTATTGAGCCGTTAACATGACAATTTCAAACCTATCCGGTGGAAAAGGAAGCATTTTTCTGAACAAATATTTTGATTCTGAAAATAAAAATATTGCCATGATTGAAGACAAGACTTACACTTTTCTGCAGAGGTTATCAGTAACTGCTGTGAGGGACAAAGTTTTCATTCTTATTTCGTTAACTTTCTCTTCGGCATAAGTAGCAAACGGCTCTTCCAACAACATAGATAGTTTCTCGATATGCATCTCGAGTTGCTGCTGCTGATCCTCAAAGAGATTCTGCTTTATCATTCTTTCTTCAGCTGTCATTTCATTCTGAAACAGCTCATCGCCAAACATGAAATAAGCGAATGCATACGAATACGAGAGAATCTGCCTCGACCTCATGAGTCTGAAGAACCCGTTCGTTGCCCACGTGTAGTCTTTAACTTCCAATACTCGTGATTCTAAAAATGCCATTTTCTGCTGCAGTTTTTTGTTGAGATTCTCTTCTGCTTTTAAAGAATCCATATGAGCTCTGTGACGGTTGTAATAGTGAGTGTAGCGCCACATTTCTCTCATTGCAGACTCAGTTTCGTGGCTGTGGTCTTCTTTGTAACGACCGCATTCGTGACCGACTATGCTGCTCCATGTGTGTTCTAGACCGGTGGCGGACCCACAAAGCCAACTGCAAAATTCAAGGGGTATATGAAGAAAATTAAATAGTCATTATTGTTAGATTAAGAGATGAAAAAAGAATAACACTGATTAAGCTGTTTTAGCATAGTGGTATAAAAGATAATCTAACTATTATGTTATTCAATACCAATATCTGAATGTGAAATTCACATGCAAATTGTCTCAATCTATATTTGTATAGATAGTTATCAAAACAATTCTACTTATATTTGATAAGAAAATAATAGTATTGAAAATTTTTTATTTTATTAATAACATAATTGACACAACATATAATGAATTCCAATTATTTATTAACAATTATTATTTTAAATTGTATATGCCATAAAATAAACAAATAAATTTAAATATATTTTTTATATATAAATACAATATTGTTATGGAGACAGTAGAAATGAATATTCATATAGCAAACACGTTATACCAATATGAAAATATGAAAATTTACTATTATTATTATTATTAATAATATTATAAATTATAGAAAACTCAAAAAATAAAAGCTCCTGAGAGTTATGTATATTTAGGTTCACTGCTCAACTCGAGCCGGATTGCTCGGCACATGAACCAGCTAAAGCCATATTACACCCCTAGTAAACCACGAGAATTATACACATATTATCCAAAGAAAGGAGTTGACCACACAAGAAAGACTCCAAAACACATGACAAATGTGAAAGAAATGGATGAAGAGGCTCTTACCAAAAGGGTTGTCCGCAAAGACATTGTACAAGATTGCATCCTCCATTTTTCTCCACCGGCTTATGGCATTTGGGACAAAGTTTTATATTCTCGGAGATCCACTTAACGTCGTCCGAATCATTCCTACACTTTTTCTCCCAAAGTTCCCACATCAGACACGAGCAAGGTGAGTGGGCTCCAGAAGAGCAGCTAAAGCAAAACTGTTGGCCACAGATGCATTCAACTTCACAATATTCATCCTTCTCAACACGAACTGCATTCCCACAATGAGGAACACTAGGGCACCATTTTACCCTCTTATTATCCTCAATATAAGATTCCAAGAGGTACCGGTCAAATTTCTCTGCCAGTTTTGGGTCCCTTACACTCACTAGGGTTCTTATACTATCTTCATCACATATTGAAAAGCACTTGTGTGCCATACAAGTGATTCTCCGACTCTTCCCCTCGTTTATCTTGACTATAAAATGCTCTGTCCAACCTAATCAATACAATGGAAAAAGCAATCACGCAGAATCAACGCATGTGCAACATATATAATTGTATACGTCTGCATTTGACATGTGTTTCTAAAAAAGATAAGAGTGAACGAATAAAATTCAGATGAAATTAGTATGTCACGGTTACAATGATGAACTTCTATATATAGTTATCAAAAAATTATTGTGCCCCCTAACATAACAAATTTACACATCATCTATTCATAACATTTCCTTACCTATCACGGCCAGAAAACAAAGAAAATAGGTAAATTCCGGACAAATTCCCTAATAGGCTAGGATTAATAGGGAAGATAAACTAAACAATAACAACAATAACTTATTAACGAAAGAAAGAGTTGACTACATCTAGACCCATTCAAAGATAGCCATATTATTGGGGAGTGGTTTGTGTAAATTTTCCAAACTCCCAGGGTGGTTTGTGTAATTTTAGAAACATCAAGGGAGTAAATAGTGGTTTTCCCAAAACTTGCAGGTATCGGCAGTAATATTGCAACATCGGGAAGAATAAAGACAAAAGGAAATGACAAAGCAAAAGCATTTATAGACACCAAAACATCCTTCTTCCATTATAAACCAGCAAAGACAAGAGCTTAGGGAAAATCAAGAAAAGTAAAGCATAAATATTCTTACACTCATTGCAGAAACAATGGCCACACTCCATGGTTGTCCTCTCGTTTGGAGGAAATTCATCATAACAAATTTCACACATTACATTTGAATCATCTGAAGAAGTAATAACATCGCTATCCACAACCGAAACTCCGGCTTCTTTATACAACTGTTCGCCTCCCTTCTCAACAAACACTGTGAAAACTTTCTCAACATCCCAACGGTAATGAATAAGCAACGTGCGGGCATGATGCTCCTTTAATGAAAGCAAGTCCATCACTCTTTGCAAGTCATCTTTCTGTAAAATTCAAGACACCAATTTTCTTATAAACACAACAACCGATAGAGGTATAGAGTCATAAAAAGTATTTATTAAACAAGAAGTTTCAAGAATCAGGTACAAACCTGTGCTGCCAAAAGTGATTCCTTTGTGATTACCTTAAAAAACAGGAAACACATTCGTCATATAATTTTCCTGATTATTGTGAACCGAGAAATTAACCCAAAACAAGAAACTCCTGGACCTTCAACTTACTTACATTACATAATGTCATGCTTAAAGCCTTAAAACTTTCCTCATCATACAAGAAAACCCAACAAATATTTCTCTCATTATACAGGAAAAATGTTAATTTCGAGCATATTATATACTAATTCTTGCCACATTCCTTCAGAAAATATCCACAATCCACTAAATCAGACAACAATCCTCTGTCTTTGGCAGGCAGGAAAACAGAGAGTACCAGAAAAATAAATAAATTGAAATAGCACAACAAGCAACTTCGCAGATAAAACTAAAAACAAAAATAAATCGAACCCATTGTATCAATTAACATTCTTAACCAAGTTCCATTTTTTAATCCTTTAAAACTTTCTTTCTGGGCAACCCCAGAGAGAAAGAGAGAGAGAGAGAGAGAGGGAGAGGGAGAGAGAGAGACCTTGCAAGAAGCAGCTCCTCTGTTGGACCCATACTCAGTGTCGTCATTTAGTTCATCATAACCCTGATCATCATCGTCATAATCTTCATCATTATACAATTCATCCTCGCTGCTCCCATACCCATAATCCTCCTCCTCCATTTTAATAATTTATTCTCTTTTCAATTTTGCCCGTGGCGTGTTCTCCGATCAGAGCAGATAACACGCACACAGACAAAATCAAGAAGATTTCAAACCAAAAATTCCTTCCTTTTTGTTTTAATTTTTGTATGCAGGAGAAGAATTTGGGTTGGGGTTGGGGAAATTCAAGATTGTGAGAAGAGGAAGTGTTTATATAGTTTCCCTACGATAATAGGAGTCTCCGAATCCTATGATTTTTGGTGATTTTAATAAACAAGAATGCTTAACTGACGGGGGCGAGGACCTTTTGTTATCGTTCGTTGCTCATTGGTTTTTCACTTTTCTTCTTCTTTCTTGGATTTTTCCTTTTTAATCATTTATAAAAAATTAATTAATTTATGAATATTAATCTCCCCAATCCTTCATTTTATTATTATTTTTTTCTATATCTCATTTGAGTTCATGTCGCTTTTTACTAACCATAGTTGCTTCTTATGAATTCGATAAGGAGACCTCTAATTAAATTAGTATAACATCGAATCGTTAAAATACATCACTTGGTAGTCTAATCCTTCATTTTATTAAGGGATAATTAAGTAGAACCTGGTCAGAGAAAATTTTAGCTCGATTATGATTTGACATGACCAGTATAATAAATGATAGAATATTTTAAGCTCTAGTGCACTAACAATTCTAAAAATATCATTTTTTTCATGTCATGTCGTGTCTGACGGTCATACAGAACACTCTTGACGTGAAAATTTCAAGAAAAAATATGTATCGCTATATCCATGTCGTATCGTATTATGTCCGTATCGTCTAGTCCATATTTGTGCATCATAAATAGTATATTTATCTTATAATTTTGATAAATTTTACGCTTAGAGTCAATTAAGACGGGCTTTAATATAACAAGATTTGCTTAGGGTCAATTGAGTCGGGCTTTAATAAAAACAAGATTTACTTACGTTTCATAGAAATAGTTATTTGTTAAAAATATTAAATTAATTTTATGTTATTTTTGAAGGAAATTAATTTTATGTTATTGATTATAACTTATATTAAAAATGATATTTGTAAACTATACTTCATAAACAGGAAAAAAAGTTGTTAATTTTCCCCTTTATGTCGATAGATTTTATAAGTGATATCAGTATCTAAAAGCATTAATGATAATTCACTTCGATTCAAATATTAGATTCTCTGATTCTGATATAAAAATATTATTTTGCAGAATTTGGAAGGGGCAATTCCTTAAAACTCCCCATGGGTTTGAAAACTTTCTTTTAGCTCCCCATTTTCAAATACATCATTTGGGGTTTTAGATACGCGATTCTAGGATTTAGATACGCAATTCTGGGATTTGGATACATGATTCTGGGATTTAGATACATGATTTTTTCCTTGTATTTCAAATACATCATTTGAGGTTTTAGATACGCGATTCTTGAGTTTTAATACATCATTTTTGAAAATGGGGAGCTAAAAGGAATTGGGCTTATCATTTGGGGAGTTTTCGGGAATTCCCCGAATTTGGAAGCATGCTTAATAATAAATCACAATATTGAGGCATTATAATTTATAATTAGTTAAATCATTTAATGCTACGATTTAGTGCACTATAATTTGTAAAATCTGAGGCATTATGGTTAGTTAAGTCGTTTAAATATTCCTTCTTTATATTGGTTTGTGTAGATAAAAAAATTTAGGGAGCAATATAAAGAATTGGAAATACATAAATATGTTTCAAAATATACAATTTTTATAAACTCTTATATTTATTATAGATATGTTAATTTTAACAATGAGATTTTTAATGGAACTTATGGAACTCTCAGTGTTCGATTCTCTGAAAATGCAACAGGAAAAATGTACACCTTAATGGTCCGGATCAACTCGAGCTCAAGAAAATGAAATATAGAAATAGAATATATCAACATGGATGGCTTCCTCCTCGGCTCAAATAGTTTCTTAGGATATTGTTTTACCCTGATATTAAACATGATACACAAAAACTGGCAGCCTAAACAGAAAATTTACTCAAGTAATTTGCAAAGAAAATACTTGCTAAAGTCTCCGGTGTCCGAGAATGGTTTGGCGTTGCAACCTGAGGAATAAAAACCAAATAGTTATTCAGAGTAAATAGATATATGCAATTACACGAACAACCCACCCCCTCGTAGTTTCAAATTTACACTTACCTCTCCTGTATCGTATTTCCTCCAACCGTTTACATGAGTAAAATGGAGAGACTCGTAATGTGTGTGTGTGTAGAATAAGAACGGAATATAACCTAGAGAGTTTAAGCCGTCTAACCTCAACGCTTGGAGTATTGGGGGCGCTTTCTGGCTTTCCTCAGCCCAGGCTTCTTCCTCTCAACAACTCTAGCATCTCTCGTGAGGAGACCTTCCTGCTTCAGAGGTGCTCTATGGCTGTCACTCACCTTCAGCAAAGCGCGTGCAATGCCAAGGCAGATTGCTTGAGCCTGCCCGGAAAGACCGCCACCGTGTGCCTTCACAAAGACATCATAGCTGCCCTCGTACCCTAATGTGATGAGAGGAGTCTTCACGTACTGGAGCCATAGAGGATTGCCTTGAAGGTACTCCTGCACGAATTATCACCAAGAAATTGAAACAACAGTTGAAAATGAGGGAAACAAATTGAGAGCGCTCTCTTTGCCATACGAATGAGTTCAGTTCAAGACATTTAACTCCATTTTTTTGTGTTAAATACTTAAGTTAAAAGTACCAGCTATCAACATTGAACATACAAGCCTATCTGTACTAATTAAGAGTCCAGAACCATCAACAACCTGCCCCATGAAAATTTCTGGTTTTCTCCTAGTTTTCTGTCCATTGAAAACTATTAGGATAAAGATTCTAACATCCATCTCCATGTACAGCATCATTTTCTCCCCAATCTTAATCCACTTCTCTAATCATATCCATATTACAGTAATCACTTGTGATTGAACTATCCAAAGAAACCTGCTCAGGGATTACTGATTCTACATTAGTTGTCCATGTTTCACTTTCACATCATTCTATACTGTGGTTTCTTTCAAGGTAAACATACACAATTGATTGGAAAGATGTCTTTTTAAACTTCTACACTGTACTTCAAAGAGAATTTTAACCACAATTTCAAGTGATATTCACAATCAGCAGTTCAGCACACTAGTTATCATGATAATGGTGAAGTCCAATTCCCCAAATTCACTGGAATTAGTGCAACAAACAGAACAGATTCAAAAATCACAGCAAAACAATTCACCATTAACTTAGCGCAAAACGGTTTCTTCACCACCAACAATCCTCACTCTACCAAAATCAAACAATTACAAATCATTTCGAAGAAGAAAACAGCAACAATCAGCTGAGAGAAGGATGATTATCATACCTTAGCATCCCGATAGTTGATTATAATTTTGCCGGAGCCCTCCTGAAGAACAACCCTAGCAATGGCGCATTTTCTCCGGCCGGTGCCAATAATGTTCTGCGCGGCGAAGCCACCGGGAAGCCTGGACTTAACCAGCTTCTTCAAGTCCTCCGCTTCGACGCCGGCTTCAGCGACGGCGGAGGAGGCGGTGACGATGAGCGCGGGGAATTTGCGGAAGGTGGATTTGAGGGAAATAGGGTTGCAGAGAGGAAAAGAGAGGGATTTGATAGGGTTTGGGGAGATTTGGGAAGAGAATGAGAGAGAAGAGAAGGAAGAAGTGAGAGCGGATATGGACGTCGCCATTGATGGAGCTTTGGTGGGAGAGATTGTGGGGAGGGAGATGAGTTTGTACTTTGTAGTGTTGATAGAGAGTAGGAGAGTAGATAGAGTTGGTAAAATGACCAATATACCCTCTGTATAAAAAAACAGAAGAAAGAAAAAGAAAAGGTTCAATTTTTTTTAAAATTAGCTTTCTTTTAGTCGTTTTGCTTCTTTTTGGGCTTTTTTCAAAACTAATATTTAAATTTTTGGTTTTTCATAAAGTAATATCAGTTTATAAATTTTTTATTTTCTACTATAAGTTGCCATGGAGATTGGCATTTATGAATAGTAGTATAGGTGACTTTTTGTTTTATTATCCTACACTTTCTATTATTTATAAATTGAACCCCAAATCTTTTGAAATATTTTAAAAGGTATATGAAGATTTTAAAGACCCAAATAGTTTCAATTTGGTCCATTAATTTCTCTTTCATATATTTTTCCTACAAACTTTTTATTTATATTGTTTATTATTTTTTCTTGTTCTTTTATACCTTGTATAATTGTATCTTTATTTATTACAATTTTATTTAATGTCCGTTCGTAATTTTTCTTATAAATCTCTTCTTTCTGTAAAGCTGTTTCTAAACCTTTTCCCATATTTTTAGTATTCATAATTAAACTTATTAAGCTGATGAAAGTGCATGAATTATTCTTATTTTATTATTGTACCATTCTATCATTTCATTATTATCTTCTAATATTTGTTTATCTATTAAATTATATTTCGGTATATTTTTCATCGACCATTTTATTTCTTTATTTTGTCTTTTTAATATTTTATTACCATCTTCCAATCGTAATAATATATCTTTAGAAATTTTTATATAATTTATAAGATATTGTTGTTTTACTCTCAAATTTTCTAATATATTTTCATGTACATTCTTTTGAAATTGGTTACTAATATTTTTTAATTTTTTTAATTTTTTATTTTTTAGCTTCTTTCGTTTTTATTCTCTGATGTCTGTTCATTTGTCTTTCATATAGATCCATTTTTAACCATTTATTTCTCTTTGATGTATTTTTTCTACAAAGTTTTTATTCATTATATCTATTTGTTTAACATTATCAGTTATATTTTTTATTTCATTAGGATATTCAAAAATTTCTTTCATAATTGATCTGTATTTTATTGCACTTTCTAATCTTTTTCCTAATCTTTTTATGTCTGTTTTTATTTGTCTAGAATTCATCTTATTGATCTGATGATCCTTCTTGTTCGTAAATTTGCTCTATAGCAATTATAACTTTATTTATAAAATTCAATTTTTTATTTGTTTTTCTGCAGTCTACATCGCAATCTATTTCTTTTGATTTATGTTTATCAGCATGTTCATTTACTAATCTTCTCATTCTATCATTTAGGAATTTCTTTACAAAATACCTAAAATGTCTATTAGATGTATCTTCATTAAAACATTTACAAAAATTGCATGCATAAAGTAGTTCCCTACTATAATCATCATTATCATCCATGGTTTTATATATGTTTTATGATTATGCACCGAGAATTATATTTAGAATAATCGATTTTAGTAGCAAAATTCATCCAATATTGATTTCAACAAGAGTACTCTAAAATCCATTCTAGAATCATATAACACAGAATATTTTGAGTAAAGTTTATTACCTTTCTTTATCTCCTTCGTCTTCAATAAAGATCTATCGGATTCTTCTAAGACTCGTCTTCCTCTTCCTCGACCAGCTTAACATTCCTAAAGTCCTGACGGCCTCCTGCCTATATGGACATCCACGGAAAACAAGCTTCGATCTCTAACGGAAAAATCACTACGGCTTATAGAATGATAATCTATTTTTGAAGGATAAGGGAGTAAAGAAATTTAATAAGCTCAAAGCAAAATAAGAATTGTGATTTATGAAAGAAAGGATTTTATTTCCCCTTTATGGGTTTATTTTTTCATACTCAGTACACAAGAAACACTCATATTACAACTCTTTCAGACATTCTTTCTCACTCTTGACTATTGTTTTTTCGATGCCCTTCTCTATTACAAGCGAAGTCTATTAATAGAGCTGAGAAACCGTGTGAAAAGATAAGATTTCTATACCTAGAGATAAGGAAATCTTGACTTGTATTTGTAGCACTTAGATTTATCTTTTTCTTCAACGGCTGAGATCTTGCCGACAATGGTTGCAGACGTCATTGCTTACGTCTCTCTATTGGACTTTTCTTCATGCAGTCACATCCTGAGATCTATATGGCACCCAATCAATTTGCACGCCTCTTGTCTTGTAGCAGTGGAGCAAATAGTTCTATGGGTAACAAGGCACCTGTAGTATTCCTCTAATAATCCGGATCTTGGATCATTTGGAGAGCCTTTAGTAACTAGTAACCAGTTACCAGCAGCAAAGATGGTTTGAAAACCTTTATTCAGAAGATTCTCTGAGATACTTTGTATTGCTTTTTTCCCAAGAGCTCTTCTAGTAACAACCCATTCCGGGGAGTATATTGCAGCCTTGAAGCTTTTTTTTCCAACTTCTAAGCTAATGTTGCTGTATAATGGATTTATTGAGACAATATGAAGTGACTCATACCATCTATTTCCATCCAATTCTGGAGATATGGTGTAGAATTTCAAGACGCATTGTCTTCCTTTAGCAAATTGGGAAACCTTGGACTTGAATGTATCCTCAAATGCACTTATTTCTTTTTGATCTTTGCTAAGGTATATCAAATCGAGAAAACCAAATTCTACAAGTTTTAGAACTTGGTTTGGATCAGCCCCATCGATTGCAGTTAACCTTGGGTATATTGTGTTTCCACTTGAGTAAAAGATTTCTTCACAATCTGGATAGTTATATGCCAGATCAAACATTCTTTTGTATTCTTTGTCATAAGAGTGTTTTGGTATATATTCACCCTTTATTTGCACAGTTTTGAAAGAACCAGATTTTTGAAGTGGTTCTGTTTTTATTTTTCTTGTAGAGGATGTCTTTTTCTCTTCCTCGACTTTTATTTCTTGTTTTTTATTTTCTTCCTCTATTTTTACAGGCATTTCTGGCTTTTTACTGCCTGAACACTCTGCCTTTTCTTTATCATTTTCTAATTTTTCAATTCTTTTATATAAATTATCCATTCTTTTTGCATTTTCTATGACAAGATCGGATAAAACTCTGAGACTATCTTGTATGGAGTCTTCAAAGATGTTTAGTGCTTCATTTATATCAAGAGAGATTACTCTCAGCGTATCAACTTCAGTCTTTATTTCGGCTAGTTCTTGTATATCCTTCATTCTGCAAAATTGAAGGTGAAACAAAACTTTATTAGCCTTGAAGTGATTTTTGGGAAATCACCACCCTTTAACGGATTTGTTATTGTCTTTACCATCTACCGTTTGAGATGGACTAGGTATATGGTTACGCATATACTCGTCCCAATATGATTTTTGGGAAATCATCACCCATTAACGGATTTGATAATGTCTTTACCATCTACCGTTTGAGATGGACTAGGTATATGTAGACGCATATACTCGCCTTTAGTCAAGACCATATTCAACATTTCGAGAAAGGAAATCTGCTAAGAAATTATCCATTCCTCTAATATGTTTTATCTTAAAATTATAGTGTGACAAGAAAACTTGCCAACGATGTAGTCTCCTATATTGAGGTTTATTTGGAAGTTTATTTTGAATTAAACTCTGAATTTGAGTATTATCTGTATGAACTTCAAAAAGTTTTTGTAAAAGAAAAAGTGAAAACTTTTCTATTCCTCTTATTATACCAAGTAGTTCTTTCTCATGCGTCGTATAGTTTACTTCTGCCTGACTGAAAGTTCCACTGGTATATCTACAGATTTCATTTAGATCTGTTTTCAATATTGCAGACCAATATAGGTCTGAAGCATCAGTTTGGACAATAAGATTGTCCTTATCTTCTGGTAATCTTAATTCTGGTAATGTTTTGCATTCCTCCTTAAGACTAACCACTGTATTTGTATGTTTAGCATTCCATCCTTTTGTATTATTTTCCTTAGTAATTTTTGTATTTCGTGCTTTTTCTTTGCTAATTCTGGAATAAATCCTTCAGCATAGTTTAAGCATCCAAGAAATCTTTCTATTTGATTTCTATTATCTAGTTTATCTGGAAACTCTAAGATCTTTCGAGAAATATGAGGTTGCAATTTTATTCCTGCAGCACTCAATTTTAGCCCTGAAAATTCTATTTCTTTTTTCTCTATTATGGCTTTTCTCTCAGAAAGAGCAATTCCATTTTCTCTACAAATTTGAGCAAATAATAAAAGATGTTTTCTATGATCTTCTTCTGTATCTGAAGAAATCAAGATATCATCTATATATACTATCATAAACTTATGATATTTTGAAAATATATTATCCATTTTTCTTTGGTATATTGATGGTGCATTTTTTAGCCCAAAAGGCATTACAAGCCATTCGTAATGTCCTTGAGGAGCACTGAATGCAGTGTATTGAATACTATCCTCTTCCATTTTTATTTGCCAAAAACCTGAAGTGCAATCAAATTTAGAATAGAAAGACTTGTTTTTGACCAGATTTATAATAACATCTTTATTTGGTAAAGGATAACTATCAGTTTTAGTAAAATAATTTAACCTTTTAAAATTTATCACCATTCTAGCTTTATTCCTTTTTTTTTTTGCTTCATTCATAACCATAAAAGCAGGACTAGAGAAAGGACTGAAACTTTTTCGAATGAGTTTTTTATTCATTAATTCTTCTATTTGTTTTTTAAATTCTTGTCTTTCTTCAATAGTGTATAACATAGGTTTTTCTTTTATAATTACATTTTCAGTTAATTCTATTTTAGCTTTGGGATGACTTTCTTTCCAAAAAGCTAATGGATTATTGTTATAGTTTTCCTCTATTTTCTTTTTAATAACATCTAAGTTTATTCTTTTTATAGAAATGGTATTTATCTGTATTAGAATTTTCTCAAACACCTGCCGTCCACCACGCTCAGCTAGCTGAACTCTGAATGGTTTATTGACTCTTGGTATTTTAAGAAGATGTCCACAAGATGTTTTTAATGTTACCATATATACGTTTTGTGTATAGAATTGAAATTGTTCAAGGAAATCATTTCCTAATAATATATCTGCTTCTAGATAATTGTATTCATATACTTGTTTTATAAGAATTATCTTACTACCAAGTATTATTTCTACATCTTTAGCTACTTTATTTATAGCTTGAGATTGTCCCGTTATCCCTCTAATTCTTATATTGCTATCTGTTTTCCATTCTTTGATTAAGAATGTTTTAAATATTGTTATTTCTGATCCCGTATCTATCAAAGCACAAGTTGTTATATTTCCTTTTAAAAGTGTTAGTTGTATAAAAACACTTAAAGGAAAATTAATTCCTTTCATATTTAGGACATAATATTTCATTTTCTTGTATTTGGAGGGTAACTCCATGCTTTTCTATTTTGTAATATTCACAATTATTGAGAAATTCATTTCCTAGAATTATATCAAAGAATTCTCCATTCATATATGTATCTATACAACATTTAACTTTCAATTTTATTCCTTGTAGAGTAATCGGGACATATAACTCTTGATTACACGTTGCCTTAAATCCATCAAAGGTCGTATATTGGATTGGTAGGCTAGTAATCATTCCTGATGGTGCAGAAACTTGCGAAAGACTTGAACACCAAACACTTTAGAATTTGTTGATAGGAAGGAAGACCATCACAGGCACAAGAGCCTCAGGAACTGGGTTTCCAATGAGTGTGGGTTCTTCCAGCTAGGATAACACCAGGAAATCGTGCAGTGAGAATGCAGAAAAGGGTGAGATTCAGGAAGCTTTTGGAGAAGTTGCAGAGGAAAAATGGTGCCCAGTTCAATACGTAGTGTTTTCAGTGAGGAAGATGACTTGGGAGATAATGCAGGTGTTCTCTCTTATTTATATGTTAGGGACAGGGGTAAATGGGTAAAATGACCATGTGGTCCCAAACCTGTGTTGCCCTAACACGCGTCAGCCTTTGGTGAGGTGAGAATGACATTCCCGAAAAGGAGACGGCGTGTCAGGTGCACTGTGCACAGTACCTTTGTGTCAGAGGTTGTTGACGAGGGCTGTGTAGGATGAGGGACTAATATCTCCTTCTGAAGGTGGGAATCCATCGCATGAGGGACAGACTCATTCCCGAGCGTTGATGACGCTCGGAAAGTCCACAGATGGACTCCTCACGATAGATGACCTTTGAGCGGCAAAATCCCGAGCGTCAATCATGGGACCCCCATGTGGGTGCCTCCCTGTGAAGGGTAACCCTGAGGGCCAAGATGCGAGCGTCAGACTCGTTGGATCTGGACTTTTACCGGAGTAGTCATCCGATGCTTGACGGTCCATCCTTGCTTACAAATGAGGGGGTTGGGAAGGCCCACGAGCCCTTTAAGGCGAGCGTCTGAGATTTAGTCAGCGACATGCTGACACGTGGACGGCTCTAATTCGAGAGTGTTTTTAGGTGTCATCATTTTGCCCCCCGAATTCTGTAGTATCGCTTCGAGCGTACTGTAGAATTCATAAAGAAGGAGCTATGAGTTCTGAACCACCGAGGTCTAGGCCATTACCAGCGAGGAGACTGCTGGCCTTCCGTAACGTACACAAACTGACACCGCATTAAATGCTGTCAAATCCGCATTTAATGCGGAGTGGGAACGTGGGCGCGTGCACTCCGGGAGGCGTGTGGCGGTTACCAAAAGTGGGGGGTTTCCCAGGCGGGAAATGATTGCATTTTTGAATTTTCAACCCTAATCCATGTACCATCCTCCCTATAAATAGGGGCTTGCAGGGTTTTGGTACCTCTTTCACGCATTCAAACTCTCTCAAGCATATTCAAAGCAAGAAACCTTTGTAAGTTCTACAAGCTCCGGCGAATTTCTTCTCTTCACATCTTAGGTAAAAATTCCTTACCCTTCTTCTTATTTTCCCCGTACTAACATTAGTTTTAGGTTGTGTGAGTGAAAACCTTGAGGGAAGAGCCATTATCTACTGTTGAATCTGTTTCCAAAATCTCATCCTCCCTAGAGCTTTCTGTTAGAAATCCCGTCACCAAGAATTTGAAAATTGAACATGGCCGGAAATCAAGCTGATGATTATGTGCGGGAGATTGAGGAGATGTCAGTGGGGAGTTCCTCCCCTCATGGCGATGTCCCCGTAGCCGTTCCCCTAAATAGGGCGCACCCAGGTGAAGGTATTCCCATGGCGATATCGGTGGCCCAGGCTCCAGTTGACGCCGAGGAGGAGGAGGTAAACGCTGCCGTTCAAGGGATGAACGAGCGTAATTCCGGTCGGACGGACGATCTCTTTGAAGAGATGAACAATGTGATGGAGATGCAAAGACAAGGGGAGAGAGTATTCCCAGTTTTGAACAGCGCTGTGAGACCTCAAGACCATAGGATCACAGTGGCTATGGCGGCTCCCGAGGGTGAAGCGGGGCCATCCGGGCGTCCGTTCGAGGCTGAACCTTCCAGAAGGCGTCAGAGGAGAGGCAAGGAGCCTGCCACTCGAGTAAGGCAAGACAACCGCCATCAGACTGACAGATCTCCAGACGAAATAGAGAGTATTCTGACCCTCGGTGATTTGGAGGAGTTGAGGGCGAAAGCGTATTGGGATGAAGTTGTGTTTCCCATGAGACTTCCTGAGGAAGGGGAGAGGGCCAATCGACCGCCGCCGGGGATGATGACGGTCTATTGGGACGCAGTTCTTGCTGGGGGTCTGAGGTTTCCAATCGCTCACGACGCCGTCATCATTTACCATCACCTAGGGCTTTGCCCTTCACAAATTCTGCCCAACGGCATAGCCCTAATCAACACGTTCATAATAACAATGAGGGCCCTGGGAAAATCACCCTCGATAATCAACTTTGACAGCTTGATACAAGTAGCCCGTTCGCCACGCTCGTCGCCTACAGACGGATTTTACTATGCCCAGGCCAAATCAGGTTTTAAGATGATAGATTCTCCATCTTCCTCCTATGGCGAGCACTGGAAGGAAAAATATTTTTTCGTGGGGGCTCCCGGGGGAATTTTCAAAGTTCATCGGCAATGGATGATTTACGGCGAGGGTCCATTGATTAGGGAAAGGATGAGGAACAAGGAGTTTGAGGAGTGGGCGATGGGGTTAGCCTTCGAGATGAGGGCTGAAAAGAAGTGGATTAAGGCGGAAACATTGATGAAGAATGAAGGGGTGTTGTTCCGCTACGGACTATCTTGCCCCCCTGACATGATACTCAACCCTCCAACTGACGTCATGGCCCTCGACGGTTAGATTCTAGGAACTAACATCTCTAACCTTTAGAATAGTTTTCTGACTTACAGTTATCGTTGTTTTCTTGTTTATACGATTCAGATAATCAGTCTTGCTGCCATCCTTTAAACCTATATCTTTTAGAAATTTATAGTGTAAGTTTAAAACTTCATCTATATTTTCATCTTGCAAATTGATACTATATTTTGGAGAAACATCAAAAAGAAATTGTTTATAAAACAAGTTTCCTTCTATTGTTCCCAAATGACTAGTTTTAGCATCTCTAAATCTTTGATCATGTAAAGATAGCACTAATGGACTATCGATACATTCTCTAAATAGAGATTTGACTAGAAATTGTACTCTTCCCAAATATATATACTGTATCTTTGGTTTAAGAGATTTTTTCACTTTATTTATAGCATTATTAGCTATTCCTCTTGTTATAAGACTTATCTTGACATTTCCAGAGGTATTTTCTATGCTTATTGCTTTTTCTACCTCATGATAGTCATAAATATTTATCTTATTTCTTTTTACTAGATTTGCTAATCCAGAGAATATATTATTTGTTGGATTTGCTGCACTTAACTTAAAGTTTTTTATTTTGTCAAGTGTTTCTTGACTAAATGTTATTCGTTTAGCATATCCTGCTGTACTCTCTTCTTCTATCATTTCTTCTTCTGTATTTCAGAATCCATTTAATCAGATTCAGATTCTAGTTCAGAATTTTCTGAAGAACTTTCTTCACTTATTTCAACATATATTTCTTTTCCTATATGATTTTCTATATCTGAAACTTCTTCAAGTTCGTCTATAATTTCTATAAATTCTGCTTCTATAGTTCTTACCTTTTTAGGTTTAGGACATTCTGGTGATTTATGACCTTCCTCGCCACAATTCCAGCATCTGCATTTAGTAGGTTTTTTATTAATTTTTTCCTTTCTTTTGAAAAACCGTCTTTTTGGTTTTATATGTTTTTTATTAAATTTATTATACTTTTGTATTTGTTTCTTTTGAATTTTCTCTTTTTATAAGATCTATTTCTAGTATTATCTTTACAACCCCATTGGGTAGGCATTTCTAATTTTGAACAATAAAGTCCAGAAATTTTTCTAAATTTCTTGTATAAATTTTGTTCATAACATAGCCTTTTTAATTCATCTATTAAAACTCTTATTCTTCCTCCTAGATTATTACTTACATTTTCTTTTTCCTTTTCCCAAACTTTATTTATATGTATATTCCATGGACTTGGGAGTTTCGAATAGAACATTTTAAGATATATGTCTTGTGACTCACCACTCCAATATTGTCTATAATAATAGTCACAAAATTCTTCTATATAATTTCTAAGGAATTTCATAGAGCATATAGAAAGATTTATAAGATCATTTCTAGCTTCTTCTTTTTCTTTTAAATATTCTTTTTCAGCATCATTTATCCAGGGTTCTCCTAAAAATTCATCAGCTATATAGTATGTCATTCGCTCTACTCCGGTTCTAATATCTTTATCAAAACCAGTTTCTGTTTCAGTTCTCATTATTCCTTGTACGTCAGAAGAAATTCCTTTCCACCAACTGTTTATAATTCCATCAAATGTAGATATTATATATTCTGTTCTTCTAGTTGCTGTAGCGTATATTTCATCTTGGTTTAGGAAATATGCAATCATATCATTTATCCATTTAGCTAGGGCTTTTCTCTTATCTCTTTTATTATTCAGATTTAATTTACTGCCATTTACATTTATAGGTTCCGAATAATCATCATTAAGTTGATATTTAATATTATACCCTTTATTTCTTTTATCTTGATGCTTATTTTTCTTTGTATTAAAATAAGTTGGATAACTTTTTGGCTCGTTGGATCCCATAGATTCATCTGGATCTTCTATTGTTGATCCATCTTCTCTTTTAGTTCCCGAAGAACCTGCATTATTCATTCTTACTTCGTATTCTACTATATCTTCCAAATTTATTTTTTCAAAATCTTCTATTAAATCATTTATTTCATTCATGTTTGCTTTTGATTTTGATTTTCTTCTTGTTTATTTTCATTTTCTATATTAGTTCCTTTAGCTTTAAGTCTTTCAAGAGCTTTTTTAGAACTCTCTTCTTGTTCCTTTAGCATTTTCGGAACTATAGTATTTAACATATAATCATCAAAAGAGCCTTTTTCATATGGTTTGATATTTTCTAAATTTATTACTTTGAAAGGAGTTTTTATTTCCTTTTCTATATCTTTTAATTTTTCAGCCTTTGATCTTTTTTCTTTTTCTTTAATAGCTATTTCAAGCTGCTTCATATTAATTCTATTTAATTGAACTTCATTCTTTAATTCTCTTATAGAATCTTGAAGATTTAACATTTCTTCTTTGATTCTATTAACAGATTCTATTATAGATTGAAGGTTTATATCTATCGTTTCCATATTTTTCCAGCTTTTATTATATTTAATAAAGCCTTATTCTTTTCCTTTTTTAATAGATTTTTTAGCTTCTTTATATCATTTTTATTTTTATTACAAAGTTCTTTATCCACTGAAGTTTTTATTTCATCTCTTAATTCTTCTATTTTAGTGTCCAATTCTAAAATTTTATTTATATTGTTAATCCAATCTTTCCAATAACGATTCATATAGAAAGGAGATTTGAATAATAATTTCTTTTTATTCTAAAATTTCTTATCTTCTTTTTATAGTAATTGGAAGGATTTAATTTATTCATTTTTAGAAAATATTTTAGCATATCATCATAAAATTTATATAAATTAGCTAACTCTCTTTTATTTAAAATTCTCATATTAAGGAGATGGATATTGCCAATCTGTATCATCATAGGATATATCTGTATAATATCCATCGATATCTAGATAATTTAATTGTTCTTCTAGATCATTTAATCTTTTATCTTCATCTAGAATTTGAAACCATATAATTATTCCAATTTCAAATAATTTATACATTGTATCTATAATTATTTTTATCAGAATTTTATATTTTTTATCCCAAAAGACATCGTCTTCTAGGCTCTGATACCATCTAGACAGGGGGTATGTTGACGTTTTGTCCATTACAATTTATTTTAAATATATTTTGTTTATTGCAAAAATTTAGGGGTCTATTGGATATTTTTAGAAAATATATAGATCTTTTTATAAAAAGGTTTTGGGTAAAAAATATAATTTCAAGAAATTATTGTATCAACTGTTGTAATTTATCAATCTAGAAAAACTCACAGTCTATCAATTTTGGAAAGTCGCCATAGGGAATGGCATTTTTACTATTCAAAGTTGCCATTGGTTATGACAATTTATACTACTTTATTAAAGTATATAAAAATAGTATTACTTTATAAAAGTTTTTTGAAACAAATATTATTTTTGAAATTGGCTCCTTCTTTTTCCATCTCTTTATTAAACGAGACCTTGATTGTGTAGCTCATCATTTGCTCCTGATGTGGCTTCATTTTGTGAAGGGAATTCTTTGCTCCTCGTTTCATTTTTTTCTGTACTGATCATCGACTTATCTTGATATTATTAGGTTGATTCTTGTTTCAAAAAATAAAAAATAAAAAATAACATAATGAAATTACGTCATATCATTTGAAAGTTTTCGATTCCATTGAAGACTACTCCGAAATAAAAATTACTTTAATAAATATTTAATCTTTAAATTTTTGTTATTTTATTTTTATTCAGCATGAGATTAAAATATATTTATTACTTTATTAAAAATAGTTTAGTAATCATTCAACACCTCAATTTTTATGTTTATTAAAATATTATAAGAGTCATATACTATTGGTAAAGTTTAAGAAAATGTAAGAATACACTAAACTATTTAACAATTTTAAAAATGAATTGCTAATTAACCGAAATTATTTATTATTTTCAATAAATTAAATTAGATATTTAGCAAAAATTTAACATGATCATAGATGATGAATTAAGAAAGTGAATATTTTTTAACAGCATAGTTTATTCGCTTTTTAAAAATACTGCAGCTTCGTCCGGCATATATTATAATACTTCGGGTTACGTGGCTTTTTTTATAATTTCCAATTTATTTACTTAATTTATAATTCTAGTTGTTTTAGAAAAAAGAAATACACATATTTTGTTTCACGGATAAATGTCTATTTTCGGACGAATTAATTGAATTAATACTGATTAATTATATGTAAAATAAGAGTAAGAATACTAATTTTTGGATAAATTTAGCTGAATTTAGTAGACTTGATTATTTTAATAATTTAATAAGTTAAAATAAAATAATATATCACACACACTTTTTATCACCTCCAACGCTAAAATTCCTTATCCTTGTACATCCCAACTAGGAACCCCTAATACTCGAGACATACTTTGACGAACGGACAATACTTAACGATAAAGAAAGTTTAGGGTGTTGACAAAGCAACGTTGTTTGAATAATTTAAAACTTTTAAAAACACGTATGGAACAACGCTGGTATGATCGCAAGTAAAGAAGCACGTAGCATATTGTAATATCTCGGATAGGGTCTGGTCGTAAATGGTAAGCTAAGGGCATCATAAGAGCGTTTATAGACCTTGATCCATATTTAAAATACTTCATGTATTGCATCTTTAAGTGAAACAAGTGCCAATTTCTGATATTATGTTATTTCAAGGGAAGTTCGGCACTAAAACCCTAAAGTACTATTCATTTCCTGAACCACTTCTGCTCCGTTTTGTCAATGGAATCTTAAAGGATCAAGACTCATGATTTTTAATCATTCTAACTTGTTTTCCAAGTCCCGAGAACCTCTTATGAATTTTTGAGGTAATTTAGAATTTTCTTTTAAAAAGTTACTATTCATAGTCGAAATGAACTTTTGATCGGTACATCGTTTACCCCTCAATATTATACTTAAATGATCCTTGAATTATTTCATGAACTTTAATATGCTTTTCAAACCCTAATTCCAACCCTAGCTCAAGTGGTAAACGAAAACGTTTAACAATTAGGTTACTATTCATTTCAAGAATTAGAACTTTTAAACCGTATGTCCGATTTTGACGTATGAGTAGGCGTTTCGAAGGAAATTTTATTTCTCAGACTTTGAACACTTTTCCCCACTCTCATAGCTGTTCGGTTGAAGGTGAAATGACCTAAATACTCTTTTCCTACCATTTTATATTTAATTTTGAAGAAAAACCTAATTATTTCCTAAAATTACCTAAGTTACCCCGTGAGATCCCCAAGACACTTACTAATTTCAATTTAAACCCTCACTCCATCTATAAATAAGACCTTGTGCATCACTTTTTTCCTTGTTCAGTAGGGTTACCCATTTCCCTTCTAAAAGGTGAGTTTTTATTTTGCTTTTATGTTTTAATTTATTTAATTTATGTTTTAGTTTTAGGTTTTAATTTATGCTATGTTTTAGATTATTATATGCTTTATTTTGTGTATAAATTATGTGTTTACATTGTGCTCTAATATCATGCTGGATATATAATTGTTTAGATTATAATATATGATTAATTGTTTAATAATTTATAGTTTACAAATTAAATGTTACATGATTTAATTATGTCATGAATTAATATGTTACATGTTATGTTTTAATTATAATTTGTTCATACTTAGGTAATTTTGATGGGGTCGAAATGCGCTCGTCCCACGTTTGGACACGTGACACTTCAAAGATGACGACACCTGTCCTGTGACTACGGTAGTCATCCACGAGCGCTGAAACCCTTCAAGCGCCAGCATCCTCCAAGAACACGTGTCGTCTCTGTCACGTTCACACGTGATCATTGTTACCGCTATCCCACGAGCGCCATTCACACTACATGGTTAACGTTCCAATCAATCAAGGGAAGCCCTCTTCGAGCGCTACATTCCCTCAGAGAGGCTACCACTCCAAATCGTTACACAAGCCTTCGCCCTCATCCCCTAGCGGATTCCTTGGCCACCAAGGCTTTAGTTGACACGAGCGTGCTCCCAACTCGTTACCAACTCCCCAAACGGCTCTCTGACACATCGTACATGCCCGCGTACCTACCACTGTTGCCAACACCACCTTTCACCAGCTTTTGCAGAGAATATTCCTCCTAGGTTTCTCTCGCAACGTCACGTGTTAGGGCAACATTCGGCTAGGACCACACGATGCAAATGACTAAAGGGTCCCTGACCCTCAACTATAAATATGCAAGTTCATCTTCTCCACTGTAAGCTACTTCCATTACAACAATTTCTTACTTAGCATACTTTCTCTCTCAGATCTTCATCTGACTTGAGCGTCGGAGAGCCAAACTGGGAATCACCCCCAGTTCCCCCAACTTGGCCTTCTGACTTTTGTCTGTGTGTTTGTCCTAGCAGGTAGAACCCCCATTTTTTCCGGCGATCTTCCTGTGGTTTCCTCACTTAAACAAATTCTAAAGTGATCGGACTCTGTACCCATATTCAGAACCCATCAAATTTAATATGATACATGATTTAATTGTGATACATGTTACATGAATTACAATTATAGCTTATAGTTTTAATTGTTACATGTTTAATTAATTGTTACATGTTTTATTAATTGTAACTCTAACCAATGGATATATGTTATGTTGATACGTAATATACGTATAAGTATTTGATTTTCCTATGTAAATATGGTATATACTTTTGTATAAATACCTAGTGTATTTTAGTATAAATATCATATGTATTTTCGTATAAATACCGTATGTACTTTCGTACAGATACCGTATGTACTTTTGTATACATATCGTATAAATATCGTATACATACCGTATACTTGAATAGTAATTTTGACTTTGAGTTTACACCAACAAACAGTAAAATCCTTTTTCACAAATTCTCAAAATCGGGGATCAAATTAAGCTTTTCAGACCAAACTCTTACTCAAATTGAAGTTGTTTCAGAATTCTAAGCATGATATTTGACTTTACGTTATAATCTTTCGTGTAAGATTAATCGTTCACCTGAATTATTTTTCTGATAAGGGTGATCCTTCTCGAGCAATGCTCTTTGTCAATTTATTAGTTCTTTACTTGAAGTCAATCATTCAATTATGCATCATTGATCTATTTCGGGACTTATTCCTTAAGCTCATAGTAGTGTATCACTTACAGGAGTTAAGACCGAGACCTGGGATCCCTAGGGCACTACTTAATCCCTACCTTCTGCCAACTACCTACCTACCTAAATAAATAGGTGAATTTTAAATTTCAACTAGAACAATGAATATACATACGTATACAAATGATTTCAAAATCAATCCATTCAGGTTCAAAGATTCTTATCTTTCAATTAAATGTTTTCCCTTTTGGGATAATGCCTCCAGTTTAAAGTTAATAGTTTCTGATATATCATTCTGCTCACAGTTATACTATTTTGATTAAAGATCCATTTCTAAACTCTGTGTGCTCTATGCACTTGTGATATTTTGAAATGCAAGCTTCTGAAATCCTATTGTGTTGAGCCCTGGCAGTTTGGTTGATTAGTAGACCGGGAGGCATGCGCCAATGGCTATTAAGATACTGACCGTCTCCTCTTAATCATGATGATGACTATAATTGGAGGTCTGTTATATGACATTATGATCGGAAGAGGTGTGTAATTCCTCCCATTTCTGTTTATGTCACCGCGGGGTAGCTCCCTGGGCATGACAACCGAAGGAACAAGGAAGGTGCATGTGAATTTTGGGTGTCGAGATCCTAATTGGTCTTAATACCAACCCTGTTAAATATTTTAGGAGTAAAGATTGGGGAACGCCTAGCTTGCAGGCAAATCCAGTTTTGAAAACTAGTTCATAGCTTTGAAAATATACCTTTACCCTATTCCCTTTTGTAAAAGTATGTATGAACCAGAACCCCTGATGTGTGTGTATGTGTGCGATTGCTTGAAAATCTTGATTAAAGGAAACGATACAAAATTTTATCTCGAAAGTAAGCTTTTGAATTAAAACTTTTTCTAAATCCCTAAAGTTTTTCAAGTACTTACCGTGTTTTAAAGTTATACCTCACTTAGTTTTTTTGACTAATCCCTCTACCGTTTTCTAACCCCATGGTTTCAGGTTTGCAGCCGGGCGCTTTCTAGAGGTATCTTGAAGCTTTAGGAAGTCTTTTATTAAGTCAAGACTATTTGTTGCTCTTTTGTTGTCTTGCATAATCTCGACGGCATCTACCTATATGTTTATAGGTTTTGTTCTGGAAGCATGTTCAGGTTATATCCTGAAACATTCCTGAATTCTGTTGAACTTAATGTCTCCCCACTTGTTCAATCCAAGTTAATGATTGTATGATATTATATGCCTACTTTCTTCTTTACTTGCGATCATGTTAGATGTTGTTGCATACATGTTTTTAAAAGTTTTAAATTATTCGAATTCTGTTGCTTTGTCGACACCCTAAAGCTTTCTTTATCATTAAGTATTGTCTGTTCGCCGAAGTATGTCTCGAGTATTAGGGGTTCCTAGTTACTTGGGATGTACAACGGTGCAGGGTTGTGGCGTTGGAGGCGCTGCAACTAAGGTGGTATCAAAGCATCAATTTGAGTAAGAAGAGACTTAACTTGGTTGCCTGAATCATGGAAGAATGTTCTGGATTACATTGCTCTATACTTTGGTATTCATATTAGTGTTTTTTTTTTATAGTTATGGACGGTCAAGCACTAAAGGAGCATGATGAGGCATAGTTTGAGGTGTATGAGCCTCCTCAGACTATTGCAGTTGTTCGTCATGGTGGCAACTGTTGCTATAGATGGCATAGTGCTCAGGAGAGAGGACATATGGGGTACTCATACCCCAACCGAGTAGTACATCTTCTAGAGTCTGAGCGTGACGAGTACTATCAGGACAACCAGAGGTTGAGAGAGGTCCGCCTGGAGGCCATCCGTTACCATATCCTAGCTTCACAACACAGGACTGATAGGGACATATGAAGACAACATGCTAGAGAGATGCTAGGGATATACCGGGTGCTTAGTACTTTTTCCTTTTCTTGTGGGAGGAGCTGGCTTCCTGTTGTGGTTTAGATTCACTAAGTTAAAACCAATCATGCAAGTGTACACAAACATACGCGTAGCACAATAGGATCGTACCCACAGGGAAGAGAAATCAATCACTACTCAATATCTATTTCTAATCTAAAGACCGAACGAATTCAAGTTGTTATATCTACCTACTAGAATAAAATTGAAGTAATTAACTCTAAGGAAACACCAATAACACACTTAAACACGGATTAAACTCAGTAGACTAAATAGGTAGGGAAGTAATGACTTATGCATTCAGGATTCAATACAATACTTATTTGGCAAGTGTAATTCTACAACCTAGTCACTTATATATGAATTATCCTCTCTCAAGGTATAACCGTGTATTTAATTAAACTCAACGTTGCTCTCGCAATCATTAATGTATTAATTAAACCAACAAGACCAAGACTAGTGCAATTCCTACTCTAGCGGCTTGGCATGGAATAAGATTTACTGTTGTATAGACCAGAACCAAATATCTTTGCATTTATACAATCTACTAGTTATGAAAACCATCGTAATTACTATTAATTAACCTCTCGATTCTCAAGTAATTCTAGATTATGCTAAGGGTGATCAGGCCTTCACAATTTAATTCAAACCAGTTTTCACACTAAGAATTAGCACGTCGTTCAAGCATCATATCAAACACATATCATACATTCATCATCAATCCCCTAGCCCTAAGGGTTTAGCTACTCATCATTAAAGCAAAACTCATAAAACTAAAATAAAGTGCATTAAGGAAATTCATGTTCATCAAACCAAGACAAGGTCTCAAAATTAAACTCATAAACATTCAGTAAGAATCTGAAAAAACGAATCTAACATGAAAACTAACTAAAACCAAACTTAAAGGAATTAGTTTGAGAAATTAAAGCAGTAAATAAACCGAAAAACCGAAATTATTTAAGAACTCGATCCTTTCGTCTTCTCAAAATTCTTTGAACAATTCTTCAAAACTCCAGAACTTCTCTCCTCAGGCTAGGTTACGAACGGAAGAAGCCGCCCCTAAAAAAGACTCCAAAACGCACTTAAATAGCTGCCCAAAATTCTGTCTCGCCGCCCTAGGTAACGGGCGTTACCTATCTATGTGCAAACCTCGTTAACGCCCATTACTGCCTTGAAATCGCAATAGCGCTTTTATAAGTGGTAACGGGCGTTACCACTTTTCCTCTGCCTAGGGATAACGGGCATTACCACTCTGATTCGCCAAAAGTGTTGCTCTTGTGTCTGTTAACGGGGGTTAACACCTTTGTTCTTCTAAGGGGTAACGGGAGTTACTCCCTTTTCCTCCAAAAATGCATGAATTCGTCTTGCTTTGCCGTTTCTTATCTCCAACTCAAAGAACACCTAAATGGAGCGAAACAGATATATAAACGCATCAAACGACACAAAAGTATACTCTAATTAATGTTTAAATCCATAATTTCACACTCAACACTTCCCTCCAGCTTGGACGCAGGTAGCTCCTCGAGCGTCTGCAGGTCCACCCTAGGTCGGTTGATGGGGGTCGATCCATTTCACCCCTGCCGCTTTCTCTACCGCGGCTGTCTTGGCCTTGGTATGCTCTTCAGTAAGACCATCAGCTTTGGAAATCTCCTCGCCCGTACGAGCCCCTGCTGCAATTTCTTGGCTTCCTCGGCCTCCTTTTTCTTGAAGAATGTTGGGTGTAGAATTCGCATGGATTTAAGCTTTAATTAGAGTATAGTTTTATGTCGTTTGATGCGTTTATGTATTTATTTTGCTCCATTCAGGCGTTTTAGGAGTTGGAGTTGAGAAACGGCGATGCGAGGCGAATTCATGTATTTTTAGAGGAAAAAGGAGTAACCCCCGTTACCCCTTGGACGTGCATTAGTGTTAACCCCCGTTAATAGACACATAAGGATACCTTTGGGCGAAGTATGAGAGTAACGCCCGTTACTCCCTAGCAGTACAACTCTGGTAACGCCCGTTACCAGAGGCAGTAGGAGGAGATTTTTGGCGCAGGAGGGGTATCGCCCGTTACCCCTGAACAGAAGGAAAGTGGTAACACCCGTTACCACTTATAAAAGCGTTATTGCGATTTCAGGGCTGTAACGGGTGTTAACAAGATTTGTTCTTGGATAGGTAATGCCCGTTACCTAGGGCGGCGAGATAGATTTTGAGGAGCTATTTATTTGCGTTTTTGGGAGTATTTTGGAGGAAGCTTCTTCCGTTCGTGACCTAGCTCGTGGAGAGAAGTTCTGAGCTTTGGATAGAGTTGTTCAGAGAGTTCGAGAAGACGAAAGGATCAATTTACTTAGAACAATTTCATTTTTTCCGGTATATTCATTGTTTTTAATTATCAAACTAATTCCTCCAAGTTCAGTTTTAATTCGTTTAGATGTTAGATTCGCTTTTCCAGAGTTCTTGAATGTTTATGAGTTTGTTTTTGAGACATTGTTTAGACTTGATGAACATGAATTTCTTTAATGCAATTTCCTTTAGTTTGATGAGTTTTGCTTTAATTATGAGTAGCTAATTCTATAGGGCTAGGGGAGTGATGATGATTGCATGACAAGTGTTTGGCATGATGCTTGAATGACTTGTGTTAATTCTTAGTTTGACAACTGATTCGAATTGAATTGTGATGGCCTGGTCACCCTTAGCATAATCTAGGATTACTTGAGAATTGAGAAATTGATAGTAATTGAGATGGTTTTCATAACTAGTAGATTGTAGGAACGCAAAGAGATTTGGTTCTATGATCTATACAACGGTAAATCTTATTCCATGCCAAGCCGCTAGAATTTGAATTGTACTAGTGTTGATCCTGTTGGTTTAATTAATTATTGATGACTGCGAGAGCAGCTTTGAGCTTAATTGAGCACTTGGTTATACCTCAAGAGAGGCTAATGCAAACTTAAGTGACTAGGTTGTAGAATTACACTTGTCAGACGAGTATTATGTTGAATCACAACTGCATGAATCTTTACTCCCCAGCCTAATTAGTTTATTAATTTTAATCCTCGTGCATTTAATTCTATTTTGTTAATTGTGTCTTATTCTAGTTAATTGTTTAGTTTAATTTTAGTAGATTAGTAACCCAATTGAATTCGTTCGGTCTTTAGATTAGAAAAAGATATTGAGTAGTGATCGATTTCTCTTCCCTGTGGGTACGATCCTGTTGTGCTGCGCGTATATTAAGTGTACACTTACACGATTGGTTTTAACTTAGTAAATCATAACAACAAAGAGCCTGTTGGCAGCTTTCCCTCTCGCGCCAACCATGATTGATTCTGTAAAGTACGCAGAGAGGAAAAATATTAGGAGTTGCAAGTTAAGATACATCAGAACCCTGTCAAGCAGGGTCAAAAGAATAGCAAATGCAAGGAGAAGGGGGAACAAGCTTGGCCTAAGTGAGTTGATGACGTAGTTACCCATGCTGAAGTCTATGTGCCTCACCGTACCCGGAGCTAACCCGGTGTTCACTAATAAGTGCGAACTCGTGAAGATACCCGTGTCCAGTGGGTGTACACCTCTCAAAGCGGCCAATAGAGTATTGGGCCAAACAGGACCCCGATCCAGGCAGACTTACGCGACATCGTTCCATGCCGTGTGATCCAAACCATTCCAGCCATCAACGAATCGTACGAATACATACTTCTGTTTCCAATCTTTGCCATGAGAGCTCCTGTCGGTGTCAAAGATTTTGTTGCCCGAGCGCGACTGAAGCTTTACGAACCCCCTTCTATTGGGGGAAGTCGCTGCATCGGCCGAGGCAACAAACAACTCCCCGAAGTGCTCCACACGCTCCACTTGCCCAAGCAACTTCATCAGCGATCTGAACGCTGTTACCATAGCTTGACCATTGGGGAGTAACTGGATCGGGCTGATTTCCAGGTGATTATACAGTGCGATCTGGAACGGAGAGAGGAGGAGTTGAAACCCATACTCTATGGCCTGTAACGAAATCGCGATGCATCATCCGGAGGGGCTCTTATGTGTTCATCCTCATTTGGGACTATGACGCCGCAATTTAAGTCCAGGTCTTTCCACCCGGTCAGCCTCTTCTCTGCCAATTTTCTTTCTGATCGGTCACTTGGGACCTAAACTCGTGATAATATTTGGTGCACTTCTGGGTCCTTTTTTTCATCCCAGTTGTGCCTTTCTTCTTCTTCCCCACTATGCTCAGATGTGGAGGTGGCACCGCCTTGGTCCCGGGACTCCTCCCCCAAAGACATTTTCTCTATCTCTAGCCCCCATTCTTTCCCGAGCAGTCCAGCCTTCTTCCCCACTATGCTCAGATGTGGAGGTGGCACCGCCTTGGTCCCGGGACTCCTCCCCCAAAGACATTTTCTCTATCTCTAGCCCCCATTCTTTCCCGAGCAGTCCAGCGCCTTTCTCAAGGTCCTGTTAGGAATAGTGCCCTTAAAACAAATGTTTGCTTTACTATTTCCTTGTAAAATCACAAACAGTCTTTGAATAATAAACGAGATGATTTTGCTCATAGGCAATCACTTCTTTATGTGCTTATTTATGTCTGTTTGGGTTGACTGTGTTTTGTATGTATTGAACTCCCCTAATCCGATGAGGCCATTAAGAACTTTGTCGTTATGGGAACGACACAAGAAACAAGTTCTTAACTCCATAGGCGAGGATTAGAAACTTCTCCAAGTCAATGAGTCCGACAGACAGTGGGAGTGTCGACCTTGACTCTGCTGAGACTTGCTTATGTGATTATGTCCTTTTGAAGGATCACTCAGTTTCATGGAGTGATAAGTGCATACGTTGATGCGTTCATAATACATAAGTGTGATTGTTACAAGAACTTCATCACTGAGATGTCCCACGTGAGAACATTCCTAAATAGGAAAGGAAGTTTCCTGAAACTTCTAGATTAGGAAATATCTCACAGGTCAATGACGTGATTCATTAATCCTTAGACTTGAGATTTTGTAATGTCTCATATGAGCTAACTCTGTAATCTTTGATATAGGGTCAAAAGGGTGTCGCCATATAGATACTTAAACCAGGACCTATGTTGGAATTACACAAGTGGCATATGTAGAATTAGTAGAATCGATAAAGGACCTACACTTGTTAAGAACAAGAATGATCTCTTACTGATTGAGTTGTTCGTAGTCTATTAGACTTTAAACCCTTGGCCAAGGTGGATAAAATTTCAAGACATTTAGAAAATGGGGTTTTCTAGGATTGAGATCGAAATGGATATGAAACGAACTTAACTTTAAAGATCAAGAATATTTGGGCTCTGAGAATATTCTCATGCCTTAGTTCTTGATTGAGAGATGGAGTTGTAGGAGGATCATATTTCACTGATTGTCATTGACTGAAAGGTTCTTCGATTTATTTTGTTATTCGGCTAGGGGTCACATACCCATTGCTAGATTACGGTAGTGTGATCTGTGAAGTGATTAATTAATGAGGGAATTAATTAATTGTTGTCACTGCTAATCGAATAATGAACCTAAAGGGTCACACACAAATGCCAGAACACGAGGGGTATGGTAGGATGTTAATATGATTAACGAAGGATCAAATTGTTGTTCGGAAAAGGAGCTGGAACACATGGGCATTGCCAAGTGTCAATGACACGTGACTGCCACGTGTCACGCATGCCTGCCCGACTGCCACGTGTCATACACACGTGGCTGATGAGTAGCTCCGGCGTGTGGTTTATTCCATAAGCGGATTCTTTTCTAGAAATTAATTAATTAAATTATAATTAATTAATTTTAGTCTTTTAATTAATTTTAAATTAATTGTTAATACTATTCTCAAGTAAACTTAACCCAATAAATAATTAATTGGGAATTAAATTATTTATTGAATATCGACTTTTAACTTTAGGAAAGTTGAAAAGTCCAACTTCCTATTGTAGGAGAGAGAAGTCTTCTCTTGCTAGACTTGGAGAATAAGTTAAGACCTTATTATTCCAATTAAATTATAATTAAATGAGTTAATTAGTGAGTAAGAAAAGAAGCCCACTAGGTTTAGGGAAACCTTAAGTGGTTCGAACCCTCTAGTATTTATACTAGTGGTGGTGCTTCTCTTATTCTTTAGACCAACACTCACGAAGTGTTAAGTTTTTGAGAAAATCCAAAAGAAAAGTTTTCAAAGCAAAAATCCTAGCCTTAACAAAAGCCATAGAACTAGCATTTTCACTCGCTTGATCGTGTGCTAGGTCTGGTGTGGATACGCTTTGGAGGGCTTCTACTTTGGAGTCTAATTCGAAGGCCGTTCGAGGGATTTCGCTTGAAGGGTGTTCGTTAGGCGGTAACGACATCACTAGAAAGCTTCTAACTTCGTAAGTTTCTAAAACACGTAATGTTACAGTACGAAAATTGTAAGACAACGATTAAACTTTTGGAAATTTTAAACTTCCGTTGCTCAACTCTTTCGTGTTTTCCAACAGGTCCCCTGCCACATAACTGTGCCACTTGACCTTGCCAGGGGGGAGATGATAAGGGGAAAATCGGGAGTTATGACTAGACGCCACGTATCCTCGTCACATGGGGAGAACTGAGACAGGTCAGCACTTGTAGCACCCGGAACGCCGAGATGCCACACCCCCGCACCATAAGTCTAGCTCACACATGAAATGGGTAGTCCATATATGAACCGGACTCATGGCGAACGGGTGACAATAAAAAAAACTCACTAGCTAGGCGGGACTAACCCTCAAACCAATCAAGTTCAAATCTAGGAATTTAAATCGTAAGCATAATAATTCCATTAACATATATCAAATATCTCAAAAGAATTAACTTACAACTGTATATCAATACATATAGGTACCATATTTACATCAAAAGTATATATATAGTAGTAGGTACCAACACTTATCAATACATTATCATCTCCAACATATCCACAACATGAAAATGTAATGCTAGACTCAACTCGACAACTGGACATGACTCGGACTCCCGCCAAGCACGCCACTGACAGTACCTGAAAAGTGTGAGGTGTCAGTCTACCACAGACTGAGTGAGGGGGTTATAAATAAATATTCGCGCAAGTAACATGCAAGCCATAATCTCGGGTAAGGGTTTATAAAATAGAGACAATATAAGTTTAATAGTAAAAGATAACTCGCCCGAGATTACAACTAATCAATTTAATAATTCAATCATTATCAATTCAATACGTGGCCCGGCGAGTGAGGGTAATTCTCCAACCTTTCTCCAAAAGTGTACAATTCATGCTTGATTTAATTATCAGGTGATCATGAGATTCAATTATAGTGTAGTAGTGCAGTAGTGTATTCAATCAATTCAATAAATAAGTGCAATCAATGTAATAACCCGAGGATAGCCCGTGGTGCTGGACCCATCCCCAGTCTCCTTCTCCCTCCGGGTGATGGTGGGCTTGCAAGACCCGGCCATCCATGCATGGTGTACGTCAGGAACATGACTCCCACGTATGGGATTTTTTTCCTCCACCAAACCTCCTGGTGGATTCAGAGGTGATCCCAAAATTGGTGAGGATAGTGCAAGAGTTACCCATCAGCCCTTGCTTCCTCGGTTGGCTCAATACACTACCCACGGGGCCCAACGTGAACATGCTTTACTCGCCAAATCAATTAATCAATCAATCAATCGGTTCAATTCGGTAATTATTTGAAAATCAATAAGGTTTTGGAAATTATAGATATATAGATACATTTTGGCCGAAAGATCACATAGGGTTGTAAAGGTTCTATATATCTAGAAATTAAACCTCACCTTTACTTTACCAACCAAAACAAGAAAGGAAACACCCTAAGGAGCGTGCTCCTCGTCACCGGGAACGTGATCTGTATAACAAGGACAAGTGTTCGTGAGACACGACTTTTATGAACCATTTACGACGCACGGCAAAGTCATGATCAATATATAATGCAATAACAATCAAGGAATGTCAATTAGGAGCATACTTACCAATTAGTCAAGTATATATATCATATAAGTCACATATGGGAGCCAAGGAAGTGAAAGAAATGCAATAAGAAAGGTTTTGGTGAAGTTTGGCCAAAACCGACAATTTTTAGAAATGTACATGTTGAGGGAAAAATGGAATATCTTTAATTATAGAAGTGGGAATTGAGTTTTTCTTGTTGGATATGAAACTCAACACAAAGACCTTTCCGAGCATATAAGGCTCGTTTTCTAGTTCAAAGCGAGGAGAAAATGGCGGACGGTTGAAATTAGGCGAGTGTAGTTTTTCGGGAAAGCAGCGACACCAAAAAGAATTGATCATAACTCATAAATGGGAAAAGATATTGAGGTGATTCCAATTGGAGGTTGTTCTAGACTTCAAGATCTTTCCAAAGAATCAAAAATCAGGTCATTTGGAGTTCGGATGAGGGAGTACCCGTCCGGGTAAAATTCAAGGGAAAAGTTCCCCGACCGGGTAGGCATTACAGAAGCTCTCGGGGGGGAAAACTACCCGCCCGGGTACTTTTTATGCACAAAAAGTACCCGGCCGGGTACTGTTCCAGAGGTGAAAAAAAGGGCAAAACAGGGGAAGCTTCGGGGGAGGAAGAAAAAGGATGAAAACCCAAAGCAAACTCAACTAAAATGCTCCAAACAATCATATAACATGTATATACTCATATATATCAATTAGGAATCAAGTAGTCCATTAAACCATGCTCAAATCATCAAGGAATCATCAATCAAAACCCATATAAAATCATGAACTCCAACCTCCATATTATTCAAGAAATCATGCAAGCTTCCAAGATTAATGATCCTAAGCATGCTTCTAATCACTTATACACAAGACATCATATCATAATCAACAAACCCTACTTCAAATAAGTTCAAGAGATTCATATAAATACTCCATCTATACCTTAAAGTGAAGGAAAGAAGGGATGATATAATGGGATGATGAAGATGCTCCAACTTATGCAATTAACTTCCTTGATTCAAGCTTGAAATGATGAAATCTCCTTCTTCTCTTCCATGGTGTTTTGATCGTGTATTAGTGTGTGTGTGTGTGAGGTTTGATGAAATGTGATGAAATGAAAATGTGGGGAATATGATATACATAAGATATATTATGTATGTAATGTATAGATATAATGTATATATGTATAAAGTAATAAAGTGGAGATATTATGTATATTATATGTATATAAATCTTTATTGCTCTTATTATTATATACATATATAATGAATGTGTGAGTGTATTAGGGTAACATGAATACATGAATGTATATATGTATATAATGCATGTTGATAGTTAATTGCATGAGTGAATGAGATTAGAAAAAATAACAATCTCATAAAATAAGTCTAAATATATAAATAGGTACATATATATATACATACATGTAAATGAAAATACGTTATAAGATGAAAAGTATAAATTATGCATATAATAGGAGATGCATTGAAATGAAATTAAAATGAATATCATGATATGAAAGTTATAACAATAACACATAATGCATGAATGGAAAACTGGGGCGTTACAACACTTGCTTCCAACCCAGCCCTCTCTTCCTTATCGAGCCAGCACATGGCTCTCTATGAGGAAAGGCAACTGTACTCACCGCTTTGAGTAGGACTCGACCCAGGGAGATCCCCGACCGTAATCTCTCGAGCCAGGCGAGAGGCTCCCACACGCTATAGTACAAGTGCATTAAATGCCAGTACCAGCCACTGCTGGCCGCATTAATTGTGGCCGCACCAAGTACGGCGTCAGGCATCTCTGCAAGAGCAGCTAAATAGTGCTTTAGCCGTAAAGCACTGTTCCGGCCACAGTTGGTCTCCCTGTCTCATCAAACAAGATCCATACCTTTTTGATGGTGTACTTGCACGCATCAAGGCTTTCTCCTCGCTATATAAACTCATCTCCTACACTCATAAGGGTAACCTTTCCTTTACATTCAGAGTCCTAATTCTTTTTGCATTATCGACCCAGAGCTTTAGCTGAATTGAGCGTCAGAGTGCCAAAACGGGTCCAACTCCCACATTCCCCCGTATTGGCCTTTGAGTTCACGTTTGTTCGTCCATCTCAGCTCAAGAAAACATCAGAGTTGCCTCACACAAACAAATAGCTTGGGTGATTGGGAGTCCAAGTCTGTCATTCCGTACATAGCCAGATTTTGATACCATCAAATGCCACTTTGTTGAGCAGTGAATTAAAAAATACGTAATTAAAAGCAGACTTTGTAGAGTGATGCGTTAAATATTAGAAATTAAAAGAAGACTTTGTAGAGTGATGCAATAAATATTCGGAATTAAAAGCAGACTTCGTAGAGTGATGTGGTAGCGCCCGGAGCGGCGAACCACCACATCCCTCGCACCTAGACCCGAACCCACATATGAAATAGAAATCTATACATGAGCCCAAGACTAAGCGAACGGGAACCTACACACACTCCTAAGCCAGGCAGAGCTAAGACAGGACCAGAGCATGCAAACGGGTTCAACTATCCCTAAAAGCCTGTCCCGAATATATAAATCAAGAATTCATAAGGTTTATACATAATCCATTAACAAATGCAAAGCATATACAAAAGTGTGACCGAAAACAAAAAGGAATGCAACTCGAACTAGGTGACTAGAACTTGACCGACTCACGACTCCGCCTAGCACGAATCAAAACCTACAAGCTAAAAAGTTGAAAGGAGAGAGTCAGTCCACTGACTGAGTGAGGGGGCTAAAACACACCCACACACATATAAATATACAGCAAAGCACATATTAAACAAAAGACTACGAACCGGGATAGGGTTTTGCATGCTAAATTTATCTTCAAATCAAACGTATACTTAATCAAAACATAACAAGCTTAACGTAATCGTAACATAACATGAAAGAAAGCTCCTATCCTATTTAATAATCAACATATCATAACCGATTCTTACACAAACTCCCCAATTCTTAACATATATATTAAAACGGAAAGCATAAATCATAAAACAAATCCAACCCCAACAACCATGTAGTTCGGGGAGCAAGCCCTCACTACACATTACCATTACCAAAAACACATGGGGTAGCTAATCCACGTTGTGCCTTCCCCAGTTATCCACCGAGGGCTCAAAGTACCACGCCTCCTCAATCTCCATGAGTCACACGTGAGTACTTCAAATGAGAACATGCACAGGGGTCATAACCGGCAACCCCATAGTCGTCCCGAGTCTCCCTTACCCACATCTCAGGGGCCCCAAATGCAAACCATAATCGAACATATCATACCATAGCTGGCTACATACCATACTTATCAAAATCATAACTTACGTACTTTATTGGAGCATACCTTACCTTGCAACTTAGCATATGCTATAGAAGTACCTCTCCGTGCCATCCTAATCTGTAGCTAGTATGAAGACACACGGTTTGGAGCATAGCCTCATTGCAAAACGATAAGCTTATATACGCTTGTACTTATAGTTTTCAAAACCCGTATTCATTTGACAAGATCATAAACATATTGTATAAACACGTATCTATTATATAAATATAATAGTATATTCGTATGCGGGTTTGAAAATGAGCACATAGGGTTGTAAGTCGTATTAACTAAAAAGAAACAAACCTAAACCTCACCTTTTACCAAAAGTGCTCACGAAGGAGCGTTGACGACCAAGAAGAAGCTAAATGGTGGATCTAACACCTCCCAAAGTCAAATCTGAGGTAAACAAACATATACTGAAGACTTAGACTCGATCATGAACCAATTAGATGCACGACAATGCATAAGAATGCAAATGGATGTAATGCACGTCATATAAATTCATACTTAGGCATATCGGGGTAAATAACCAAATATCACATAAAGAATTCAAGAATCAAACTCATAACATGTTAATTAAACTCATATCATATCAAATAACCTCATAACATATCATATTATAGCATAACATAAGAGTTCATAAGTTTAAAATGCATAAAGGAGGCAAATGATTCAAGAAAAGGCTACATGAATCACTTTAGGCATATACATTCATAACTTGAAAAATTCATATCAAACGAAACCATAAATTCAACACAATACATATAACACATAATATAACATGTATACGATACATATAAGTCATAAACGAGGCAAAGAAGCAAGAAAACAAAGCAAAGAAACAAGTACGAAACACACTCGCTTACAAGGGGAAAGGGGGTGAAAGGGGTCACCATTTCATAGAAGAAATGGGGTGACCCCCGTTAAGGGTCACACGCATGCACTCAAGAGGGTGACGGGGGACGCCAAAACCTTTACAAAAAGGGGTGACCCCCGTTAAGGGTCACAGGCGCAGCAAAATACAAAGGTGAGGGGCGTCACCTTTAATACACCAGTCACCCCTTCTTCTTCACCATCCCCTAAAAATCCACAATAGCAACAAAGGCAGCAAGCAAGCAGCAACAAATAGGTAAGAAAAGGTCTGAGAATCAATAAGAAACAAGCTCCAAACATCAAAGATCAACCGAGCAAGAATTACATCAAGATCCAAAATCCCTAACTATTCACCTCATGCTTCAAATCTCTAACAAGACTAACTCAAAATCTGAATTCCATGGATAAAATGATCACATAAAGGTGGAGAAAACAATCATATACTTACATGTCAAATTGGAGAAGAGATGGAGAAGTATGGAGCTCAAATTTCCTCTTGGTGAATAGTGACGGGAATGAGATTCTTCTCCAAGTTTGCTGCACATTTCCTTTCCTTTATTGTGTTGGCCAAAAATTAGGGTTAGGGGAGGAGAAAATAGGTTTAACTAGGGTTAATTAGGCTCAAGTTTCATGTCATTTGGTTAAGAAACGAGAAAGTTATGGCTAAAACTGTAAAATGTGGCAAAGCTGTGCGAGGCTCATGTTTCGGGCGAAATACGGGGGTCCAAACAGGCTTAGAAAAATATAAGGCTAGGTCCCTTAGCTTGTAAATCTTGTTACGAGTTCGGCGCCACTTCTGGAATTCGAATCCGAATTCCCGATCTCAAGTTATGCCTTCCGGAATCCAAGACGCGTTAAAACTCGTTAGGCCCTCAAATCCCCCAAAACAAGAAATGGTCTCCGACAAAACGAACAAGTAAAAACGAATAAAATAAACACGTAAACGAGTTCATAAATCATATAATTCAAATATATCACGTATTCATGAAGTTCGGAAAATAAAACGTCAAAAACCCTCTCGTGACTTCATACCTGGCTTGCCGGAGGGATGGGGTGTCACAGATGCATTAAATATTAGGAATTAAAAGCAGTTAAAAGAAGACTTTGTAGAGGGACGCGTTAAATATTCGGAATTAAAAGCAAACTTTGTAGAGTGATGCGTTAAAAGAAAGTGAATCCTAATATTTAACGAATCACTCTACAAAGTTTTCTTTTAATTCCAAATATTTAACTCATCGCTCTACAAAGTCTGCTTTTAATTATGCATTTTTTAATTGACTGCTCAATAAAGTGGCATTATAATTGGTCAAAGTTATCCACAAAAATAAGAATTCAATTAAAACTACCAGACTTATACAGATCTCACACATTGTTTGGCTAGAAAAATATTGGCCAACTTAAAACAGTAATTGGCAATACTACACATCTCAACATAGGTCTTGAACTCATCAGTTTCTCGAACAGATAGCTCACCATACAGACACATTAATATGCGACAGTCACTACTTCCCTTATGTTGGACTCTCATTCATGCCCACAACACTTCCACTTCGTTTGAAGTCCGGACAACATCGTTCTTCCCCCAAAACTTCCAAAGGAAATGAGCCCATATTCTGGCATCGTTAGCAGCTTCTTCTGTATGCATCGAGTTGTAGTGTCTGAAACTTGGGCTCGGTTTCATACACTAACATATGCCAGTGAGCATTTGTAACTACTGGGAAAACAACATAATAACATCTATACATTACAGATGAAATCACCTCATTCATCAGCATAGCGTAATCGCTTTTCACTTCACGTAGAATGAAATTGTCAATTTCAGATGTGGCAACAAAAGGGATGCACTTCTTCCTTGTCTTTGCTCGAGTCTTGCACTTCAATTTCCTCAGAAACTTCCCGGTCACATGAGGGGAGACAAAATATACATCGTGGAATTTGGGCACAATGTAACCAGGACTAGTTAGCAGGTCATAATAAGCCGGGATGACATTATCATTGGTCTCGTTCCCCAAAATAAAATCTCGTAGATCCTCGACGAAATAAAATTCGAATTTTGACTCTCATAGACAGTATCCCCTCTGCAAATCAACACAACGATTATAATTAATCAATACGATTCAGTCAACTAAATCATTAAAAGAAGTAAGAACAATTACTTTAGCTCCCGTGTATAGCCCATAATCAAGTCAAATGTAGCACCCCTCACGTGAGGCACCACATCCCCCGCACTATGGCTCAACACGAGTAACGAAATAGAAAGTCCGCACCCATATCAAACCATAGCGGGAGACAAATAAAACAACCCCCTAAGCTAGGCAGAACTTAGACCCTGCAAACATAACCAACCAACAAAACAGAGTGCAGCGGAAACTAAAATCCAAACACATGCATTGGCCATGGGCCTACAGAAATTAAACACACGAACCACAAGCAGACTTGGGCTCCTTAGGCCTCTTTTTAACTCATAACAAAGCCCGGCAGGGCAATTCAATAACCAATGCATAAAGATTCAAATTCATAACTTACAAAGTCGAATCATACATAATTTAAATACATATGCGAATGCAGAGACTCTTCTAACTCAACTTGACCGACTCAAAGACTTAACACAACTCCGCCTAGCTTGAAACTTCAACGCCAAACCTGCACACTAAAAAGTTGGGGAGGGAGAGGGTCAGTCTACAACTCGACTGAGTGAGGGGATACCCACAACGCTATATATATATATAGGAGCAAAGCATATTCCAATCACATACAGGTCGTGAACTCAGGGATAGTTTTTACATGCCAAAGTTTTGCCCGTGATATATACATATAGGGATTCTTAACAAAACCGAACGAATTGAAGCTTCAAGGACCCATATTATACCAAATCATACCGAATCAAGTCAAATCAAATCATAAGGATTCATATCAATTCGTATCAATTCTTATCTTTCATATTTAAAATATCCATATTTTATCATAGTTAAAAATCTATCCCCGTTTCACGAACTTTGACAAAGCAAACATGCAAAACTCGGCGGGTACGAGTAACAATTCCCATCCTGGGCTCCTCATATGAATCGTACAATCAAGCATATCAATCAATCATGCATAACAATCATATACCTCTTTCTCCAGTGATGGAAGGGTTGCGCGATCCAAACAATCCAATCAGACGAGGGGAGCGTGAACACTCAAACCCTCAGGTTCTCATCACCCAACCAAACCTCCTGGTGGGTTCCGGGTTAGTCCTGTCAATCATGTGGAGAGTGAGCACAGGGGTTAACCGGCGATCCCTATGGCCGTCCCGGGTCCCCCTTACCCACACCTCCTGGGCCCCACTCATTCATTCAATCATATCTTAACCCGCTACTAATTAGAAACATAACATACGTAAGATACATTCTTTACCTTGCCACAACCACACTTTACATACCTCTCCGTGTCAAATCCTTAGCCTATTCCTTTGCTCGTAGCTCCCAGCTCATACGAGGTACACGGTTTGAAGCGTGGTTTAGCATTACCAATCATAATGAATCCGATCAAATTAAATCAAGCATACGTAGGCTTGTACATTGCTCATTAAACTTGGAAACATATTACCATTTACAAATTTCATATCTCGCACATATTTATGTATAATAAAGGTCATAGTTCACAACTTTGAAAACGGCCACATTCATAGGGTTTAACTATAACCTAACCTCACCTTACACCTATGAAGCCAAGAACCAAACACGTGATTTATCCCAGAATCAAAACGGACTGCAAAACACCACCCCGGGTGCACCTGAACAAACTAAAGACAAAACACAAGGTTTAGACTCATAATGAACCACATAGACGCTCGGCTTATGCATTGACACTTAAAGAAATGCAAATACTTAGGAAAATCTTATTTTCAAACAAAATCCATGCAATTCAAGACATTACATAACCCGTCATAATTATTTATAATCATATGTCACGTTCATATGCACAATTAAGGCATAATACAAGGTAGAGATACGTAACAAAGTGCAAATATGTTTCATGCAAACAATTCACATTACTTGAGTAACATATAATGCATATGAGAACAAATACATAAGCATAAACATGATAAAACAAGTTAGGATCAAGTTTGGAGGTGGAAAGGTATGAGAAAAACGGAATAAGAACAAGAAAAAGGGTTTCGAGTGAAAATGGGGAAAAACTGACAGATTTCCAAAACGGACAAGCTGAGGGGAAAAAGATCATAACTTGAGTTTGAGAAATGGGAATTAAGTTTTGTTTCTTGGAAATGAAAATATACACATAGGTCTTTCCAAAGATATGTAGCACGAATCATGGCTCAAAGTGAGGTGAAAATGGCGTAGGCTCGAAGTTGGGCGAAAGCGGATTGTTGGTAAAGTGGCGACACCAAAAAGAATTGATAATATCTCACAAACGGGAAAAGATAATGAGGTTATTTGAATTGGAGATTGTTCTAAACTTCAAGAGGTTTCCAACGGTTCAAAAATCAGCCAAAACCGAGCACGTATGAGTTGGTAGCGGCCGCGACAAAATTGCACTGAAAACCAGTCGCGGCCTCGAAGCCACAACTCGAGAATCCCTTAAAAACTGGTCGCGGCCGCGACCATTTTTACACATAAATTGGTCGCGGGCGCCACCAAGCTCGCAAAAGCAAAGCCATGGCGTCGGGAACAGTAACAAAAGCGCCAAAACACCCCCAAACAACCACGAAACACCCCAAAATTCATACCACAAAGCAAACTTAACACGTAGATCACATAAATACAAGTTAGGCCTCCCGAAACAAGCCCGAGCATACCAAATCCCGAACCCGGCACTATTCATCATCACCCCCAAATAGGCATCTAGACAAGGAATCAAGGTACGAAACAAACGTAGAAATGAAGCACATAACGAGAGGAATACATTGATTACCTTGCTTCTTCGATTGGGTGGTCGAACGGGGCACGAGCTTCAGCCAAAGCTTTAAAGGCCAAATGGGGCTTCTTCCTTCTCTTCTCTCCTTCCCTCTTGTCGTGAAAATGAAGTGGGATGAAGACTTGGCTCCTTTTTGGGGCTGAGTTAAACGGGTCGGATTAAATGGGTAGGGTCAAACGGTATCCGGTCCATTCGGATCGGATTTTAAAATGGTAGGGCTATCAAACGGATTTAGAAAAATAAAAGGTTAATTCCAATAAATCCGAATTGTCAAAATGAATTTAATGGTAGGATCGAAATTCAAATTCGAATTCCCGAGCTCAAATAGCCACGAAGGCCAAAACACCCTAATTAAAATTAGGTCCCCTAATTGGCAAATATTGGGCGATTGATCCCAAGAGCAATTTAATTAAATTCTAAAGCACACGTAATAAAATTAAATTCACATTGAGACAAGCATACGAATCACATAAATTACGGAATTAAACTCACTCGTGACGTCGTACCTGGAAAGCTGAAAAGCGGGGCGTCACAATCTCCCCCCCTTAAGAGAACCTGGTCCCCAGGTTCATCTGCTCGAGTTTCAAGCTCGAACAACTTTCTGTATTCACCCAAGTTAGGGGTTCATGACATCCCGATGAGGGTTAGCTCGAGAAAGGTCTTCAAGCACAAGGGGTCTGAATCTTCAAATCGATCCGGTCATGAATTGCTCGCTCGACTCGCGCGATAAAGAGGGTCTCAGGTAGATTCAGCTCTCACCGTTTGAGTTCAATTGAGTCAACTCTAAGGCTCGGTATTCCACGATTGGCGTAGTTATAGAACTCACGCCTCTGTACAAGCAAGCTCTAACCGAATCTACTTCATCCACGATCTAAAGTCCGAAGTGTTAAACATCCGGACCCTCTTGACACCACTGAAATCTTCAAAAGAAGGTTGTTGACCTCGTTGTAAGCCTCGAGCCTCATCTTATCGGGAAAACAACAACTCTTGAACTCTCAAAGCCACTCACCAAAAACAACAAGAAGGCAATAAAATGATTACAAAACAACCTCAAATATGCATGATGCACGTGACATGTATGTTTGATGTACCGTTCACCGATGTATTGGGAAGCTTGTTCTTAAAGAAATTGGATTGTTGCCAAGGTTCCTTGTCCACATTTATGCCCCAAGATTTGTAGTTCACTTCCCGCTTCATTTATCATCCCGGACCTCATCCTATGGTTATTGGGTTAGCTTTTGATAATTCCTCGAATCCCATTTTCTATTCTTGAGTGTTCTCTTGGTCTAATTCTTGCTTTTCCCAAAGTTGAATTCCTCGGACTTCAGTTATTTGGTAAGATCCTTCACTCAATCTATGAACCCGGTGAAGCATTGACATTATCATAGCTCAAAGTTCCTTGCCCGTATGTGTATATTTGTAGAAATCCCAAAATTAAGCTCGCTCCTAGTAATCATTCTTGTCCCACGAAGTTTCTTTTGGAGTGTGAAATTATGTTTCCCCACGGTAATTCTCTTTTCTTTTTGAATATGAGACCAATCTTCATGATCATCACCTTTCCTCTTTCAATTCCTAGAATTCTTGGAATACCCGAATAGCCTTCAAATGTTTCCTTAAATTCCACTTCTCCAAGGTTATGGTTAAATGGAGGTCGCCATCATGTTCCTAAATTTTGGGTTGATCTTCATTATTTCCATGTTCCCAGTAGAGCTTTTATTTTAATCCTAGTTGAACTTGGTAAGGTTGCACCGCTTGAGAAATTCCTAATAAATCGCCTTCTTAACCCGGTAGTGTAACTTCTCTCCAATCCTAGCCATCCTTCCAAGTGTATTTCAATTTCCTAACCATCACCATTGCATGAAAATTCCCGAACCATCCCCTTTATCTTCAATCTATTCTTCTTAGTTGGACTCACTTTGTGACATGAAGGGAGTACCATGCTAAAATTTAAACACCAAATATGCATGCAAGGTTAAAGTGCAAATGGAATGCAACACATATTTATCACCTTGACACATAAGATGCCACAAGGAACATTTATAACACCAAAACAAGTAGTAAGAGCAATAATTTAAATATGTCGTGAATGCACGTGCCATGAATGCGAATACCTCTATCCTCAAATTCTTGTTAGTGTCTAATTTGAAGCCTTTGATTTTGTTCCCATTGTTTGTGATTCCTTGATTGATCACACGCCGAAACCATGTGATCCTTTGACCCGCATGCGTAACACTTCTTCAATCGATCCCAACACATGTTGTAGGCGTGATTAGTTCCTCCACAATGTGCACACGGTTGAGACTCTTTCTTTTCTCTTGAAAAATTTCCAGCCTTATGCTTCCTCCCACAGATCTTCTTTTTGACTTGGATACCGGAATGTTGAAATCTTTCTCCCACAAGCAGGTTCGAGCAAAATCCCAATTCACCTCTCGATCCCACATTCTCTTCGTCCTTACCTCTTGTTAATCTTCGGTTCTCAACTCTCAAAGCTTTTGTTGTAGCTTTATCCCAGGTGCTCGTATTCTCCACAATTAAAGCTTCCTTAATCTCATCCCGAAGGCCTTCCATAAAATACTGTGCCCTCATCTTATCATTGTCCATAATGTGAGGCACGTATATACCTAGCCTCTCGAATTCATTGATGTACTCCAAAACCGTTCCTTCTCCTTGTTTGAGGGCGAGGAATTCTTTAAATCTTCGGTTTTGTAGAATAGCCGGTGTGTACCTTTTCCTAAACTCATGAACGAAGGCATCCCAAGTTAATCCTTCACTCGTAGCTTCAAATTGTGGGGCTATTCTTTTCCACCATTGTCTCGCTTGTCCTTGTAGAAGCAAAATAGCAAGGTGTGCCATATCTTGTGAGTTGCATGGCCATACTTCAAAAATACTTTCAACCTCGGATAACCATTCTTCGGCCCGAATATCATCACCTTCGCGAAACTGGGGAGGATTGAATGTCCTAAAGTCTAGATACAAAGCCGCCATGGGATTCATAGGTTACATTTCGGCACATGGTTGCTCTTGATTGTAGTGATGCGGAGGTGATGGTTGATTGAGAACTTGACGTCATGGTGGCATCCTGAAATTTTCACAACTACAATATAAATATATGCATGTCGGTTAGTATATGAATACGTCACATAATCAAGTCAAGTAATAGCAATTAAGAAATGCAATGCATTGCACGTTGTAAAATCAATAAGTGTTAAGAAAATCTAATGGAAAACTTGACAAATCCGATGCGAATGCACTCACTTAACCACATTATCCTATGCCGTACAACCTAGACAGACACAAAAAGACACTGAACCCCGGTTTTGCAACCTAGGGCTCTGATACCACTTTAGAATGTAGCACCCCCCACGTGAGGCACCACATCCCCCGCACTATGGCTCAACACGAGTAACGAAATTGAAAGTCCGCACCCATATCAAACCATAGCGAATGGGAGACAAATTAAACAACCTCCTAAGCTAGGCGGAACTTAGACCCTGCAAACATAACCAACCAACAAAACAGAGTGCAGCGGAAACTAAAATCCAAACACATGCATTGGCCACGGGCCTGCAGAAATTAAGCACACGAACCACAAGCAGACTTGGGCTCCTCAGGCCTCTTTTTAACTCATAACAAAGCCCGGCAAGGGCAATTCAATAACCAATGCATAAAGATTCAAATTCATAACTTACAAAGTCGAATCATACATAATTTAAATACATATGCGAATGCAGAGACTCTTCTAACTCAACTTGACCGACTCAAAGACTCAACACAACTCCGCCTAGCTTGAAACTTCAACGCCAAACCTGCACACTAAAAAGTTGGGGAGGGAGAGGGTCAGTCTACAACTCGACTGAGTGAGGGGATACCCACACACGCTATATATATATATAGGAGCAAAGAATATTCCAATCACATACAGGTCATGAACTCAGGGATAGTTTTTACACGCCAAAGTTTTGCCCATGATATATACATATAGGGATTCTTAACAAAACCGAACGAATTGAAGCTTCAAGGACCCATATTATACCAAATCATACCGAATCAAGTCAAATCAAATCATAAGGATTCATATCAATTCGTATCAATTCTTATCAATTCTTATCTTTCATATTCAAAATATCCATATTTTATCATAGTTAAAAATCTATCCCCGTTTCACGAACTTTGACAAAGCAAACATGCAAAACTCGACGGGTACGAGTAACAATTCCCATCCTGGGCTCTTCATATGAATCGTACAATCAAACATATCAATCAATCATGCATAATAATCATATACCTCCTTCTCCGGTGATGGAAGGGTTGCGCAACCCAAACCATCCAATCAGACGAGGGGAGCGCGAACACTCAAACCCTCAGGTTCCCATCACCCAACCAAACCTCCTGGTGGGTTCCGGGTTAGTCCTATCAATCATGTGGAGAGTGAGCACAGGGGTTAACCGGCGACCCCTATGGTCGTCCCGGGTCCCCCTTACCCACACCTCCTGGGCCCCACTCATTCATTCATTCATTCAATCATATCCTAACCCGCTACTAATTAGAAACATAACATACGTAAGATACATTCTTTACCTTGCCACAACCACGCTTTACATACCTCTCCGTGTCAAATCCTTAGCTTATTCCTTTGCTCGTAGCTCCCAGCTCATACGAGGTACACGGTTTGAAGCGTGGTTTAGCATTACCAATCATAATGAATCCAATCAAATTAAATCAAGCATACGTAGGCTTGTACATTGCTCATTAAACTTGGAAACATATTACCATTTACAAATTTCATATCTCGCACATATTTATGTATAATAAAGGTCATAGTTCACATACTTTGAAAACGGCCACATTCATAGGGTTTAACTATAACCTAACCTCACCTTACACCGACGAAGCCAAGAACCAAACACGTGATTCATCCCGGAATCAAAACGGACTGCAAAACACCACCCTGGGTGCACCTGAACAAACTAAAGACAAAACACAAGGTTTAGACTCACAATGAACCACATAGACGCTCGGCTTATGCATTGACACTTAAAGAAATGCAAATACTTAGGCAAATCTTATTTTCAAACCAAATTCATGCAATTCAAGACATTACATAACCCATCATAATCATTTATAATCATATGTCACGTTCATATACACAATTAAGGCATAATACAAGGTAGAGATACGTAACAAAGTGCAAATATGTTTCATGCAAACAATTCACATTACTTGAGTAACATATAATGCATATGAGAACAAATACATAAGCATAAACATGATAAAACAAGTTAGGATCAAGTTTGGAGGTGGAAAGGTACGAGAAAAACGGAATAAGAACACGAAAAAGGGTTCCGAGTGAAAACGGGGAAAAACTGATAGATTTCCAAAACGGACAAGCTGAGGGAAAAAGATCATAACTTGAGTTTACGAAATGGGAATTAAGTTTTTTTCTTGGAAATGAAAATAGACACACAGGTCTTTCCAAATATATGTGGCACGGATCATGGTTCAAAGTGAGGTGAAAATGGCGTAGGATCGAAGTTGGGCAAAAGCGGATTGTTGGTAAAGTGGCGACACCAAAAATAATTGATAATATCTCATAAACGGGAAACGATAACGAGGTTATTCCAATTGGAGGTTGTTCTAGACTTCAAGAGGTTTCCAACGGTTCAAAAATCAGCTAAAACCGAGCACGTATGAGTTGGTAGCGGCCGCGACAAAATTGCACTGAAAACCAGTCGCGGCCGCGAAGCCACAACTCGAGAATCCCTTAAAAACTGGTCGTGGCCGCGACCATTTTTACACATAAATTGGTCGCGGGCGCGACCAAGCTCGCAAAAGCAAAACCATGGCGTCGGGAACAGTAACAAAAGCGCCAAAACACCCCCAAACAACCACGAAACACCCCGAAATTCATACCACAAAGCAAACATAACACGTAGATCACATAAATACAAGTTAGGCCTCCCGAAACAAGCCCGAGCATACCAAATCCCGAACCCGGCACTATTCATCATCACCCCCAAATAGGCATCTAGACAAGGAATCAAGGCACGAAACAAACGTAGAAATGAAGAACATAACGAGAGGAATACATTGATTACCTCGCTTCTTCGATTGGGTGGTCGAACGGGGCACGAGCTTCAGCCAAAGCTTTAAAGGCCAAATGGGGCTTCTTCCTTCTCTTCTCTCCTTCCGTCTTGTCGTGAAAATGAAGAGGGATGAAGACTTGGCTCCTTTTTGGGGCTGAAACGGGTCGGATTAAAAGGGTAGGGTCAAACGGTATCCGGTCCATTCGGATCGGATTTTAAAATGGTAGGGCTATCAAACGGCTTTAGAAAAATAAAAGGTTAATTCCAATAAATCCTAATCGTCGAAACGAATTTAATGGTAGGATCGAAATTCGAATTCGAATTCCCGAGCTCAAATAGCCACGAAGGCCAAAACACCCTAATTAAAATTAGGTCCCCTAATTGGCAAATATTGGGCGATTGATCCCAAAAACAATTTAATTAAATTCTAAAGCACACGTAATAAAATTAAATTCACATTGACATAAGCATACGAATCACATAATTCACATAAATTACGGAATTAAACTCACTCGTGACGCCGTACCTGGAAAGCTGAAAGGCGGGGCGTCACATCAAATGCCTTAATACTCATTTTCTCAGTGACCACCTCACAGCCTGGGGCCTCCTTAGGGCCATTATCCACGTGAGCCCCAACTGACACAACCTAATACGTACGTATCCAAGGACAAATCAAATACATAGATACCAAGAGCAAATCAAATCACATAACATATCATTAATATACAAAGCCAGATAATATTAAATCTTGTAAAAATAATTATCTCACCGTTTCTTCCACTCGCTTCCCCACATCATTCTTCCTTTTCGATCTAACCTCATGTCGTCCGAAATTACTATCACCATCCTCATCCCCATTCAACTCCACATTGGCAAGGACATCACATAGTCCTTCATCGCCACCTTCTGCTTCCTCTTCGATACAGTCAACTTGAACTCCTTTATCAACATAAACTATTTCTACAACCACTGACAGACTTCTCTCCCTTTTATCAGTCGCTTGTAAAGGAACAATCTGCATATTTACATAAACATATGTAACAAATCAGTTGAATAAAAAATACCAATTGGTTGAATAAATTCGGGAGACTATGGACTTACATCAGCCCGATGAATACTTTCCAGAGTCTTCCTTGCATTCCCTTTCGCATTAGGCAGTGCACTCTCTCTCCACTTAAACCAGCGAGGGAATGCTACCAACCTTTTTGAGATGCCGAAATTCTGAATTCGTTCTTGAAACCATACCTGACATAAACAATAACTTAAACACGTATATATATATATATATATATATATATATATATATATATATATGTGTGTGTGTGTGTGTGTGTGTGTGTGTGTGTGTGTGTGTGTGTGTATAAAATGACACAATATAGAAAATCAATTCCAGGACTTACCAACAAACCCATGCTAAAACCATCAACGAAATCATGTTTCTCATGAGACATTATAAAGTGTCACAATAACTTTTTGGGGCACCTTCCTACGTGACATTGTTTGCTAGTGTCACAAAAATAGAAGTGTCACAATATTCGGTAATTGTGTCACTTTATTGTGTCACTATATGTATTTTTTCTAGTAGTGTCAATAAGATGTTTATGGATACCTTTGATTAAAAACAGATGAGCACCCATGCCCCATGGGTATTGTCCAATCTTGGACAAATCATCAAAGTAGCAACGAAAACCAGCAAGCACATGCAAACTGTTATGCGGGAACAAAAAACAATTAAAAACATAGAGAATGTCATCCTTACTAAATTGTCAATTCCATCATCATCACTCCTTCCAACGAATTCGTTCAGTTTACTCTCAATGTTAACTCGAGAGACATTGTTTCCCTTATTACCAAAATTCTTGATCAAGGTATTTGATTTATATTTGACCGCTAGCATGACAGGATGACTGACGTGCCGTAAGCCAGTAACAATGTTGAATTGTCAATTCCATCATCATCTTCACTCCTTCCGACGAATTCGTTCAGTTTACTCTCAATGTTAACCCGAGAGACATTATTTTCCTTATTGCCAAAATGCTTGATCAAGGTATTTTATTTATATTTGACCGCTAGCCTGACAGGATGACAGGCGTGCGGTAAACCAGTAACAATGCTAAATTTCTCGGGAAAAAATAAAATTTCTTGGCTTCCAAATTTAAATGTATTGGTGCTGCAGTTGTAGTAATCAAACAAGAAACGAACTCTGTTTGACATGGCGTAATATGACGGGTCCACGTGGCCGCCCCCGACGGGTCCACGTGGACTTTTGCGCTAACCTGGACAAAACAGAAATGGCATTTTGGCAGATCATCATATCGATATTAGGTCTTCAGATAATCATATCTACATGAGGTCATTAGATCGATTTACATGTTGCCTGATCATCAGATCATCAAATCGACTTCAATAGCAAGGTCATCAGATCGATCTATTCCCCTCCTGTGAGGAAACCCAAAGGGTTGACCTCGGAAGATAATACCGATCTCCAGATCGACTGCATACGTCACCGAACACCCGAATACTGTAAAGCACTCCTATCGGGACACGTGTACCCTTCTCATTCCCTAGGACAGGCGTACTACGGCTCATTAATGGCCGTCAGTCCCTGCTTCTACCCAAAGGGTAAAGAAGGTACAAACGACCCGCCTCAAGCCGGTACCATCGTCCGACATCCAGATCGACGACTGGTAACGTCATTAATGCACACCTACAGTACACGCATTACTGCGTTATTTGGTCATGGCTATAAATACTCGCCCCCCTCTCTATAGAGCTCCATTACTCACTTGAGCGTCGAAGTGCCAAACTTGGGTAAAACCCCAAGTCCCCCAATTTGGTATTTAGCTCACGTGTGTTAGTGCTTTCAGGTCGATAAGAACCCACTCAAACAAATTCTTGACTGATTGACCCATATCTGACAGTCAGATCGACCAAGTCAGATCGGCCAGATTTGAGCCAGATCAGTTTGGCGCCGTCTGTGGGAACCCCCTTTTTTCGCATCGACCTAGATATAAGCCCTTCTGCACCACTTTTTCCCAACATTGTTAACACCAGAAACACCTACTGAGAGGAGGACATGGAGGAGGCAGCCAAAGGCAGGCCTGATCACAACACGCCACTTGGCAACACCCCCACTGCTCCTCCGATCGGGCCCAGCGCCAACGCTTCCATTCATCCGCTTGACGCCACTCTCCGGATCACGGTCACCCAGGCGGAGCTAGACGCCTTCCTCGACCAGTGGCGGGTCGAGCTCGAGCGCGCCCAGACGGAGGGCCGCGAACCCAGGCGCCCCGAGCTGCCAAGGGCCAGCCCAGCCACCACCATACCATTCCCCGTGGTGGGCAATGCGTTGGCCCCCACCGTCCAAGCATACGGGAACCCGGTTCCCTATGTCTTTCAACCACTAGATGGGCGACCGGCCCACATCATCTGGGGCCTCAGTCCCCAGATCAAAGCGGGGCAGGTCCAAGAATTCGCTCCGCCACCGCCACCCCCTGCAACGAGCAAAGAAATTCCCCGCGAAGGCCACAGGGACTCCGAACACCCGAGCCGTAACAACCGCGGCAAACGCCTGGTCGACGAGGACAATGAGAAGTTTGACGACCTCCGAGCGCGGATCCCCGCTCAATCCGCTAGGGAGGAGGCCACCCAAATCGCCGCGGCTCGCGCTGGGAAAGAGCAGGATCATTGTGTGGACCCACCGCGTAGACGGGTCCAAGACCGCCTGGGTGACCGTGGCTCCCACGTCACCCAGAGACAGGTCGACCTTCGAGACGGGCTGAACCGACGCCCTCTCCGTTACCGCAGCGACAGGGAGGAAGCTTCCCCCTTCTGCGAGGACATTCTCCGCACGACCAGTGATGGAGATCGAATTTCGACCGGCCTGTCCATGTATAACGGGACCATAGATCCCGAGAAACATGTGACGCCCTTCGAGAATCGGATGCTGCTACACTCCCACCCGTAGCAGATTTGGGCCAAACTTTTCGTCACCACGTTGACAGGCCCCGGCGCAGGATTGGTTCATCCGCCTGCCACCGCGGTGCATATTGACCTACAACCGATTTGTAGATCGATTCACGGCGTATTTCTCCTTGACGTCCGGGGAAAACCTGCCCCCCTCCTATCTCAATAGCATCTACCAGAAGGAGGGCGAGTCCCTGCGAGATTTCATGGCTCACTTTTCGAGAGAAGTGGTTCGGATCGAGAACCCGACGATGGACACCTTGCTTTTCGTAGTCCATCGGGCTCTTCGCAACCGCCTTTGGGCAGATGAGATCGTTAGGGCCGGGCCCTGCAACCTGACGGAGATACAAGATATCGCCCACGGCTTCATGCGTGTCGAGGAGATAGCCCTCGCGCATGGACCTCCGCCTCGATCTGAGAGGCGGGTCATTGGGTCCAGCTCGCCCCCACACCGGAAAGGGAACGAGCAAAAGAAAATCAAGGGGAAAGTCGACCAACCGACCCAGGTCGACCGACGAAACTATGTCCCCTTGACCAAGTCCATCGACCAGATCTACGTGGTCATGGACCAAAGCCTTCTGAAGAAACCAAAGCCCATCCGAGAGGGCCCGAAGGCTGAAAAATCGGGAAAATTCTACGGCTACCATCAACAATGGGGCCACACCACCGCAGAATACAACGCCCTCCGTGACGAGATCGAAAGACTCGTACAATGAGGGCACTTGAAGGATTTTGTTCGAAAGATCGACCACTACTCAGAGAGGGTGGGACGACCCAACGACCGTGACCGCTCCAGGTCAAGGTCTCCCCTGAAACGATCTGGGAAGCAGCCGCTGGAAAGAGCTGAAGACAATCCCCCTACTCATGGCAAGATCTATATGATAGCCGGGGGGCATGAGGGCGGTGACTCCAATGCAGCTCGAAAGAGGAACATCAGGCGAGCAGCTCGAGAGTTCAACGGTCCCCACGAAGAGGTCTTCCAGATCGATCAGGGTAGAGAGTGGGAGAGGCAAGAGGTTAGCTTTAGTGAGAGTGATAGCCGCCCTGGCCCCCATCGGGAAGGCGACGCGCCTAGCTGTCCGATGGTGGTGACCTTGGGCGTGGCTAACTATGATGTAACCAAATGCCTAGTTGATAATGGAAGCAGCTCGAACATTATCCCTTACTCGACTCTTGTAAAAATGAAATTGCATAACCTAAAACTCGATCCGATCCGAACACCGCTCTCCGGGTTCGGTGGATCGGAAGTGATACCGTTAGGGCGCATCCGACTCCTCACCTCGATGGGAACATCCCCCAAGAGGGTGACCCAGGAGGTCGAATACGTCATCGTCAATATGCCCCTAGCGTATAATATGATCTTCGGCCGACCTGGCCTTATTCAATTCAAAGCAATCATCTCAACGTACCATCAAAAGCTGAAAATGCCCACCCCGAACGGGGTCGGAGAGATGACTTGCGATGTCATGGACAGTTGGGCTTGTTACGCTATCGTCCTCAAAAAGCCATCCGGAAAAGAGGTGGAGGAAGAACTCGACCTCCAGACATATGCAGACGGGGAGATCGAGCTACTCACGAAGGAGAGCGAGGCGGAGAGATCCCCTGCAGCTCAAAAAAGAAAGGCCAGCGAGCGGCTCGAGCCCTCTGAAGAGCTAAAAGAAATTGCTCTTATCCCCGGAGACAGCAATAAAACCACCAAGATCGGGGCGAACATGCACCCCCAACATGAAATCATGATGATAGAATTCTTGAGGGACAACTCTGACATCTTCGCTTGGGCAGCCAAATATCTTATCGAGGTCGACCCGAAGGTGATCTGCTACCGGCTCGGGATCGATCCGTCGGTCAAGCCCATAAAACAAAAGCTGAGACCTCAAAGTCGGGCAAGGAATGATATCATCGAGGCTGATGTCAATAAGCTCCTCGACGCGGGATACGTCACCCCAGCTCAATACGTTGACTGGTTGTGTACCGTTGTCCTCGTGCAGAAAATGGGGGGAAAATGGAGAATGTGCAACGACTTCACCGACCTCAACAAGGCCTGCCCGAAAGACCCGTATCAGTTGCCCCGCATCGATCAGCTCGTCGACTCGACTGCTGGGTGCGAGATGCTCAGCATAATGGACCGTTCCAAGGATATTACCAGATCTCTGTGGCCCCCGAAGATCGAAAGCATACCGCCTTCATTGTAGTAAAGGGAATATACTGCTTCAAGGGCATGCCCTTCGGATTGAAGAATGCGGGAGCCACATACCAAAGACTGGTCAACCTGATGTTTAAAGACGAGATTGGGAAGACCATGGAGGTCTACGTCAATGACATGATCGTGAAGAGCCGCTGGGCGTACCATCATCTAGATCATCTACGCAGATCATTTGAGATCTTGCGGCAATACGGGATGAAGCTCAACCCTGACAAGTGCACGTTCGGGGTCGAAGGGGGAAAGTTTCTAGGATATATGGTGAGCCAACGAGGCATGGAAGCCAATCCCACCAAGATCAAAGCTATCCAGATCATACCCCGACCTCGGTGCATCAACCAAGTCCAATCACATGTAGGACGAATAATCTCCCTCAATCGGTTCATATCGCGATCGTCAGAACGAAACCTCCCGTTCTTCAAAGTTTTAAGGAATCTCAAAAAATTCGAGTGGAACGAAGAATGCGACCGAGCGTTAGATCAATTGAAAGAGTACCCGGCCTTTCCACCATTGCTGGCCAAGCCAAATGAGGGAGAGACCTTGTACCTCTACCTGTCCCTTTCTAACGAGACCTTCAGCTCAGTCTTGGTTGCCATTCGAGATCGAAAACACCTACCGATCTACTACCTGAGCAAGATCCTACACGGTGCGAAACGAAACTATCTCGAGATCGAGAAATTCGTGTTCGCCCTCACGCACGCAGCCCGGAAGCTACGTCCGTACTTCCAGGCCCACCCCGTAATTGTCCTAACAGATCAGCCGCTTAGGCAGGTGTTATCCAAACCCGATGTGTCGGGTCGAATGATGAAATGGGCGATCGAGTTGAGTCAGCATGACATCACCTACCAACCTCGAGCCGCCCAACAAGCTCAAGTTCTGGCTGACTTTCTAGTCGAAAAGAACACCAGCTCGATGGAGATCGTCCGTACCTCGCCTAGCTGGACCATGTACACGGATGGCTCATCGACCTCTCAAGGAGGGGGAGTGGGCATATCCCTTATAAACTCAGACGGGCTACAGTTCGATTTCGCCATTAAGCTCTATTTTAAAGTGACAAACAACGAAGCTGAGTACAAAGCACTGGTGGCAGGGCTAAGGTATGTCGCGGAGAACAAGATCGACAGGTTAGCCGTTGTAACTGACTCCCAGCTCGTCGCCGGCCAAGTCAACGGCACGTACGAAGCTCGGGAAGAGTCCATGGCAGCGTATCTCAAAATGGTGAAAGAGCTGACCTCGAAGCTGAAAGAGTTCAAAATCGAACAGGTCCCCTGCGAAGAGAACGGTCGAGCTGATGCCCTATCGAAGTTGGCCAACGGATTCCAAGGAACAAAGGATGCGACCATCTTGTTCATGGTCTCGGGGGGCCGTGCAATCGATGAAGGAAAGGTCGAGATCGCCACCATCGATCCGCCGGAGCCTTGCTGGATGGACGATCTAATCGCTTACCTCAAAGACGGGCTTTTGCCCTAAAATCAAACTGAGGCCAGGAGAATAAAATATCGATCTCTGTTCTATATGATAGATCATGAAGGCAGGTTGTTCAAAAAATCCTTCACCGATCCCCCTCCAAGGTGCCTACGACCTAGCCAAGCCCAAGATATCCTGGAAGAAGTCCATGAGGGATGCTGCGGAAACCATTCCGGAGGTCGAGCTCTAGCTCGAAAGATCTTAAGGAGTGGGTATTTTTGGCCGACTATGGTGTGGGATGCGAAGATCCACCTAGGAAATGCCCCAAGTGCCAAAAACACGGCAACCTAATCCACACTCACCCGGCATCCATGATACCGATCGATGTGTGCTGGCCCTTCGACCAATGGGGGATCGACATCATCGGTCCCTTCCCCTTGGCACCCAGACAGAAAAAGTTTGCCATAGTGTGTGTTGAGTACTTCTCAAAGTGGGTTGAGGCCGAGGCAGTCCCCAAAATTACTGATGCAGTGATAAGAAATTTCCTCTGGAAGAATATAATCTGCCGTTTTGGGTTTCCGAGGGTACTCATCTATGACAATGGTCCTCAATTTCGATCTGAGAATACCAAGAGCTATTGTCGGGACCTCGGGATCGACCTCAGATTCACTACAGTTGGTTATCCGCAAGCAAATGACCAAGCTGAAGTCACCAACCGAATCATTATCCAAAATCTCAAGACCCGCCTTGATGCCAAACTGGGGGCATGGGCGGACGAGCTCGACGGCGTACTATGGGCATATCGAACTACCCCGCGGACAGCCACAGGACAAACACCATACTCTCTGGTTTACGGATCCGAAGCCGTCATCCCATCGGAGCTGTTACACGAAACCGCTCGTGTATCGCAATACCAGCTCGACCGGAATACAGAGATCAAAGCTGAAGATCTGGATATGATTGAAGAAAGCAGGGAACACGCCTATAAGAAGCTCAAACAGTACAAGGCAGCGGCGGCTCGATCATACAACAAACACGTGAAGCCCAGATCGTTTCAGATCGGCGACCTAGTGTTAAAAAAGGTCGAAGTCTTGCAGCATGTCGGAAAACTTGAGCCTAACTGGGAAGGACCCTATCGCGTCACGGAGGTCGGGAAAAACATGGCCTACCGGCTCGAAGACATGGCCGGGGAGCCATTACCCAGACCGTGGAATGCGCACAACTTGAAGAAATTTTACACTTAGCCTTTAAATTATCTCAAGTTATAACGGTTAAAGAGGTCGAATTCACCTGAGAATAGATCTCCATTCAGTAAATTAATATATGTGTTTTGGGATGACATCCGATTGGAGTCAATCCGTAATCCCATACCGGGTTACTATCCCCTCGGGTAAGCTCTCATTCGACCTACGATCATGAGCTGAGGTGGAGCGAACCCCCCACATCCAATCGTTAGAGATCGAGACTCAACGAGGTCGTTTTTAGACCCAACGGGATCCTAAAAATCCTAACGAATTTAATGTATTCAAACGTCGTTAGAGATCTAGATCCAACGAGGTCGTTTTCAAGACCCAAAGAGATCCTAAAAATCCTAACGGACTGAATGATCCAGAGATCCAAGGAGATCGTTTTAGATCCAAAGAGGTCCAGAGATTAATAGTTAAAACCCACATCCGATCGTTATCGATCGAGATCCGATGAGGTCGATCTTAGACCCAACAAGATCCTAAAAATCCTAACGTATTTAATGCTTTCAAATCATTGTTAGAGACTGAGATCCAATGAGGTCGTTTTTAGACCCAAAGAGATCCTAAAAAGTCCCAACATTAACGCTTTCAAACATCGTTAGAGATCTATATCTAAGGACCAAAACTTAGGATCCAGATATCCAAAGAGATCGATCTAGATCCAAAGAGATCCAGATAAGCCCAGAAGTCAACGCCTCAGGGATCGCTATCGATCCGACGATAATGCAGCAAACTGAAAAACGACCAAGGTAAAACGCGAACACCCAAAAAGAAGAAATCCAAACAAGATCGAATAGCGTGATGAACCTATCGATCCAAAAGCGATCAAAATCTAAGAGGTGGGCAAAACCCGGGTTGACAAACTACACGCATGCCAGATCGAATTAATGTCCAACTTGCAAAGTAAAAAGAAAACACAAGTACGAGAAACATAATTCATTCATGCAAAAATCGATCTCAAAATTAACAAGGATCGATCATACCTAGCGCATCAAGCTCACCACGCGACGTGGCTCGATGGGAAAATGTTCAAAGCCAAAGCAGAAATAAAACAAGTGTTCACCCAGCCACAACCCGGCGGGAAGGTGGAATTAATATGATCGAATCAGTCTAGCTCAACAAGAGCCGATGTGGATTCCGAAGCAGATCGACGGAGGGTTCTCTCGAGTTCTCTAACGGTAGGAAGGAAGCTCTCGACCTGGACCGGCATGGGAAGCTCACAGGCAACTGGGCACTTATCCTTCTTGGCACGAGCAATCTCAATGGCATGGCCATATTTGTAGGTCACCCAGTCGATCTGAACCGGGTCCTCCTCCTCTTGTACTTCGATAGCACCTATGGGGCCAATTGTCTCAAAGTTGAAGTTGGGAACGATAGCATCCTGGGCTTTGAGCTGATTAATGGTTATTTGAAACCCCTCAGCAACATCGTTCATACCAATGATCAGGCTTGCCTCTTTGAAGCCAGGGCCCTCCATGAACTCACGAACGGCATACCGCTCGATCTCCGACATGCATTTCTTCATCTCGTCGGCAGCCCTGCAGATCTTCGCCCGGGCGAGATCGAAAACTTCATTCTGTCCCACTTCCTTTGACGCAGCAACAGGGACCTCGAGCTGCTTGGCGAAGTCCTCCCTCATCTTGGACAGCTCGTTCACATGAGCCTTCTCCGCCTCCCTAAGGGCCTCCTGTGAACTCACCCACTGAGCCTCCATGGTCTCCTTCTCTTCGACCCGCTGCCTCTTCTCCTCTCGGGCCTCCCGGAGCTCCCGCTCGAGCTGCTCAACCTTCTCGGGGCTCGCTGAAGCGAGCCGACCCTTCAGCATATAGTACTTCTCCTTGTACTTTTCCTTACCGGCCTTGAAAACCTCAGCCTCGTGGATCGAGTTGATGAGCATGGGAAGGACATCCTGAGAACAAGCAAGCAGATCGAATGAGTCCGATCCCTCGGAGTTGTTTCAAAAAAAAAAAAAAAACCAAAAAACAAACTTACACCAAAAAGACCTCTGGCAACTTGATACCTCTTCTGCCTTACTGACCTCTCAGAGAGCTTATTCTGCTCATCGATAATGCACCCGGAGTTGAAGAGGGCAGCCAGAAGTTCGGGATCATCTTTGCCGAACGCCAGAGCTCGTTTGGTACCGTCTGCCTTTTCGAACTCAAGACCTGCAGGCCATTGGGGTATGGGGGTCTTGGGAAAGTTTAAGAGCTGGGACTCCTCGTCGGATTCTTCTGAGTCCTGCAGTACGTGAGCCATTTCTCTAAAGGGTCTCTTGCCTACCCCATGCCTTGCCTGAACAAACTGGAGTTGAGAATCAACATCTTCATCAAAATATAAAGGCAGATGATCTAAGTTTATTACTTGTTCGATGTCATCTTCGACCTGACCCGTCGGCTGTGCTGATGACCCAGCAAGGCCCTCGAGCTCTTGACCGCGCAGTGGCTCTCCCGAAGCCTGCTCGGCTATGTTGGCATCCAGATCGTGTAGTTCCTTCGAGCATCTCTCCTGCATAGCTCGCTGGGCGTCTGGAAGGGAGTTAATTATGGCGCGAGCGGCAGTCGTAACAGGTCGAAGCTCGTCCGGGGTGGCGTCTCTCTGGTTCATCGCCCTCATCCTGGCTGCTTGAGACATGATCAACGGTCGTAGATCTGCAGAACGAGAAGAGTCAGATCGAGGTTACAAAAAAAAAAAAGAAAGAAAACAAGCAAGTAAACAAGACCCTGAATGAGTAGGGGCCTGGTCGAAGTGAGAGCATACCGAAGCGGAAGTTCTTTCTCCGAGTCCCGATTATAATGCCCGCTTCGACCAGATTCTCCGTCCTCGACAGGTTAGTGTGATCTAGAAGCCCAAGGTTAGTTAGTAGTTCGAAATGACTGTGAAGCCAGGTCGACGACTTGGTCACGAGCCGCCTTGGACCGTTGTCCCCCCAAGTTATTCGGAAGCGAGGCACGACGGGCAGATCGATGAAGAAGAACTTGGACTTCCAATTGATCCCATGTGACGTAGACGGGATCGATACAATTTTTCGGTTCGGTTCGATTGGAGGTTGAAGTACCCTACCCCTGACTTGGTGGTGCTATTAAGTGTGAAGAACTCCCCAAAGTCCCAGATCTCTGGCTCGAACCCGAGGCACTTCATTGTAATGATCATACAGTGCATTAGTGAGAAAGAGTTCGGGGTCAGTTGGGAAGGGCACAAGTTGTATCGAACTAAGAAATCTGTGATGACCCGGGGAAGAGAAAGCCTGAATCCATATTTGACGGAGGCGTAATACATGCCAACCGATCTCAGACCCCTCGGTCTCTCGACAGTCTCCTCCTCCTCTGGCATTCGAACTGCGTATTGAGGACCTAGCCCCAATAGCCATGTAACCTCCGCGAGCTCCTGAGAAGTTATCTTGGAAAACCTCTCAGAAACATGTGAAAGAGTCCTGCATACATGTGGAGGTCGAGCGGGAGGGTTCCCGACCTGCGCCACGGGTTCCCCTCCATCGATCTGCCCCTCATCGACCTCATCTTCAACTTCCTCTTCCGGCTCATCTAAAAGTCCTATGGGTCGCCGCACCCTTGACGTCGGAGCCTATCCCCCTCTATTCGCCGTCGGAGCTTCACCCCTCCCGAAAGTCGATCCTAAGGCGAACTCAAAACTCTCATTCGGTAAAGGTGGGGCCAACAGGTCTTCTTTTCGTTCTGGCGAAGGCGAGAACGCTACCTGTTCTTGAGCCACGAAGATGGGGAAAGGAAAAAATTTACCTTAAAGGCGGAGTTTGAAGACGAAAATTGCTGACGAGCTGATCAAGATCAGAGCAGTTCGATTCTCAGAGTATAGTAAGTAGTGAAATGAGGCTGAGGGAGGACCCCCTATATATAGGGGTTGAAAAGTAACGTCTCGAAATACGAAACGACGCCATAATTACCCTACGCACGCCTATCCTATGGAAGGTCGCGTCGCATTAAATGCGGTGTCAGACCGATCTCGCCAAAAGTCACGCCTAATCATTACGGTGGCGATTCGATCCCAACGGCCGCGACGGTTCCCCTACGCATTGCCAGATCGATAAAATTACCACCGTGAAAATTCACACTGGTAATTTGGGGGGCCTCTGACATGGCATAATATGACGGGGCCACGTGGCCGCCCCCGATGGGTCCACGTGGACTTTTGCGCCAACCTGGACAAAACAGAAATGGCCTTTTGGCAGATCATCAGATCGATATCAGGTCTTCAGATAATCATATCTACATGAGGTCATTAGATCGATTTACATGTTGCCTGATCATCAGATCATCAAATCGACTTCAATAGCAAGGTCATCAGATCGATCTATTCCCCTCCTGTGAGGAAACCCAAAGGGTTGACCTCGGAAGATAATACCGATCTCCAGATCGACTGCATACGTCACCGAACACCCGAATACTGTAAAGCACTCCTATCGGGACACGTGTACCCTTCTCATTCCCTAGGACAGGCGTACTACGGCTCATTAATGGCCGTCAGTCCCTGCTTCTACCCAAAGGGTAAAGAAGGTACAAACGACCCGCCTCAAGCCGGTACCATCGTCCGACATCCAGATCGACGACTGGTAACGTCATTAATGCACACCTACAGTACACGCATTACTGCGTTATTTGGTCATGGCTATAAATACTCGCCCCTTGAACAGTAGTTGGTAAGCTTTTAATACGCATTCAATTGCATTTATTCCCTCTCTATAGAGCTCCATTACTGACTTGAGCGTCGGAGTGCCAAACTTGGGTAAAACCCCAAGTCCCCCAATTTGGTACTTAGCTCACGTGTGTTAGTGCTTTCAGGTCGATAAGAACCCACTCAAACAAATTCTTGACTGATTGACCCATATCTGACAGTCAGATCGACTAAGTCAGATCGACCAAATTTGAGCCAGATCACTGTTAATGCTCCTCTTTTGACTTGGTGCTCCCAATAAATAACCAAATGGAGATTTTTTAACGGCTTCAAGTTGAGCAGGAGACATTTGGGTTCGAATTTTCGAAATAAGCTCACTGAATTTTTCCAACGAGCAATGATGCAAAATGGAAAACACATACTTCTTCGAAGTCTACATATTCTCATCCTCAGGGATAGTTACCTCTGAAACTTTTCTCTTTCCCTGCTTGTTTTAGCCGGGAAATGAGCAATCATCAATAGCACCATCGACAATGAACGAACCATCTATTGAAAAAATATCGTTTCAATATTCTATTAAAGCACAAGACTTCAAATGAATGCTTCAAATGAAATGGGAAAAGGAAAGATTTAACAAAACACTGAAACCCTTGTTTGTTGAGTTAAAACAATCGATTACCAAGTAGTTATTGGAGTTGAATGGAAACAACTTGAATTTCAGACAATTTGTGGAAGAAAAATAACTTGAACAGGTGGGGTGAGACTTACCTTCCTCTCAGACCTTACCATTGCCTCCGACGAGGTGGAAAAGTGGTGTGCGACGTGGGGAGTGGGAGTTAACTGGTGGAAGTTGGTCCTCGAACATGGGTGCGTCGGCGGTAGTTCTCCAACTACTTCTTCTACAACTGAAACTATTTTTAACCGGGGTTATCGGCGGTGGTCAACAGGCGGTGGTGAATATTTCAAAATCTTGCCGATAAAGGAGCAACTGTTATTATAGGGATATGGATTGTCATTCTTCAATTTCATCAAGGGCAATTTGATAATTTTACATGATTTAAGGAGTTTAGAAAAAATATGTAGTGTATTGGGGATCTAAAATAGGTAAATTTCAAAGTGGGGGTTTAAGATAAATTCTTTGCCCTATTAGTGATCATTTATTAATTATCGGTTATTTTTTTGGTTAGAAAATTTTTTTATCTTTTGCCGTCCACGATAAAAAGTCATTTACCCATTACTTTTATTTGAAAGGAATAAAAATAAATAAGGGGTAATGTGGGATAAATCCCCAATTGAGCATATTTTGACATAACTTCCCAATTGGTTGCCCGTACAAATTTCACTTAATGTAGTACAAAAACGTTATAATGCAGTATTTATATCCTATTGTGTAGTATAAATTCATGGATTTTGTGGTTCTAGGGACAAATCACCATATTCTAACTCTCAAATTATGTTGTATGATTTTCACATAATATATTACTAAATCGTTCTAATGCAGTATTTATATTCTATTATGTAGTATAAATTCATGTGGGAGTTAAGTAAAAATATTCCAAACTGATGGGGAGTTGTGGACGACTAACCCTAAAAATAAATCGAGACGGCATTCCCATTTTTCGTTTTAAGTTTTACTTCAACTTTTTATTTTTATATACATAAACTTAAATATCAGCAATTTTACTCCACTCAAATTTAAAAATTAATATACTCTATTCTCGTTCCGTACAATTATGTGTGTGTTTCCGTTCATCAAATCACTGAAAATTTTTGCATGCACTTCCCTGACTTAGGGCTTATGGCTGACCTAATAGTTTCTCTTCTCTAGATGGAGTACCGATCGGGTTTATCTTATGCACCAGGGGATATCAATACTAAGCCTACTTTCCGAAAGTGACTTCGGTTCGCTAGTTCAAGCTCCAGAAGTTGCACTTTCTTTCAATCTTGGTCCAGGGCCCGTATCAATTGGCTTGCGACATTGATAGGCGGGGAAAGTAGCCTTGTATGCACCCGCCCCCTTTTTTCATTCCAAAAAATTGAATAAAAAGGCAAAAAAAAAAAATTCAAAAAAAAAAAATACTATTAAAAGGTGCATGCACCCGGATATCACCACGCTTGAATTAAAAATATTAATACGTGTGCAATGTTATTCAGAACTAATTTGCACGATTTGAATAGGATGAAATTTTTTACAAGTACATATAACAATATGAAAGTTCAGATTAAAAAACGAAAAAAAAATTATAATACAAAAATTAAATAGTTTTTTCCGCAAATCACATAAATACCCTCATGGTAAAATTCGCAAAGCTATTACAGAAATTAATGTGTTCAAGAAATTCATAAATTAACAAACAAATAACATAGCAAAATAAGCGTGTTGAAAAATAATGGAGATACATTTACGGGAATTACATAAAAATTGGGAGAAAATCCTTAATTAGCCAAATTAAATTTAATTTTCGTTTTTACTCCAATAGACGGGCAACTGCGCCACCCCATCTGTTCACACGACTTTCTGCCTCGCTAGCCTGCAAAAATACACAGAAATAGTTTTCAAAAATTGGCAACTATTATTCGATATAGAGCATTGTATTTTTTTGACATCGGCTTACTTATATTTATAGCATCTTTTGAAGTTTTTGATATTATAATTAGACCCTATTAGTCATTTTATTACATTTTGATTCCTTTTAAAAATTATAAATTATATCAAATTAGTTTTTCGTAAAATCATAGATTTTGAGACTTAAATTTCCCATTTTACTCTTGCCTTAATAGGAAATTCTTTTATATCAAATTTACCCTAAATTTAAGATAGGGGTGAAATGGGAAATTCAAATACTAAAATCTATGACATCACCTTAAATTTAACGGAAATTGATTTGATGTAATTTACAATTTTTAAAAGAGACCAAAATATAATAAAATGATTAACATGGATCCAATAAACTCCGAAGGAACTAAATGTAATTGATCCTTTGACATAATACCACATATTTATTGATGTTTTTTAATATTTAAACATAGATTTTAAAGAAGGAAAACAAGAAAGGGTAAAAAATATACTTACTTCTTTGTCCCAATTTCTACTTGAAGTGATCCCTATCAAAATAAGTGTTTGCAACACAATTCCTCCAATCATACCGCCCCAAATTCCCTGCAAAAGTTAGCAGAGTATAAGAAAAAATAGTAAGTTTGTATGATTGGTGAAACTTATACCTCAATTTTGAACTAAGTTGGCTTTATATTTTTGGAAAAATACAATATTTGAGTTGAATTGCGAAAAAATAAAGAGTTTTTACCATAGCTCCGAAGTTGAATACGAAGCCCAATAGTATGCCTAGTGGTAGTCCTACAATGTAGTAGGATCCGATGTTTATGTACGCCACGATTGATTGCCATCCAGCTCCAACGGCAACACCTATCAAAAAAATAACGATTTTAATTAGAAGTCTCGTGTTCAAACTCTAAAACTGCAACTACCATCGTTTTGTATATTAACGAGGAAAGCCCCAAAACATGGGAGTGTAATATTTTTCGTTGGCGGGTTGCCAACACATCAGTGAGTTTTCTGTAAATGCATGACCAAGGGGTCTATATGTAATTCATCCTACAATATAACTCTAAATGCTCAGCACACACCAGTTTAAGTCCAATTCAAAAGACATTTGAAGCATGCAGAAAACATACATAATGTGGCATTTGTCATTTCTTACCAGATAAAACGGGCTGAAGCCCGTTTAGTAGAACTGTAAGCGCAAGAAGAATCGACAACCGAGTAGTCTCCTTCGCAACAGCATCGCTGCTGGTGAAAAGATACGGGAAAACATCTTTGGTAGCTAACACCACTGCTGTACAAACTACTCCAATCAGTAAGGTTGTTATGGAAACCACCACCACAGAAAACTTTGCGGCTCTTGCATTGCCAGCTCCGAGTTCATTCGCCACTCTCACACTGCATAGTGCATACATACAATTTATAACGGTTCTTTTCTTTTTCTGTCCATTTCTTCAATGTATTATACATGGCACGAGAATGGGAAATAAATTAAACTCAGAAAGTACCTTATAGCAGCATTGAATCCAATCGAAATCATCGCATCCCATCCATTGATATTCATACTGAAAGGGGCAAAAAAAAAAAAAAAGATAACGAATTGTTGCAGAAGGATTCAAAGAATATAGTTTTTCTTTAGTTGAAGTTAAACTAGAAAATATGAGGATGAGATGAACATTTACCAGATGGAAATTGCATCGACCGGTATCACAGGGTTATCCAAGTGACCGGCTATTACGACGATTACCATCAAGTACCAAAACTCCAAGCTGCAAAATTGAGTCCGAGTTATCGTATGAGAATCAAGAATGACAAAATATTATCACTCGATACCCCAAGAGGTTAGCCATTATCGCCTCTCTCTCCTCGTTGCTTAGAAAACAACGAGACTTGTCTGGCATAACTACCAAACGACCATCATTTGCTTTTCTTCTCCAATAGGGGATGTAGCAGTAATAAACCCAAAACATTTAATGGGACACACAACAGGATGCACAATCCAAAGACACTTACCATAACATTATAGCCGAAGCCAAAGAAAGCTTTACAAAACCATACAGGTCTTGAAAAGCCAACCAAGAGAAACCACTCCACGCTCCATCGGATTTGGTGTAGAAAATGTAGATTAACTGCAAAATTACAATAAGTAACCACGAGGTATTGAGAGTAACAGCTGCACCAACCAATCCCCATTCGAGTTTCAAGATCATCAGCCAGCTGAAGAATATATGTAAAATCAGCACGAAAAAGGAAATCCAAGCCATTGCCATAAGCTTCCTTTGCGATTGCAGGAACTTCTGGATCGGAAAATTTAATGCATATGCAAACATCTGTGGTATCATCCAAAGGGCAAATTTACCTGCAAGAGATTCAAATACTTGCTCAAATCCCTATGCTACAGCTACCCCTAAAGTTTATACGCAACTATACTTCATACGCATTTTTATGAAAATCCAAGGATCCAGCAAGAGTTCACATACCCCTCAAGTGTATACTGAGCCATATTTTCTATGAATTTTTATTATAAATTTCACAAATCCACCCCACTGACCCCAAACCAAAAGAAAATTCGAAATTACACCGGCATACCCTGAGGTTTGGACTAATTACAAAAACTTCCCCTGAAGTTTGACAAATTAAACATCTCATGTCAAAGAATCAATATATTTTGACGAAATCATCTATGTAATATTTAACTTTAAATTCATGACTAATATATTAGGCCAAACCTTACAGTATGCTAGGGGAAGTTCTTATAAATTTTCAAACCCTCGATGAAGCTTAAGTTCATGTAATTAGGCCAAACATTAGAGTATGTCATCTTAATTATCCCAAAGAAAAATGACAAAAAAGTCATTCACATTCTATGAAAAACTACAAGTTACCTCCTGAAAAAAGATCTTACTACATCTCAAAGCAAATAAGCCTTTTCAATACAAGATTAAATACCAACCTGCAGCTCGAGAAATCTCGTCTGACTCCCCAAAGAAGGTAAGGATGGGGGGAGCAAAGATGTAAATAGGAAGCATGACTACGGCTGTAACCAGCAAGATCACCCATGATCTTTGCATGTATATGCCGAGCATCCCAATCTGCCCTGCACCATATGCTTGCCCACATAATGTCTCCAATGCACTTCCCATCCCCAGCTGCACATTAATACAATCAGGACAGGTAATGTACATACACGAAAAGTCTATTTCTTGCACTTGATCTGTGTGATTAAATGGATTCGTTCGAGCTTTATTCCACAAAAGAATTACAAATGGCAAATCTTTAGCTATCATAAGGCAATTTTCAATTGAAGTATAGATAATTCTCCTTTCAATGATGCATATATAAAGAAGAAAGTATTTTTCTTGAATTTTTCATAAAGACTGCAGCTTTAGACCTCCTTCTACTACAAACTCGGATTTCTTGATTCCGTTACGTGTTTCATTCACACAAAGAATCAGATCCTAGCAACCAATTCTAGCCCAAACATAAATAACAACAGAACTTCCAAAATTATATGAAAAAAAGATTGGATTTTTATCATGGGCCCGAAACCAAAAACAGCAAAAACAGACCAACACTAACACACACAAAAACATAACCAAATTATACCCAAAAAAAAAAAACATAATGACCCCCCACCAAAAAGAAAAAAGTTAAAAAAAGATTTCATTTTGACCACGAAGGACGAGCCCAGAAACTAGACTATCAAAAACAGAACACACAAGCAGATTCTTGAAACCACTTAAAATAAACCCACAAAAATTACACAATAAGGAGAAGAAAATCAGGGAAATGATAAAGAACCAAAGAAAAGATTGGATTTTTACCATAGCTCCGAAGACGAGACCAGCAATAACAGAGTTCTCGACGGAGACGGCGGCGAGCTCGAGCTCCCCCACCTGACCAGTAAACGTCTGAGTAAGTGCGCCTAAAGAATACTGACAGATGTATGTAAATATTGCAGGCCCAGAAATCCGCCATAGCCTCTTCGACTCCTCACCAAACTCTTTCAAGAAACCCTCCCCTGTTTGGGGGCGCTTCTCCAGAAGCGCCTCCTTCGCGCCGCCGCCGCCTTCCATGCGCCGCCGCGACAGAAATTTCCAAAAAAGGGAATGGGAAACGGAGGAGAGCAAGAACTAAAATAGCAGAGTTTCAGTGTGGTGAGGAAATGGATTTGTGTGGTTAGTATATATTTGAGCTTATTCGAATGATGATCTAAGATTGAGACTCGTGTTGCGTAAGTATTCTTGGATAGAAACTCTACGAGAATTGGCTCTTTCTTGATATGTGTGTGTATATATGTATAATATGTAGACTCTTGGGAGAGAGAGAGAGAGAGAGAGGGGAAGAGAAAGAGAATTCGAATCCCAACATGTGTTTTTTATGGGTTTCTGCATGGAATAATGTCACCGCCGACTGTTAATTAAAATATTTTACTCTATACTATTTTTCTGATTAGAACTTCTAGCTTAATCATGTTTTATCATTCATCATGTATAGTGTGATGTTATTTGATATGTCGTTTGCTTTGTCATACTATCTGGCGTTTATTTATTTGACACTTAGAAAATTAGAAATGATCTCGTGCAACATATATGTTTTTGATGGTTACAAGTTAATAATTTTAGTTTGAATTTGGTTTAGGTTAATCTGTGAGAAGACGAGTATTTTATATTTATCGTGTGTTGTTGAAAAATTTAGAGAGAATAACATCAAAGAAAAAATATAATGTATTTATCATTATAATCAATTGGGTTGGACCAAATCGAATTTGAATAAAAAAAATTTCGAGATAAATATCATTTTTACATATTTATTATCCCAAAGCGAACCACATAAGAAATGAGAGAAATATATATATATTTTACATTGCAAGTATATAATATTTTTGACGCGATAATTTTTTTTTGTTTTGACGTGGCAAATTATGGCAGAAAAAGTAAAGGACGACCTAATAATTTTATTATTTGAAATTTTTGTACTTTGTTTTACAATTTTTATGTGTTAATGTTTTGAAAATAAATTAATCACTACATATGTGGCAATAAATATGTGAAATTTTCTAAAATTATGATAAATGTAGAAATTAGTGTGACATGCATGATACTATTTTTAATATATATATATATATATATACTATGGTTGTCAACACATGAATTCAAATTGGATAACATTAACCCTTAAAGAAAATAGTAATTTAATTACCTTTTTCATAATTCAAACAAAGAGAAGTTCAAATTGAAGAATTAAATAGGAAGCAAGAGTCTATGATGTTTAGACAATTAGACGTATAGGATTAGGATTGGGGTGCCAAATTAAAGTAGACGTGGTACCTATAGGGTTGTTGCCTTCTTCTTCTTCTTTTTCTAAAATCTAAACCAACAAAATTGTCAAATTTTTGGTCAAAACGTGCTGCTGTTATTAATTAAGAGAATTTCATCCTATATGATTATTAATTAGTGACGCCTCATAAAAAGCGACATATAATTAGTGATATTTTGACATACCAATCGAAAGATTGATATCACGTGCTACTTCTTTAAGATTTTATGAGCTCCATCCATATGGTCAGGGACGACGCTACATGCAGCCTAATGGGATCGCCAACAACTTCCATTCTCTCCATCTACTTCATAATTTTTACATGTTTTCGTATCTATTTATCACTTTTTCTTGAAAATAAATATTAATTTGAGAATTTCTTGGTAGTCAAAATTGTAGGAGATTCTTTTACTCTTTGAATATTAATTTGTACAATAATTATGTAGATTTATTTGAGAGGAGAAGTTTTAATTGAAAGAAGGGTTTTCATTGAATAGTATCCATTAGTTGAAAAATTCCTCTTCACTCCCCATTTTTAAAAAAGTAGATCTGGGAAAAATATACCAGATCTGGTGATTTAGTTACGTGATTCTTGAATTTTTATACGACATTTCAAAAAAATAGGGAGTAAAAGAAATTTTTGATTTTCATTTGGAGAGTGAAGCGAATCATTTTTAAAAATGGAGAGTGCAGAAAATTTTGAGTTTCTATTTGAGGATTTTTTGGAAATTAACCGTTGAAAGAATTGCAACCATAAAATTAATGATGTACTTTCACAAACAACAACAACAGCAACGAAAAAAAAAAAAAAAGTGCTTTCACAAAAATACATAAAATAAAATTAATGATGTCCGGACATGTAGTGTTGTAGGGAAGGCTTCTGGAAAAGGTTGACTGGCGGATCCTTTGATTTGATGATACCTTGTCAAGGAAAAGAAGTTCAATTTTTCAAACCAACAGTTTAAATTCTAGCTCAGTCCGGATCAAAACCAATATAACGATGGAATAAGTATTTTTTATTTATCGTGTAATTAATAAAAAATTTAAAAAAAATTAATATATTTATTTTTTTAATTAATTGAATTTGATTAAATTGGTTTTGAGGTAGAATTTTCTAATAGATACTTATAAAAAGTACAAATTAAAATAGTGACATGATGCTTTTGAAAAATATTATCATCCCATCGAATTGGATATTTATATCGAATATTACATCATTATCACGAAATATTATTAGAAAGGATTATCAGCATTTTCTCATTGTGTTCTTATGGATATATCTATTTGCATATATACATGTATCGAGGAGTTGTAATATACCAAAGACTTTTTTCTAATTTTAGTGTCTTTTTTTTTTATATTGTACTTTCGGTGTTTTTTTTTTTTTTGTATTGTAACTTTGGTGTAATATAATCCTCTTTTTGAAAAAGCAGAATCACTGTCATAAAATTTTGTATTAAATCCTCTTTTTGAAAAAGGGGAATCACTGTTATGGTGATTCCGTATTTTCAAAAAAAGGATTATACCAAAGTTACGATACAAAAAAAATACACCAAAAGTACAATATCAAAAAAAAAAAAAAAAAGCCCAATTTTAGAAATTCTCCTACCAAATCATATGATACATAAATATTTATGTAAGAAATATTCCATATAATAATATATAATGCTACAAAATGATATTTTTAGGAGTTTAATTATATTAAAAGGTTAAACAAATACCATGTTTAGTTGTCAAAATTTTGAATTTATATTTAATTTCTAAAATTTCAAAAGTAACATTAAATCCTTAATGTTATTAACTTGTTTCAAATTAATATCTCAATAACTTTTTCACTGAAAATATAACCGAAAAAAATTCCTATAATCAATCGTAAAAAAAGTACCTTAAAGGTCGAAATAAAAGTACTCGTTCTAATTACATATCTCACACATATGAAATCTTTTTCGATCATATCCTTATTAAAAATCCAACGAGGTAAGCAGGGACGTCATGAATCTTGATCTAATACAGATATAGTAAAAATAAATATGAAAATGAACATATCTTTTTGTCACGTCACTTACATTTCCCATGGCTCCACGGATTTACCTAATACCAACGAATGGCATCACAATCTTAAAATATATTTTTATTTTCCTTTTTATCCTCCGGTGCAATAATATAAAAATTTTAATATATATAACTTCAATTATTTTACATTTATGTGTGTATATATATTTATTTTTTATTCTATAATCTATTTCTACGGATTGGGTGGATGGAATTACTTAAGTGTAATACTCTTCCCATTAATAATAATGCATTTTTAGGGATTTAAATATAAAATTATTGATTAAACTAACTTAGTGTTAAATTATTAAATTATACCACTTAGTGGTAAGTGTAGTGATAAGGGGAAAATAGGGAGCTATGACTAGGCGCCACGTGTCTTTACCACATTGGGAGAACTGAAAGGTCAGCACTCGCATCCGACCCAGTCATCTTTCTCTTATCGAGCCAGCACTTGGCAACCTATGAGGAAAGGCAACTGTACTCGCCGCGTTGGGTGAGACTCGACCTAGGGAGGTCTCCGACCGCGATCCCTCGAGCCAGGCGAGAGGCCGACCCACACGCTACAGTACAAATGCATTAAATGCAGGTACCGCCCACTGCTGGCAGCATTAATTGCGGCCACACCAGGTACGGTGTCAGGCATCTCTGCAAGAGCAGGGGAACAGTGTTTTAGCCGCAAAGCAGTGTTCCGGCCACAGTTGGTCTCCCTCTCTCAGGAGACAAGATCCACACCTTTCTGATGGTGTACCTGCACGCACTAAGACCTTCTCCTCACTATATAAACCCATCTCCAACACTAGTAAGGGTAAGCTTTCCTTTATATTCTGAGTCCTAATTCTCTTTGCATTATCGACCCAGAGCTTTAGCTGACTTGAGCGTCGGAGTGCCAAAACGGGTCCAACCCCCACATTCCGCTGTTTGGCGTTTAAGCTCACATTTGTTTATCCATCTCAGCTTAGGAAAGCATCAGAGTTGCCTCACACAAACAAATATCTTGGGTGATTGGGAGTCCAAGTCTTCTATTCCGCATATAGCCAAATTTTGACACCATCATCTTGGCGCCGTCCGTGGGAAACTTTGAACGAAAAGCCCCTTTCTTCCAACTTGTAAAAGCCTTTACACGGCGAATACCATGGTGTAGACCTGTCATGGGCGCCGAGTCTACGACGAGAATGGTGAGGAGATATTCCCTGATCTCAACACCCCAGGGGAAAACTTCCCGCCCCCTACGATAGGGATAGCCGCGGCAGAGGCTGGTCCAAGTGCACCCAGCAGGGTGGTGCTCACAGAGGCGGATCTTACTGCCTTCATGGAGCAATGTAGGACGGAGGCCCTAGCAGCTGCTAGGGAAAACAGAGAGCCAAATATGCCAGCTTCCCCGCGGGGGAGTCCACACGTACTGACCCCGCAGAATGTGGCGTATCCCACCGTCCGGGGTCCCTCCGTTCCGATGGCGTATGTTGTCCCGTAGCCCACTCACCAGCCTAGCTTTTGGGGATATCCACCTCTCCCGTACACTCCGAATCAGTACGCTCAACCCCAAACCATCTACATCGCCCCAGCTCCCGGAGTCCAACACCAGGTCCATCCTGGTGCTCAAGCTGATGAAGGTTTCGACGACAATGGCAACCCTCCACTCCGGCGGGAGCCTGCAAGAAGAAGGCAGGTTCTGGAGGAAGAGAGGCCCCCCCACAGATTTGTAAAAACATAAGGGAGGAGGATAGAGGGGCCCGCCATATCACGGGAACGGCAAGCGAGATGAACAAAAACACGTCTGTTCCAAGGAATGTCCCAGCGTTCGACCGCTTGGGGGCTAGGGTCCATCCCTGTGACGCCCCTGTTTTTCAATTGTACAAATATGCCGTATGTGTTTATAAATTTCACAATTAAATTATTTGATTATGTGATTACTTATGTATAAGTGTTTTAAATACTTAATTTTAATATAAAATTGTTATTATTTTATTTTATTTCGTTAATTGGAAATTGTTTAATTGATAATTAGTATTAATGTTAATTAACTATACCTTTAATTATACTAATTAATTAATTTCTAATAACCGTTGACTTTTATTATTTTAAAAATAGAATTTAAATTTGTTTATTTAATTTGGAAATGTTATGAATTGTTAATGCATTGTTTTTGAGTGATTTAAACGTGCTTCGTTCTTATGTGATTTGATGTCGAAAATTCGTGAAAAATTTAGTATGCCGTAGATTTATATGTTATGAACATACCTATGTTCTCGTTTCATGTTTTCGGTCTCGTTTAACGTGGTAACGAATTTATTTTGAATTGTGGAACCAAATCGGGGGCTAACGGGTAATTAGCGCACCCTTGGTTCCGTATGTGATATCTTGAGCTCGGGAACTCGGATTCGAGTTCCGTCAACTTCATTGAACTCGTATCGAAGATTCGGGTTTAATGAACCCAGCCTCACATTTTTCTAAGCTCGTTTCGACCTTCGAATTTTAACTGAAACTTGTGACGTCCACTTAAATGGCCGCCCTCCACCATTTTAATCATAACTTGAACCATTGTTAACCAAATAAAGTGAAACTTGAACCCTAGTTCACCTAACTCACTCCCCTATAACCTCAAATCAGCCCCAAACCGAGATCACTCCAAGAAAGAAAGGAATTCAGCTGTAAACCTTGGAGAAACCCTTCCCTTTCACGTCACTTTGCAACCAAGAGGGTATTTGAGCTCATATCTTCATTTTTCTCCATCATCTTCAAGAGGTGAGTTCATATTTGTGTTTGGCATCATTATGTGGTCAATTTCATCCATTAATTTCAGATTTTAGCTTGGATTTGATATGGTTTTGGGGCTAGATGATGAATAGTTAGATTTGCTTGGAAATTCTTGAACCTTTGCTTTCCTTGACTTATTTGATGATTTGGGACTTGTTAAGTGATCTCTTGGACTTCATTAATGTATATTTGGGTCCTTATTACATGGTATTGGAGTGTTAAGGCTTATGCCATTATTGAACTTGAGATTATGAACTTGAAGTTGGGTTTTTGTAGCACCAACCGAACTGCTGTCATTGCTGCGTTGTGGCTGCCTTTTCGTGTGAGTTTTAGCATGACTTTTATGTATGAATTTTGGCCTTAAGTGCTGCTATTGGTTGCTTGTGTTGCCCCTGTTTTGCCTTGAGTTTTTCCCTGTTCGAACAGCCCCTACTGCTGCGTTTTGCCGCTGCAACAATCTCCCCGGGCGGGGAGATTTTTGACTGAATTGTCCCCGGGCGGGGACGCTGGAGCTGGGAACTTTCTATACCTCCTTCCCCGGGCGGGGAAGGTCTGTGTTTCTTTTTACCCGGGCGGGAAGTTGCTGCTGCCGCTGCGTCTTCTTTTCCTTTCTTCTTTTGCTGTTTCTTCTTTCTTTATTTGCTGCTGAAGTGTGTGTGAATGTATATATATATATATCCTGCTGCTGCATCTTTCTTTCTTTTGCATGCATTGTGTGTATGTGTTTTAATTAAATGTGTGTGCATGAGTGTACGATATATATATATAGTTAATGTGTGTGCATGATACACATATAGATATATATGTATTTGTTGTGTGTGGTTATTTGGTGTGTGCATGCATGTAATTATATATAGTATATTATGCATGCATGAGTGTACGTGTATATATATATATATATATATATATATATATATATATATATATATATTTACAATTTATGGAATTACTTTTATGCATGCATGCATGCTACGTAAGTATATTATATATTTTTAAGCATTATTTTAATTTATTTGAAGTTTTAGAATTTAATTGTTATCTATTTCGCGTTATTTAATTACCGATCTTGAATTGAACGTTTTTATTTGCCTATTTTCTAATTGTAAACGTGAAATAGTACGTGTTATGATCGTTATATGAAATTCTTGGATTTATTTGAAATAGAATGTGAAGATATGAATTTGAAATGAATTTATGAGACTAAAATAGTAATATTATTTCATGAAATGTGATCTTTTAATTGTGGAATTGATTGTTATCTATTTTATGTTTTACATATTTAAATGATTTGAATGCCTTTGTTTTGTTTAATTTATAATTGAAAACTTGATATATTTGAGTTTTAATTGTTATATGAAATTCATGACTTGAATTGCTATGAATTATGAAACGTTTGAATATGAAACTTTCGTGTATGGAACATGTTGAATGAAGTATTTGGTATTTTGACTTCTTAACATGATTTATGCCTCGTCTGCATCTCATATTATGTGCATAACATGCCGTGCGCCGTATATGGTTCACATAGAGTCTTGAGTCTCACGTATACATTATGTTGTCTTTGTACAGTTTTCTCCAGGGCGGAGATGCTGGGTTCATATGACACTTTCGAGTCTCCTTTCTTCTTGGTATTGTTTGTAAGAGACGTACATGTGGGTTTTTCTTCTTTTAGATATGAATCGACCCGATATATCCCTTATGTGAAAGTTTTGAACCAAAATATTATAATTACATATATATCGAGTCTTTTCAAAAGAGTCAATGATTTCCAACGTAAAGCCCTTCTTTTATGTATTCCCACCTTATGATTTTTGACTTGGACATGATTGAACACACGGGCCCTGGGACTTAGTGCAAGTGGCGATCCGGGGAGACAAGGGCCGACGGTGATCCCTTGTACTAGTCCCACCACATTTACGGTGATACCGGCCCTCGCTTGGAGGTTTAGCGGGGAACGGGAGCTGAGTGCCCTTGGGGGAGTCATATGGCCCGGTGGCCGGGTCTTGCTAACCCGTCCACCACCCGGAGGAAAAAGGTGTAAGTGTTTATGATTATGACTATGCATGATATGAATATGATTATGATTATGAACGAATATGTTTGAATGTGTATGATCACTAATGAAAAGATTGAATTGATATGCAAACACGAGGAGTAGGTTGGAGATATTCGCCCACCCGCCAGGGCTCACGTATTGACCTTATGAACAACTATGATTATGAATAATGGAATTAAAGGTTGTAATCCCCAGCGTTGTTTTCTTTCGTTTTCACCACTTGGGAAATATCTTAAAAACCTTGCACGGGATTATAACATGCATGTGGGTGTGCTTAAACTCAGCGATATTATATATGTTATGCCCTGTTTTATACCCACCAGTCTCCTTTAGACTGAACCCGGTTTGTTTTCAGTTTCTTGCAGGATTAGAGTGCTAGGCGGGAAGTCTTGTCTGCTTAGTTGTCGGTTAAGTCAGAGTCGGTTCATATGCATATTGTGTCATGATTTGTTTAAGTGGAGGAATATAAAAGTTGTATTGGTTCTTACTACTATCATGAATCCTTAGGTGATGTTGTATGATTTACGTTTATGTTAGAATTTCGGGACTAGGTACCTATGTTAGTGGAACCCGTTTCTATGATTGATATAATCTCTTGAATTTTTATCTCATTTCCGTAATCGCATTTGTCTTATTGGATTGTTTTAAATCCGGGTTGCGAAGTCTTAGTTCCCGCCTAGCCTATGGAGTGAGTGAGTCCCCGTTCGCTGTGAGCTAGGTTCATGTATGGACTTCCCATTTCATGCGTGGATCGGGCTCATAGTGCGGGGGATGTGGCGCCTTCCGGTTGGGGTGCTACAATCCCGACGCCTACTTGCGGGCAAATCGAGGACACTGGGTTGGCCTCAGGAATCAGCTCTCCAAGAGAGGCCAGCAACAACAACAACAACAACAACAACAACAACAACAACAACAGTAGCAGTACCTTCCCGACGCAGACCATGGGTTCAAATACTTTAATCCTCAGGAGGAAGTGTCCTTCCATGGTCCTCGCGTGCAAGCCCCTGAAGCCCGAATGCCCGCTAACCAAGACAATCACCCTCCCCAGAGTAAGGGAAGGGTATATCGCAGTGAGAGGGAGGTGAAATCCCCTTTTTACGATGCCATCATTGATGCAAAGATGGTGGATAAAGTCCCTAAGAATCTGCCCATGTATCACGGGAACACCGATCCCCGTGAAACATTGGTCGAAGTTTGAGGCTCAAGTCAGCCTCTATGGTCAAAACAACCTCACCTAGGCCAAAATCTTCGAAACCACGCTCGAGGGTCCAGCCCAAGACTGGTTCGAAAGATTGGCCCTACATAGCATCAGAAATTATGCTCACCTGGCCAAGAAGTTCAAGGCCCATTTCTCCTCCATGGCGGGAGTCAAGCTCCCGTCAACCTATCTCTATAATATCCTCCGGGAGGAGGGGGAGACCCTGAGGAGCTTTTTAGCCTGTTTTAACGAGGCGTTCGTCAAAGTGGAGCATCCTGGGATCGACGTGCTGACCCAGACACTCCACAAGGCCATCCGGCACAGGGACTGCGCCGACGAGCTCATCCTTCATTCCCCTTAGAACATGGAGGAGGTCATGGTCATCTCCAGTCGTTTCATGCGTTTGGAGAAAGTCAAGTCAACCACCCAAGTGCAAGCACGCTGGAATGAGAGGCGGACATACGAGCAAGCCGTAGACCGACACTCTCGGTCTGACCCACCTAGGTCGGATCCTCCCAGGCTCTCCAACCGGATCGAGCAAAGGCTCAAAAGGGAGATTCCCTCGGTCACTGAAGTCAAGAAAGCCTACACTTCCCTGGTGTTATGGGTGGCACTTGGAGATAAGGTTGCGACCATAACTTGGCGACGTTTGTTGCGGGCGATTCGGGAATATCGTCCCGCTGGTGTGGTGGAAATGAAGGCCTTAACGAAGTGGGATCGGAATACTACTTGATATGTGTATTCCTTGATGTATGAGGATGATCTCCACCAAGTTTGGCGTCATTCCGAGTCCGTTTGGGCTTTGGAGTTGTGGTGCGATCGGGAGGCAGTTGGCAGCACGGGGTTGGCAAGAGTACTCTGAGCAGGCAGATCAAACGAAGGAATTTCCTTAAGATATTTTATGGGGAGCTTCCTTCATGTGTTGGGATGCTGTCTATGAAGTTTCAAGTCATTTGGACACCGTTTGAGCAATGAACAAGCCTTGACAACAATATGCTGTCATTGAGGGGTAGTTTCGGAAATTCAGCATATTGCGAGGGCAATTCCAGAACGATGGAGTCTCGGATGGGGCTCTAAGTGTATGGGATGATTATTGAAGTCAAGGGCTTCGTTTGAGCAAAAACGGCGGGCGATTTGGAGGTCGGATGCGGGATTTATGGAAAATCTGTGCTGCTCGGCTAGCACTAATGTCTAGTGGCGGGACAAAGGAAATTTTTTTTAAGAGTACTATAAGGGGGGGCATGCATTGGTGAGCATCGGCCAGCCCTCCCTGTGCTGTGATGGCACTAAGCGAGCACCATGCCGGCAAGGGCTGCTAGCATGGGCCAGCACTAGGAACCTAAAAGAGGAACTTAGTGTTCTCGGGCGGTTTGGGAACCAAACGAGCGACGTGGGACGGTGGGGTCCGCATTGGGCATCAGTTAGGCCATAGAGGTTATGTATGAGTTCCCGCTAAGCCTAGCGGGCTGCCCTTTTGTTGCTAGACCCGAGAAACACCTCAAAGCCGATTGAGTGATCGGGATAAGTTCTCCAAAGTCCCGTGAACTAACTCGTGGATAAGTGCGAAGGGTTCATGCACGACACGGGGGTCCGTAGGCTTAAGATATGCGATTGTTGGACAACAACGCATAGTGGGCGTGATAGCAAGTTGCCTATGAGCTTGAAGGCAAGTCCTAAGCTTCGTGCGGGACAATTGTGGGTTGATGGCAAGTTGAATGAGCCTTGGACTTACGTATTGCCCTACTCGGGCGAGAAGCAAGCGAAGGGCGCTGAGGCGCACCTAAGACCGAAGCGTCGCTTCCGAGCGAGCGACGAGCACGAGGATTGCGTGTTGGGCGCGCTAGCGACCCTTCATGCCGAGACGGAGCACGTATGCTCCCGTGCCATCAAGAGATGCATTGTTGGGACCCGAGATTGTGGGACGTATGACGAGCATGCTAGCTTGTAGAACATGAATGGGCGAGTACCGAACACGAAGTGCGGTACGAGTAAGCGTTCAGAAGCTACTGCTAGTGCGTGAATAATGCTAAGTAGAGCAAGGGTCATCATTAAGACTCGAGGATGGAATGCGGACAGAAGGTTTTGGAGAACCTGAGGGAGCCTCACGGGCGAAAAATTGTTCCGCTGCACGAGTAAAAGAGTCCGCCCGTGACACCTGGCCTACCCCATTAAAGAAATCTATGAAGTCATGGATAGGGGGCTACTCAAAAAGCCTAAGCAACTGAAAGAACCCAAGAAGGCCAAAGAGTCGGGCAAACGTTGTGCCTACCACATGCAGTTTGGGCATTGGACTTCTAAGTTCATTGCCTTGCTCGAAGAGGTCGAGAGATTGATCCAAAGAGGCCACCTGATGGAATTCATCAAGAAGCTGGACGAGCGGGCCCGTCAGGCTTTCGACCCTGAAGAAGGGAACCCCCACAACCTGCCTACCAATGAAATATCCATGATAGTAGGGGGCCCGACAGGAGGAGATTCAAAAACCGCTCGCAAGCGGTCGCGATGAGAGGTAGGTTGAGAGCTCTATGGCCCAAGGGAAGTCATGCATATCGAGCCAGGTAGGGAGTGGTTAGAGTAAGAGGTCTCCTTTAGTGATAGAGATTTTATACCATTGATGCCTCGGGACGGCGGAGTACCGAGTTATCCATTGGTAGTCACGCTAGACGTTGCGAACCACGCTGTACACAAAACCCTTATTGATAGTGGAAGCTCAGCTAACATTATCTTTTACTTAACTTTGTGCAAAATGAATATTCAGGATAAGCTTGACTATGAGCCAATTAAAATGCCCTTGACAGGTTTTGGCGGGTCGGAGGTCTATTCCGAGGGACGAGTCAAGCTCGTCACCTCTAGGGAAAAGTTGCAAACGATTGAATATCTGGTGGTCCAGGGCCCCTCTACTTGTAACATCATAGTGGGGCACCTAGCTTTGATAAGTTTCCACGTGGTAATTTCCACGTATCTCCAAACCGTGAAGCTACTAACTCCACACAGGATCGGAGAAGTCCGTTGCAGCATTCCAGAGTCTTGGGAATGCTACTCCATCTCCATGGAAAAGGTAAAACTTCCCAATCAGACTATAGTCCCATTGCTGAATGTTGATGATTTCCTGGATACAGAGTTGGCCGACCCAGATGACCCAACAGCGGAAATATGCTCTAAGCAAATGACCTCCACCATTGCTAGAAAGAAGAGAAAATTGTGCTCCTCACAGACCAAGGTTTACGCCAAGTCCTGGAGAAGCCAGATGCTACCGGAAGGATAGTAAAGTGGGCAATAGAATTGAGCCAGTTTGACATAAGCTACCAACCCAGAGCTTTTTACCAAGCCCAGCTTCTTTCAGACTTCCTTATCGAGAAAGACGACCCAAACAAGCAGACCCAGCGCTTGGTGCTATGGACCATGTTGGTCGATGGTTCCTCTACCTCTCAAAGAGGGGGCGTAGGGATATCCCTGATAAGTACAAAGGGTCAGGAGCTTGATTTCGCTATCTCCTTACACTTCCCAACTACCAACAATGAAGCAGAGTACGAGGCGCTTATCACAGGCCTCAAAATCACCAAAGACCATGGGATTGAGAGAATCTCAGTGATCACGGACTCACAACTTGTTTCCAGTTAGGTGGAAGGCTCTTATGAGGCACGAGAAGATTCAATGATCAAGTACCTCGCCAAAGTCAAATCTCTGGCCTCCGGATTCAAGGAATTTAAGCTACAACAAGTGCCCCAAGAAGAGAACACGCGAGCGGATGCCCTGTCCAAATTCGCGAACGGGATGAGCGGCTCCAAGGACCAGAGCATCACTTACCTTTCAAGTAAGGGCCGAGTGATCGATGCGAAAGTGAAAACGACATGCTCAATCGACCCCAGTTGAACCTTGCTAGCTCGACGAGATCATGCTGTACCTCAAAGATGAGATTCTGCCAGCTGATAGGAATGCAGCAAGATGCCTTAGATACAAGGCAGCGAGTTACTCTCTGGACTCGGAAGGAAGGTTGTACAAGAGGGCATACATGGGACCAACAAAGTGATGCCTTCGTCCATACCAAGCCCTAGACGTCTTGGAGAAAATTCATAGCGGACAGTGCGGGAACCATGCGGGCGATCGATCCTTAGCAAAGAAGGTCTCCAGAAGTGGATTCTATTGGCCCACTCTCAATGAAGATGCTAAGGAATACTCCCGCAAATGCATAAATTGCCAAAAGCACGCTAATATCCCACACTAACATCCAGCGAAAATGGTCCCTATGGATATCTGTTGGCCTTTCGATCAGTGGGGAATTGGTATAGTGGGTCCACTCCCACTCGAAACCTGTCAAAGGCAGTATTTGATAGTCGCAGTAGAGTATTTCTCCAAGTGGGTCGAAGCCCAACCTGTCGCGAAAATCACTGACAAGGTCATCCAAAATTTCCTTTGGCGGAATATCATCTATAGGTTCGGAGTCCCGAGGGTCTTAATCTGCGACAACGGGATGCAGTTTCAAAGTGCCAGCACCAGATCATACTGCTTAGACATGGGCATCAGTCAGCATTTTACGTCAGTAGCCCATCCACAAGCAAACGGCCAGGTCAAAGTCATCAACCGCATTATCATTTAGAACCTCCAGACCAGACTCGAGGCTAAGAAAGGAACCTGGGTCGATGAACTTGATGGGACCCTTTGGGCCTACCGCACCACCCCAAGAACAACGACAGGGCTAACACGCTTCTCGATGGTTTATGGGTCGGAGGTCATGATCCCAGCAGAGCTACTCCATGAAACAGCTAGAGTATCCAACTATCAACTTGCCAGAAATATAGAAGACCGAGCGCACGAACTCGATACAATTGAAGAAGTCCGACATAAGGGTTTTCAACACATGCAATAATATCGAGCTACAGTGACTCGGAGCTACAATAAAGGCGTTAAACCCTGCGCTTTCTAGATAGGCGACTTAGTCCTTAAGAAGGTCGAAGTAACCAAGCACGTGAGCAAACTACAACCCAACTGGGAAGGCCCCTATCGCATTACAGAAATAGGCCGAAACAAGGCCTATCACCTCGAAGACATGGACGGGAATACCATTCCCATATCTTGGAATGCCCGTAATATTAAGAAGTCTTACATATAAGTTACTTTTGATTGTAAGTGCCTTCTGTACTTGACTCGCTCATATCAATAAAAGCAGTTTTCAGTCAATCTGAATGTATTTGATTTGTTACAATCGTTAAGTGTTCTGGGGTTACTTCTCAAGCCTGTATTAGATATGCTATCAATGCTTTGGGGGAGGTTGTAGCCCCCCCCTCCCACCCCGGCGCCCCCGGAAGTCCCATCTGCTTGGCAGGTGGGTTCATAACCCGCCTCGAGCCAGACCTTGACCATAACTCCATTAAAACTTCGCGTTACAACTAAAGTCGAAAATTAGTAAAACACCAAGAACGCGACAATCAGATATTTATGTAATGCAAATTCAAGAACTCAAAGAAGCATACACCATTCTGAAAAATGATTGTTTTCATTATATAACTGGGGTCAAGCCCAAATGATTTACAAACAGAAAGAAGAATTACAAAAGCCTTGGGCTCAAGAAACTTGGGCAGAAGGGTCACCAACATTTGCAGGAGGATTGACGTCGATCGAACTCGCTAGGACCGACTCAGCTGCCAGCTCGTTGTCATTACGGGTCGGATTGGTGGCTGCAGTAGCATCATTTCCTTCCACAGAAGTAGGAGCTGGGGGGAAGATAAGTCAAAGGAACGACTGCTAAAGCGGGAGTATTTGAAGGGTTCAGAGAAGAATTCGACCCACTACTAGAGGGGTTGAAGGCGAATAATAGATCTTTTTTAACTTTCTCGAGGTCCATCGGCATTGGAAGCTCCAGTTTTGACTCAGGGTGTTTGAAGAACTTTGCTTCGGCCCACTCCACGGTCCAGCCATAGGGTTTCTTGCTCCAGTCAAGCTCCTCATCCTCTTCCCCGTCATCCCCTTCTTTCTCCTCAGTGGAACCATCCCACCTCTCCATGAAATACTCCGGAAGCGTCTTGGGAATGGGAAGCGACACACTCAGCTTCTCCTTGTTTTCAAGCAGTTCCCACGGGAGGGGATGGTGGAGGTTGACCTGAGACAGGCACTTCATAAAACCCAGCTAGATATCTGGCACACCCAATGTGCCAGAAACTGTGTCAAAAATCTCGGATCGGAGGAACTCAAGCACGACACTATCCTTGATCTGGGGCATCATCTTGTCAAGAGTCCAGAAGGTCATCTCCGTCCTGTTCCTTTATCCATCAACATAGCCCTTGCGCCACCCATCTTGTTCCCCTTTCTTGTATGCTTTCTCCTTTTCTTTCTCAGACACCTCGAGCAGGCTCTGGGTCGTGGCCAGCCCGATCTCCAATCTCTCTCTTTTAACATGGAGGCTAGCCACTTCCGCCTCAAGGGCAGATTTCACCTGGGTCACTCCCTCGACCTGCTGGGTCATCTTGTCCAAATTCCCCATGTAAAGGGTCTTCATATCCTCCATCTCCTTCTTGAGCTTAGCTGATTCATCCTTCCAGCTCTTAGCGCCCAACACCTCGGCCCTTTCCGATAGCAGCCTGTGGCGAGCTTGTTGTGCCAACTCTAGCCACGCCTGTGAATGATACTCCCTCACGATCAACTGGAAAAAAAGGGGTGGGAGGTTTAAACACACTCAGCAAGTAGAAATGAAGAGAGGGGAAAAGATGCCTAGAGTAGAACCATACTGAACACATGAGGGCGACTTTGTTGTATGATTGGGCTGCATCATCCTCCTTAGCCAACTCCTGGTGGTCAGCGCCAGTTTGCAAGGCATGATAGATTGCTCCCAGACTGTCTTGGTCGATATCCCCCATCGCGATTCTTCGTTCCGACCCATCATTTTTTAGGTTTGAAACGTTGAAAAGATATTTGGGGCCATGGAAGCTTGGGATGTTGGCGATCAGCTCGTAGTCCCCGCGCAACATCTTGAATCCTGGGGAGCTACCGGCTTGAAAGGTAGGGGGCTTCCATCCCCTGGGTCGTTTCACCAATAAGGGGGTGGTCTTTGAGGTGTTCGGAGGGACCTCACCCACATCCCATCCGAGGCCTTCCTTTTAGTGGTTCTAGTGCCCCTTGAGACATCCGTCGGGAATGACCCACAGGCAGTCTCTGAGTCTGAATCCACCGATCCTGCAATTGTGGCTGTCTTTCCCTTTTCGACAGGGGGCTTAGTGCCTTTTCTGTTTGTTGGGGGAGGAGCTGGATTCCCTCCAGCTGGGACCCAAGTAGCTCCTCGAGCATCTGTAGGCCCCCTCTGGATCGGCTGGTGAGGGTCGATCCACTTCACACCTGTCACCTTCTCTACCGTGACTATTTTGGAGCGGGGCCTTCCATCTTGCCCTGTTGCACTTTCTTGGCCTCCTCAGCCTCCTTATTTTTGAAAAGCCTGTTGGCAGCCTTCCCTCTTGCCGCAACCATAATTGATTCTGCAAGATATACAAAGGGGAAAAATGTTAGGGTTACAAGTTTGAGATACACTAAGACCTTGTCAAGCTAGGTCGAAAAGTAATAAATTTAAGAAAGAAGGGGGGCCATGCTTGGCCTAAGTGAGTTGATGACGTAGTTACCCATGCTGTAGTCCATTTGCCTCACCGTACCTAGAGCCAACCCAAGTTTACCAATAAATGAGAGCTTGTGAAGATCCCCGTATCCAAGGGGTGTACCTGCTTCAAAGCGGCCAACAGAGTGTTGGGCCAAAGTACAGGACCTCGATCCAGGCGAACTTGCACGATGTCGTTCCATGCCATGTGATTCAAGCCTTTCCAACCATCCGCGTATCGTACAAACACATACTTCTGTTTCCAATCCTTCCCATGAGAACTCCGGTCGCTGTCGAATATCTTGTTATCAGAGCGAGATTGAAGCTTCACAAACCCCCTCCTATTTGGGGAAGCCGCTGCGTCGACCGAGGTAAAAAATAACTCCGCGAAGTGCTCCACACATTCCATTTGCTCGAGCAACTTCATTAATAACCTGAAAGCCGTCACCATAGCCTGACTATTGGGGAGCAGCTGGAGCGGGCTGATTTGCAGATGGTTATATAAGGCGATCTGGAACGGAGAGAGTGGGAGTCGAAACCCATACTCTCTAGCTTGCAGCGAGATTGCGATGCATCCCTCTGGAGGAGCTCCCATGTGTTCATCCAACTTGGGGACTATAATGTCACAATTTAAGTCCAGGTCTTTCCATCCGGTAAACCTTTTCTCCACCAACTTTCCTCTCCGACTCGGTCACTTGGGATCTGAATTGATAGTAGTATGTGGTGCACTTCTGGGACCATGTCTTCTTCTTTTGTCCCACCTCAAACTTCAGATGCAGAAGCGGCACCGCCTTGGTCCCAAGATGCATCCCCCAGGGACATCTCTTCAATTTCTGCGACCATATCCTCCACCGCCTCTGTGCAACCACCCCCCCCCCTCTTTCTGCGCTATAAGAAACAGAATCAACCTCTAACGAGTGGTCGCTTTCAACCATATCTCTTAAGGCAGGCCCGGTGACCTCTCCGGCTACCTCCGGAATGTACATCTCCTCGTTGGGATCCTCCCACCTGTTCTTTCCAGGGGCTTCACCCTAATACACTCCATAGACACTTCCGGATCTGATTTCTCATCTCTTGGTCCATAATTCCTCTACCGCGAAGCTTCGGGTTGACTACCAGAAGGTACAGCGACGGACTTTTTGGGGACCATTTCTTGAGGTAGGGATTTGGAGAAGAAAAGAAGAAAGGAGATTTCGAAGACAAGAGACATACCTTGGAGTGTTTACTTCAAATGCTCTCTGAGAGTTAATTTCTTTTGGAAGCTTTAAATGCTTGAGTCTCTTGGAGGCTTAGGGTTTCTTTAGCAGGTTGCGTGAAAAGGGGAAAAACCGTCCAAGTCCCCTTTTTATAGCTGAATTCAATCAAGCTAAAATTAATGCCCCTCCACGCGTCAATTGACCAACTGATGTTGGGAGATACATGGCCTTTTCCCCCATATGCGGCTGCAAGTAACTGCTTCTCATAAATCGCGCCCAACACCCCATAATTCAAAAAGCGCAATCATTGTGCGGACACAGTGAAAAAATAGCATTTCCTGCCAAGAAAAGTCCATAGTTCACGCGCGCATGGGGCCACCGCACGATCATCGACCCGTAGGGTCGATGCCAGCCCAACAAGCGCCTAACTCGATTTATCTAGCTCGACAACTTGCAACGTGATCCAGCCAGTTGTGAGTTGCCCAACTCGCCTAGACCCCTCTCCTTCTCAAGCAGTCAAGTGCCCTTCTGAAGGTCCACTGCCGCATGGATGTGCCACTCGACCTTAGGGGGGGGGGGGGGGAAGGGGGGAATGATAAGGGGAAAATTGGGAGCTATGACTAGGCGCCACTTGTCTTTACCACATTGGGAGAACTGAAAGGTCAGCACTCACATCCGACCCAATCATCTTTCTTTTATCGAGCCAGCACTTGGCAACCTATGAGGAAAGGCAACTATACTCGCCGCGTTGGGTGAGACTCGACCTAGGGAGGTCTCCGACCGCGATCCCTCGAGCCAGGCGAGAGGTCGAACCACACGCTACAGTATAAATGCATTAAATGCAGGTACCGCCCACTGCTGGCCGCATTAATTGCGGCCACACCAGGTACGGTGTCAGGCATCTCTGCAGGAGCAGGGGAACAGTGCTTTAGCCGCAAAGCATTGTTCCGACCACAGTTGGTCTCCCTCTCTCAGGAGACAAGATCCACACCTTTCTGATGGTGTACATGCACGCACTAAGACCTCCTCACTATATAAACCCATCTCCAACACTAATAAAGGTAAGCTTTCCTTTATATTCTGAGTCCTAATTCTCTTTGCACCCAGAGCTTTAGCTGACTTGAGCGTCAAAGTGCCAAAATGGGTCCAACCCCCACATTCCCCCATTTGGCCTTTAGGCTCACGTTTGTTTATCCATCTCAGCTTAGGAAAGCATCAGGTTGCCTCACGCAAACAAATATCTTGGGTGATTGGGAGCCCAAGTCTGTCATTCCGCATATAGCCAGATTTTGACACCATCATATAAATATATATGCTTACACAGATATAAACTCAGATGCAAGTTTATATGGCTTACTATAAAAGAATTTATTTTTATAAAAATTAAATTTATATAATAAATTATATTATTCTTATAGCCAGATTTTGACACCATTATGTAGATATATATGCATACACAGATATAAACTCATATGCAAGTTTATATGGCTTACTATAAAAAGAATTTATTTTTATAAAAATTAAATGTATATAATTCTTATCTTATTTGTTATGTTCATTACAAGAAAATAGTCGAAAACTGACGGAAAAAATCGATAGAAAATTTCGTTGGTTTTCCGTTGAAATTTTCGACTGAAAATCGATGGAATTCCAACGAAATACCAAAAAGTAACAGTAAAAAAAAATAAAATAAATTATATTCCAAAAAAAAAGTTGTAGAATTTCACTGGAATTTAATCAAAAAATTTGGCGAATTTAAAAAAAAAAAAAGATATACTAAAAGTTCCAACAAAATTTTATCGGTTTTCTGCTTTCTTGCTACATAACTTAATTAATGATAACAAATAGACTGTATTATGTCCATCCAAAACCTATGATGTATAGCTATAGATGCATACGGGTTATAAGAATATGAATATATTCATTAAATTTCTTTTTAAATTTTTATGTGAAAAGTATTAGTTACAGACCTACAATATACCCAATATGAATTGTGATACGGTTAGAGATAATGGAGTTGAGGAAGAAGCAGCCACCGGAGGGGTTGAAAAAGAAAGAGCTGCGGCAGGGATCAGAAGAAGTAGGCGAGAGAAGCACCCACCGAAGTGGCAGCGTGACTATCAAATGCCTAAAGCCAAGTCCTAATCTGAATCGTTATTGATTAATTTCCTTTTACGTGCTTTCAGTAATTGCTATTTAGACCTTGTTATTTGGTTTTACTTAGTTGTCCCTGGTTTATGGGAAACCTGGTATAAGTAGTTGTGGAACTTGTGACATTATTTTTCATTCAGAAATAATAACAATCCTTCAACCCTAATCTCTGTTCTCTCTCTCGTATCCCCAAATTCTCCCATCGGCGAGTCTTTGTCGGATTATCCTACGAGCTCGAGACCGCTCTAACGTCTCACTATCATCATTCTTATCATTGGTGCTTTCATTGAGAGACATGGCCGATCCCGTGAGCGCTGCCAGTTTCAATGAATTTCAGGAACGTACCGATAACAATTTTAAGGAGTTTCAGAAGCAAAGTGAGAATCAAATGACTGCGATCCAAACCCTGAACCAAACCGTGAAACAACTACAGCAGGCATTGGGAGCCCTCGCCGTCCACCCTGAGCGAACGACAGCTTCATCCTCCACACTAGCTGTCCGCCGCGACGACCCCGCCCCGCAGTTTGGTACTAGCGCAGCCGCTAAATTGCGCTTGGACATGCCCAAGAGTGATGGGTCAGATCCTCTCGGGTGGTTATTCCAGGCACAGGAATACTTCGTGTTTTAAGGTATTTCGGAGGAATCTCGCCTGGCTACCGTGGGTTTGATGTTGGAAGGGCCTGCTTTGGATTGGTTCCTGTGGCGTCAGCGTAGTTACCTCTTGGAATCGTGGCCTGACTTTGTCGAAAAGTTCAAATTGCGTTTCGACCCTCTTAATTATGTGGACTACTTTGGCTTGCTGGCTAAGGTACAACAATCGGGCTCCGTGGTGGAGTATCAGACTGCTTTCGAAAAGATTCTGGTGAACGTGGCCGACGTGTTCGAGGCAAATCTCCAATCGCTGTTTCATGCCGGGTTGAAACCACATCTACAGCATGAAATTCTGTTGTTGAAACCGAACTCGTTGTCTGCTTCCTTCGTCTTGGCTCGAGAGCTTGAAGCCAAACATCGGGCATGGACAGCCCATACCCCTTCTCGGTCGTTCAGCAACCAGGTTCCATCATAGCGACCGATTGGTGCCAATATATCGGGGACGGCTCAGCCAATCTCGTCTTTACCCCTGTTACCGAATCCCCCACCCAAACCGCTGTCCTCGGGTAATCCATCCCCAGTTCCTCCCGTTCGTAGGTTGACTAGAGTCGAGCGGCTCGCTCGGGACGCCAAAGGACTTTGTTATAACTGTGATGCAAAGTGGGAAAAAGGTCATCGTTGTGGACGATATCTCTTGCTCATGGAGGATGAGGACGACTATGACGCTGGTGACGGGATGAGTGAAGAAGAGGTGGTGGTCACCGCAGACGTGTCCACGTTGAATCGCATAGCTGCGGGGCTGACACCGCGATCACTACGGCTCGCCGGAATGCTTGACACGATTGTGGTTACAGTTTTGATTGATAGCGGAAGTACACACAACTTTATTCATCCGTCTGTCGTGGAGAAGTTGAGCTTACCACTGAGTATGGTATCCCCATTCCGGGTCTATATGGGTAACGGAGCTTCTCTGGTGTGTAAACATCAATGCTTGGGAGCTCAGCTCTTATTGCAGGGTCATGCCTTTTTCGTGGATGTGTTCGTGTTACCGATTCACGGTGCGCAGGTAGTGTTGGGGGTTCAATGGTTGCGTCTGTTGGGCCGGGTGGCGCACGATTACGCCAACCTTACTATGGAGTTTGCTTGGAATGGTCGCACAGTGTTGCTCAAGGGGGGGCCGAGCCGCCCAAAGAAGTGACACTCCATCACCTCGCAATGTTACAGGCTGCAATGGAGTTGCCAGCATGCTATGAGATTTCGGTGGAGCCGGCCGCTGAGTCCACGGTTGCGACTAGTTTTTCGGAGGGACTACCTTCGGAAATTATGGCTGCGTTGCAGCGATATGGGGCAGTTTTTACCGTACCGTCCACCTTACCACCCCCATGTTGGAGTGATCATCGCATTCGGCTGCTCCCGGGGACTGTTCCGGTGAATGTCTGACCATACCGTTACTCACACTTTCAGAAATCGAAAATCGAACGGTTGGTACGCGAGATGTTAGAACAGGGTCTCATTCGCCCAAGTCGAAGTCCTTTCTCGTCACCGGTACTTTTACTGAAAAAGACGGATAATTCCTATCGATTTTGTGTGGATTACCGGGCACTCAATGCAGTCATGGTGCCGGACCATTTTCCAATTCCGACAGCCGAAGAGTTATTTGATAAATTGGGAGGTGCTCAATATTTTACGAAATTGGATTTGAGGTCGGGGTATCACCAAATCAGGATGAATGACCGGGACATCTACAAGATGGCCTTCAGAACTCATGAGGGTCACTATGAATTCCGTGTGATGCCGTTCGGTTTGATGAATGCACCCTCCACTTTCCAGGCATGTATGATCCATTTATTTGTCGCTTATCTGCGTAAGTTTGTGATAGTTTTTTTTTATGATGTTCTGATCTATAGCCCTTCACTTTCGGCGCATGTGTCCCATCTAGAGGTGGTATTGTCTCTGTTGAAAGCTAGCGAGTTTTTTGTGAAGTTAAACAAATGTTCATTTGCCACAACCTCAATAGATTATTTGGGTCATATTATTACCAACGGATTTCTTAAGGTGGATGATAGCAAGATTGAGGCTATGCTAAATTGGCCGATTCCGAAGACAGTGAAACAATTGCGGGGTTTTCTGGGCCTGACTGGCTATTACCGGCGATTTATCAACAAATACTCAGATTTGGCTGCTCCACTTACGGATCTTCTCAAGAAAGAGGGGTTTGCGTGGACTTCTTTGGCAACCCAGGCTTTCGATGCATTGAAACAAGCTATGTGTTCGGCACCCATCCTGCGGCTTCCGGACTTCATGATTACATTCGTTGTCGAAACGGATGCATTGGGCACTGGAATTGGTGCCGTGCTCTTGCAATTAGAGCAGCCTGCGCCTTCTTCAGTAAGAAATAGGGACGCGCCGGTTGGCCGCGTCAACGTATCATAAAGAACTCTATGCTATTGTCGAAGCGGTTCAGAAATGGTGGCAGTATTTGTTGGGCCGAGAGTTCGTGATTCGGACGAACCAATGTAGTTTACGGGAATTATTGCAGCAAGTTATTCAAACGCCTGGCCAACAATTTTATGTGAGGAAGCTACTGGGCTTTCGGTTTCGTATCGAATATAAGCCGGGGGGCCTCGAATGTGGTGGCGGATGCTTTATCTCGCAAGGATGATGAATCAACTCCGGGGAGTTTGTTTACCTTCAGCTCTCATCCGACGGCTGATATTATGGCTGCCATTCGTGAGGCCAATGCCTCCGATGAGGATTTGCAGCATATGCATGAGGAGTGCGTGAAGGCAATTTGGCACCGCAGTTTACTGTTCAAGATGGCATGCTCTACTATGGCCGTCGTCTTTGTTTGGGGAAGGCGTCCCCATTGCGAGCCGACTTACTAAAGGAGTACCATGATACACCCATTGGGGGACATGTCGGGGTTCATCGAACATTTAAGAGGCTCGCTTCCGTGTTTTATTGGTCGGGTATGCGTGCGGATGTCCGGAGTCATATTGCTAAGTGCGTGGCCTGCCAATCTACAAAATTTTCCACACAGCCGCCATCTGGGCTCTTGCAACCTCTGGAAGTGCCGGTTAGAATTTGGGAAGATGTGAGCATGGACTTTATTACCGGGTTGCCTCCTTTCCGGGGGTTTTCGGTGATCTTTGTGGTGGTTGATAGGCTGACGAAATATGCGCATTTTGGACCGTTACCTGGGGATTTCGACGCTCATCGCGTTATTTATGGAGATGGTGGTGAAATTACGCGGGATTCCTTCTTCTATTGTATCCGATCGCGATCCGATTTTTACGAGCAAGTTTTGGAAGGCTCTGCACTCATTAAGTGGCACGTCTTTGAAGCTTAGTTCAGCTTTCCATCCCCAAACGGATGGCCAGACTGAGGTCCTGAATAGAGTTCTTGAGCAGTATTTGCGGGCGTTTTGTCATGATCAACCGGTGCGGTGGACGGTCTACTTGCCGTGGGCTGAATATTCCTTGAACACGAGCCATAATGCAAGTATTGGAATGACGCATTTTGAGGCGGTTTATGGTCGACCACCGCCTGACATATTACCGTACCGGCGGGCCGATTCAGAATTTGAAAAGAAATTTGGCCGTGTCAAGGGCACGCATGAAATCGACAGCTGATGCTAGGAGCCGTGAAGTGGAGTTTCAGGTGGGGCAGTTCGTCTTGCTAAAACTCCAATCGTATAGATAGCACTCGGTAGTTCGTCATCGTTCACAGAAGTTGGCTCGGAGGTATTTTGGCCCGTATGAAGTGTTGGAGAAGGTTAGGCCTATTGCTTATCGCCTGAAACTGCCGGAGTCTTCCCGGATTCATCCGGTGTTTCATGTGTCCCTGTTACGAAAATTTAAAGGTGACGAGAAGTTGGGGACGCCGGGCGAGTTATCGCCTGACCATTTGAGTGGTCGGATTCCTGCCCATCCGGTCGTTGTGCATGAAGTTCGTCGGGTGCTCCGCAATGGGGGTCTTCAAGAGCAATGGTTGATTCAGTGGTCTGATGGGTCGCTTGATGATGCGACTTAGGAGCCGGCGTCGCGTATTCGTCGCATGTTTCCTTCGCTGAACCTTGGGGACAAGGTTGTTCCTAATGGGGGTGGGAGTGATACGGTTAGAGATAATGGAGTTGAGGAAGAAGCAACCACCGGAGGGGTTCAAGAAGAAAGAGCTCCAGCAGGGATCAGAAGAAGTAGGCGAGAGAAGCACCCACCGAAGTGGCAACGTGATTATCACATGCCTAAAGCCAAGTCCTAATCCGAGTCGTTATTGATTAATTTCCTTTTACGTGCTTTCAGTAATTGCTATTTAGACCTTGTTATTTGGTTTTGCTTAGTTGTCCCTGGTTTATGGGAAACCTGGTATAAGTAGTTGTGGAACTTGTGACATTATTTTTCATTCAGAAAGAATAACAATCCTTCAACCCTAATCTCTGTTCTCTCTCTACGAGCTCAAGACGGCTCTAACGTCTCACTATGATCATTCTTATCAAATTGGCATATATTACTATGATATGATAAAATAACGAGCAAATTACATTTTTGGTCCCATAGGATTGGACGATTTGCAATTTTGATCCCACTGTTTTAAAAAGTGACAATTTTGGTCCCGTAGGTTTCAATTTGTGACAATTTTGGTCCCAACCGTTAAATGGCGGACGGAAACCGTTAAATGTGAGAAAAGTCAAACACAATGTTTGACAAAACAAAATCACAAACGCAGCCCTAGCCCAGTGGACGGGAGCCTCCCTTTTATGCACGAGGTCTAGGGTTCAAATTCCATTCAGCACCTTTTTGTGTTCAAATAATTATTTTGTTAAAATATAAATAAATTTTAATAATAATATAATATAAATATATTATTATGTTAAAATAAAGATATAATATATTATTATGTCAAAATATTATATATATAAAAGTATATATTAATCCTATTTTTTTCTAATCCTATTTTTATTTTATTTTTATTTTTCTTTCTCATATTTTGACGAAAGGGTTTGGCAAGTCATTATCAAATTTAATTATAGGAAAAATTACATCCAACTACATTTAAGTTTGGCCTAATTACAACTCAATCCCTATTCTTTGTGTATTTACCATGTAATCCCTAAACTTTACATTCCGTTTGAGGTCCCTAACGTCCATTAGGGTTCGTTAAGTTGATAGTTGTCCTTCAGAAATTTAAAAAAGAATAGGGATCGTTTTGTTATTAAAAAGAAACTGTAGGGATGTATTTGTAATAAATTCAGAGGCAATTTCTGAAGGACGGCTAACGAACTTAACGGAACCCTAACGAACGTCAGGGACCTCATACGAAATATAAAGTTTAGGGATTATATAGTAAATATACAAAGAATAGATATTGAATTGTAATTAGATAAAACCTGAAGATAGTTGAATGTAATTATTCCTTAATTATATGTGGCCTTTAATTCATATATAAATATATATATTTTATCAAGAACACACACTCACATACACATATACACACACTATCTTGTCATATTACCGGCAAACAATTGATGGAACAATTCTAATTTTGGTGCCATTTTTTTGGTGTATTGCACTTTTGGTGTGCATTTTTTGTGTAGTGCAACTTTGGTGTTTTCCGCTTTTAAGAAAAGCGGAATCACTGTTGGGAATAGTGATTCCGCTTTTTTGGAAAACGGATATAATACAAAAATTTATGAGTGTGTGTGTGTTGCAGCATAAATTTTTGCGTTAAATCCGTTTTTCGAAAAAGCGGAATCACTATTCCAAACAGTGATTCCGCTTTTCTTAAAAGCGGAAAACATCAAAGTTGCACTACACAAAAAATGCACACCAAAAGTGCAATACACCAAAAAAATGGCACCAAAATTAGAAAAAAACCAACAATTGATGGTATCCAGCTTGAAAGTTGAAACTCGCTCATTTCCACCTACCAAAATTGATTGGTTCTTTCACACGTTAATCACTCCTTTTTTCCCCCTATCTTTTGTCCCTTTTCAACGTCAGAAAATGGGACACTTTTCCAATAATGTAAATTAGTTTAATTATTAGCCAATTATTCCAACAGCTTAATAATCACAAGGGATAATTAAATTGTATTACCTTGAGGTTTACTATAATTACAAATAGGTCCCTATTCTTTATGTAATTACCATCAAGTTTCTATATTTTCATTTTCGTCTGAGGTCCATAATGGACGTTAGTGTGCCGTCAGGGCCAACAGTTGATCGGCCCAAAATACAGGGACTTATTTGTTATTGAGTAAACTACAGAGATCGTTTTGTTGATAAATTCAAACCTCAAGGACCTATGTGTAATAATGATTTAATATTCAGGGGTATTTCGGGCCGATCAACCGTTGACCCTGACGGCACACTAACGTCCGTTATGGATCTCAGACAGAAATGAAAGTATAGAAACTTGATGGTAATTACGCAAAGAATAGGGACCTATTTGTAATTATGGCAAACCTTAGTGTATTACAAAGTTAGGGGTGTTCACGGTTCGGTTCGGTTAACCGAACTTTCGGTTTTCGAAAAACCTAAACCGAAACCGAACCGAATGGTGTTCGGTTCGGTTCGGTTTTAACCGAACATTTTCGGTTCGGTTTCGGTTTTCGGCCGAAAAGCCGAAACTTTGATATTATTTTTTAAAAAAAAAATTTAATATAATTTAAAAAAAAATTGGAGTTGAGATTTTGTGAAAAATGTAAAAATTGCGATCAACCTAAATGACAAATAATTAAAATATATGGTATATATATATAATTATAATTATTATATATATAATTATTTATATATATATAAATATAATTATTATATATATACATATTTATGACAAATAATTAAAATATATGTATATATTAATCAAAATATATGATATATATATATATATATATATATAAAAAGAAAATGGCATTCGGTTTTCGGTTCGGTTCGGTTTAATCGTGAAACCGAACCGAAAAAACCGAAAAACCGAAAATCCAAAAGGGGCAAACCGAAAACCGAATCGAACACTCCTCGGTCGGTTCGGTTCAGTTCGTTGCTAAATCTGTTGCTAAAAAAATCGTTGCTAAAACAGTTGCTAATTTCCGTGGGTAGTAATTCGTTGCTATAAGTTCGTTGCTAATTCCGTTGATAATATCCGTTGCTAATAATTCGTTGCTAAATTCGTTGCTACAGATTAGCCACGAGGGTTATGGCAACGAAAAATTTTCGTTGCTAAATCCGTTGCTAATAGGGCCAAAATCCGTTGCTAAATCCGTTGCTATAGGGCGTTTTTCTGGTAGTGGTTTTTCGGTTTTCGGTTTTTATGAACACCCCTAATTACAATGTAATTTTCCCTAATCACAATATCAAAATAAGTCATATTGATAAACAGGAGCGGATAATTGAAAGATGGGAAAAAGTTTTAAGGGAGGTATGTGTAATTCCGAGACTGAAAAGGGGTAATTTATGTAATTCTCTGAAGTTGGAGATGAGGGCATCGTGCAGGTGTAGTTCCAGCAGCCAAATACTTGTGATGAGTCAAAAATTTTTTTGAGCTGAGGGTTAATTCAAAACCCTAAAACAAATCCCTTGAGATTGTTTGAACACATTTTTATCAAAATGGATTTCAAATCCACCATAATGATTCCCAAAACAACTTAAAATCGGATTTTGAACTACTTTCAAGAAGAAGCTCTACCTTTGAATACGAGCCAAATAAGTAAAAGAAACTTGATCGAATTCCCCGTACTTCTAAATGTCAAATTCTTTTCACTTCCGGTACTCACATGAAAACCGATTAAAACAACGCCTAAATGAAAAGTATTCCAAAAGCATGAGCTTTTACGGCTTCAACTTTTACTACGTACTACAATTTTTCCGGAAGCAGAAGTTTGTACAATTGCCTCCTAAATCTCAATGTTATACACGAAAAGCTGCAACTAACCCCATGCAGCAAATGATAAGGCACTGAAATATATACAGTGGCGGAGCCAGAGATTTTAGTTAGGGGGATCGATCAAAGCATAATATTAAAGAAAAAATAACAAGTGAAATTCAATTTTTTTTTTTTTTAGCCCATTAGTCTATTGATTGTGTATTTTTTTTTGGCCATTAGTCTTTGGGCTTACATATATATATATATATATATATTATTTTATTTTTTTCATCCCAATTATTATTAATTTATTATATTGACCCTCATTAGTATTAATTTTAATTTTTATGAGGGGGTCAATAATGAAAAACTCAAAAAAATTACATACACAATAACACAAATATATATACATATACATAATAATAAAAAAAAATATATATTTTGAGGGGGGGGGGGGGGGGGGGGGTCACTTGTACCCCTCAAATGAGTGTGCCTCCGCCAGTGAATATATAGTACCAAAAATGAACGGATAACATTGTTATTTCAATTTTTCTTTACTTATTTAAAGATAAAAGTTCATAAATTATAATGCATGAATACAAATTTTTTTTTTAAAAAAATTACCTCACGATAAGGTGTATCGTGTATGCACGAGTTTTATATTTATTTATTTATTAGTTCTTCTTTTAAATCTAATCATTTAAAATACATTGATAATTCAAACATTATAATGTAATAATCAATCATTATGGTACGGAAAGGAATACGCAAGAGGAAGGACCTTCGGGGGGGAACAAGAGCAACACGTTGGCATGGGGATTATGATATGCGTTAGCTTAATTATAATTATAATTATCAATTTTGTATTTAGGGTAATGTTTGGTAATATATGAATACTTATTTAGTTTTCGTTTGAGAGTTCTATTAGTAGGGATATTTTCTCTATTTATTGTAAGAGGTTGCATCAGAAACGTATCAATAACAAAATTATTAATTCCTTAAACCCTTTTCTCTCAAATCTCCTTCTCTTCTAAGTTTCTCCGGCCGGTCGATCTTACCGGGACCGGATTATCCCTTTGTCGCGATCACACATACGAGCACGAGACCATTCTAACGTCTCTTGAGATAACTAAGTTTATCATTGGTGTTTTCATTGACCTATCGCGATGTCAAAGACATTTAGTGAAGGTCGTTTCAAGGAGTTCCAACAACAGATCGATGTGTAGTTGCTATCCCACATGGAGGGTGATGCTTGAGGACCCCGTCCTAGATTGGTTTCGCTGGCGTCAATGCAACAAACTTTTAGATTCATGGCAAGATCTTGTCACCAAGTTCAAACTCCGCTTTGACCCACTGAATTATGTGGATTATTTCGGGTTGTTAGCGAAGGTGCAGCACATGAGATCGGAAACGGGATCAGTTTTGGATCATCAAATGGCCTTTGACAAAGTTTTGGTTAACATCACAGACGTTTCAGAGGAGAATTTATGGTCATTTTTTCATGCCGGCCCTAAGCCACACTTGCAACACGAGATTGTTTTATTGAAGCCACGAGATTGATTTATTGAAGTCAGATTCCTTATCGGCTTTTTTTTTTACCTTGGCAATAGAATTAGAGGCCAAGCACCACACTTGGGTATCATCCTTTATGCACCGCAACATTGGTGGTCCAACCACCATGCCGTAAGGCCCTTCGCCTCCAGTCGGGGCGCCTTATGTGCCGCCGTCCTCGATACCAATCTGCCCATTCGGCGTTTATCTCGTGAAGAGCGTTTAGAGCGCGATGCGAAGGGCTTGAATAAGGGCGTGTCGCCTGTTACATTGTCGACTGACCGCCTCCATGACAAGGCTCTATCATAGCCGGTAAAGGTCTACGAAGTCCGCACTGCGCTTTTTCCCGAAGAACAATGGTTAGTTAATTGGTCGAATGAGTTTCTTGATGATGCCATATGAGAACCGGCGAGCAACGTTCGATCGTTTTTTCCGGAATTACACCTTGAGGACAAGGTGATTTTTGATGGGCAATGGAGTGATATGGAAAGAAATACGCAAGAGGAAGGACCTTCAGAGGGAATAAGAGCACCACGTTGGCACGAGGATTATGATATGCGTTAGCTTAATTATAATTATAATTATCAGTTTTTATTTAGGGTAATGTTTAGTAATATATGAATACTTATTTTGTTTTCCTTTGAAAGTCCTATTAGTAGGGATATCTTCTCTATTTATTGTAAGGGGTTGCATCAGAAACGTATCAATAACAAAATTATCAATTCCCTAAACCCTTTTCTCTCAAATCTCCTTCTCTTCTAAGTTTTTCCGGCCTGTCGGTCTTACCGAATTAACCCTCTGTCGCGATCACACATACGAGCACAAGACCGCTCTAACGTCTCTTGAGATAACTAAGTTTATCACAGACACATGCATTATCAAAGGATACAAAAAAGAACAAGATATATAGACACAAAAACTAGTTTAAAATCCATATTATTATATAAAGTAAGAAAATTCTTTTCTAACAGTTCGTAAGAAACAGATTTTCATACAGATATTAGCCTACGTATTCTGTTTACCGATTTTCTTTTTCCTTTTCTTTTTTTTTTTTACTTAATTTATTTATAGTTGATTCTCAAGTTCTCAAAAATTATGTTTTTGCTACTTAATCTTTTGAATCTATTTTTGTCACCCATTACCAATTAGAAAAATAATTATAATAATTACTAACTAGATACAATATAATGCAACACTTAAATACACACACACACACACACACACACACAAATTGTATAAGAGAAAAAAAATATTAAGTTCAATATCATAAAAATATTAAAAAAAGATATCATCTTGGAATATTATAAAGTAATAGTTTTAGACTCTTGTAATCTGCAAAATAAATATTTTCTATAATATTGAAACTCTTCCTCATCATAACTTGTTCATTTTCTTACACTGTTTTTAGAGTCAAATTTCAATAATAACTCCTTTAGCTATATATCCATTTACCCAGATTATCCAACTTGATCCTTACCTGGACAATCAATTCTTTTTTCGGATTTAGGATTAGCCACCTTATGTTCTTTTTTATATACTTAATGGGCACTACAACAAAGTACATCTTTTTCATCACTTTTAATTCATTTATAAATTTTTTTTCGCTTTAATTATGAAAAACAAATTTTTTTGCATAAATGTTATAAAAATCATAAGTATCACTATATCATTCAAATTCCATACCTACACAAGGTGGAATTGATATCTCCTTTATTGGTGTAAGTAAATTATCATCTCAAATCTCAATGGTTTTACTATTTAAAGGTAAATCTTATATCTGGAAATTTAAATAAAGAAAATCAAAATTTTCAAATAGTATAAATATTTGTGAATGAGAAAATATACATAATGAAAAAATATGAATATATTATGATATAAAGTTATTTTATAATATAAAATTTAGTGTTCCAAATAATACCTGTTCACACAATAGGTTCGTTCTAGATATAAACCTTTCCAAAGAGAAAAAGAAAAAGGAAAAGAGAAGAAAAAGATACTGTGAACATTTTATTTTCTTTGGATTTCTTTGGATTTTTCACAAGAAAATTAATGATTGTATTTTTCATTTACGATTTTCTTCAACAAGTTTGCTAAGTTTTATAAGAATCAAAAATAAATTATTAAAAAAATAAAACCATTTATTTAAAATATTTTAATATTTAAGGTATCATTAAATAAAATTTTATTTTTACTTTTAAACCATTAATTTATTTTTTTAATTTTATACATAATTTTAATATACATAAAACTCTAGGGATTCTTCTCTTTGAATTCCTGATCTTTAATTTTCTCCCTTCGTTCACCCTTCCATTCATAAAGCAGAGCAGATAGTCTGGAAGGCTTTATCTTGGTACGCAAAATGATATTCAGGACTTAGGAAAGATTTTCTTGGTACTCAAAATGATATTCTTCTACTTCTCATTTTTTTCAAATTTTTTTGTCAATTATATATTTTTTCAAAACAAATGATATTGATATATGAGAAGTAGAAGAATATCATTTGTTTTGAAAAAGTACAAGGAGAATTCTCATCTCAAGCTCCTGAAGGTTGGGAGAACTTTTGAGAAGGCAAAGATCAACCAGATTCTCTTCTACGTCATTGAAATTAAGTGTATTGATAGAATAATAAGATCTAAACCAGCCGTAGGTAGTTTTCTGGGTATAGTTCTAGCAGCCAGATACTAGTGATAAGGTGAAAAAAATGAAATGATAAAGTTATAAGCTGAAAATTTAGTTTAGTTTGTTGATAGGTAGTTTGTTGATAAGACAGTTACAAGCTGAGATAAATATTAATATATTATACTCTGCACAAACAATTTGAATTCAAACTACTGATATAGTTTCAAAAGGGGAAATTATATAATATTGCCAAGTTTAGTGTATGAAAGGCAAAAATTTTATTCGTGGGGTTGGGGGGAATATATAATTTTGATAAACTTGTATATATAAAATTGTCAAATGCCCATCAACATGTAGGCTATGTTATTGATGGATTTCCGAGCTGAGTATTTCAAATCCGTTAGAGCAACTCATTAAGATTGTTTGAACAAATATTTTTATCATAATGGACTAAGTTTTTTCTAGAATCATTACAGTTGATACCCATAAAAAAACTTTCAATCCAAATATCAATTTTATTTTATGTATATGTAGACACACATAAATAGATGAGAATTCTCCTTGTACTTTTTGTGAAATGCACACAACACACATATAAATATATAAATATTGTAATGATATGGCTACGAATACTCCCTAATATTTGTTATAATTATGAAAAACGCCTCAGAGGTTATTCATAATAATTCCCTTGAACTGTTTTTTTCAATGATTTTTCAACTATGAGAACTTTCTTTTTTTTTTTTTTAAATTGATATAATTGACATTAAAGACAGAGTGACGGTATGAACACTTTTTTTTTTTTTCTAAAACCACAAAAGGCCAACCAAAATGCAGTAGCAAGTTTCAACAGAATTACAAAGCACTGAGTCTATCAAGTCTCCAGTAGCGCAAAAATTCCTTTATCTCCTACAAGAAAATGCTTCCAAAAGCGGCTCGGCACAGCCGTTGCCTACGGTTTTCTTGCCACCTCTCACAACAAATTTTGTTGACAACCACCCTCGGCCAACGACCTCATCACCGGGTGGATTGTTTCCAACCTAAACAATAACAACCACTAGTCCTTCTCAGCATCAATATCAGCCTGTTATTGTGTATTTGTCTCTTAACTTTTTCTTTTTTCTAATATACCCAAATAATAACGGCCGCTAGCCCTTTTCAACATCAACATTAGCCTGTTATTATGTATTTGTCTCGTAACCTTTTCTTTTTTCTCTCACATTATTTCATTTTTTATTATTTATTTTTATTCTTATTCCATATTTTTCTGATTTTTAAATAAATTTTAACATAATTTTTTTAAGTTAACACATAATTAAATGATAATAATTATATTATTTGCACACACAGTGTATGCATAAATTACTTGTATGTTATTATGTTTGTCATGTTGTTGTGGATCCATCTTTAAGTTTTCGGTATGCTTCTCCGGCTTCTCGTGTTGTCTGATAATCTTATACGATCTTGTGATATCAATGGCCGGCCCAGTGACAATTCAAATTAGATAAGATTTTCTTTAGCTTGCTTTCATGAAGTTTATTGTCCAATTTTAAATTGCAAACGGGATAAGATTTTGTGTAGCTTGGTTTTTAAGGAATGTTGTTCTATTATGCTATGCCAATAGAGAGCCAAGGGAAAAAAAAAAAAAAAAAAAAGCAAAATTGCATATTTTGATTATTTAGAGCAACAAAGAAGATTAGTCATGGGTTCTGATTCTTTTGAACGTTGAGCAGGTGGAATTGTTTGTTGGGTGGAGGGCTTATCTTCTTGAGACTCTCTGTCATTCCGTCTTCTATTGTCTTTCATGAGTAACACGATAATTTTCAAGGTGGTCATTAAATCAATACACGCCACTATATGGTGATCAAATAGTCTGCATTGTCGTAATGTTTGGTACTATTATATTTCAATGCTTTATGACGCGTTGCATGGGGCTAGACTGGCTAGGATTGTCGAATAGTAGGATCAAAAAAATTTAACTCTGGATAAAAAAAATATATTATTGAAAAAAAAAAAAATAAAACACTTTATATAAAATATTCTTTAAAGTATTTTAATATTTAAGGTATCATTAAATAAAAATTTATTTTTAATTTTGAACCATTAATTTCTTTTTTTAATTTTATACATAATTTTAATATACATAAACCTCTAGGGATTCTTCTCTTTGAATTCTCGATCTTTAATTTTCTCCCTTCGTTCACCCTTCCATTCATGAAGAAGATAGTCTGGAAGGCTTTATTCGGGACTTAGGAAATTTTTTCTTGGTACTCAAAATGATATTCTTCTACTTCCCATTTTTCCAATATTTTCTGTAAATTATATATATTTTCAAAACAAATGATATTGATTTATGGCATTGACCTCATATTATAGTGCCCTGAGTGGTGGGCTACCACATCCCACGCACCTAAACCCGGACCCATATATGAAATGGAAGTCCGTACATGAGTCCAAGTCTAAGCGAATAGGGAGCTACACACACACACACACTAGGCTAAGCGAAGCTAAACACGGACAGAGCGTGCAAAATAAATAAACAAAGTGCGAAAGCAACATACAGGATCCATATAAGAGCCCAATACGAGCCTACAATAATATATACATGGCCAACACGGTCCAAAAATACATCAAGTAATATCAAATTCTCTAAATATACAATCTATAATCATATACAAGTCCAAAAGTATCCAAAAGGTGTAAGTATGAATGCAGACTCGACTTAAACATGTAAGCGCGACTCGACGATGACGTACTTCCCCGCCTAACTCGAGCAAACTCTGTAGCTAAAAGTGTTAAAAGAGAGGGTTAGTCTAAACTCGACTGAGTGAGGGGGCTAACGCACACCCACACCTGTATACGTATAGAGCAAAGCACATAATGCGTTTACTTTAGCTATGCATGTATGAGAACTCCCCTAATCCTGATGACTTTAGGACTCTACCACTTAGGTGAAATGGTTCATGAAACGAGCCCTATATCACATAAGTCATGATTAGTAAAATACTCCAAGTCGATGCGTCCTACAGACAATGGGAGTGTCAACCTGACTCCTCTAAGGCTTGCTTGTGGTATCACACCCTTAAGAAGGATCACCTTGTTTCATGGAGGTGCAAAGTGTATAGTTGATACGTGCGTGATACATGAGGGTGCTTACTTCCATAAGTAAGTTCACTGAGGTGCCCCGTGTGAGAAGATTCCTAAATGGGAAAGGAAGTTTCTATTTCAGGAAATGGAAACTTCCAGATTAGGAAATATCTCACGAGTCATTGATGTGATTAATTGATCCTTAGACTTGAGGTTCCATGTCACTTTATGAGTTAACTCTGTAGTCTTAGGTATAAGCTTTAAAGGGTGTCGCCTTAGACAACTGATTCAAGGCTTATGGTGGGGCTACACAAGTGACTCATGAAAGTGAATGAGAATCAAGAAAGGACCTACACTTGCATTTGCAAGGTGATCTCTTATTGTGTAAGTCATTCATATACCATATGGAGTCCTTGGCCAAGGCAGTAGATCAAGACATCAAGAAAAGGGTTTCTTGGATTGAGATTGTAACACCCCAAGCGATGGGGCATCACACCCCCGCACTATGACCCGACACGTGTACGAAATGGAGAGTCCGTACACGTACTAAGTCACAATGAACGGGTGACAAACGAAAAACGCACCCACTGGCTAGGCGGTATCTAACCCTGTACAAGTGAAAGAATGCAAAACATAACAGCGGAAGCAATACAAAATGGAAACTTTCAAAAAATTAAATCAGCAATCATAAATTCATATATCCAGAAAGTGAAACAACATCAACCTAAACGGGTTCAACTAAACAAGGCAACCTGTCCTAGCTTGTCCCGAATAACTATACAACAAAACGGGTTCAACTGGCCCTAGAAACCTGTCCCGATCAAACATATAATCAAACGGGTTCGACTAATCCAAGTATCTGTCCTAACCTGTCCCGGATTCTAAACATTTAAATCATAAATGCAACCTGCACGAAACACATCTTATACAAAATTTACAAACATATTTCAAAAAAATTGCTTAACAAACTAAACGAACAGACACAAACATGACAGACATGACACACTACCGTCTAGCACGAACTCCAACGCGAACCCAAACCAAAACCTGCACACTAGAAACATAAACGGGGAGGGGTCAGTCCAAAGACTGAGCGAGGGGTTAACACACGCATGCTATACATATATATAGAGCACAGCACAAAGTAGAAGCAATATTCGTGAACCCGGGGGTTAGTTTTTGCACGCCAAAATATTTTCCCATGATAGTATACTTATAGGGGCATAAAACCAAACAAACAAATCTTAACTCAAACGTTCTTAAAACATAAGTTCAGATTCATGCAGACTTAACACACATATCAGAGCATATCTTATTAGTTTAAAAGTATATCCATTTTTATCTTAATTTAAGAATCTACCCCCGTTTCACGAACTTATGACAGACGGACAGACAGAACACACTTACTCATATCAGAACAAAACTCATAAAACAATCCCACCTGCACACCATGGGGGAAGAGAGGTGCCCCTCTCAACCCACCACAGAACGAAACATGTGAACCGGAGGATCCCGCCCGGTTCCTTCGACGGCCATGCCAAAATGCGCTCCGTCGGCATAGGAGAACTAAGTCTCCCGTTGGTGGAGAAGTGCATAGGGGTCATAACCGGCGACCCCATGGTCGTCCCGGGTCTCCCTTACCCACAATCTCCGGGGCCCATCACACAGATAAACAGACATATATCGAAAACTTAACTTGCCACACACAGACAGACAGACATATCTCATGCATATCGTGCTTATCATATCACACGTACATATCACACACACTGACCTCGGAATCATAACAGAACTGAGACAAAGCATACATAGGCTCATACATAGCATTTCGTATTTTCAAATCAAATCATATGACAAAACCAGCAAAATACGTACTTCATACATATCTACATATACATAAGGCTTATAAACCTCATGCATTCGAAAACGAGCACGTTGCAATAGGGTATAACTATATCCTAACCTCACCTGGTACCAAACACATCCGAACACAAAGCAGAAGGTCTACCTCGGAACCTGCACGACTCACTTGTCACCACCCCGGGTGCACCTGAACCAACTGAACACACAAACACAACACAGGGCTCAGACTCAACTTAGACAACCACACAGAGACGCACGGCAATGTTCAAGCACTTACGAAATGCGATCACATAAGCAGAGTTTACATATTACATTTCATACAAATTCACACGTATTACAAAACTAAACAAATCATGATAGCATGCTTCGAGTTTTAAATAAATCCCACGAAGTTTCATATCAAATTCCAATCATACTAAGTTCATATAATTCCTACGTAACATGCCCAATTCATACGTTACATAATGGATTCAATTATCAAGGTTGAACTAATTAAATCAAACAAATTCATCTTGTTTCAAAAATTACACAAACACCCCCTCTAATCTAATCAATTAGCATAAATTTAATAAATCGGGATTCAATTTACAAATTACAAAGTCCATACTTATCATATTTCATATCATACATGATTTCATACACATAGGAGTACATTCCGATCGGCGATTCAAGTAATTAGCAATTAAAATAATTAATTCCGAATATTAAAGTTATACAAAATAAATCACAACAAATCAACCAAACATCCGATTGACGAACAGAAAGTGGAGTTGGACTCACCACGACGAAAGGAACTCGCTGTACGAAGCGCATCGGAACGCCACCTCCGGAACCCACCGGACCGCCACGTGCAGCAGCTGGACCACCACCTCCGGTGGTCGGAAAATTCCCCGGAAGGACAGAAACGTACGCCTAGGCCTGCTTGACAAAAGCCCTCAACCAATTTCAGAAAATACCAAGCACACCGGATTTCATTGACGAAAAACCGAACTAAATTCCAAGGACGAAAACTAAAATTAAATTCAAACCGCAAAACGAAAACGAAATCCAAACATACCGTTGGAAAGCCCGTAACGAGCCCTATAAAAGCCCCAAAGCCAAACCCCAGAAAAGTCACCGAAAAATCAGACCGCCGGTCCAGAGCCGGTCCGCCACTGGTTCGCCGCCGCCGGCCGGTTCTCGAGTCGAGGCCAACGCCATCCGCTATATTCCATTATTCTGAGCAACTTCCGTGAAGGAACCACCACCAAAACCGGCCGAAAAAAGGTCCCAAACCGCCACCGAAAGTCCGCCGGTGCGCCACTCACCGGTTCAGCCATCTCCGCCGTGATTCGCTCAAAAAGGAGGCCGGAAATGAGTTCAGGGGGTTGAAATATGTTGGAAACCACCAAGGCTCGTCGAAAAACGCCATCGGAAGGCGGCGAAACTTGCCGCTACAGTAACCGCATCGTCGAGACTATCGAAATTGACTATTCATTTGTCGAATTCCGTCAAGAAACGGGCAAGTTTGGGTAGTGTATATTTTCACACCTTGGGTGTGTGTAAATCACGTAGAGAGAGAGAGCGGGAGAAGAGAGAGAGAGAGAGCTGCTGATTCGTTTGCTCGAAAACCGAGGATTCGGGTGTTTTATCCCCGGGTCCTCGCGGGCAAAACGAACGGTAGAAAGGGCAAACGGAGTCAGAATGGGGCAAACTAAGAGTCTACGGACTCGTTTCGATGCCCCGAACGCGTTGAAGGGGTCAAAGGGGTCAAAATCTCGATCGAACGAGCAGTGACCGAGAAACCCCTAAAAAGAGAAAATTACAAAGGGGCCCCTAAACTCTAAAAGAGTTCATAATAGGGCCACGAAAATATAAATTCACATAATTAAACACATTAAAGGGTTGGAACGTGGCGTACCTTATAAATCGGACGAACGGGATGTTACAGAGATCGAATGGATATGAAATGCACTTAGCTTTAAGACCAGATTATTAGGGTTCTGATTATTCCCTTACCCTAGATCATGGTTGAGAGATAGTAAGTAGGAGGATTGTATCTCACATGAATCAATGACTTAAAGGTTCTGTCGAATCTAGACATTCCAATTCAGCTAGGGGTTAAACACCTGTTGCTAGACTATGGTCATTTGATCTGTGGACTGATTAATTAATTAGTGAATTAATTAATTAGGGTAACTGCTAATTGAATTGAGAACCTAGAGGGTCACACACAACAACTTGGTTACATGAGTTGGGGCTTTGAAATGAGTAAACGAGTTAATCGAGCCAAAAGGGTTCCACACGTGTGAATCACACGTGTAGGTCACGTGAGTGGCACGTGTCCTTGGGATACGTGTATAATATTATATGATTAAATAATTAATGTGTAAATTATTTAATAGATTTGATTTAATTTTGAATTAAAAAGAAAGTCTTATTTTGGAGAAATTAATCTATTTAATTAATTATGAATTAATTAATTAGATAAATAAGTTATTTATTTATTAATAAATAAAGTATAATATTATCCAAAGGGAGTTTGGATATTTTTAGCTCTCTTAAAAGTTGATTTGAATTAGAGTACAAAGTTAGAGTTTAAAATTACTTGATGATCAAGTAATAAGAGAGAGGGCCCAAATCCTTAGTCCATAAGGACTAGGATCGGCCGCCCCTCTCCTATATATAGAGGAGCTCGAGCTTCCCTTAGGGCTGATCGATTTTCTTTTGGTTCATGTGTTGAACAACATCCTTTCTCCAAGAACAAATAAACCCTAGGTTAAGCCTAAACACTAACTAGAGAACTAGCATCCTTACTAGCTAGATTGTAGTCAAGTTGGTGGACTATCTCTAGAGAGCTTCAAGTTATAAGTTTTGAAGATTCGAGCTTTACCAAGGAGAGGGGATCAAGCCGCGAGAAGAGCGTTCTTGGGTGGTTTGAAACGCTTCAAGAAAGATTATTGAAAAGTAAATTTCTAATCTCTACGAATTTGGATTCATGATTACGAGTTTCGATCCTTTTGTTGGAAAATTTTTAAATTTCCGCTGCTTTCTGATTGCTGTTTTCCAACAATTATTCCATTTGAGAATGAGGGAAGGTTCAAGTGTCCATGAATATGGACTCAAGTTTCTCTCCCTTACTGAGAAACTTGCTTCTATGGACATGCCGCTGAAAGATGAGCTTTCAGTGGACTTGTTGCTAGCCTCGCTCCCACCATCATTCAACCCATTTTTCCTTAACTTGAATATGAATCATGTCGGTGCTACTGTAGCTGAGCTGATTAGTCAGCTTGTGACTGCTGAAAGCACGATCAAGAAGGACAATAAGGTTCTGATGGTGAATGCTCCATCTTCCTCTTCTGGGCCTTCTAAAGGTAAGGGCAAGAAAGCCTAAAAGAAGAAGAAGAAACCCCTTGGGCCCATTGGTGGCATTTCGAAGGGGAAGGCCCAAAAGAAGAAGCGTGATCAGAAAGAGGATGTTTGATTCCATTGTGGCAAAGCGGGATATTGGAGGAGAAACTCCCCAGAGTACAAGGCTACTCTAAAGAAAGGTGTGCTTCTCGTTGAAGTAAATCTTTCTATTAATTCTAGTTCTTGGGTACTTGATACCGGTTGTGGAACTCATATCTGTAATGATGTACAGATGCTAAATGAAGTCCAACAACTCAGAGAAGGAGAATGTATCTTGAAGATCGGCGATGGCTCAAATGTTGAAGCCCGAGCTTTAGGCACAATTAGATTAGATTTAGGTAGTTTTGAGTTAGTTTTAAATAAAGTCCTTTATGTACCGAGCATTATTCGTAATATAATTTCAGTTCCAATTTTAGATTGTGAAGGTTATGAAACTTATATTAAGAATGGTAAGTACTTTAGCAAACGGAACAACTCTTCCGTTCACATCGGTACTCTAAGTAATGGACTTTATCTAACTCAAAATATCAATATTATGAATATACAACGAGAAACTAAATGTAAGACAGATGACAAAGTTTCAGCTCCCTTATGGCACGCTAGATTAGGACATATCTCCAAGAACAGAATTAGCAAGATAAACACTTTAGAATCATTCTCTAAAAATGATCTCAAAGAGTTAACTTCTTGCGAATCCTGTCTCAAAGGAAAAATGTCCAAAGTTCATTTTAAAGGAACTGTGGAACATGCCACTAAGGTCTTGGATTTGATCCATTCTGATGTTTGTGGACCGCTTAGTGTAAGTACAAGAAACAATCATCAGTATTTCATAACCTTTACCGATGACTTTAGTTGGTATGGTTATGTATTCTTAATGAAGTATAAATCTGAAGTTTTTGAGAAATTCCTAGAAGTTCAAAAAGGAGGTTGAGAACCAAACTGGTCACAAGATCAAAGCACTTCGATCTGATCGAGGAGGCGAGTATCTTAGTGAAGAATTCCTTAATCATCTCAAAGATAATGGGATTATCTCTCAGTGGACACCTCCGGGAACTTCTCAACTCAATAGAGTTTCTGAGAGAAGGAATCGAACTCTACTCGATATGGTTCATTCCATGATGAGTTTCACTGACTTACCACCTTATTTCTGGGGTTATGCCCTAGAAAGTACAGCAAAAATTTTGAATCTAGTTCCCTCTAAGTCATTCCCTAAAACGCCCTACGAAATGTGGCATGGTAAAATCCCTAGTTATTCTTACTTAAGAATTTGGGGTTGTCCTACTTACGTGAAGAGGACAGTAGGAGATAAGTTAGAATCTAGTTCTATCTTATGCTACTTTGTAGGTTATCCTAAGGAATCCATAGGATACTACTTCTATGATCCATCTGAGCAAAAGGTGTTTGTTTCCAGAAATGTTACTTTTCTTGAGGAACAGTTCCTTAAAGAAAAGAAAGGCAAGATCATAGAATTAGAGGAAGTACAAAGTGACCCCACGCCACCCACTGAAGAAACATCTCCTTCTGATCAACCACAACCAATCACGAATTTCGATACACACGTAAATCCTCCTCTAAGGCGTTCTGAATGCGCTCCTAGACAGCCAGAGAGACGGTATGGATTCTTCCATGAGATCTCTCAAAAGGATAATGATCCTCTAACATATGAGGAAGCACTTTCAGATTCTGACTCTGAACAGTGGATAGAAGCCATGAAATCCGAAATGGATTCCATGAACTCCAACCAAGTTTGGACCTTGGTAGATTTGCCTGATGGGGTCAAACCCATAGATTGCAAATGGATCTTTAAGAGAAAGCTTGGAGTTGATGGAAGCATTGCAGCCTACAAATCAAGACTGGTTGCAAAAGGATTCACTCAAAGACTCGGCGTGGACTTTGATGAAACTTTTTCACCAGTTGCAATGCAAAAGTCTATTCGGATCAAGCTTGCTATTGCTGCATATTATGACTATGAGATATGGCAAATGGATGTGAAAACTGCCTTTCTCAATGGTGACATTGATAAAGACATTTATATGGAGCAACCCATAGGTTTCACATTCAGTGGGAGTGAGCAAAAGGTTTGCAAACTCCAAAGATCAATCTATTTATTGAAACAGGCTTCTAGGAATTGGAACATTTGATTTGATGAATCAGTCAAAGCATTTGGCTTCATTCAAACTTTGAATGAATCATGTGTGTATAGAAAGGAATTGGAGACCTCAGTACAATTCTTAGTTCTTTATGTTGATGACATCCTTCTTATTGGGAATTCGAAGCATGACATGAAAGTAACTAAGTTATGGTTATCGAACCAATTCGAGGTGAAAGATCTTGGTGATGCGTCCTATATCCTTGGAATTAAAATCTATCGAGATAGATCTAGAAGGTTAATAGGACTATCACAGTCGATGTACATTGACAAAGTATTGAAGAGATTCAATATGGAGCCAGTTAAGGTTAAAACCTTCCTATGAGTGTAGGAACATGTCTTTCTAAGAAGATGTGTCCTAAGACTAACCTTGAGAAGGAAAGAATGACTCATACACCTTATGCATCAGCAATAGGTAGCATAATATATGCAATGTTATGTACTCGACCGGATGTGGCTTATGCACTTAGTGTAATAAGTCGTTTCCAATCTGACCCGGGAGATGGTCACTGGGCTGCCGTGAAGAATATTCTTAAGTACTTGAAAAGTACTAAAGATTTATTCATAGTTTACGGAGGTCAGAAAGATCTTACTGTCGAAGGATACTGCGATGCAAGCTTTGCATCTGACCTAGATGATTTTAAGTCAATTTCAAGATATATTTTCTGCCTAAACGGCGGAGCAGTGGGTTGGAAGAATTCCAAGCGAACGACCACTGCAGATTGACCACTGAGGCCGAATACTTAGCTGCGAATGATGTAGCTAAGGAAGGTGTTTGGATTAGAAACTTCATTCAAGAGTTGAATGTTGTTCCTAGCATGAAAGACCCCATTACTATGTTTTATGACAACACTGGGGCGGTTGCTCAAGCAAGAGAACCAAGATCTCACCAACGGACCAAGCACATTATGAGAAAGTATCACCTAATCCGTGATATCATCAAAAGAGGAGATATGCAAATTGAGAGGGTCGTATCAGCAGAGAACGTGGCAGATCCACTTACTAAACCCCTTAGTCGAGAAGCTTTCGAAGGTCATCTTAAGAAGATGGGACATAGAGTAGCTTTAGAATGGCTTTGACGGGCAAGTGGGAGATTGTTAGGAATAGTGCCCTAGAAAGCCGATTGTATATCCGCTTTGTACTTTTCCTTATTGTGATCACAGACAATCTTTGAATAAAATAACGAATTGAGGCAACACTTCTTTATATGCTCTTGTTTGGTATGCATTTACTTTAGTTGTGCATGTATGAGAACTCCCCTAATCCTGATGACTTTAGGACTCTACCATTTAGGTGAAATGGTTCATGAAACGAGCCCTATATCACATAAGTCATGATTAGTAAAATACTCCAAGCCGATGAGTCCTACAGACAGTGGGAGTGCCAACCTGACTCCTTTAAGGCTTGCTTGTGGGATCACGCCCTTAAGAAGGACCACCTTGTTTCATGGAGGTGCAAAGTGTATAGTTGATACGTGTGTGATACATGAGGGTGCTTACTTCCATAAGTAAGTTCACTGAGGTGCCCCATGTGAGAACATTCATAAATGGGAAAGGAAGTTTCTATTTCAGGAAATGGAAACTTCCAGATTAGGAAATATCTCACGAGTCATTGATGTGATTAATTGATCCTTAGACTTAAGGTTCCATGTCACTTTATGAGCTAACTCTGTAGTCTTAGGTATAAGCTTTACCTTAGACAACTGATTCAAGGCTTATCCTAGGGCTACACAAGTAACTCATGAAAGTGAATGAGAATCAAGAAAGGACCTACACTTGCATTTGCAAGGTGATCTCTTATTGTGTAAGTCATTCATATGCCATATGGAGTCCTTGGCCAAGACAGTAGATCAAGACATCAAAAAAAGGGTTTCTTGGATTGAGATCAAATGGATATGAAATGCACTTAGCTTTAAGACCAGATTATTGGGGTTCTGATTATTCCCTTGCCCTAGATCTTGGTTGAGAGATAGTAAGTAGGAGGATTGTATCTCACATGAATCAATGACTTAAAGGTTCTGTCAAATCGAGACATTCCAATTCAGCTAGGGGTTAAACACCTGTTGCTAGACTATGGTCGTTTAATCTGTGGACTAATTAATTAATTAGTGAATTAATTAATTAGGGTCACTGCTAATTGAATTGAGAACCTAGAGGGTCACACACAACAACTTAGTTACATGAGTTGGGGCTTTGAAATGATTAAACGAGTTAATCGAGCCAAAAGGGTTCCACACGTGTGAATCACACGTGTGGGTCATGTGAGTGGCACGTGTCATTGGGACACGTGTCTCACACGTGTATAATATTATGTGATTAAATAATTAATATGTTAATTATTTAATAGACTTTGGTTTAATTTTGAATTAAAAAGAAAGTCTTATTTTGGAGAAAAATAATCTATTTAATTAATTACGAATTAATTAATTAGATAAATAAGTTATTTATTTATTAATAAATAAAGTATAATATTATCCAAAAGGAGTTTGGATATTTTTAGCTCTCTTAAAATTTGATTTGAATTAGAATTCAAAGTCAAAGTTTGGAATTACTTGATGATCAAGTAATAAGAGAGAGAGGGACAAAATCCTTAGTCCAATAGGACTAGGTTCGGCCGCCCCTCTCTATATTATATATAGGGGAGCTCGAGCTTCCCTTAGAGGGTAATTGAGGAATTCTTTTGGTTTATGTGTTGAACACCATCCTTTCTCCAAGATAAAATAAACCCTAGGTTAAGCCTAAACACTAACTAGAGAACTAGCATCCTTACTAGTTAGATTGTAGTCAAGTTGGTGGACTATCTCTAGAGAGCTTCAAGTTAGAAGTTTTGAAGATTCGAGTTTTACCAAGGAGAAGGGATCAAGCCGCGAGAAGAGCGTTCTTGGGTGGCTTGAAACGCTTCAAGGAAGATTATTGAAAAGTAAGTTTCTAATCTCTACGAATTCGGATTCACAATTGCAAGTTTTGATCCTTTTGTTGGAAAATTTTTTAATTTCCGCTGCTTTTTGATTCCTGTTTTCCAACACTCCACACCCCGTGTCTCCCCAAAAGAACAAACTAAGCCACGATCGTGGCTCAGTACAGAGGTTCGAGAGAACCAGGGTGACACGGTCATGTCTCCCTCCACGCCTAAACTGAGACACGGCCGTGTCTCAGTACAAACAGCCCACCCACGGCCAGACACGGGCGTGTCTCCCCTTCGTCTCCAAACTCCGAGGAACAGACATGGTGGGCAAAAGAGAGAGGAAAAGATGGCAAACATAGAAACCACAGCAACCCAAGCTCAAAACACCCCAAAACTCATACCACAAGTCATATACAACAAGTAGAACACATATTCACAAGTAAGAGCTCACGAAACAAGCTTAAACACATCAAATCTCAAATTTGACACTATTCATCAATTCATAAAAAGCATGCATGGATTTGGGTAAAATAAACAAAATACAATCGGAAGGAAACAAAGTACTCAAAGAGAGAAACACACTGATTACCTTGGATCGTTGATCGGGCGAGCGAGAAAGTCGAAACTCGAGCTCAAAGTTCGGGAATAAATAGTGCCAATTATTCTCTTCTCTTCCCGTTTGTACCGATGGAGATTTAAATGAAGGAGAGGGGTTAGTTCGGTCCATATAAGGCTAAGAAAACTAGTTCGGTTCGATTCACGATGGGCTTCGTTTAAACGGTTAGGAATTAAAATGGTAGAAAGGTCAAACGACTTCAGACAAAGGCGAGGCTAGTTCCATCGGACCCGAATCATCGAAACAAATCCAATGGTAGGGTCGGAATTTGAATTCGAATCCCCGAGCTCAAAATAGCCAAGAACGGCTTAAACGCCCTAATTGCAATTAGGTCCCTAATCTTCAAATAAATAGACTTTCGAGTCCAAACACTTAATAAACAAGTTCTAAGGCAAAGAATAACTTGAAATAGAAATCATATTGGCACGTTAGGCATGCAACATCACATATTCGGAATTAAAACAATTAAATTACGTAATAAAACCCATTCGTGACGTCATACTTGGATTGCCAAGAAGACGGGGTGTCACATGAATTATGTGTTATGATCATTGTATTAAGTTTACAGATTGATTTGATATGATATATGCAAGATATGATCTTGTATGCTCTAAGTGCTACATGTGGTGATTCTTTGTATCTATTGCATTCTTTAAGTGTTTTGAACTTGTATATGCTTTTAATATGATGTGATTTGACGTATTATGTGTTTGTTTAATGTGTTGAATGTTTGATTTAAGTGTCGTTTATGTGATAATGTGGTAATTGTTTATATTTTGCCTAAGTGTTAAACGTTGTGACTTGCATTTGCATCATTCGCATTCATATGCATTTGTCGAGCGTTTATATGGTTCATTATGAGTCTAAGAATATCCCATCGGTGGCACGTGCATGCATTTTGAGCGTTTATATGGTTCATTTTGAGCGTTTCACCATTGGTGGCACGTGCATGCATTGAAATTGATCTCTTGCAGCCCCTTAAACAGCGTTTGAGTTTAACATTCTTTGGTGAAACGCGAATTATCGCTGATTTACGAAAGAGTCCCTTCTTATTGTCAGAATTGCTCACATATTGGGCATAGTCACAACGATTGTCATGAAAATTTGGGGGTAACAGATAAAATAGAGGATGAAGTAGGCCTCGTCGATACAGATAGCGAGCGTGTGGGTGTAAACTCTGATGATGCTAGGGTTCCTGTAGAAAAACCTATCCATGCCAATGTGGAGACACAACAAGGCCTATCCAGCAAGGAGGTTGGGCCAATTTTGGCTTGGGTTCCGAAAAACTCAATGTTAAATTCTCAGCAACCCATTAACTTGGAATGCATGCAGGCGCAGCCCACTAAAAAGCAACAACCTAGGTTGTAAACCTAGTCCGCTAATGTTTCTTACAAAAATTTTGTGGCCATCATCCAGTCCAGCAACATGATGCAGCTTCCAAACAAGTCGGCGTTAAATGTCGGAACGCCTCCTTTTCTTGGTCCCACAGTTTCACTGCCGTCAACGGGTCAAACCCCACCATCCACGGCTTTCTCTGTGGTACAGGAGTCAGCTTTATCTCGGGATTTGTGTAAGCTCCGTGAGTTTCGCGAGATAGAAAAGTAAGAAAAATTGGAAACTGAGGCGCGGAATCTAGCAAATCAACAATTAGAAGCTGAACTTTTAAGTCAAGGGTCTGGAAAACATATAGCTAAAGAGGAGTCTTTGGATGAGGAAGAAGTAAACAGAAAATGGATTGCCGACATTGATGCCATTGTTGACGAAATTGTGGACCGAGCTTTCCCGGTGAACAAGAAAAAGAATAAAAAGAGAAATCGATCAAAATTTACACAGGAAATGTGCACTTCAGAATTGTGTTCAGAGTCCGCCTGAGCAAACTCTAGAAGAACCAGAACCAAAGCTCAAGTCAGTTATTGGAGTCGTATTTAGAGATGGATTAGAGCAGTCGGTGGTGAACTGTGTCTTTAATCAGTCCTTACAAGGTAAGGATGGTTTTCCACAAGAAGTGGAGGAAGATGATCAATAGACATTCAAACAGAAAGCTCTCTTCAGATGTTCAAATTCTATTGGTAAAAATATTATTTTCAAAAGATAATAGTGGAAATTCTAAGTTTTTGAAGAGATCTTTATTTGGGGAGCTCGTTGCCCTGAACTGCCTTTATTTTACGATAATAGAGAGGATCTTGATATCGAGAATCTTGATGAGGATAATTTTGGTATAAGTGATCTTTTGTATGGGGAGTAATACTTCCCTTTTACTTTTCTAGACTTTAGGTTGAACTTATTCGTTTAAAAAAAAAAATCAAAAAATTAAAAAAAAAAAAACTATGAGAACTTTTTTTTTTAATTAATAATCACTGTGGGGAGTATTGATGGTTCCCACCAAGGCACCAACTCGCCTACACATCTTTGAGTAAAATTGGGTACAAATTTGAAATATTTGAAAGGAAGTAATAATCCTCAGTAATGACATGACGATAAGTTCTATTATGAGATAGTTGTCACCTTGTGAAGTTCTTATTAATGAGAAATTGAAAACTATAAATATAGAGATTTGAAAATGAGACGTTTAATTAAATTAGTCGAATAAAGTATAAACGGTCGAAATATGACACTTAATTATACGATCCACTATGATTTCACAAGGTATCTCATAATGTGGCAATTGAACATTTTAGCGTCAAAAAATAATTAATGGTTAAAAGTACTTTTTCCCAATTATTTCTCACTTCAACTTTCTGTTTTTACCTATTTTCTTATAATAAATTAATTTCTTTGTATTTTTTCTTCTAAAACCTATTTACAACGAATTAAGTCTACTCAAATTTTCATATGTTAGTTCATATTCAACTTTATATATTGGTTTTGTATCTAAAATCTCCAATTCATCTTCGTCACACTCGAATTTGTCTTCATCACATATAAGTTAGCTTTTGCGACGGATCGTATTTTTGTCACATTTTTTTCTTGCAATAATGTCTAAATTTGTCATTATAGTGCAACTTTATGTACCCAGAAAAGGAAAAAAATCATAAATCATCACCAAAAGTTAGTATTTTGGTAGTGAGATATATATATAACAAAACATCTAAATCAACTTCAACTTACTCACCTTTTCCACTTCACTCAGTATCATTAATATGAGAGGCATAGTCCTGAGAAAAAGGGACACCAGATAGACACCTTGGTACAAATTTGGAACTCCCTTTCTTGGAGATGCTCCAATAATTTAGTTTGGACAGAAGAAGGGACACGAGATAGACGTCTGCGTTCAAGTTTGTAACTCTCCACTCTTGAAGGTGCTCCAACAACTTAATTTGCACAAAAGCTAACCTTTTATCTCCGTGTTTTAACGAAAAATAAATAAAATGACAGGTAACATTTCCCATCTCAAATAAAATATTTTATCAAGAACACGCATACACACACTATCCTGTCATATTACCAGCAAACAATTGAAGGTACATAGAACTTAACTCCCATGCTAACATTCACTGCAGACTTGTGGTTATCTCATTTCCACCTACCAAAAGTGATTGGTTTTTACTTTTTACACACAATAACCACTCCTTTTTCCTTTCTTTTGCCCCTTTTCAACATCAGAAGGGGCACTTTACCAATAATGCAAAGTTGAATTATTATTCAATTATTCCAACAACTTACGGGTCCAAATAAATAATTTCAGCAAACATAGAAGCTCGTCTGAAGCGCAGTAATTCCTTAGCCAACTCCCATCCAGTACTGTCCATTGAAGAAGGCTTGACGGTCATTCGTTCAAGAACAGGCGTATTCGCAAGCATGAAGTTGATGAAATTCAGTTCCTGTCGTATACCAGAGATTCCCACAATCTTAATGATCCTAAGTTGATTAAATTGAACGCTCTGAAAATTTTCCAATAATTTGGAGGATGTTCTTGTAGTAGACGCTTGTTCCTCTACTCGAGCCTGTTGAAATTATGATATCAAAATAGGTGAGAATTGAGAGAGAGCAGAACAGACCATTTAAGTAAATAAGAAGGGTCAAATATACTGACAACTATGTATAATTACACAAACTTCCCCTTTCAAAATTGCCAACATGACCTTGACCACCCAAAATTTGTCAAAAGTTCAAAACCGGGGAAAAGATTAAAAACTTGGATAATAACATCCGTACATGCTATTATCATCGTTTGACTATTTTAATAATAAACAGAAGGGGATAATTGAAAGGTGGAAATATGTTTCACAGAGGTATGTGTAATTTTGAAACCATAATTTATGCAATATCTGTAGCTGCAGAGTATTATTTATTGCTAATAAGAATATTAGCATTTTACCTAAGGTACAAAATAAGTCAAATGCTGAAAGAAAACTTACCAACATCTCAAGCTCCTGAAGGTTGGGAGAACTTCTGAGAAGGCAGAGAGCAGCCAGATTCTCTTCTACGTCATTGAAATTAATCCGTATTGATAGAAAACTAAGATCCAAACAAGGCGTAGGTAGTTTTGCGGGTATAGTTCCAGCAGCCAAATACTTTTGACGAGTCGGAAAAAAAAAAAAAAAAAAAAAAAAAAGAGAATTTATATAGTTATAAGCTGAGAATTTAGTTTATTTTGCTAATAAAATAGTTATAAGCTGAGATAAACATTAATATATAGTATTATCTGCTCATACAATTTGAAATTTCACACTGCTACTGTATAAAAAGGGGGAAAATATATAATATTGACAAGTTTAGTGTATGAAAGACAAATTTTTTATTCGTGGGGCGGGGGGAATATATAATTTTGATAAACTTTTACATATAAAATTGTCAAATGCCCTTCAACCTATAGGCTATGTTGTTGATGGATTTTCGAGATGAGGATTTCAAATCCATTATAGCAAATCATTGTTTGAATAAATGTTTTATCATAATGGATTTCAAATCCCATTCTAAGCTTTTTCTGGAATCATTATGGCGGATTTGAAATCCATCCATAAAAATCCTTTAATCCAAATATAACCTTAAAATTTTAGCAAATAATGGTTAAATAAAACATACCTTCAAGAAAAAGCTCTGGACCTCAAGTCTTTGAATATGAGGCAAAAAAGCAAAAAACTTGATCAAGTTCCCCGTACTTCCAAATGCCAAGTTCTTTTCCATTCCGGTATTCACATACAAACCGATTGAGACAACGGCCAAATGAAAAGTATTTTGGAAGCTAACATCTTCAAAAACACCTCCAACATCAAAGAAGAGAAGATTTGGAGCATTTATATTGAGAAGGGTAAAACCGTCAAAGTTCATTAAGGTCAACCGCTCAAGCAAAGGGCAATTAGCTATCATGTATTCAAACCCTAATTGGTCCATGGTGATATGCTGAAGATCAAGACTTTTCAAATTCTTAAACCCATTGAAATTATTCGGAGGTTTCAAAAGACAGTTAAAAAGTTCCAAATGGATTAATTTCTGACAAGAGTATATTGAAGAAGGAAGCTTGTAACGATGACCTTTCCATATTTCAAGAATAAATTCCTTTACAGAACCCCTTGATAAGAATAGAATCCATCTATCAATATCACTAACACCTTGGAGATCTCTATGAGAAAGCTTGAATTTATGAATGGGGCCATTGTGAAGTAATAGGACGTGATCGACAATACTCACTAGTTTGTTTTTTACAAGGGTGTGATCTTGTGTTGAGACTAAAACAGATTGGTTATCGAATACAAGGTAAGGAAGGGTGATCCATTTGTATCTCCATTTTGTTGATAGAATGCTCGTACGAACGGCATCCCTCAGGGATAAATGTGACAAGATTTTGTCTATGATATGCCCTGGTAAGTGGCTAAGTCTGTCCACATCTATTATCAAATTGCACGACAATTCGGGCAGCTCTCGTTGCTTCTGTGAATCAAAGCATTCAAATTTAGGTAGTGCTCGCAAACTCGGAGAAAAAAGTGTCTTTCTGCTTTCAGCCTTAAAAAAGGCATAAATGGAGTGTGTGTTTTTTTCTTCTACTTTTTCAGCTTTTAAATTCATATTCTATTACTTAAAAGTGCTTTTGCACTTTCTAGTGCAAAAACACTCCCAAGTTTTTACAACTTCAACTTCTACTATAGATTTTTCAAAAACTCCCTGCTTTTGCACTTTCTTTTGCAAACATTCCCAAGTTTTTACAACTTCAACATCTACTGATATTCCAAAAGCAGGAGTTTTTACAAATGTCTCCTAAATCTAAGTGTTATACAACAAAAGCTACAACTAGCCAGTCCAGCCCCATGCAGCGAATGATAAAGCATTGAAATATAATAGTACCAAACATTACGAAAATGCAGGCTGTTTGATCACCATATCACCGCTTGTATTTATTTAATGACCACCTTGAAACTTACCACGTTACTCATGAACGGCAATAGAAGACGGAATGACAGCCTTCAAAGTCTCAACAAGGTAAGATCTCCACCCAACAAACAATTCCACCTGTTCAACATTCAAAAGAATTAGAACCCATGACTAATCTTCTTCGGTACCCTCTAAATAATTGAAATATGCAATTTTTTTTTTTTTGCCTTGGCGCTCTATTGACATAGCATAATAGAACATCACTTCTTAAAACTCAAACTACACAGAATCTTATCCGGTTTGAAATTTAAAATGGGGCCATAAACTTCATGAAAGCAAGCTAAAGAAAATCTTGTCTAACTTGAATTGTCGCAGGGCCGGCCATTGATATCACGAGCGTATAAGATTATCAGACAACACAAGAAATCGGAGAAGCATACCAAAAACTTAAAGATGGATTCACAACCACAACAACATAATAACATATAGTTGCAATGCTCCTTACAAGAAATAAGATGGTAATGCAATTTAGCTAAATGGCACCGGTTTCTCAATCTCAGTAGCATTCTAGAGCAACACATACACACACACACAAAAAAACAAAAAAAAAAAAAAGAAAAGGATAAAATCACTTTCAATAGCTTTTTCTAAAGATAATTCTCCCCATGGCATCCATCATTCTTTTTTTCCCTAATTTTCACGTTTTCTATATAATTCCTTCTACATTTATGAAACCCATGTGAAATTTGCCAGGATTAAAGAACTGAATTTTGTTCATCAACACCAAAATCCCCCACAGAACATGCCTCCTGCCCCAATTTCAGCACAAATTGTATTCCCTGAACCAGTTGAAAAGGCAAATTCGAGACAAAAACATAACTTCAACACATCAAATCTAGTAAATTCCAGAAAAACAGAAATTCAAAAGTAGAATTGCAAGGAACATAAATGAAAATTAGAAGACTGCACTCACCTGCAAGGAAGCAAGAAAACCCTCACATCTAACAGCATTACAAATTTGAGTTTCCGCAGAGATTTGACGGAATTTCACAAACGAAATTGTGGGGTTTGTCTCTTCAATTTGGTAAAGCAGCAGAGCACAGAGCTTTGCTCTGTGATATTGGGCGCAGGTAGAAGAAGAGAAAGTAGAACCCACTACTTGGCTTTGTTCACTGCAGCTGATACTTAAGTCGCTGAACAATGATATACGTTTAATGCAAGGTGCGTAAAAAGCGTTTTAAGATATATGAGGCTTTTGGATTAGGCATCACAATGAGCCGAGCCGGCTCACTAAATTCGCAAGTTGACTCGAAAATAGCTCGGGCTCGGTTTTGGTATCGACAAGGCCAGCCTTGGTTGGGCTCGTGACAATACGAGCCACGCTGAGATCAAAAATAGAAATTATTTTTGTTCGTTGACTCGCAAGTGATAGGTATTTTAATATATATATATACATATATATATATATATATATAAAAGTTATAAGACTTAATGGTTTAATATATGTGATTCAAATGTTTAAAGACTTAATTATGTCTGGCTTTTAAATTATATGGGATAACTAGTTCTTGGCACGGGTCCATTTTTAATAAAAATATAACCAAAAAAAAAATCAATTAAAATATATTGTTAAGATTATAGTTATTAAATCAAAATTTTTATTTAAAATATTTAAATAGCATGTAAAAGTATTAATTTATAAAAAAAATACTACTAAAATTTTGAAAGACTTTTACAAATAAATTTTTATATGAGAAGAAACATAAATATATCATGTCAAATCAAAATATATCATATTATTATTTGATAATTATCGAAATTTAATATATTTTAATAAAATACTATAAAAAAATTATGTAATGTATTACAATCAAACAATAAAAGAGAAAAAAACAAAATTAATTAATAAATATAAAAAATAAATTTATTAAGCAAAATAATGAATAAAAATATATTTTTTAAAACATAAAAATATCAACTATTAAAAACTAAATTAATAATTTTGACATAATTACAATTTACATGGATATGAGAAGAGATATGCCATTTGATGGTGTAGAAACTGCAAAGGAATTAAAACACCAACACTTTAAGATTTGTTTGGGGGGAAGACCATCACATGCGTTTGAGCCTCAGGAATTGGGTTTTCCAAAGAGCGTGAGTTCTTTCAGCTAGGATAACACCAGGAGAGAAAATGCAGTAAGAATGCAAAGATGGTGAAGTATGCAGAGCTTGTGAAGAAGAAAATGGAGGAAAGAGCGCCCAGTTCTGGAGTGTCTGTATGCAGTATGAGTTTGTGTGTGGAGAATCACTTAGGGAATGTGAGTATAAATCTCATATTTATAAGTTGAGGGCAAGGGTGTTTTGGGTAATCTGATCAAGTGGTCCCAAACCCAGTGTTGCCCTAGACACGTAGCCCAATGTGGGAGATCTGTGGGAAAGCATCTGTAGGCCTGCCATAAAGGTGGTTGTAAAGCAATGGTGGCAGGTGCATTGCCCAAGTACGGAGTGTCAGAGAGCACTACATGGTTGTTACCGAGGGTTTGACGCGCCCGGTGTGAGTAGGCTTGAGGCACCTTAGGATAGAGGACCTTGAGGGGTCCCAACTTTATGTAGTCAAATGAGGGCCCGGGGGCCTCAAGGGAACTCATCCTTATGTAGTCCAATGAGGGCCCGAGGGGCTCGAGGGACCAATGAGGGACCGAGGGGCCCGAGCGTCCATTGAGGGCCCAGGGTCTAATGAGGGCCCGAGGGTCCAATGAGGGCCCAGGAACCAATGAGGGCCCAGGAACCAATGAGGATCCGAGGGTCCAATGAGGGTGCAATGAGGGCCCAAGGGGCTCGAGGGTCCAATGAGGGTCCAGGGACCAATGAGGGCTTGAGGGTCCAATGAGAGCCCAGAGACTCGAGGGTCCAATGAGGGCCCGAAGGGAGACTTGTAGTTTTGCCAATTGACAGGCTTTAACCATTTCTAAGTAGTTTATGAGGGCGGTTGAGTTAGCCCGAAGATACAAGTGGCGTATCCATGAGGGCCCACGTGTTATAACGTGGCCTCGTTATATTTGTGCTCCATCACCATTAATAAGAAAATACAATGCTAATGACATGTACTCTAAATGCCTATAAATAATTGATTATCAAACTAAACAAACATTTTGAATCGAATAAAAAAACTTACCTTGAGAAAGAATGATCCTGCATTAAAAAGAAATTTTATATATGATATAAAAAAACTTACCTTGAAGAAGAATGATTCTGCATGAAAAAAAAAAATGTATATGAATATCAAAGAGGATTGAAAAAAAAAACATATTTGATTAGAATAAGATTTAACTTCATGAAGAATGATCCTGCGTGGCAAAAAAAAAAAAAAAAAAACATATATGATTAAAATAAAATTTATCTTGATGAAGAATAATCATGAGGGGAAAAAAAAACTTTAAATACTAATTAGAGGAGGAAAATAGTTGAAAATTGAGTGTGACAATAAAACTTTAAATACAAATTGTTTATAGTGTGTGATGTATCCAAAATTTTAAATTTGAATATATTTCGTAATGTAACGCCCCGGTTTCCGGATGAACAGGTAAGCACGCCACGTGTGAGTTGAGTGTAGGTTTTATTTTATTTCTTTAATTTATAATATATTCTTCCGTGGCATTTATATTTTTATAAAATTCATGAAACATTATTCATACCAATTCTTTGATTTCAAATCATTGAAAATATTATTTCATGACACGGAAAATATTTTCTTGCATGAAATTAATACCGAGAGTGATAACATTACCAAATTGTCCCTAGTTAAGTATGTTCTAAAATTCTAGAGACTTAATTGCATAATCTTTTAGGGGCGTGATTGATCATTTCTCAAAACTTTACATACCTTATTGCATAACTTAGAGACTTCAAGGATTAATTGGCAAATTAGCATATTTCACATTTTTCAAAAAGGGATGTATCGTTATACCATCTCAAGCTTCTTTCTTGATCAAATTTTATCCAAAAATTTGCCAAACACATTTGCTCTCTCTCGGTATCAAGGAGGAAAAAGGGAAGAGTGATTTTTCCATTCATTCATCAAGATTTCAAGAAGTATCTCAAGGAAATTAGGGAGATCATCATCATCATCATCTTCTTCATCCATTTCTTAGCTTGAAGGTTGGTTTGGCATGAATCCATGATTCTTGATCATACATGGGATAGCTAGGGTTTGAGTTTGATATGCTAGATGAATTGTTAGTTGTGTAAAACATGATTGAATGATCATAACATGAATTATGACATGATTTCTAGCTTGAATATTTGAATATTTGGCTTGAATGATCAAGGTTGATCATAAGCTTGAAACCTTGGAAATCTTGTTGATATTGCATGTTTTATGTGTTTAAGTGTTATATTATCATTTATTGAAGTTGTATGCATCATATTCCCAGAAATTATTGCATTTGGGGTTCAAAAATGAATTTTTGTTGCTTTGTTGAGCCATTGCCGAGAGCTTCCCCTGTTTCTGCTCTGTTTTTCAGTTGCAGAAACTGGGAACGGCCGTTCCCAGCCTCAAGGCTTTGTGGGAACGGGCGTTCCCATCTCTTTTCAAATAAAAGGGCGGCCGAGCATGGGAACGGCCGTTCCCATTTTGGCCTTGCGCCGGAAGGGCCGTTCCCAGCTCAAAGGCGCATTTTAAAAGGGGAAAAACGCTGGCACGTTTTGGGGAACTCTTGGGAACGACCGTTCCCATTTTACAAAGGGGAACGGAACGGCCGTTCCCACCTGAATTGCAGTGTAAAATTCACTGCATAAAATTACGTTTTTGACCCCTCGATCCAACGACTTCTTTGACCCCGAATTGCTATAATATGTGCTAATATGATGTGAAACGACATGTTATCATACCACATTGCATTTTCATGATCGTCTCGACACATTTCCGCCGTTCGTCATATTTTGGTCATTTTAGGTCTTGTCTCACGTACATACATTGTATTTGCACAGGTCACGAGGGCGTGGACGGGGAGTAAGCTCCTTAGAACACTGCTTTATTATATCTTGCAAGAAAAGGTGAGGTTTTAGGTTATAGTTATAGAACCCTACCACCCTTACGTGCTATTTTCGGCCAAAACCTATTATAATTATAAACGTTTTCAAACTTATAAACATTTCCAAGCAAGAAAGTATTGATTATCATGATTTCAAGCAATTTGGCGAGTACATGATTGCACGTGGGCCCGAGGGTAATTCTTGAGCCAACCGGGAAAGCAAGGGCTGACGGGTAACTCCTGAATTATCCTCACATTGTTGGGATCACCCCCGAAGCCACTAGGAGATTAGTGGTGGAAGGAGTTCCGTGTCTAGAGGGTCATGTCCTCTACACACACCATGTCGTGGATAGTCGAGCCTTGCAAACTCGCTATCACCCGGAGGAAGAAGGAGACTGGGGATTAATCCGGCATGTCGGGTTATCCTCGGGTTAATGCATTATTTCAAGCATGAAATTGTCTATATGAGCACTAAATAAATCGCATGATCACGTATTTATCAAGCAAGCAAGCATGATCACGTATTGTTCACGATTGGGAGTTCGGTTGGAGATTGCCCTTACTCGCCGGGGCCACATGTTCATGACATTGACAAGCATGATTAAATAAAAGTGTTAAAATGATTGGTTGTAATCTCGGGCAAAGATTTAGTTCTTGAACTATATATCTATTTTATTCCAAAGTCTTCACCCGAGGCTATAACTTGCATGTGATGTGTGTATAAATATTATTGCCCCTCACTCAGTCTTCGGTAGACTGATACTTCACTTTTCAGGTACCTTTTGAGCGTGGTCGTGCTAGGCGGGAGTCGTTCGGGTTTTGCATTTTCATGAGTCTAGCACCGTACCTTCATGTATATTACTTTTGAGATATTCCATGTTATTGATCGAGATTAGTATTTTTGAATACATGGTTATGTATATTATTAAAAGATGATAATGTATTGATAGTTAATTGGTACCTATATGTATCTGTGTAGTAAATATGGTACCTATATATATGAATGACTTTATTGCTTCCGCTTTTCTAATCATGTTGCTTGGTTTATGTTGGGGAGAGTGTCCCGCCTAGCTCGTCATTTTTAGTGTCACCCGTTCGCTGTGGTCTTGGTTTATGTATGAACTGTCCATTTCATACGTGGATCGAGGCTACAGTGCGGGGGATGTGGCGCCTTGGGGTTTAGGGTGCTACACGTAACAAACTTATCTATAAGCATAGAGACATATTTGGATGAAGTGATTTGAATTTGAATTGATAACTACAATATCTATACAACTATACAAAATAATTTTGATAAAGGTGATATTTTAGAGAAAACAAAATTTTATATTGATACGTGTATTTTGAATTTAAACCTTTATGATAGAATTTGAGAAATATATAATTTAAAATCGTATTTAAAAATTTTTTAGACTATCCACATGTATACTTACTTTTTTTTTTCTTTTTAACACACACCCCAAGTGGTCAGAGGAATTTGAACCCGGGTCTTTGCCTTCGAGAAAGAACTCTCAAACCACTTGACCAACCCTTGTTGGCAAAAATGTATACTTACCTGAATAGCCTCAAAGATTCTGAATTAAGACTTGACTTGAAAACAAAATAATCCTACAAAAATCATATGATTAGAATAAGACTTATCTTGTTCTCAAAAAAAAAAAAAAAAAAAGAATAAGACTTATGTTGATAAAGAATGATAGTGAGAAAGACATTAAAACATTAAATACTGATTTTTTAATAGTGTGTGGTGTATCCAAAATTTTAAATTTAAATATTTTTCATAACAAACTTATTTAAAAGCATAGAGATATATTTGGACGTGATTTGAATTTGAATTCATTAATACACAAAATCTTTAATTGTTTTGGATATAGTTGATTTGTTAGAGAAAACATAATTTTATGTTGATATGCATATTTTGTTTAAGCATATTTTGAATTTAAACATTTAGTAACAAAATTTGAGAAATATTTCAAAACGTTTAGCAACAGAATGTGAGAAATATTAATTTAAAATCTATTGAGGCATTTAAAATTTTTAGAGACTATCCATATGTATACTTACGTGTATAACCTCAAGGGTTCTAAATTATATATATATATAGACTACATATGGTACCCTATTTTTAGATATAATTATATTTACAATTCTTCCAAAAAAATTTAATTACACTAACTTGTAAATATTCTCCCTTTTTTATGTAATTAATATATTTTATATAGAAATTATACGTAACTAAAGCATTAATCGAGGGTTATATGTAGTTAAATTTTTTTGAATATGATATAATTATATCTAAATATAGACCGTTCATAAATTACTTCATCTAAAATTGGCTAGTTGTGATTCACCCAATATTTTAAATATTCTTATGGCGCAAGTGTGGGCATTTAAACTAAATTTTATATTGTTATAATGGTTCATGATGTAATTAATTAATTATAGTAAATTTGACTTGCAAATTGCATGAAACTGGATGGAAAATGAGACTTTCCACTTAGCAGAGCTTGAACTTCAAGCCCATCTAATTGGGTTGGTATCCATTTACATCCACACCAAAATTTAATGCTTAATTCTAAATTGATAGGAAATTGTTATCGAAAATTCTTCGGTGCGTATATGGACACGAATATAATAATACAAATACAAATTATATAAATGTAATAATATTAAAATAATTATATCTGACTATCTTATATTTAGACCTAATTATAATATAGATAGTCCATCATTATCAAGAAATTATATATTAGTCCCTCACTTTGAAATTCATTTATGGTCCCTAGGGATCTGTTATGTCATTCAAAAAATACTCCTAATTTGTTGTTAAATTCATAATTTGTAAGAATCGTTTTGTTTATATTTGTAAGCTTTAGGAATAATTTTATAATTTTGGTTATGTATGCAATGTAATACTCATAAAACCATCAGGGACATAAGTACTGTACATTTACAAATTTCGTTATGGGACTCAAACCAAATAAGATTTATAGGGATTAAAATATCATTTCCCGAAAATGATAGATTGCGTTGTAATTACATTTAAATGTAAAATAGCTAGATATAAATGACCCAATAATATATTTTTTTTTTCATTTATTACGTGACAGATGTTGCATGTGGATATACTAATCATATATATATATATATACAAGTTTCCAAAAATGTACATGTATCATAATTTAGGCATAATAAATCAATTCTGACATAATAAAATATAGCTAGCTAGCAGATTTAAGTTTTTCTTTAATATTGAATTAAATTAGATAGACGAAATTAAATCAAGCTTAAGTAATGCCATCAAACTATTAGATTGGAGTTGGGCTTTGTGAAGTTGAATTCGGATGGAAGTAAGTACAATCATAGCAATGAAAGCTACGACGGGTGGTTTGATAAGAAGCTTAGGGAGAGTCGATTGTTGGATTCGCTCGAAAGCTTGAAAATGTGTCCATCAATGTGGTAGAGTTAATGGGTTTAAGAGAAGACTTACATCTGGCTTAGGAATACCGTTAAGATGGACTTGAAAGTTATTGTCAACCTTGTAAAGGATACCGATATTGCAAATCACTTCTTTGGAAAATCTTATTGAAGATTGCAGGAATCTACTACGGACGCAATGGGAGGCAAGATTTCAACACATTAGTCGCTGTTGAGAAATCTAGATTTTGAAGCAGGTATAAATGCAGGCAGCTAGACACGGATAGTTCCTATGCTTAAAGTTTCTATCGCCCCTATTTTTGGGAAGTGTGCTTTAGATTGCAGACGATACACTTCCAGGATATATATCAAGCTTTTGGTGTTTGGTTTTTGGAGAAAGCACTTCTACAAAAATCCAATGAGTATATTTGTTGTATTGTTATTAAAAACAGGTGATGGGAGAGGAGCTATATATATAACTCTCAGGTGTTGGCCAATAATTAATGGGGAATTTGAATAGGTCAAGTTCAGGTGTTAATGACCTGAAATTAGACCTCGTCCCTTCAACGTACCTGATATTTGTATCAGATACGGACGTACCTGGACACTTTTGTCTTGTCTCATTTGGATTGAATTTGGGTCAGCCATGGCCCAAAAAGAAAGGCTGGGCTCGGAGGCGAGGCTCCTTGTGACGATGCGCACATGTGAAGTGCAAAGTGCGCAATCAAACGCCACATTCGTCCAAGCCCGCCTACGGCCCAGGACCAGGCCCGTGCGCAGGCGGTGTGCGCGTGTGAGCCCATCAGTCCACTCTCACATTTAATTATTTAATAACACTCTTAGTGTCTTAGCTTATATAACTGACCACATTCCGTTATAAAAACAATGTGGGACAAGATTAGTTTTTCAAACACCTTTTCATATGTCTTTTGTTATTCCTAATAATTCTCCACTAATTAATTGAGAATTAACCTAAGGCATATTTCCAACAATCCCTCACTTGTTTGGTTTGGAAAACTACTCTTTTGCCAAACAAGTCACTGAATTATTTTGTCAAAGATCACATGCCTAAAAGAAGGTGTGACGAACATTTAATCTTCCCTTAGTGTAAATAACTCAAAACTATATCGAAGTTGATGGTGTCCCCAGATTGAACCTCGACTCCTTTGTGATACAATAGGGGTTATCACACACACGTGTTCTTTCTCATACAGCAAGCACTCCACTGCTTGGCGCTTACTAAGCCATACGCCATATCCCGTTTCATGAACCTTTAAGAGAGTAAACCACAACTCTCTATAAGAAGCGGCTTCACTTCTTGTTCATATAGGCAAAATGTTTCTTAAGCACTTGTTGTAATAGTGCAACATTTTGTTAAGAGCATAACTCAACCTCATCATATCCCGTTTCATGAATCTTTAAGAGAGTAAACCACAACTCTCTATAAGAAGCGGCTTCACTTCTAGTTCATATAGGCAAAATGTTTATCAAACACTTGTTGTAAGTGCGACATTTTGTTAAGAGCATAACTCAACCTCATCATGTTGAAATTCACTGAGCTATCTTCTACTACATATGAGACCACTCGATAGCTCTGACCAAACCGTGACTTGTTTTTCCCTTTGAACTTATAATCAGGGGTAACCTACATTATAGGTAGGGTTACCATCACTTTGGTTCAGGTGATTTAAGTCCCATATCTCTAGTAGTTGAAGCTACTAGGTCTCTCGTCAGAGGCTTAGTAAACGGATCAACCAAATTCTTATTTGACCTCACATAGACAATTATTATAATACCATCTTATATCAATTGTCTCACAAATGCGTGTCTAAGATCAATATGTCTAGACTTACCATTATAGGTACCAATATAGTCACATCGAGGCTAATATCAGTCACCATGGTAACTAGGTTCTCTTTAACCATATTTGCAACGCCGGATCCACTCTTTAGTTGTGAGCATTCTCTCGCGTAATGTCCTTTTTCTCCACAACATAACACTTGCCTTTTCTTTTGTTAGCAATATTGGCAGGTTTAGATTTCTGCCCCGATTTCTTAAATTGCCCAGAATTCTTTTTAACCCCAAAAGGCTCCTTTTAGAATTTCCAGCCTCAAGATAATTCACACTAGACTGTCCTTGAACCAAATTCTTTTCATCGCATTTCCGAGCCTCCTCTTCAATACGCAGATGTTTCTGAATTTATTCCGAGGACAAGTCTTCAGATTTATGCATCAATCTCTTTGCATAATCTTTCCAGGCAGGAGAGAGCTTTGAAATTATAACTCCTACCTGGAAGGTCTCAGGCAGGATAATTTTCACCATCCGTAACTTGTTGACAATTACCTGGAGCTCATGCACTTTCTTCAGAATTGGTTTGTTATCAACCATTTTAAAATCAAGGTATTTAGATAGCAAATACTTATTTGTACCTTCCTCCTCAACCTTATATTTATATTCTAAGGCCTCGCAAAGTTCTCTAAGAGACTGCACATTTGTGTGTAGATCGTACAGTCTGTCGAACAAGGTTTTCAGGATGTGCCCACGAGCCAACTATTCATCTTCTGCTCTCTTCCTCCTTTGTTGCTGAAGAGTCTCCACTATCTCCTGGTGGATCTGCATAGCATTCCTGGACAGACCTGCTGCTGCGGTGTTGGTAGGAGGAGCATCACCTGCTGTAGCAGGATTAGCAGAAGGAGCCCGACCTACTGTAATGGAATTGGTAGGAGGAGTGGTGTTGCTGCTGGTGGATCCAGGTCTACGGGCTGTTGGGGAGCAGGAGGATCTTCTGGAATTGGTGGCAGGTTGGGATCCAGGACGTAGGCCAGCTTTAGGACAGTGAGCAAGAATTTCATCTTATCCTGCCAGCAGCTGAAATTGTTGCCATCGAAATGGTCTAGCTTTTACTGGTTCATAATTCTAGGGGTGTCAACGGATAATAAACGGAGCGGATGTGCAGTATCCGAATCCGAATCTATTTAGTATATCCGCTATTCGAATCCGTATCCGAAATCCGACGGATAATGAAAATGTTATCCTTATCCGAATCCGACGGATATTATCCGAATATCAGATTATCCGTATCCGTGAGGATATCCGATTGGTGAATTATCTGATATTCGAATCCGATATCCGAATCCGAATCCGTTTACCTATTTTAATACATTTTCTAATAAAAATAATAGATTAAAATTTCATAACACAATTAAATATTAAATACATACAAACATTAACTCATAAATATCATAGATAATTTATAATACATGTTCACTGTTATTAATTAATAAAGTTCATTATTATAAATGATATGATATATGTTTATTATTATTATTATATTTTTTTATAATTCTCAAATAATTATATAATGTATAAAAAATATGTATAGATATATATGTTATCAAATGCAGATTACGGATAACGGATATATCTAACGGATGTATAAACAAATCGAATGTTAAACGGGTCGGATGTGTGATTACCATATCCTTATCCATTTATAATTCGGATGTCTATAATCGGATACGGATAATATCCTCTTTGAACGGATACGAATAATACCCTCTTTAAACGAATTCGGATGCGAACGGATATCGGATTTTGGAATATTCATTTATAGCCTTGAATAATTCTGAAAGATTCAGACTCCGTCTTCAACGTATAGAACTTTTAAGATTGTTGAGAAATCTGGGTTTTGGAGCAGGTATGAAAGCAGACAGCTAGACACGGGTAGTCACTGTCCTTAAAGTTTCTATCGCGCCTACTTCTGGGAATGTGCTTCAGGTTGCAGGCGATACACTTCCAGGATATGTGTCAAGCTTTTGGTGTTTGATATTTGGAGAAAGCACTTCTGCAAAAATCCAAAGAGTATATTTGTTGTATTGTTATTAAAAATAGGTGATGGGAGAGGAGCTATATATAGCTCTCAGGTGTTGGCCAATAATTAATGGGGAATTTGAATAGGTCAAATTCAGGTGTTAATGACATGAAATTAGACCTCTTAATTGCCCACTACCTGACAGTTACGTCCCTTCAACATACCTGATATTTGTATCAGATACGGACGTACATAGACACTTTTGTCTTGTCTCATTTGGACTGAATTTGGGTCAGCCATGGCCTACGGCCCAGGACTAGGCCAAGGCCCGTGCGCGGGCGGTGAGATGCACCGCACTACGTGTGAGCCCATCAGTTCACTCTCACATTTAATGATTTAATAACACTCTTAGTGTCTTACCTTATATAGATGACCACACTCTGTTATAAAACCAATGTGAGACAAGATTAGTTTTTCAAACACCTTTTCATATGTCTTTTGTTATTCCCAATAATTCTCCAGTAATTAATTGAGAATTAACCTAGGGCATATTTCCAACAGTCGCACGGATAATAAGGTTGGTGATTGGTAAATATTTATTCTTGTGTGGTAAGAAAAAAGTCGTCATATTTTTCTAAGTTTGTAATAATCGTAATATCCCATTATTTCTGTATATAATAAAAAGAAATATTCAAACATCAATACAAACTTATCATACATGAAATAGATGCAATGATATTGATTTCTTTTTTTAATTTATTATATGATAGGTGTTTGATATGATATTCAAAACGAGTATCGAATAAGACACTATATGAGTATTCTTTTTCTAGTATAAGATGCCAAAACACAGAATATAATTAAATAATTAATATGCTAATCTTGTTTGAAGCCTGACTTCCAAAGACACCAGTAATAATTCAAAGAATCATATTCATCTAATTAATAACAATTAATTAAGATGCTATTTTTGTCGAGAATGCTGTCTCCACTTAGTCATGAATTGATGCTCCAAAAGAAATATCTTATATCATCGACTTACAAAGTGAGAATAATGAGCAAATTAGTAAGCAATTAGGTAGGGCTGTTTGAAATTAGGTTTAGATATTCCATGTAATTAGACAATGTTCAAAAAAAATTACATTAAATGACAAAATTGTCAAATGTGTATAGATATATTCTTGTAATTAACTAAACATGCATGGAGTTATACACAACATAAATCAATGAAACAAACGAATGGAATACAATGTCTGCACCATTCGGTGGTATATATCCTTTAATGTAGGAATATTTTTTAAAATATCTAATATTATTTTGTCAGACATTCATACTGTATGTTGAATAGGATATATAATTATTTCTATCATATTGTATTTGTATTGTTATATTTGTGTATCATATTTAATTAGTGCGAAACTTATGTCGCCAATACACATATATATGTAAGCTAAATCGTAATTTTAATAGATGAAAGACGAAAATAAACTTTATAAAATAACTAAAATTAATCTTAGGAGGAGGCTAAAGAAAAAAAAAAAAATCAAATTATTCATTTCATCCTTTGAAATTTATACACAAAGTTATGGGTAGCAAAAATTTATTTTCATCTTCTAAATGTATACTTAAAATAAAAATTGGGTGGCCCCATCCTTACACTAATCATCGTCCAATCCAAGGCTCGTTAATCGCCTAACAAATTAAATATTCCGTTTTCCTAAAATATAACAATAAAAATAATTTCAATATACATTTTGAGAATCCAATTAATACTTAGGAATATGATATTAAAGATTTCTTATGAAGAATAATATTTCTAATGTGCCGATAGTTTTAAAAATATCTTTGGTTGTGTCGTAGTTTATCGGATATTTTTTACGTGAAAAATTTAAAAAAAAATCTGCGTTACCAGAATATATCATATCGTATAGTATCATATTCATATTGTCGTGTGTCGGTGTGTGTATCATAGAATAATATATATTAATTGAAGGTTTACGTAGCAATCAAATAATACATTTCCACGGAGTTTTCTGGACAGGGGTCGTCGTTTTCAGTCCCTGATTTGTTGATGTGATAAATGTCAAAGGTTCCAAACCTAACTTCGTGAGAAAATCGGCATTCAAAATGAGAAAACTTTTCAAAATTTCCTGAGATCCTCAATCATTTCACTTCTTCTTCCTAATTTCCCCTCCCTTCACCGCCAAAACTCCAGATTCTTCATGCACGTAAATATACATATATATATATATATATATATATAGACACACGAAAAACCATATCATCATAAGTCAATGAGATCAGAGTTTTTCTTCGTATGATATATACTCATTTACGTGTCATTACCATTATTTGCTGACATAATTATCAAGATAATCATCAAATTAGGGAGCTGACCAGTTTGCAGGCAAAAAGGCATCAATGGAGGGATTATGTGGCCTGATTTCTTGCAAAAGGTATGATCATAATGGAAGTTTGTCTTCATTTTTCAGCTAATTGCGTTGATGGGTTTTAATCTTTTTCAGTTATGATCAAGGGTTTTGATTATGTTTATTTTTGAAATTTTGGAAGAAGGATGAAGAGAACTCCGGTCGGGGCACTCGACAATGCAGACGTATCTCACGAAGGAATCAGAACAATCGAGACCGGTCATCACTGTGACTTCTCAAACACCTCGGATCTTTGCATTTGCGTAGTCACTTGGAATATGAACGGGCAGGTAGTCATCTATTCAGCGTTCAAGGTTCTGGTTTTCAGAGTTTTGTCATTGAACTTTCGGGTCTCGAATTCATGATCCATCTTAACGACAAAGAAACATTAGTACGGTTTTGAAAATTTCGAACTCCGTCACCAGTAATTGTTCTCTTTTTCATAAACTATTTTATGTGCTAAATAATTTGAAATGTGTGTGCATGTTATGAAGGTGTGTGATGAAGATATAAAGAAGCTTGTGGGAAATGAGAGGAAGTATGATTTGCTAGTGATTGGGTTGCAAGAGGTGCCTCGTAGCAACGTCTTGGAATTACTGGAGAATGCTCTACTTGAATCTCATGTGTAAGTTAATCAATTTTTTTATTTTAGTCTTTTTATATATTCCTACAGGATAAAATAAATAAAAATATTTGTAGTTATATTTTAATAAGTTTTTGTTAAAATTTCGAATATTTTCTTCCTAAATATAAGAAAGAATAATGTAATTTAATATATTTTTTAATTAAACTTCGAAAATCTTTACGTGTTGAAATGGAGAACAATCCTGGAAAATTATTTGTTCGGAATTGCGAGGTTATCTTAATGCATTTGTGACCACACATTATTATTACTTTAGGGATGGAGAAAGGAGTTTAGCCAGCTAAGAAAACCTGCAACTTGTCAATTTTGATATCATATATGTTTGAATTTATTCCCTTCATATCCGATTGGATATTGACTTTTTTATGTATATTCTCATACGGATAAAATTGGATTATATCAAAAGTTTAATTGTGAAAACAAACTTTGTTTTTTAAATATCTTCTACAATATGGAAAAAATAATTATTGTGATTGATGAGTTTTCTTGAAAGAATTGTATGACCAGTCCGTTGGTTATAGGGTAATTCTTATTCGAATTTGGTCCCATCAAATTGGCATAACGTGGGAGATTATCATATACTCGTCGTTTGATGGTAAATTAAAATTTTATGGAGTTAAGACGTAAAGTTTTCTCTATTAATGATAGTTTGCTCACTCAAAAATTCAAATATGAAACTTTTATTTATGTTAACTTAATGTCGAACCGTTAAACTACACCATTTTCATAATATATCTTTCGTAGATATTATCTGCACAAAGTACCCAAATTAGTTGTAATTTTTGTATACATTTTCCTTAGTACCCTTATATATTTATACCATTTATTTTTATCATGATCTTAAAAGAGTTTATTGCACCAAAAACCCTGTGATATACCTAATTAGCACTCAGCCTGTGATTTGAAAATTCTCAAAGCAAACCCTGTGATTGTAATAAAATAGCAAACCCTTTAATACAATCATCGGATTTTCAGTGCTAATTTATATAATCACGGGTTCTCTTTGAGAATTTTTAAATTACAGGGTTCGGAGTGCTAATTAAGCATAACACAGGGGGTATCCAAGCAAAAAAAACTCGATCTTAAAATGTCCGAGATTGAAAATGGTTTTTTATGTTTTTGTTTTGTTAGCCTCTTGGGGAAGGCAGTCATGCAATCGTTGCAATTGTACATGTTTGGATCCAAGAATGTGGACTTTAACATCAGAGGTGAGGATTATTATGATAATAATTATTATTTCTTTGGTGAAATTGAAAAAACAATTATGCAAGAAATAATTATTCAATTCATTTTTTCTTTCTAATTTAATTTCTTTTTGTTTTTATAAATTTTGGGCAATAATTTCAGAGCTAAAAATTGATAAACAAGGAGTTGGAGGATGTGGAGGATTAATTAGGAGAAAGAAAGGAGCTGTGGCAATTAGAATCACCTACAAAGGCATACATATGGTCTTCATTTCCTGTCATCTTTCTGGTAATTATTATATAAGGTTAATTGTATTTACTATTCTTAGAGTTTAATAAAATTATAAGTGGTTTACATTTAAACTCCAAAAGAATATAAGAATTACAATTTGGTACCTTATAGTCAAATAATTATATTTATATTTTCTTGCGATTTAATAATTGTACACCTGAAAGATGTCACTTTTTGGGGATATTATTATATTTATAAGGGGGTGTAAATGTAATTTCTAAATTCATGAGGATGTCTAAACGTAATTATTCGACTAAAAAGGGTCAAATATAGTTCTCTATATTCCTCTGGGGTCTATATATAATTATAATCAAAATGATAAATTAATCTCTTACGTTTGAAGAATTACAATATGATTCCTAAAATTTACAATAAATGCATAAAGTTTCTAAAAGTACCCTAGTTATGTACGATATCCTCTGATGCAAATACTCTTAAAAATATTATTTTATCGTATTGTAAATGTGTCAGACGACTTTCACATGAAAAAATTAAAAAAGAAAAATTCAATATTATCGTATTCGTATCTTATCGTATCTATATCATGCCGTACTCATATTTGTGCATAGTGTCAAAAAGAGTATTTATCGGGATATTTTTGGAAGTTATACGCAATTATTATAAATATCGAGGATTGTACTGTAATTTCTCAAATAAGAGAAGATAATGTGTAATTTGACGTAGCCTCGTGCTAAATATAATTTAACCTTATTATATATGCCCTCTCAAGATTTTTTCCATTTATTTATTTAATATTTTTGTAATGAAAAAAAAATTGACATAATTTCACAGCTCATGCTCGCAATGTGGAAGAGAGAAATTCAGAGTTTAGGCACATATCAGAGTCTTTATTTTCGAAAAGCTGGAATCCATATGCCAAGCCAGCTCAACTCACTGTGTGGTTGGGAGATCTCAACTACAGACTACAAGGAATTAATACATTTCCTGCCAGAGATCTAATTCATAATGACCTTCATGGAGTAAGTTCACATATACTTTACTAATCAATTACAAAAACATCTCTAAAAGCTAAAAGCAGAAGCCAAAAGCAGCTCTCTTTTAAGTGTTTCATGATTCTGGCTAGTTTAATTATGTAACCTTGCAAAGTGCTGAAAAAGAGATAAGACCGCAAAAGTTTTGTAAATGTCCCGTGTATTTGAGCTCGAAATAAAATTTTTTGACTTCGTTCCTATGTATAATTGCAGCTTCTGAAGATGAAAGACCAACTTTTGCAAGAAGCTGATAGAGGACAGGTTTTCAATGGATACTATGAGGGGACATTGGCATTCAAACCAACATATAAATACGACATTGGCACCAGCGATTATGATACAAGTCACAAGGTATCAATTAATCAAAAAATGGTTTAACTCTCTATTTTAATTACTTAATTTATGTAATAAATAAAGGGGTTTTTGTATTTACACACCATCGGAAGTTTGCATAATTACAATTCATATTTTTCTAGATAAAAAAATTAAACAAATTTTGCCGTCAATGAGTTTCGGAAATGATAAAATACCCCACTTGATAAGGTTTTAAATGTATTTTGATGGAATCGACCATCTTACCCTCAATTTAATAATTAAAAAAATGACAATATTATTCTCTTGGAAGCAATCAAATTTTAATATATTAGAATTTGAAGTTTCCCTTGAATTGATTTTCTTTCTAATATTTTAGTTCCTTATCTTTTAATTTTTAAATTAAGGATGAATTGACCTAAATCCTAACTAAATTGGATAGTTTATAATTTCTACAACTCAATAAGAGTAGGGTTTGTAATAATTTCATCCACGTAAGTACGAGCTGTAACTATGCAATCTTCCATGCAAATATTATTTTTTTTAAAAAAAAAACCCCAAAATCAAGCATATTATATTGAACCCTTTTTCTTGTTTCTTGGTGATATGTAGGTGAGAGTACCAGCTTGGACAGATAGAATACTGTACAAAGTAGAAGACAAGGAAATCAATGCAACTTTGCATTTGTATGAAACCATAAAAGGCATTCATAGCTCTGATCATAAACCAGTCAAAGCTCATCTTTGTTTGAAAATAAATAAAATATGATATAAAAAAAATATTATTTTTGTATTTTATATCACCAATTCTTTGGTTCACGTATATTTACTTGTTCATTTATTAATATTTTTCTTTTAATGAAATTTTTTTAGGGATGTTTATTGAGGATTTTTCAAAAACAATATTTAAATTATAACGAATTCATAAAGTGTTATCGAAAATGGGTGGGTTAATATTTTGTTATAAATTGCCACAGCCTGATATTTTATTTTATTTTTGTATTTTTTTTAACGGGGTCGCCACATTGTACTTTTTAATTTTTTTTTTTAATATTGTATTAAGGCTCGGCGACCATATTAAATTTTTTTTTTTAAATATTATATTGGGGGTCGCAACACTCTGTGGCACCACCATTAAAAAATTATTATTATTTTAAATAAAATAAATGGATCGCCTGAGAGTATGGCGACCCTTAATATTTCTTTTCCACCACCCAGCCAACCCACCCAACCTCGGATTCCCTGTAATATACTGTAAATTTCAACAAATTTAAGTAATAGTAAATGGACGTGACAATACACTAAAAATATCAAATTTCAGATTTGATATCAATGCTAAGTTGAAATTTTACTTTGAAGACAATAATGCATTGCTATTGTTCAAAAAACAAAGATGTTGAAAGTTTTTTGTAAAGCACCATATGTGTTGTTCCAATGCATACCCAAAGTTTCTTAAGTTATTTGCGTATCAAACCTTTTGTTACTTCTTTCAGAAAATTTCTTGTTCCTTACAATGGATTCGATTGGGGTAATTGTCTACTACGGTGACAATTATACTGAGTCAAACCATTGTATTTCTTACGATCGACCACCATTACCATTACTAGATTTCACAATCAACCTCATTTTATGATCTCGTTAACACATTTGTGATGTAATTCGTTTTCCACGAGATGAATACAATATCAAGCTTTTCTCGACATGGTACATATCAAAATTTCCGGTACCCATCGAAACGGTTGTTGAAATACCCGATGATAATTTTTTGAGATGTTATACGAATATAGCATCTCAACTCGAATCATTCAAGGTGTTTGTTGTCGTTGAACCCATCCAACAACAACAATCAGTAGATGCTACTTGGAGTCAAGACATGCGACAATACATGGAACTGTTCACCCAAGATACGCCGCTGATTAGCAGTGGTTTTGAAGCATTTGGTATCAATGACCAAAGTATAGCTCTCCAACAAAGCAATTAGACTGATGCTTATGTGGTTCAAGGGGAGGAGGAGGAGGAATTTGCATATCAATTCCAACAGACTGATAATGTATTGTCGGAGTTAGAGACAGACGACGATGAGGATGAAACCGGTGACGACATTAACCAAAGTACCGAAGAACGTGCCGAAGAGGTTGCAGCTGTTGAGGAGTTGTTGGCACAACACAACAGTGAAATCTCACATCCTCAACTCCACGAATTCCATCTCTACTACCATGCAACTGGATCAGAAATGTACGCCGACTCGATGGACTTGCCACCGGGCAGATGGAGTCAGTTTTATGATTCTAATATTGGTAGATTGGCTGTGGGGATGTCGTTTCAAAGTAAGATACATGTTCAAGCAGCCGTTAAGGACTTCTCTATTCGATGGGCTAAGCAAGAATTTAAAGTTCAGCTTAGTACCCAAGAATTTTGGAAGATTCACTGTAAACGAGGTCAAGCTACAGGGTGCCCATGGGAGTTGCGTGCCCAATATAAAAAGAGAGTGGGGATTTGGGCCATCTCTGTTTATCACGGTGATCATACATGTAGTCCCGATTACATTCTAACCGACCATGTAAACTTGGATACGAATTTTATTGCGGGTATGTTAATTGGCCATGTCAGGACCAACTACGTCCATGCGGTAGCCGACGTCCATCAAAATGTTAATGATTTTTGCGGATATTAGTTTGGATACTCGAAGGCATACCACAGTCTTAGGCGAGTTCGGGAGTACTTATATGGTACGTGGAAAAGTTAAGTTAGGAGTCTCCCACAATTCATAGCCGCACTACAAAAATAGAATCCAGGTAATCCACTGTTTTTTTGTTTTATTGCTGAAGATTTCTTTTTAATATGATATAGCTAATAATAATTTAATTTCTACATGACAGGTGTCGAATCCGTCAAAATAAAAATATAATTTCGGTGCAACAAATACGAGTATAGTGCAACGGGTCGATCCACAGAGATTGGACGAATTAACTCAATTAACTCACAGGAAAATCGCACAAAGACAAGTCAATTAGAAAAAAGGGGTTTTGAGTTTATTAATTAACTAACTAACTAAATAAGCAATTAAAATAATTAAACTAGAAGAAAGCAATAAATCATTTTGAGAGTTGGTTTTAATAAATCAGATGAGAAACAATACCTAGCTAGGAGTTATGATTCAGTTAAGACATCGATCATGGATGTGACGCCTCGTGTTTTCGTAGTACAGGTACGCGCGCCACACGTGTGGGTTTGAGAGTTAGAATTGATTGAATGCTTATTTGAATTATATGTCTAAGTGACTTATGTAAATTATGTGATTTATTTTCCTTATATGAGTACCTTAATTTTAATTGCATTCAATTTTATTTCCTAACTTATACATATTTCATTTCATAAGCATTGCATATTTTTCTAACTTATATGTATATATATATATCTGATGGTGCAGAATAAGGATTTCTAAGATGCAACCAACACTTTGATATTTTGTTTATGAGGGGAAAACCATCACAGGCGTTTGAGCCTCAGGGTCTGGGTTTCCGATGAGCGTGGGTTCTTCCAGCTAGGATAACACCAGTTTATGCAGGGGGAATGCAACAAGAAATGACGAAATGCAAGGAGCTTGAGGAGATGAAGATGTCCGGAAAATGCAGTAGAATGGTTCAAAGAGAGTGTAGGGTTTCTTGTGAAAGAAGATGACTTGGGGGAAAAAGCATGTGTTCTCCCTTATTTATATGTTAGGGATGAGGGTAATTGGGTAAATTGACCGTGTGGTCCCAAACCTGTGTTGCCCTAACACGTGGCAGCCTGTGAGGGCATGAGAATGACATTTCTGAAAAAGGGGCGGCGTGCCAGATGCAAGGTGCGCACCACCTTTGTGTCAGAGGTTGTTGGCAAGGGTCGCGTGAGAGAAAGGTTCCAGATCCGTTTTACGAGGGTTCGGATCCACCACGGTGGTGGGGGATCACACACGAGCGCATAGGTGACGCTCGAAGAGTGCTCGGACTGGTTCCCCACGGCATATGACCTTTGAGCGCCGAAGTCTCGAGCGACAAGAATATGGCCCTCGTGCGGGTGATTCCCTGAGAAGGGTAACCCTGAAGGCTGGGATGGGAGCGCCGAGCCTGCCGGTTCGGGCCCTTTACCTGAATAGTTGGCCGAGGCTCAAGGGCCTGTACTAGTTGGCAAGTGAGTGGGCTGGGTTGGCCCGCGAGCCCATCAATGCGAGGGTATAGTCTTCACGTCAACAGATGGTGACACGTGGATGGCTCTGATACGAGCGTGTTTTTGTGTCTCATCAATATATATATATATATACACACACACACTAAATCTATCTTATAAGATAACATAACTTTATAATTCATATTCATGCTCATATACACTTATATATATATATACATTAAGACATACATTACATATTATACCATAAAGTATTTGTACTTATATAGAGATAATATATCATCATATCCCATTTCACTTTATACATACATTATATATATATACAACTAATGCATCTATACTTATAATATACACTACATTACATTACATTACATACATATATACACATATTATATATATATATATATATATATATATATATATATATATATCTTACACTTTATGCATACACATATATACATACAATATATTATATCACATTACCTAATATATTACCTAATCTATATACACAACTACACAAGCACTATACACACACACACAAAATCTCCAACACACACACAACACTCTTTTCTCTCAAACTCTTTACACACACACACCCATTTGATTCAAAAGCAAGAAGGAAGAAAAGGAGAGCATTATCATTTTCATTTATCAAGGCTTCATCATCTCCATCATTCCATCATCTCCATTTCTTCATTTCTATTTTAAGGTTGGTATATATATATATATATAGGTGTGTGTATGTGATGAATAGTTAGAGTTTGGTGATTTGAGTATGTGTTCTTGAATATAAACATGTATATGTGAATATATATAGGTGAGATTATGAATTTAATGCAAGTATGCCTTGGGTTGTTGGTTCATTTATTGATTTGGCATGAATGGGGGTTTTGTGTGTTGAGTTTTGGTTGATCTAAGTGCCCAAATGTGTGATTTATTATGCCTTGATGAAGTACAATGCGTATATAAGTGTTATAAACTATGTTGCACGGACACGGACACGACACGACACGGATAAGGCGACACATATTTTTTCAAAATTTTAGGACACGACACGGCTCCGACACGGTTATATTTTATATAAATAAATAAATTTTATATATAAATAAAAATATTTTATATAAAAATAAAAATATTTTATAAGTATAATCTATGTAACATAAAATATTTATAAAAATATATAATATTAAAAACTAAAATAAGTTTTGTTATTTCAATTTTCTCTCCAAAAAATTCAAAAAATATTAAAAAAAGCATAAAAAAAAGATCAAATTTGCCCTGCCGTGTCCGAGCCGTGTCGGACACTCCACCTTGCCGTGTCCCAAATTTTTTTTTTTTTCAGACACTCCTTTAGCCGTGTCCGATACGTGTCGGAGGCGTATCGGAGCCGTGTCCGTGTCCGACACGTGTCGGACACTGCACGGGCCATTTTTTAGGCGTGTCCGTGCTTTAGAGGTTATAAACTTGTTGAGACTAGTTTGGAATGCATTGATCATGTTTTGGTTTGTGTTTTGTTGCATTTTTCTCCCACCCGCTGCTGCCCATGTTTTTCGAGTAAAGGATCCAGGCCGGGATCACTTTTAGTTCAAAACCAATATCGGCTGGGATCGTGTGGCAGCTGCTCCCTGTAATGGGATCCTGGTCGGGATCCATTTCTTCACAAAACTCGTCCTGGCCGGGATCAGAAGACAGCAGGGTTCCGGGAATGATTTTTGTCCCGGCCAGGATGGCTTGGTCCGAGGAGCTGCTGCAGGGCCGTCCCGGGCGGGACCCATTTTACACTAAAAACCATCCCGGCCGGGGATCAACCACTGGGAGTTCAACTTTGTGCCTTTTAATCGATTCATGTCTTTTAACCATTTTCTCTCGATCTATGCATTCTTGTGAATTAATTATGAATTGTCAATAATTGTTTCATCAATTTTAACATCTCATGACATGCATAATCATGCCGTTCGTCGAATATTTGGTTCATAAGTCTAGAGTCTTATGTACACTTGTGTTTCTTGCACAGAGCTCGATCCAGTTGTTGAGGAGCAGGGTCCGTAGGCTTCTCTTCTTCATTTCCTCTTCTCTCTTTTGTCAAGGTGAGGTTTTATTTTAGTTATTAGAACCCGTAATACCTTGTGTGACTATTTAAGCCAAAATGTAATACTTATACGTATATCTTGGAAAACGATTACTTATACAAACGTTTTCAAATGTTTTCACGAAAAAGTATTTTGGCGAGAATTATTCACGTATTATTGGGCCCGGGAAAATGTGTGAATGGACCCGGTACGGCACCGGGCCGTCGGATAATCCATTTTACATAAAGTACCCTTTGAGAATATCATCGAGCGACTTGGGTGGCCGGAAGGCGGGATATTCTTGAGCCGGTGGTGTTACCCCATTGAAGGAGCGGGGAGGAGTCATGATCCCCCGACTTGATACGAACGAACGAGGTGGTAGGGCCTTGCAAACCCTTTCATTGCCCCGGAGGAAGAAGGATGGAAATTATGTTTTATTACGATTATGATTACGATTACATTATGATTACGAACGTGCATTAACACTTTATAACTTGAACTTAACGCACACACTATGGGAGTAAGGTTGGAGAATTTCCCTCTCGCCGGGCCACGTATTATTATTATGAAATTGTAACAAATTGAATTGATATTCGTAATTCCAAGAAATGTGTTTCTTAACTTTCCCACTTGGGTTTCTATAAAAACTTTACTCGGGATTATGGATTGCATGTGCATGTGATATATTTATTTATGCCCCTCACTCAGTCTTTGGACTGACCCCCACGTTGTTTTAGACCTTTTGCAGGTATGCTAAGCGGGGAGTAAGGGTCGTCTTGGAGTTTTTATTTCAAGTCTAGCATGTCCTTTCATTTCATTACCTCATGAATACTTTAATAATTATGGATTATGTAAAATTCTATTTTGAAGAATACTTGTAATATTTGGGCTGTGCAGGCTATGGATGTCATATTTTGGATTGATATACTCATGTTGGAGATTATTATGCTCGATAATATAATTATGCTTCCATCTTTATTTAATTGCATCATTATGTATTTGATTAAGGGTTAGCCCCGCTTAGCTAGGTTGAGTTATTTTATCTTGTCACCCGTTCGCCACGTGTTTGGTTCATGTATGGACTTTTATTTCATGCGTGGATTGGACACTTGGTGCGGGGGATGTGGCGACTATCGATGTGGGTGCTACATCCTAAAGTGGTATCAGAGCCTAGGTTGCAAAACCGGGCTCTTGAGTCATGTCTTTTCGTTCTAGGTCGTACGGCTTAGGAATACTTGTCAACTTGGAAGTCTTGCATTGTCATGTGACCTCTTCTTGACGTAATTGCTACATATTACTTGATACATCTTGATTGTACTCCATGGATATTGTCTAACCCCGACACGTATTTCTTAATATTTAATTGTAGATACCTCGTGGTAGACCCGTACATAGGGACCGGAGATCTCCCTCACCTCCTAGACATCAACAACCACCTCACATGAATATGGAAAATTTTATGGAGGCCGTTTATGATTATGTGGAGCAAAGGAGAGCTTAAGCTCCACCACCTCAACCACAACCGGTTCAACCGCCACCACCACCACCAGTTAGGGATGCTAAAAGGATTTTCCTCAACTATAATCCCCCAAGATTCTCGGGTACCACAGGTGATGCCGTGGCGGAGGATTGACTCTCTCGTTTGGAAAGGACATATAATATTTGCCAATTCACCGCACTTGAACGAGCTCAATTTGCCATCTTTCAACTAGACGAAGAAGCCTTTGATTGGTGGGAGAGGACCCAGGAGAAGCTCGAGGTTGCCGGTGAGGAAGTTACTTGGGATGTGTTCAAGAGGGAGTTTCGGGAGGCCTTTGTTCCTGAGGTTATCAGAGAGAGAGAGAAAGGAGCAAGAATTCATGGATTTAAAGCAAGGAGGCCGTTAGCTAGCTCAATATTTGGCCACCTTAAATAGGCTCGGGAAGTATACTCCACAAATCACAAGGGATGAGAAAAAGAAGGCTAGGAAGTTCATTGCCGGTTTGAAGGAGGATTTGAGACACGGGAAAGCGGGGCACAACTTTGAATCATTTACCGACACTGTTCAACGTGCCTTAGTTCAAGAAGAGGAGTACCAGAAGAAGGACCCCGTCCCTAGATCACATCAACCGGGACAAGGTTTGAGATTTGGGTCCAAGAGACCCGCATACCCGACGGCTCCAACCACCAAGGTTCCATTTGCTATGGGTTCAGGGAAGAAACCCCGAATGGCGGGTCCGGCACTACCACCACCGCAAACACCTTTACCGCCTCAACAATCCAAGCCTTGTACTCATTGTGGAGGTCCCACTCATACATGGGAGACTTGCCGCTGACGCCTTGGTGCTTGTTTAATATGTGGGTCTATAGAGCACCAATTGCATGGATGTGACCGCTACAAGCCGGGTCCAAATGGAGGTCAGAGGCAATTAGTCCGGATTATTGGGAAAAAAGAAATAGCAACGCAGCGGAATTTAAAAAATTTTCCCAAAAGAAGATCGAATCTTGCAATTCTTATTCCCAAATTCGTAGTGTTCTAAGAAACTCACTTAGGTAGACGCTTTGTTGACATGTTTGAGCCGCCTACAAATGCTCTTCAAGCGGCAAGTCCCTAAGCTCCTTCAAATCTTTCAAGACTCCACGAAAACAACCCTCTAGGGAATTAGTCCACCAACCTCAATCACGATCCAAACAGGGAAGATGCTAGTTTTATATTTAGTGTTTATGCTCTAGGGTTTAATGTTTAGTAATTTGGAGAAGGAGATTGTCTATTAATCCCTTATGGGGTTCAAACCCCATGTATATAGAGGCTCAGGGGTTCGAACCCCTTATACTTGTTGGACAAGGTTTCCTAAACCTTTTAGCTAAGGAATTTCTTGCTTGGAGAGAAAGACTCTTACTTTGACCAAAAGTCTTCTTTTGACCAACTTGTCAAGCAAGAATATAATATCTAACTCTCTTAGATATTTTAATTAATTTTATTTATTACTAATAAATAACTTGAAGCTAATAATTAATTAATTCATAATTAATTATTTACTAGAGTTAAAATCTCCAAATTAGAACTTCAATATTAATTCATATTAAATAATTAATCAATATTAATTATTTAATCCTCACATTCACGTGACACGTGTCCCACACGTGTGGTTCACACATGTGGTCCCCACCAATCTCTCATTGGTCCGATCAACTCGTTTAATAGATTCAAGCCTTAACCCACGTGACCGGGTTGTTGTGTGTGAGCCTCTAGGTTCTTAATTCAATTAGCAGCGACCCTAATTAATTAATCAGTCCACATATCACACTACCATAGTCTAGCAATAGGTGTGTGACCCCTAACTGAATAAGAATATCTCAATTCGAAAGAACTTTAAGTCATTGACATATGTGAGATAAAATCCTCCTACATCCCATCTCTCAATCAAGATCTAGGGCAAGGGAATAATCAGAACCCTAATAATCTCGATCTTAAAGTTAAGTGCATTTCATATCCATTTGATCTCGATCCAAGAAACCCATTTCTTGATCCCGATCCATTGCCTTGGCGAAGGACTCCATTATGGCATATGATTGACTTACACAATAAGAGATCAACTTGCTAATGCAAGTGTAGGTCCTTTATCGATTCTCATATGCTTTCATGTGCCACTTGTGCAGCCCCAGCATAAGCTTTGAATCAGTTGTCTAAGGCGACACCCTTTAAAGCTCATACCTAAGACTGCAAAGCTAGCCCACAAAGCATCGATGAAATCTCAAGTCTAAGGACTAGTTAATCACATCAATGACTCGTGAGATATTTCCTAATCTGGAAGTTTCTATTTCTAGAAATAGAAACTTCCTTTCCCATTTAGGAATCTTCTCACACGGGACACCTCAGTGTACCTACTTAGAATAAGTAAGCACCCCCATGTATCACGCATGTATCAATCAATACACTTTGCACCCCATGAAACAAGATAGTCCTTCTTAAGGGCGTGATCACATGAACAAGCCTCGAACGAGTCATATCGACACTCCCACTGTCTTTTGGACTCATCGGCTTGGAGTAATTTCTAATCATGACTTAAGTGATTTAGGGCTCGTCTCATGAACTATTTCACCTAAATGGTTGAGTCCTATAAGTCACATTGATTAGGGGAGTTTTTATACATGCATAGCTAAAGTAAACACACAATCAGACAAGAGCATATAAAGAAGTGTAGCCTTGGTTCGTTTATTATTCAAAAATTATCTGTGATTTACAAAAGGAAAAGTACTAAGCAGACTATTACTTCGGCTTTCAGGGCACTATTCCTAACAATCTCCCACTTGCCCATCAAAGCCACTCAAAAGCTAATCTAAGTCCCATCTAGGTACATCATTTGCAACTAGGTATTCGGCCTCAGTGGTCGAATCTGCAGTGGTCGTTTGTTTGGAACTCTTCTAACTCACTGCTCTGCCGTTAATGTAGAAAATGTATCCTGACATTGACTTAAAATCATCTAAGTCAGATGCAAAGCTTGCATCACAGTATCCTTGGACGATTAGATCTTTCTTTCCTTCGTATACTAAGAACAAATCCTTAGTACTTCTTAAGTACTTTAGGATGTTCTTCACGGTAGTCCAGTGACCTTCTCCAGGGTTAGATTGGAAATGGCTCGTAACACTAAGTGCATAAGCCACATCCGGTCGTGTACATAGTATTGCATACATTATGCTGCCTATTGCTGAGGCATAATGTAATAGCCCAAAAACCCGCCTATTGATATTGTCTGCTTTGGTGCCTAAAATCGACACCCTCACGGTTTTGTTCCTCCCGATGGCAAAGATCACCATCCGGGAAAAGGCCTCAACAGTGGGAGATTTCCACCCACTTATAAAGTGGGCTTAGTTCCCCTCCCCAACCGATGTGGGACAAGCACCTTTGGCTTTTACAGTCCACCCCCCCTAAGAGGGACCAGCATCCTTGCTGGCACACTGGCCCGGGCCCCGTCTCTGATACCATTTGTAACAGCCCGAAAACCTGCCTGTTGATATTGTCCTCTTTGGTACCTAAAATCGACACCCTCACGGTTTTGTTCCTCCCAATGGCTAAGATCACCATCCGGGAAAAGGCCTCAATAGTGGAAGGTTTCCACCCACTTATAAAGTGGGCTTAGTTCCCCTCCCCAACCGATGTGGGACAAGCACCTTTGGCTTTTACACATAGGGCACATGAGTCATTCTTTCCTTCTCAAGGTTTGACTTAGGACACATCTTCTTAGAAAGATATCTTCCTACACTCATAGGAAGAATCTTATTCTTCGCATCCTCCAAGCTGAATCGTTTTAGCACTTTATCTATGTACATCAATTGTGATACTCCTATCAATCTCTTAGATCTATCCCTATAGATCTTTATACCGAGAATGTAGGACGCATCACCAAGATCTTTCATCTCGAATTGGTTCGATAACCAAGACTTGGTAACTTTTATGTCATCCTTCAAATTCCCAATTAGAAGGATGTCATCGACATAAAGTACCAAGAATTGCACTGAAGTCTCCAATTCTTTTCTATACAAGCAGGATTCATTTGAATTTTGAACGAAGCCAAACGCTTTTACTGCTTCATCAAAACGAATGTTCTAATTCCTAGAAGTCTGTTTCAATCCGTAGATTGATCTTTGGAGTCTGCAAACCTTTTGCTTACTCCCACTGAATGTGAAACCTATGGGTTGATCCATATAAATATCTTTATCAATGTTTCCATTGAGAAAGGCAGTTTTCACATCCATTTGACATATCTTGTAGTCACAATACGCAGCTATGGCAAGCATGATCCGAATAGACTTTTGCATTGCAACCGGTGAGAAGGTTTTATCAAAGTCCACGTCGGGCCTTTGCGTGAATCCTTTGGCAACAAGTCTTGCCTTGTAGGCTGCAACATTTCCATCTACTCCGAGCTTTCTCTTAAAGATCCATTTTCACCCTATGGGTTTTACCCCATCAGGTAAATCTACCAAGGTCCAAACTTGGTTGAGTACATGGAGTCTATTTTGGATTTCATGGCTTGTTTCTACTGTTCTGAATCCGAGTCTGACAGTGCCTCCTCATATGTTAGAGGATTATTATCCTCTTGAGAGATTTCATGGAGAAAACCTTACCATCTCTCAGGCTGTCTAGGAATGCATTCAGAACGCCTTAGAGGAGGATTTTCACATGTATTAAATTTCGTGATTGGTTGTTGGGTATCAGGATGGGACGTTTCTTGCACGTATGGCGTGGGATCATCTCGAATTTCTTCGAGTTCTGTGATCTTGCCTTTCTTCTCTTCAAGGAACGATTCCTCAAGAAAAGTCGTATTTCTCGAAACAAACACCTTTTGTTCAGTTTGATCATATAAATAGTATCCTATGGAGTCCTTAGGATAGCCAACAAAGTAGCATAAGTTAGAACGAGCTTCTAACTTATCTCCCATTGTCTTCTTCACATAAGCAGGACAACCTCAAATTCTTAATTATGAATAACTAGGGATTTTACCATGCCACATTTCATAGGGCGTTTTAGGGACTGACTTAGAAGGGACAAGATTCAAAATCTTAGCTGCACTTTCTAGAGCATAACCCCAGAAAGAAGGTAATAAGTTAGTGAAACTCATCATAGAACGAACTATATCAAGTAGGGTTCGATTTTTTCTCTCAGAAACTCCATTAAGCTGAGGAGTTCCCCGGAGGAGTCCACTGAGAGATAATTTCATTATCTCTGAGATGACTAAGGAATTCTTCACTAAGATACTTGCCACCTCGATCAGACCGAAGAGTCTTGATCTTGTGACCAGTTTAATTCTCAACCTCCTTTTGAAATTCTAAGAATTTGTCAAAAGCCTCAGATTTGTACTTCATTAAGTACATATATCCATAATGACTGAAATCGTCAGTAAAGGTTATGAAGTACTGATAATTGTTTCGAGTGCTTACACTAAGCTGTCCACAAACATCAGAATGGATCAAATCCAAGGTCTTAGTGGCTCGATCAACACTCCATTTGAAAGGAGTTTTGGACATCTTTCCTTTGAGAAAGGATTCACAAGAAGTTAACTGTTTAAGGTCATTTTCAGAGAATGTCCCTAAGGTGGTTAACTTGTTAATTCTGTTCTTGGAAATATGTCCTAACCTAGCGTGCCACAAAGATGCTGAGACTTCGTCATCTCTCTTACGCTTTGTTTCTCGTTGTATATTCAAAATATTGGTGTTTTGAGTTACATAAAGTCCATTGTTTAATGTACCAAGATGTATTGAAAAATTATTCTTTTTAAGGAAAAAGTTGCCATTCTTAATATTAATTTCATAGCCATCACAATCAAGTATTGTAACTGAAATTATATTATGAATAATGTCTGGTACAAAAAGGACTTTATTTTAAAACTAATTCAAAACGACCTAAATCTAATCTAGTTGTGCCTAAAGCTTGAGCCTCAACGGTTGAGTCATCTCCAATCTTCAAGACACATTCTCCTCCTTTGAGCTGTCGAACCTCACTTAGCATCTGCAAATCATTACAGATATGAGATCCACAACCGATATCAAGTACCCAAGAGTTAGAATTAATAGAATGATTTACTTCAATAAGAAACATACCTTTATTCAGAGTAGCCTTGTACTCTTGGCAGTTTCTCCTCCAATGCCCAGATTTGCCACAATGGAAGCAAACGTCCTCTTTCTGATCATGTTTCTTCTATTGGGCTTTTCCCTTCTTGATACCGCTATTGGGCCTAAGGGATTTCTTTTTCTACTAGGCTTTCTTACCCTTGCCTTTAGAAGGCTTAGAAGAAGATGGAGCAGTGACCATCATAACCTTATTGTCCTTCTTGATCATGCTTTCAGCAGTCACAAGCTGACTAATCAGCTCAGCTACAGTAGCATTTGCATGATTCATGTTGAAGTTAAGGACAAAAGGGTTGAATAATAGTGCGAGCGAGGCTAGCAACAAATCCACCGAAAGCTCATCTCTAAGTGGCATGTACATGGAATCAAGTTTCTCAGTAAGAGCTCGAAACTTGTGTCCATAGTCATGGACACTTGTACCTTCCCTCATTCTCAAATGGAACAATTCTTTTGAGGTGTTATACCTTGTAACATGCTCATGAGGGCGGTAAAGTTGCTCTAAGTGGTCGTAAATCTCCCAAGCGAATTCCATGGACTTAAGCCGTCTTTACATGTCCGGAGACATTTTAGCAAGCATGAGACAACGGGCTTGGAGATTATCATCCTTCCACTTCCGGATCGCGTCCCGCTCATCACGGGTCGGAGCTTTCCCTTTGGGAACCGGCTCAGCCTTGTAGAGAACATAAGTTCTCTTTTCGGAATCTAGAACAATTTTTAGATTCCTAAGCCAATCAGAATAGTTGGGACCAGTTATCTTGTTTGACTCGAGGATCGATACTAGAGGGTTTTTAGTTGCCATTTCAAAACACGTAGATAATCACAGAATCTACGACCTAAATGGAAAAATAGAGAACTAAGTGGGCATGCTGAATAATAACGATATACATGAGATTAGGTATTTAATCTATGTTGCTCCCATTGTTTTTAGAAGATCTATAATTCCCTAATGATCTTAGAGAAAACTTGTTTTCCCAATGGGTACTAAGATCCTAAGCACTTTATCTCGAACCCACGACTCGTGGCCATTCTAAATAAAGCCTAAGGTAGGTACTACATACCAATTCCAATACCGTGGAATTCTTACTAATATTTTTGCATCACCTATCTTTCAATATAGACCCACGACTCGTGCGACATCCACATTTACTTAGGTGTCAAGTTAGACCCATCAATCATAAGATCGTGATTAAAACTTAGTTCGAACGACCCACGACTCGCGCCCATCGCCCTCCCTAAAATTAATCTCGAAATATTAACCATTAAAATGATCAATTAGGAAACTAAGAACTAACAGGTTTCACATAGCCACCCCATTAAACTTAAATCCTATTGATGGAATGCTAGGAATTTAATTCAAAGTTTGCACCTTGAATTAAACACCTATTTTCGAAATTAGCTTAATATTTTAAGGGAATTTTTCGATTTAACCGGAGAGTTATCCGGTTCGACCTCACCAACATATATGTTATCCAATTTAATTAGTCTTGATTAGTGCAAGTACAACTTAAATGCATTTCACACAAGCACATAGAAGATAACACGTCCTAGCATGATACAAACATGTGATGATCATGGGTTCTACCTATCTTATGCGTGATATGTGGGAGCCACTCCACAATCACAAGTTCTAACATATATGCCACATAAAATAGTTCAAATCACATAAGGAAATTGGAAATAAAACGATGCCCTATCTATTACAATAATAGAAACCCTCCCAAACAATTTGAGGGGTCTTCAATTTATGGCCTCCATGTTACTTGCTGTGTGGATCCATCTTACTCCATGGGTGCAAATCTCCAAAGTAAAATAGAAAACCTCACTTTCCTATAATCTACTCTCTTTGCATAAAGTAATACGGCTCAATCTTCATATTAGCCATAGATAAATACCACCGAGCCTTACAGGGATTCATAATGTATTTCACGTGTCTCAATTAAGGAAATACTATCCCGAGAAAACCGAGATTCTACCTATGGAAGAAATGGAATTGGAACCGAATTTGCCCTTTGTCCAGAAAAATCGGTTAAGATTTTGGATAGGAAGTATCAAGAATTAAGAAATCGGCTAATCCCAATGGTTAAAGTTGTTTGGAGAAGTGACAAAACTGAAGAGGCCACATGGGAAACCGAAGACAAGATGAAACAGTTCCATCCAGAGTTGTTTCCTCCCAAGCAGTGAATCTGGGGACCAGATTCTTCTAAGGGGGGAGGATTGTAACGCCCCAGTTTTTCGACCTTTCAGGTACGCACGCCACGCGTGTGAGTTTTCGAGGGTTAGGATTTATTTAATTCTTTTATTTATTAATTTATACATTTCATGACATTATATGAATTCTATTCCTACATGTTTGTGTGAAAATATGTGAAAATTATTATCAACTCGTGAATTATTGCATAAATTGTATCTTATTGGCACATGAATTATTTGCCGAGCATGACTTATTTGATTAATTATACTTAACTGATCACTTTCATAAATTGAAGGGCTTAATTGAATTGGATGTAATTGACCACATTTCATAAACTTAGAAGCTAAATTGCATGAACTTGAGAAGTTGAGGATTTAATTGCAAATTAGTGACATTTAATCCCTTTAATTGCTACATTCACATAACATTTCATTTATACACATACATACAGTTTGCTCTTATTCCTTTTGCTCTCCTTATATCTCGATCAAACCCCAAGGTAGAAGAGAAGTGGGAATTTTCACTTTTAAGCTATATTTCTGGCAAATTTAGAACCTTGAAGCTTTAATCATCGCCATAACTTCATCTCTTTTCTTCCCTCTTCCTTCAAGGTATATATGAGATATGTGATTGAATTCTTTTGATTCATGATTGAAGCCAGGGTTATGATTTGGATTGGATAACCTGTGAATTAGTTGTTAGAACCTTGATTATATGCTTTTATCTTGAATTTCATGCTTGATTCTTGAAGTTTATGGGGTTCGATGATACATATATTTATGGGGTTTGATATTGAATTTCTTGATGACCAAAACTTGATATGAGTATTGATGATGGTTTTTATTGTACTTTAAGTACTTAAGTTTGTTTATTTCATGTTTTACTGCATTTGGGAGAAGTTTTGTTGGTGTTTGTTGGTTTTTGATTTTAGTTCGAAGAGCTTTCATGCTTCTGCTCTGTTTTTAAACTTTCAGCAGAGCGGGAACGGCCCTTCCCGTCCTAGTTGTTTTTCGGAACGACCGTTCCCATCCCTCTGAGTGTCCTGGCGCGAAGCTGGGAATACCCCTTCCCAGTTTTGGCCTACGGCCGAAACGGTCGTTCCCACCCCTGAACAAAATGCAAATTCTTTACAGACGCATGGGATTTTTTGGGGAGAGCTGGGAAAGGCCCTTCAATTTTACACTATAACCCGGAACGGCCGTTCCTATGCTCCAGAGGATATCTGCAATTTTTTGCTCAAACTTATGTGTTTCAATTCCTTTCCTAAGCCTTTAAATGATAAATACATGTCATTATATACTCATTTTATGCATGAATATGTTCACGACATGCCATAATTGTCAATTCATATCATAACATTGCATGGTTACGCCTTTCGTCGTAATTGGTTCATAAGAGTCGTGTCTCACGTACACTTATCTTTCTTGCATAGACCAGCTTCCTAGTGATGAGGAGCAGGCTCCGTAGGCCGTGTCCTTTATCTTATTTTATCTCGACGGGTGAGGTTTAATTTCTAGTTACCTAGAACCCTTAAAACCTCTATGTGGATTTTCGGCCAAAATGTATATATATTTATAAATATTTCTCCAAAACCTCAAATGATTGAAAACAAACCATGTTTCTTGCATTGAACCAACCTTGTTTTGGTGAGTATATTGTACTGCACTGTAGGCTCGAGGGATAGTGTATTTAGCCAACCGGGAAAGCAAGGGCTGACGGGTAACTCTTGCACTACCCTCACCATTTTGGGATGAACCTTGAATCCACCAGGAGGTTTGGTGGAGGAAGGATTCCCGGGAATGGGATTCATGTACCAGATGCTCAACGAGATTGGATGGTTTGGGCCTTGTAAACCCAACCATCACCCGAAGGAAAAAGGGTTATTGTTATTGATATTGATTGATTGCACCGTAATAACTTACATGATCACTTAACCAATTGATAATGTAATCATGGTAAACTGTCGGAGTAAAGGTTGGAGACTTGCCCTCACTCGCCTGGCCATTGATTGACTGAAATTGATTAAGTTGTTAAAATTGATGGCTGTAATCTTGGGCAATGTTTAGTTTATTATTGAACTTATATTGTCCCTTTTATAAAATTTTACCCGAGGTTATAACTTGCATGATAAATTGCACTTATAATTATTAAACCCCTCACTCAGTCTTCCATAGACTGACGTCTCCACCTTTCAGTTTTTTACAGGTGTATGCTATGTGGGAATTAGAGTCTTGTGGAGTCTTTAATTTGTGTCTAGTATAGTACACTTTCATATTATGGTTGCATCTTGGATACTTATGACTATTTATGCTACTTTTGGATATTGTATACATGGTTGTGGATTGTAAATTATGTGAGGCATCTACTTTTGATTGTAAATAGCTCATGAGCTGATGTAACTGTTATGCTTCCACTTGAGTTGTTTTGCATTAGTTACTTGGTTCCAGGGTTAGTTCGCCTAGCTAGGGATGTTTTTTTTTATTGTCTCCTGTTCGCTATACGTTTGGTTTATGTACGGATTCTCCATTTCGTATGTGGACTGAACTATAGTGCGGGGGATGTGGCAACCTTACGTTTCGGGTGTTACATCCTAAAGTGGTATCAGAGCCCGGTTGTAAAACCAGGGTTCTAGTGTCGTGTCTTGTGAGTTTAGGTCGTATGGTATAGGAAATTATTTTCTAATGTGAGAGTCTTGTATTTTAACTGTAAATTATTTGAATTATTTGAACTATGTGATTTAGTTTTATCTTGAGATTTAATTGCACTCATTTGCACTTGCTAATCCAACATGCATATTTAGTGTATTGTCTATAGGATGCCTCGTGGTAGGCCTCATCATGAGCATTCTCCAGGTTATAGGCGCCATCACCGTGATCGTTCTCCTCCACCTCCAGCCCTTCAAGCTCAACCACAGGACTTTCTTAATGCAGTGGTTCATCTTATTGATCAGAGATCGAGGGATTATGTTCCTCCAGCACCACCAGTTCCACCAGCACAACCGGGAGGACAGATTTCAGCTGTATTTCGGGAATTTCAAAATCAACACCCTCCGAAAATTTTCAAAGGTAATGATATACAAGCAGAATAGTAGCTAAAAGAAGTCAAGAGGATTTGGCAGCTTATTCCATGTGGCTCTCGAGATAAGGCTCGGTATACTATTTCTTTGATTCAGAGCGAGGCTTACTCTTGGTGGGAAAGTGTTAAAATTATATTGGATGCCACCAATGAGGAGATCACTTGGGATGTATTTGTTCGGGAATTCAAGAACAAGTATATTCCTCCATCATCACGCATCCGTAGATTGAACAAGTTCACTGAATTAAAGCAAGGAGGGAGGTCTGTTTCCGAGTATATATCCGTGTTTGAGAGGTTGTCTCGCTATGCACCTAATATAGCGAGTGATGATTTTCATAAAGCGATGCAGTTTGTTTAGGGACTCAGACCGGATATTCAGGTAGCCATTGAAGCGGTCAAAACAAGCACATGGGCAAAAGCTACTTCAAAGGCTTTGAAGGTCGAGGATGCCGTGAATACCAGGAGATCTACCTACCGTTCCGGATAAGCTTCGGGTTCAGGTTCGGGATCGGGTTCTAACGCCGACAAGGGGCCTGTTTTTTACACCGCTCCGCCACCTGCAAAAAGACCTTGGAAGAAGTACAGACCCGCAGGACCAGTTCAGAAAGCTCCACCTGCACCTGCTTTGCCACCACCCCCAGGGAAGCCCGAATGCACTTTTTGTAGCCGCAATACGCTTATCTACGAGGGTTGTAGACGTCGCCTGGGATTATGTTTGATTTGTGGGAGCGCTGAGCACATGGTGGATCGATGTCTGGATCGCCGAGATCAGCCTGCTGGGGGTCAGAGGCCACTTATTAGAGTTCGCGCTTATGCTCTGGACGGAGAGGAGCAGGATACTGACGTAGACCCCACCGCGATAGTAGAAGGTACAATATGCATACATGGCACGAACATACATACATTGTTTGATCTGGGAGCTACACACTCCTTTCTTTCGAGTGCTCTTGCTATTACCTTATCTTTGCCTGCTTTGTGCTCTTCTGCTTACTATATGGTTAGTTCTCCTTTTGGTAGTAGCTTAGAGATAGATCGGGTGTACAGAGATGTTTCGGTGAGTATCGAGGGTCGAGTTTTTCTGACAGATTTTATTGAGATGCCGATGACTCGATATGGATCTATTTTGGGTATGGATTGGCTCTACAGACATTGTGCTACTGTTGATTGTTCGGGCAAAGAGAGTCCAGTTGGGTTCATAGATTACTGTGGGTTGGAGTTCGAAGACCGTACCTTTGTTTTCTTTCACCGAAGCTCAGAAACTAGTCTGGGATGGAGCTACGGGGTTTATTACTTATATTCTTAACCGGCCTAAAGATCAAATAAAGTTGGAGGAAACAGAAGTAGTGAAGGATTTCCCCGAGGTTTTTCCCGAGAAGTTGGATTCTTTACCTCCGGATAGGGAAATTGAATTTGTGATCGATTTGTACTCGAATGCAGAGCCATTCTCCAAGACTCCATATCGTATGGCTCTGGCTGAGTTGAAAGATTTGAAGACTCAACTTGATGCGTTATTGGAGATTGGGTACATTAGATAGAGTTCTTCTCCCTGGGGCGAGCCGGTTTTGTTTGTAAAGAAGAAGGACGAAACTCTGAGAATGTGCATCGACTATAGGGAGTTGAACCGGATGACATCAAGAACAAGTATCCCCTTCCACATAGCGAGGAGCTATTAGATATACTTCAGGGATCAAAGGTCTATTCGAAACTTGATCTACGATAGGGATACTATCAGCTACGAATCCGTGCAGAGGATATTACAAAAAAGGGATTAAACAGTCGGTACGGGCATTATGAGTTTGTGGTGATGTCGTTCGGGTTAACTAATGCCCCTGCAGCTTTTGTGGACATGATGCACCAGATTTTTTGGCCTTTTCTTGACAAGTTTGTGGTAATTTTCATCGGTGATATTCTGGTATTCTCAAAGATCGTCGAAGAGCACGCGAGACATCTTAGACTCGTGTTGCAAACTTTAAAGGAGCATCAGTTGTTTGCCAAGTTCAGTAAATGTGAATTTTGGATCAACAGAGTTTCTTTGTTGGGACATGTTATTTCGGGAAATAGTTTAGAGGTTGATCCTTCAAAAATTAAAGCCGTATTGAAATGGGAAAGACCAAAGAATGTCTTGGAAATTAGAAGATTCTTGGGTTTAGCGGGATACTATAGAAGGTTTGTGAAGGACTTCTCAAAGATCGCCGCTCCTTTAACCCAACTAACGAAGAAAGAGGTAAAATTTGTGTGGGATGAAGCTTGTGATAAAAGCTTCAACTTCTTGAAAGAGAAATTAATTTCTACCCCAGTGTTAACACTTCCCGAAGGCTCTGAACGGTATATGCTGTTTATACGGATGCTTCCAAGGAAGGTTTGGGTTGTGTGCTAACACAAAAAAGGAAAGTAATTGTTTATGCCTCTCGGCAGCTAAAAGAGCATGAAAAGAACTATCCTACTCATGAGCTTGAACTCGCAGCCGTGGTCTTTGCACTCGGAAAGTGGAGACTTTACTTGTACGGGGTGTCTTTCATGATTTTTACCGACCACAAAAGCCTCCAATATTTATTTACTCAAAAAGATTTGAATATGAGGCAAAGGCGTTAGATGGAACTTCTTGAAGATTATGAGTGCACTATCAAGTACCATCCCGGTAAAGCTAACGTGGTCGCTGATGCACTTAGTAGGAAGGCTTATTGTAAAGGCTCGGGTTCCTAATATTACCATACAACCGGACTTGAAGCATCGATTATTTAAGGCACAGACTAATGATCCGAAAGTGCAGAGAGTGGTAGCTAAGGCAAGAGCTGATCCGGAATGTCCATTTGGGTTTAATGAAAATGGTCTTCTTCGTTTCAAGAACCGTGTGGTGGTACCCGAGGAATTGAAACGGGTGTTACTCGAAGAGGCACATAAATTGGCCTACTCAATCCACCCTGGAGGAAATAAAATGTATAAGGATCTGAAACAATATTATTGGTGGAATGGATTGAAGAAAGATGTATCCGAATATGTGAAACATTGCCTAACTTGTCAGAAAGTTAAAGCTGAGCACCAGAAACCCGGAGGTCTTTTACAACCGTTACCTATTCCAGAGTGGAAGTGGGAATAGGTGACAATGGATTTTGTATTCGGGTTACCGAAAGTAAAAGGTGGGTACGATGGTATTTGGGTGATTATGGACCGTTTGACTAAGTCGGCGCATTTTCTACCGGTTCGGATGTCTTACAAGATCAGCAAGCTAGCCGAGTTGTATAACAGAGAGATCGTTCGACTTCATGGGATTCTGGTTAGTATCATGTCCGATAGAGATCTGAGATTTACTTCGAGGTTGTGGCAAGAATTACAAGGTATTTTGGGCACGAAGCTCAAGTTTAGTACTACTTGACACCCTCAAACGGATGTCCAATCCGAGAGATTAATCAGGTATCTAGAGGACTTGCTTCGAGCTTGTGCTTTGGATTATCAGACTTCGTGGCATGAGCAACTACCCTTGATTGAGTTCACATATAATAACAGTTTTCATGCCTCAATCGGTATGGCCCTGTATGAGTTACTTTATGGTCAAAAATGCAGATCTCTGTTGTTCTTTGATCTAGAGGAGTGGAAATGGACAAAACAGGAAGGCATTAAGAAGGGTAAGAAATTGGAGAAACCTTCTAAAGCCGTGAGGGACATGATTGAGAAAGTCCAACAAATACAACAACGGATGAAATCAGCTCAAGATAGACAAAAGAGCTACGCCAACCGTCGCCGAAGGGATCTCAAGTTTGAAGTTGGAGACCGGGTGTTCATGAAGGCGTCTCCACGTAAAGGATTTGCTCGGATTAGGAAAGGAGGAAAGCTTAATCCTCGTTATTTAGGTCCTTTTGAAATTCTTGAAAGAGTTGGTGAAGTAGCCTATCGGTTGACCAACCACCGAGCCTCACGGGGATTCATAATGTATTTTATGTGTCTCAATTAAGGAAATACTATCCCGAGGAAATGGAGATTCTACCTGTGGAAGAGGTTGAATTGGAACCGAATTTGACCTTTGTCCAGAAACCGGTTAAGATTTTGGATAGGATGTATCAAGAATTAAGAAATCGGTGAATCCCAATGGTTAAAGTTCTTTGGAGAAGTGACAAGACTGAAGAGGCCATATGGGAAACCGAAGATAAGATGAAACGGTTCCATCCAGAGTTGTTTCCTCCCAAGCAGTGAATCTGGGGACCAGATTCTTCTAAGGGGGGAGGATTGTAACGCCCCAGTTTCATTCATACACATACATACACTTTGCTCTTATTCTCTTTGCTCTCCTTATATCTCGATCAAACCCCAAGGTAGAAGAGAAGTGGGAATTTTCACTTTCAAGCTATATTTCCGGCAAATTTTGAACCTTGAATCTCTAATCATCTCCATAACTTCATCTCACTACAAGAAAAAGTGGTTTTTACTACGGACAAATAATCATAGCAAATGGCCCAAATTCGTAGCAAAAACCCTTTTGCTACGCATTTACTACGAATTTGTGATCGTAGTTGATGTAGCCGTAACAAATATTATACTACGATCAAATGATCGTAGCAAATACTATTTACAACGATAATTTTAGCTTTTACTACGGACATTTATTCGTAACCAATATTTAACAAATACATTTATTTTTTACTATGACTACATTATTCATAGTAAAAAATCAACATTAACTACGATCATATGTTCGTAATGAAAATTTTTCAAGTTTTAAAAGTTATATTGGCTACGATCCATATTTTATAATAAAAAGTTCAAATTTCTTTTTATTATGACAATTATTTTATTATTTTTATGAAATTATTTTTTTTATATTTTCCTAAAATACATTAGTAATTATAATCATCCAACCCAAAACACAATCCAATAAGACAACAAATTATATAATCCAAGCAATATTTTTCAATGCATTACTGGCACAACAATTTACAACCAAAAAGACAAATCTTTACAAATACGAACTCACAAAAAAAAATGTACTATTTTTTCCTCTAATTTTCAACTAAATAATTAAAAAAAAAAAAGAAAACTCTTATTTATCAAGGAAAATGAACTGTCTTGACTCTTACGTGGAAATCCGCCAAAAAGTAGCTTGATCTATGGCTCCAAAACCTGCAACAAGCACTACAAAAAATGTAGTTAAACAAGACTTGTGACTAAAAGTTAGGTTGTATAGTCACAAATCTTTACCGATATAGTTAAAAAAATTTATATGAACTGTGAAAGGATCTTGAAAAGAAATTCAACCTGTTCGTTCTTCTCCTCCATCAAAGTTGCTTTTTCTTGATGCAGGGGTTTGGCGAATTTATGATAAATTGGAGGCTCTGCTATCGTCCTAGAACATATACAAGCAAAGGAATAAAAGAAGTTATAAACATAATTATAAGGATTTTCCCTAGATGAACCAAACAGAAAACAGTAATCTGTGGTCATTTAGCTGCTTTAACATTCTACACATAAACAGACACTTATCTTAATGTCAATAAAATTGTGAATATGAACACTTGGGACCAAAATGAAAAATAATTTGTAAGAGTATCATAGGTAAATAGTCAGCATCAAATTCTAATGGAGAAAACTAAGGAAAATGAACCTAACACAAAATAGAATACCTTATGAAATTTCCAAGTATTTTGTGGTGCTTACTCCACCAAAGAAACAACAATTCCAGCTTCTTTTCCTCTGCCTTTGCAGCGATACGCACTCTCAAAGCAAAGTCTAACATTGAAATGAGCAATAGAGAAAACAAAAGATACAACAATTCCAACATCTTTCGCTTTTCTGCAATCTGTTCACGCTACTGTAACCTCAGTTCACTTTCTTCAGATGTTCGCTACTCAGCCTGCATAAACAGAAGAAATTTCCAGTTCAAGGATTACGCCAAAGTGAAACACTTATATATAAAAGTATCTCAGTATATAAGTATAATAAAAATAAGAATTGACTGTAAATTCATTTTATAGTTCTATTGCTTTCAAAGTGTTACATATATAATGATCACAGCAGAGAAATAATGCATATCTCCAGCAGTGACAAACAAACAAAAATGTAGTTAAAGCTAGTTATTAATACATCTTAAGAGGTAGAAAATGAAACTTACATATATAAAAGAAGCCTAGAATTTGTTTCCTTCAGTCGAAGTCATAAAATACATAGCAAAAACCAGAAGTGAACACAGAAAATTTAGTGTAGACAGTATAAAGAATTAGAAAATTGACATGCATCGTCATATTCAAATAATGGGAGCAATAACCAATCCAACTACAAGCAAGCAAGTAAGAACACAGATAAGCATGGAAGGAAGAAACAATATTGTTTAGTGATAAAAACTATTTTATCTTTCACAATAAATCTATTCCAACCTAGCTGAAGAAGGACAAAGAAACTCACCACTCAGCCTTTTCAAGTTCCATCCTCACCACTTCGGTAAAACCCTCAAGCGCTGCTTCTGGTTCTATTTCTATCAAACCTACACAAATGTAAAAAAGGGAAAGGAAACAGAAAAATGAAAATGAGAGGGCAGTTCTTAAATTAATAATGGACAGGCAAAACTGTGATCCTCTTCATGAAGATAAAATAAGCCCCCCGCGATGCCTGTTATCACACCATACTTTCGCTTCTAGTCGAGTGTTTCTCGCTTTTCAGATCCTAAATCAGTAGCACCAACTATATTAAGGCTTCATCAGTTCATGTATTACTTGCTTTCATATCAAACGGGTACAAGAGGCACTTTTTCATGTCTTAATCCATTCTTGAAACCAAAGTTTCTTAAGAAATGAAAACAAAACAACATGGAGCCAAAGGTTTCCATGAATATCACCTTTGAACTCTCTGTAACATAGATATGGTTTGCAATGCAAGCTTTATAATAACCGTTATGCGGATGAAAGGAAAGACATGAAAGTAAGAGAGAGAATAGGGAAACTCTAACTCTTGAGGAATACTCACACTTTGATTTATGAAAGGGAGATTGACAATTCTTGGTTCTCAAGTGGTTGTCGATCCTCTTAAATACAATGCCAATATATAGGCAGGACTCCGGACTCCAAACTCGGAATTGAACTCTAATTATATAGCGGGTACTCATCTTGGGCCCCATCACCTCATATAATTGATTCTTTTCCGGATCACTACGCACAATAATGCACACAAAAGGTCAAGTACGATTGACCGACAGAGACAAAGTGGGAAAAGCAGATTCCCACGGAAAGTAAAAGTAGATGCCACTAAGACAACATGTGGCTGACAAAGGTATGTGGTGCGCAGACCATAGAACAACTGGCAAGCAACGCTATAGTTATTACATTATTGGACACACTGATACAGCATAATTTTCGTCATGCCTAACGTTTCTTCTCGGGTGATTCGTCATTGCTTACGCTGGGCTCCCTGGGCCGGGTTTCTCTGGTATGTTAATTTGGGTCAACAGTCCTTCAGCCCTCCGGACCCTTTCAATTGCCTCGGAATACAAGTGGGCTCGGTCTCCGAGTCCGTTATTCCTTGTAGATTTTGACCAATTGAGTGCTCCAATAGTGTTGAGCATTGATTCCAAAATCTTGATTTCGCCCATTGTGACATGGTATTGGGCTTCCAGTATTTTGCTTCGCTTGTTGAACTCGTCTGCCTCCCTTGCAAATGTCTTTGGGAAAACATCAAATGCCTCTGAGACGGCTTCATCCAAAGCTTGTAGGACTTTTCGTGCCATGTGAGCGTAGTAGGGATCTGATTCATCAATCCTTCCTTGTTCGAGGTGCTGGATTCCCTCGTTTTGACTTTCAATGGCTTTTTCGATGAACCCTCTACCATAACTGCAACTGTTTTGGTTGTATGCTCCGGTATCCATCCTGTGTCACCTTCTGCTGTTGTTTGAAGATCTGTGAAGCATATGCAAAACGCGTTAATGATCCTGGAGAGTGAATCGGCTAACACGTTCTGTTTTCCATCTATATGCTCAAAGTGAACTATTATGCCTATTCCTGTGACATAATCAACAAACTTAGCCCATCTGACCCTAGATGATTTATTAGTATTGTTCTTATTATGGAAAGAGACTATGGCCTGGCAGTCTGTGCGGATGGTTACTTCCCTCTTATCTAGGTAGAATATTTTAAGGTTTTCTAATCCTTTCTGAACGGCCTCTATCTCAGCATCAATCGTGGATTTCGGGGTTTTGAACTTTCCACTTGCATAGGCGCAAATCCTTTCTTCCTTCTTTGGGGTATTTTTAGATTTCTTCCATTTACACACTGCACCCCATCCTTCCATGCATCCGTCAACTTCTATAATAATGAAGGATTCATCAGGTGGGACCTCCATCTTCGACAGGTTCCTGATTTTCTCTTTGATGCGCCGCACGATTTCCCAATCTGATGGCTTCATCCTTTTATCTCCATGTTGTAGCACCCGGAACGCTGAGGTGCCACACCCCCGCACCATAAGTGTAGCTCACACATGAAATGGGTAGTCCATATATGAACCGGACTCATGGCGAACGGGTGACAATTAAAAACACGACACTAGCTAGGCGGGATACCCTCAAATAATACAACAATTCAAAGTAAAAGCGGAAGCATAGAACTATACATTACTTAGTTTCACGTTCCAATACAATATTTACATTATCAAGTATTCCACTTGCAAGTATACCACTATATCATATACATACAGGTACCAAATCATATTCCCAAAATTCATAAGTGATCAAAACATGCATCAATATGAAAGATCAATGCTAGACTCCCAAAAGCGGTAAACTGGACTCAAACCCCGCCTAGCACTCGATCTGCACGACCTGAAAATGGTGAGGTGTCAGTCTACCACAGACTGAGTGAGGGGTTATAATTTAAAAGCGCAAGTACCATGCAAATTGTAATCTCAGGTAAGATTTTTCAGAAAACGATATTAATTCTAAAATAATATAGTGCTCGCCCGAGATTACAATAATTCCATTTTCAATTCAATTATTTCAATACAATTCGATACCATCGATCAGTGGCCCGGCGAGTGAGGGCAAATCTCCAACTTTTCTCCGACAGTGTACAATAATTCAATTTTATCAATTGGGTGATCAAGCAATAAGTTCGGTGCGCAATTAGACAATTTCAATCAATCCATCCTTCTTCCTCCGGGTGATGGTGGGATTGCAAGGCCCCACCACCCAATCAATCTGGGCATAGGGTTCATGAGTCCCTACGCCCGGCGGGCTCCTTCCTCCACCAAACCTCCTGGAGGATTCAGGGGTGACCCCAACAATAAGTGAGGATAGTGCAAGAGATCACCGTCGGCCCGATGCCTCCCCGGATTACTCAAGACACTACCCTCGGGCCCAAAGTGAACATGCTTTACTCGCCAAAACAATCCATCAATCAATTCAATATCAATAACAATTACTCGGTACAATATCAATCGATCAATGAAGTAACAATTCAATTTTCGGAAAACTATAGATATAATTATTTATTTTGGTCCAAAATCACATAGGGTTGTAGGGTTCTTTTACAAATAGAAATAACCTCACCTGTGACGACCAAGACAAGGATATAATTATGATACGTGCTCCTCGTCAACGGGAAGGAAATCTGTGCAATAAGGACAAGGGTTCGTGAGACACGACTCAAATGAACCACTTAAGACGCACGACAATGTCCTAATCAATATGTCATGCAATAACAATCAAGCAATGTCAAGTAGGCAAATAATTGTCACTAAACCAAGTTTATAACTCATATAAGTCACATACGGGAGCCAAAGAAGTGAAAAGAATGCAATATGAAAGGTTTTGGTGAAGTTTTGCAAAAAAAGACAATTTTAGGAAATGTACATGTTGAGGGAAAACTGGAATATCTTTAATTCTAGAAATGGGAATTGAGTTTTGTTTGTTGGGAATGAAAGTAGACACATAGAATTTTCCAACGCTATATGGCACGTTTTCTAATTCAAACTGAGGTGAAAATGGCGTTGGTTTGAAGTTGGACAAAATGCAGTTTCTGGAGGGTGGTCGCGAAACCTTCACAAAATGGTTGCGGCCGCGACCAAGTATTTTTGGCCGAATTTTCTTCAATTTTTTCAAAACTCGAAACTTGGCTAAAAGGGGGTCGCGGGCGCGACCAATTTTGGCCTATTTTCGGTCGCGGTCGCGACCCGTTACGCAGCAGCAGGAAAACAGGGGAAAACAGGGCAGTTTCGAGCCAAAACACCACAAAACCACAACCAAAGCCAAGTTCAATCCATAACAATCAATTCAACACATCACATACACATTATAGTTCAAGCATACACCAAACAAACCATGATATATACATCAACTCATCAAGAATCCATCACCTAACCCCATATATATTCATGCTTTCAACTTTCAATTAACTTCATGCTTTCATGCAAGCTTGGAATATAATGACCCTAAACATGCTTCTAACCATGAATAATTAAGGAATCACAACATAGATCATAAACCCTAATTCATAATGAACTCAAGAGATTCAATCAATTCCTCATTCTACCTTGAAATGAAAGAATTAGGAGATGAAGTGATGATATGATGAAGATGCTCCAAAGTATGCAATTTCCTTCCTTGAAATCAAGCTTGAAATGAATGAAATCTTCTCCTTCTCTTCTTGGTGTAAAATACCGTGCTCTAGTAGGTGTGTGTGTGTAGCTTTCTTGGATAAAATGGAATAAGTTGGAAGAAATGAAATGATATACTCAAAGTCTTCCATCAAGTATGATGACTCAACCAATTTTGCAACTTAGTCCTTGGAGTATTTGAATGGATGCAATCAAGTTTCACTTCATGGTAAAAGATCAATTAACTCCAACTTATATAATGCAATTGAGTTCACCAATTCAAGAAATGATCATTTGAGGGCAATTAGATAATGAAATCACATTCATCAAAAGATGCATCATAATTTCTCACGTTAACAACTATTTCAGATAAGTTCGTAGAAAATATAATGCATATAAGGTTATGCAATGTATATAAATTATCACATATTGCATATATGAAAAACGGGGCGTTACAATTCTCCCCTCCTTAAGAGGACCTGGTCCCCAGGTCCACTGCCGAGTTTTAAAATGATGTACAACAACAAGAGAGCCCCGTCTCTTGCACAAGCAATGAGAAAACCCCGTTTCTCAAACAAGTAAAGAGAGAACCCCGTCTCTTAAGCTTGTAGAGAGAGAACCCCGTCTCTCTATCACGAAAAGAGAGCACCCCGTCTCTCAACAAGAAATGAGAGGACCCCGTCTCTCAACACACACCAACCCAACGAATCAAGAAAGCAAAATGTAGAAACACTTACATAAATGTCACATAGAGCAAGTAGCATCACGTTAATCACATAACTAACACTCATATACCACCAAATTGCAATTAACAAGAAGTCAAATACAACAACAATAAAATTCATGATGCATATGATATGCAGGATTAAGTGTACCGTTCACCGTTGTTAGGGAATCTTCCACGATAGTGGTTCGTTTCACCCCCTTGATTTGATGTTGAAGATTCCTCTTCCCAAAGCGTCGGACCTTACAGTCCTCGATATCCAATATTTAAACAACAATTCTATCCTGCTTCTTCAATCTATCTTTTAAACATACTGTCATGCATCGAAAGGTCCGATGGATATAAATATCTTCATGATTACTTGGCCTTCAACCCGTGATCAAATTCTTTACCCTCTCTAACACCAAGATCCGAAAATTTAATTCTTAAGTGTGGGCTTTGTTTGAACCCAATTAACTCGTTCTTTTTCCTTAATCATACTCCATCTTCATCATAATTTAAAATTAACATTCTTGGATGCTCGGGGTATTCAGTTAACTCCAAGTTTAGTCTCCCATCTTCATAGTGTTTTTGATTTCTCATGGAAAAACCCAACGAGCCGGTAATCCATCTTATTCATGTTATGTTTTCCTCCCTAAATCCTATACTTCCAACGCTCAATTGAACGAACTCTCACTTTCATACCAATTATGATGATCCGATCAAGTTTACTTATCCAATGTTCTCCTCTCCAATTCTTAGAGTTTCCTAAGGCTTGAAACCCGTTGCACAACAATATCCTTGCAACCTCATTTTGAAATTAGTCTAGTACGGAATCTTCCATTAATCCCTGAATACTCATTTCCAACTATTGAACTCTTACTCCTTCCGAAATTATTCCTACAATTCAACCCAATCTTGAAAGTCCTCAAGCGTCAGATTCTTCTAATTGTTCTTGTTACCATTTTCAAGAAATCCCGTTGTTGGTAACTCTTGCAACTCTGTTACTTTGTGTGGAAGTAATCCACTTGAACTAATCCATAACTTTGAAGTCATTTTCCGATCGACTCTCCCTCTTAAGAATGCCTATTCTTATCCGTTGGCTTGTAACGTCACTTCTTACTTTAAAGATTCTCGACTCTTCAACACAGCTTCCTTGATATAAATGGTTCTTGCTCTTCTACGTGTTCGGTGACCTTGCTCCCATTCAATTTGAATTTGGTTAGGGATAAGAACACACTTCTTCTTTTATTCCAAACTCTCAGCTCTATTCCCAATCACTTCGGCTTAGCTTCCTCAGAATATGAAATTCTAGTCATACCTCGTCTGATGGTCAACCTCACATTCACCTTGGAGGGACCGGTAAGAATAGCAATCCACTCCATTCATTCCTAATTCCATATCTACCTTTCCTGAACCTCAGAATTCCCACTTTCCTTTTTCATCAACCAGTGCAACCCCAAAATTCCTTTTTTCTTGATTCTGATATGGCTCGGTTGACAACAACTTGATGAGTGAGACGAAGGAAACTTCCTATCAAGTAATCACTCAATAATGCATGTCGAATTATTATGCCAATGCACATAGCACTCCTTCAAAAGTTGAGACATATTGGAGAAATTATATCAATTAAAGATGCACATATAAATAAAGAAATTTAAAAATTTAAAGTAGCGTATGATGCACGTGCTTATGGATGCATTAAACCTGTCACCGTAGTAATGGGAAGCTTTATCTCGGCACGTAATTCCTTATTTGTTGAATTATAAGCTTGTCTTGAACTGTTGATCCTTTCTTGTTTTTTCCACGATCTTCTAGTCTTCAGAATTTCCTAGCATCAACTTGAACATTCCCATGGCTTGAGATTACAATTGCTTGAATCCGAAGTCCTCTACGCTCATGAAATTAGCATCTTGCATGTTCTTTAATAATTTCTCCCCAATTATTACCCGTGTCTTCTCACGATCATCATTTTGATCAAAACTTCCTTGTTTTACTCTTTTAGGAGTTCGGATAATTAAATGAACTCTCCTTCCAATTGTTTATACCTGATCGCCCGTAATCCACCCAACAATTCTTGCCTTTTACCATAATTACCCTATTGACTAAAATTTTCTTGAATTAACTTGAGTAATGGTATGGTCCCTAATTCGGAACTCTTGAACCCAAATTCTTCTCTACTTATGGAGTTAATTTCCCAACTTCCCTCAAAGAACCAATCTCCAAGTATTATCCCGGTTCTTTTAAGTGCCACCTTGATTACAATTCCTTAAATCTATTCCTTAGTAATTGAATCAATTATGTTATTTGCCTTCTTACCTGCCTACACCTTGAGCATATAATTTCCCTCCAAAAGTTCTCTATCCTCTTTTACCAATCTCATTTGTTGCAATAACTTCATATTCCCTACTTCGTGCTCTCAACACGACAATTCAACTTGATTCTGGAAAATGAACTCAATCCACCCGATTATAGAATCTCTAGCATCCTAACTTCCCTTAACGGGTTACTTGATTCCCCTAGCTCAATCAGAATTACCGGAGTTGTTTTCTTCTCTTGCTTAGATTTCGCTTCCAACCAACCAAGTTTCTTAACTTCGCCACACTTCCAAATCTTGAATAATTAGTTTCCCTCGATTCTTTCTTCACCTCATCCTTAAATAAAATAGACTTCCTCGCCCGGTTGATGCACCCTTTGTGGTAATAGGAATTCCCATAATTGATTCTTTCATTCCGGATCTTATCCTTTAAATCATAACCCAATGGAAAAAGTTAACAACCCTCGGATCCGCGTTTGAAGTCCCTGGCCCATTTTCTAACCCTTCCAAGCTCAAGAAGTAGCACTTATAATATACCGAGGTTGTCGTAAAGGTTGGCCGTGGTTGGATATCATCTCTACAACCTGTATTCACAACTTCCTTTGAAAATAAATGCATGTGGGTAAGACATGCTCATGTTACAAAATTGTCACATAATTGATGTCAAGAATTTAATATAAAATGCAACAGGTACTTCATCAATGTTTAAAATAAAACACGTTAGGCAAATAATTTCAAATAATTCAAGGTCAATTAATTGACAATTAACAACATAATTCAACACAATGCTCAAATTATTCAATAACTCAACAATTTCAAAAGATCCAAGTAATCAAATAATTTCAAACAAGATGCAAGACCCTCAAATTAGCAATTAATTCCTATACCGTACAACCTAGACTTGACACGACACGACACTAGAACCTCGGTTTTGCAACCGGGCTCTGATACCACCTAAGATGTAGCACCCGGAACGCTTAGGTGCCACACCCCCGCACCATAAGTGTAGCTCACACATGAAATGGGTAGTCCATATATGAACCGGACTCATGGCGAACGGGTGACAATTAAAAACACGACACTAGCTAGGCGGGATACCCTCAAATAATACAACAATTCAAAGTAAAAGCGGAAGCATAGAACTATACATTACTTAGTTTCACGTTCCAATACAACATTTACATTATCAAGTATTCCACTTGCAAGTATACCACTATATCATATACATACAGGTACCAAATCATATTCCCAAAATTCATAAGTGATCAAAACATGCATCAATATGAAAGATCAATGCTAGACTCCCAAAAGCGGTAAACTGGACTCAAACCCCGCCTAGCACTCGATCAGCACGTCCTGAAAATGGTGAGGTGTCAGTCTACCACAGACTGAGTGAGGGATTATAATTTAAAAGTGCAAGTACCATGCAAATTGTAATCTCAGGTAAGATTTTTTCATAAAACAATATTAATTCTAAAATAATATAGTGCTCGCCCGAGATTACAACAATTCCATTTTCAATTCAATTATTTCAATACAATTCGATACCATCGATCAGTGGCCCGGTGAGTGAGGGCAAATCTCCAACCTTTCTCCGACAGTGTACAATAATTCAATTTTATCAATTGGGTGATCAAGCAATTAGTTCGGTGCGCAATTAGACAATTTCAATCAATCCATCCTTCTTCCTCCGGGTGATGGTGGGATTGCAAGACCCCACCACCCAATCAATCTAGGCATAGGGTTCATGAGTCCCTACGCCCGGCGAGCTCCTTCCTCCACCAAACCTCCTGGTGGATTCAGGGGTGACCCCAACAATAAGTGAGGATAGTGCAAGAGATCACCGTCGGCCCGATGCCTCCCCGGATTACTGAAGACACTACCCTCGGGCCCAAAGTGAACATGCTTTACTCGCCAAAACAATCCATCAATCACTTCAATATCAATAACAATTACTCGGTACAATATCAATCGATCAATGAAGTAACAATTCAATTTTCGCAAAACTATAGATATAATTATTTATTTTGGTCCAAAATCACATAGGGTTGTAGGGTTCTTTTACAAATAGAAATAACCTCACCTGTGATGACCAAGACAAGGATATAATTATGATGCATGCTCCTCGTCAACGGGAAGGAAATCTGTGCAATAAGGACAAGGGTTCGTGAGACACGACTCAAATGAACCACTTAAGACGCATGGCAATGTCCTAATCAATATGTCACGCAATAACAATCAAGCAATGTCAAGTAGGCAAATAATTATCACTAAACCAAGTTTATAACTCATATAAGTCACATACGGGAGCCAAATAAGTGAAAAGAATGCAATATGAAAGGTTTTGGTGAAGTTTGGCAAAAAAAGACAATTTTAGGAAATGTACATGTTGAGGGAAAACTGGAATATCTTTAATTCTAGAAATGGGAATTGAGTTTTGTTTGTTGGGAATGAAAGTAGACACATAGACCTTTCAAACGCTATATGGTACGTTTTCTAATTCAAACCGAGGTGAAAATGGCGTTGGTTTGAAGTTGGAAAAAATGCAGTTTCTGGAGGGTGGTCGCGGGCGCGACCAAAAACCTTCACAAAATGGTCGCGGCCGCGACCAAGTATTTTTGGCCAAATTTTCTTCAATTTTTTCAAAACTCGAAACTTGGCTAAAAGGGGGTCGCGAGCGCGACCAATTTTGGCCTATTTTCGGTCGCGGTCGCGACCCGTTACGCAGCAGCAGCAAAACAGGGGAAAACAGGGCAGTTTCGAGCCAAAACACCACAAAACCTCAACCAAAACCAAGTTCAATCCATAACAATCAATTCAACACATCACATACACATTATACTTCAAGCATACACCAAACAAACCATGATATATACATCAACTCATCAAGAATCCATCACCGAACCCCATATATATTCATGCTTTCAACTTTCAATTAACTTCATGCTTTCATGCAAGCTTGGAATATAATGACCCTAAACATGCTTCTAACCATGAATAATTAAGGAATCACAACATAGATCATAAACCCTAATTCATAATGAAGTCAAGAGATTCAATCAATTCCTCATTCTACCTTGAAATGAAAGAATTAGGAGATGAAGTGATGATATGATGAAGATGCTCCAAAGTATGCAATTTCCTTCCTTGAAATCAAGCTTGAAATGAATGAAATCTTCTCCTTCTCTTCTTGGTGTAAAATACCGTGCTCTAGTAGGTGTGTGTGTGTAGCTTTCTTGGATAAAATGGAATAAGTTGGAAGAAATGAAATGATATACTCAAAGTCTTCCATCAAGTATGATGACTCAACCAATTTTGCAACTTAGTCCTTGGAGTATTTGAATGGATGCAATCAAGTTTCACTTCATGGTAAAAGATCAATTAACTCCAACTTATATAATGCAATTGAATTCACCAATTCAAGAAATGATCATTTGAGGGCAATTAGATAATGAAATCACATTCATCAAAAGATGTATCATAATTTCTCACGTTAACAACTATTTCAGATAAGTTCGTAGAAAATATAATGCATATAAGGTTATGCAATGTATATAAATTATCACATATTGCATATATGAAAAACGGGGCGTTACAATTCTCCCCTCCTTAAGAGGACCTGGTCCCCAGGTCCACTGCCGAGTTTTAAAATGATGTACAACAACAAGAGAGCCCCGTCTCTTGCACAAGCAATGAGAAAACCCCGTTTCTCAAACAAGTAAAGAGAGAACCCCGTCTCTCAAGCTTGTAGAGAGAGAACCCCGTCTCTCTATCACGAAAAGAGAGCACCCCGTCTCTTAACAAGAAATGAGAGGACCTCGTCTCTCAACACACACCAACCCAACGAATCAAGAAAGCAAAATGTAGAAACACTTACATAAATGTCACATAGAGCAAGTAGCATCACGTTAATCACATAACTAACACTCATATACCACCAAATTGCAATTAACAAGAAGTCAAATACAACAACAATAAAATTCATGATGCATATGATATGCTGGATTAAGTGTACCGTTCACCGTTGTTAGGGAATCTTCCACGATAGTGGTTCGTTTCACCCCCTTGATTTGATGTTGAAGATTCCTCTTCCCAAAGCGTCGGACCTTACACTCCTCGATATCCAATATTTAAACAACAATTCTATCCTGCTTCTTCAATCTATCTTTTAAACATACTGTCATGCATCGAAAGGTCCGATGGATATAAATATCTTCATGGTTACTTGGCCTTCAACCCGTGATCAAATTCTTTACCCTCTCTAACACCAAGATCCAAAAATTTAATTCTTAAGTGTGGGCTTTGTTTGAACCCAATTTACTCGTTCTTTTTCCTTAATCATACTCCATCTTCATCATAATTTAAAATTAACATTCTTGGATGCTCGGGGTATTCAGTTAACTCCAAGTTTAGTCTCCCATCTTCATAGTGTTTTTGATTTCTCATGGAAAAATCCAACGAGCCGGTAATCCATCTTATTCATGTTATGTTTTCCTCCCTAAATCCTATACTTCCAACGCTCAATTGAACGAACTCTCACTTTCATACCAATTATGATGATCCGATCAAGTTTACTTATCCAATGTTCTCCTCTCCAATTCTTAGAGTTTCCTAAGGCTTGAAACCCGTTGCACAACAATATCCTTGCAACCTCATTTTGAAATTAGTCTAGTACGGAATCTTCCATTAATCCCTGAATACTCATTTCCAACTATTGAACTCTTACTCCTTCCGAAATTATTCCTACAATTCAACCCAATCTTGAAAGTCCTCAAGCGTCAGATTCTTCTAATTCTTCTTGTTACCATTTTCAAGAAATCCCGTTGTTGGTAACTCTTGCAACTCTGTTACTTTGAGTGGAAGTAATCCACTTGAACTAATCCATAACTTTGAAGTCATTTTCCGATCGACTCTCCCTCTTAAGAATGCCTATTCTTATCCGTTGGCTTGTAACGTCACTTCTTAGTTTAAAGATTCTCGACTCTTCAACACAGCTTCCTTGATATAAATGGTTCTTGCTCTTCTACGTGTTCGGTGACCTTGCTCCCATTCAATTTGAATTTGGTTAGGGATAAGAACACACTTCTTCTTTTATTCCAAACTCTCAGCTCTATTCCCAATCACTTCGGCTTAGCTTCCTCAGAATATGAAATTCTAGTCATACCTCGTCTGATGGTCACCCTCACATTCACCTTGGAGGGACCGGTAAGAATAGCAATCCACTCCATTCATTCCTAATTCCAGTTCTACCTTTCCTGAACCTCAGAATTCCCACTTTCCTTTTTCATCAACCAGTGCAACCCCAAAGTTCCTTTTTTCTTGATTCTGATATGGCTCGGTTGACAACAACTTGATGAGTGAGATGAAGGAAACTTCCTATCAAGTAATCACTCAATAATGCATGTCGAATTATTATGCCAATGCACGTAGCACTCCTTCAAAAGTTGAGACACATTGGAGAAATTATATCAATTAAAGATGCACATATAAATAAAGAAATTTAAAAATTTAAAGTAGCGTATGATGCACGTGCTTATGGATGCATTAAACCTGTCACCGTAGTAATGGGAAGCTTTATCTCGGCACGTAATTCCTTATTTGTTGAATTATAAGCTTGTCTTGAACTGTTGATCCTTTCTTGTTTTTTCCACGATCTTCTAGTCTTCAGAATTTCCTAGCATCAACTTGAACATTCCCATGGCTTGAGATTACAATTGCTTGAATCCGAAGTCCTCTACGCTCATGAAATTAGCATCTTGCATGTTCTTTAATAATTTCTCCCCAATTATTGCCCGTGTCTTCTCACGATCATCATTTTGGTCAAAACTTCCTTGTTTTACTCTTTTAGGAGTTCGGATAATTAAATGAACTCTCCTTCCAATTGTTTATACCTGATCGCCCGTAATCCACCCAACAATTCTTGCCTTTTACCATAATTACCCTATTGACTAAAATTTTCTTGAATTAACTTGAGTAATGGTATGGTCCCTAATTCGGAACTCTTGAACCTAAATTCTTCTCTACTTATGGAGTTAATTTCCCAACTTCCCTCAAAGAACCAATCTCCAAGTATTATCCCGGTTCTTTTAAGTGCCACCTTGATTACAATTCCTTAAATCTATTCCTTAGTAATTGAATCAATTATGTTATTTGTCTTCTTACCTGCCTACACCTTGAGCATATAATTTCCCTCCAAAAGTTCTCTATCCTCTTTTACCAATCTCATTTGTTGCAATAACTTCATATTCCCTACTTCGTGCTCTCAACACGACAATTCAACTTGATTCTGGAAAATGAACTCAATCCACCCGATTATAGAATCTCTAGCATCCTAACTTCCCTTAACGGGTTACTCGATTCCCCTAGCTCAATCAGAATTACCGGAGTTGTTTTCTTCTCTTGCTTAGATTTCGCTTCCAACCAACCAAGTTTCTTAACTTCGCCACACTTCCAAATCTTGAATAATTAGTTTCCCTCGATTCTTTCTTCACCTCATCCTTAAATAAAATAGACTTCCTCACCCGGTTGATGCACCCTTTGTGGTAATAGGAATTCCCATAGTTGATTCTTTCATTCTGGATCTTATCCTTTAAATCATAACCCAATGGAAAAAGTTAACACCCCTCGGATCCGCGTTTGAAGTCCCTGGCCCATTTTCTAACCCTTCCAAGCTCAAGAAGTAGCACTTATAATATACCGAGGTTGTCGTAAAGGTTGGCCGTGGTTGGATATCATCTCTACAACCTGTATTCACAACTTCCTTTGAAAATAAATGCATGTGGGTAAGACATGCTCATGTTACAAAATTGTCACATAATTGATGTCAAGAATTTAATATAAAATGCAACAGGTACTTCATCAATGTTTAAAATAAAACACGTTGGGCAAATAATTTCAAATAATTCAAGGTCAATTAATTGACAATTAACAACATAATTCAACACAATGCTCAAATTATTCAATAACTGAACAATTTCAAAAGATCCAAGTAATCAAATAATTTCAAACAAGATGCAAGACCCTCAAATTAGCAATTAATTCCTATGCCGTACGACCTAGACTTGACACGACACGACACTAGAACCTCAGTTTTGCAACCGGGCTCTGATACCACCTAAGATGTAGCACCCGGAACGCTTAGGTGCCACACCCCCGCACCATAAGTCTAGCTCACAAATGAAATGGGTAGTCCATATATGAACCGGACTCATGGCGAACGGGTGACAATTAAAAACACGACACTAGCTAGGCGGGATACCCTCAAAAAGTAAAAGCGGAAGCATAGAACTATACATTACTTAGTTTCACGTTCCAATACAACATTTACATTATCAAGTATTCCACTTGCAAGTATACCACTATATCATATACATACAGGTACCAAATCATATTCCCAAAATTCATAAGTGATCAAAACATGCATCAATACGAAAGATCAGTGCTAGACTCCCAAAAGCGGTAAACTGGACTCAAACCCCGCCTAGCACTCGATCTGCACGTCCTGAAAATGGTGAGGTGTCAGTCTACCACAGACTGAGTGAGGGGTTATAATTTAAAAGTGCAAGTACCATGCAAATTGTAATCTCAGGTAAGATTTTTTCATAAAACGATATTAATTCTAAAATAATATAGTGCTCGCCCGAGATTACAACAATTCCATTTTCAATTCAATTATTTCAATACAATTCGATACCATCGATCAGTGGCCCGGTGAGTGAGGGCAAATCTCCAACCTTTCTCCGACAGTGTACAATAATTCAATTTTATCAATTGGGTGATCAAGCAATTAGTTCGGTGCGCAATTAGACAATTTCAATCAATCCATCCTTCTTCCTCCGGGTGATGGTGGGATTGCAAGACCCCACCACCCAATCAATCTAGGCATAGGGTTCATGAGTCCCTACGCCCGGCGAGCCCCTTCCTCCACCAAACCTCCTGGTGGATTCAGGGGTGACCCCAACAATAAGTGAGGATAGTGCAAGAGATCACCGTCGGCCCGATGCCTCCCCGGATTACTCAAGACACTACCCTCGGGCCCAAAGTGAACATGCTTTACTCGCCAAAACAATCCATCAATCACTTCAATATCAATAACAATTACTCGGTACAATATCAATCGATCAATGAAGTAACAATTCAATTTTCGCAAAACTATAGATATAATTATTTATTTTGGTCCAAAATCACATAGGGTTGTAGGGTTCTTTTACAAATAGAAATAACCTCACCTGTGATGACCAAGACAAGGATATAATTATGATGCATGCTCCTCGTCAACGGGAAGGAAATCTGTGCAATAAGGACAAGGGTTCGTGAGACACGACTCAAATGAACCACTTAAGACGCATGGCAATGTCCTAATCAATATGTCACGCAATAACAATCAAGCAATGTCAAGTAGGCAAATAATTATCACTAAACCAAGTTTATAACTCATATAAGTCACATACGGGAGCCAAATAAGTGAAAAGAATGCAATATGAAAGGTTTTGGTGAAGTTTGGCAAAAAAAGACAATTTTAGGAAATGTACATGTTGAGGGAAAACTGGAATATCTTTAATTCTAGAAATGGGAATTGAGTTTTGTTTGTTGGGAATGAAAGTAGACACATAGACCTTTCCAACGCTATATGGTACGTTTTCTAATTCAAAACGAGGTGAAAATGGCGTTGGTTTGAAGTTGGACAAAATGCAGTTTCTGGAGGGTGGTCGCGGGCGCGACCAAAAACCTTCACAAAATGGTCGCGGCCGCGACCAAGTATTTTTGGCCAAATTTTCTTCAATTTTTTCAAAACTCGAAACTTGGCTAAAAGGGGGTCGCGGGCGCGACCAATTTTGGCCTATTTTCGGTCGCGGTCGCGACCCGTTACGCAGCAGCAGCAAATAGGGGAAAACAGGGCAGTTTCGAGCCAAAACACCACAAAACCTCAACCAAAACCAAGTTCAATCCATAACAATCAATTCAACACATCACATACACATTATACTTCAAGCATACACCAAACAAACCATGATATATACATCAACTCATCAAGAATCCATCACCGAACCCCATATATATTCATGCTTTCAACTTTCAATTAACTTCATGCTTTCATGCAAGCTTGGAATATAATGACCCTAAACATGCTTCTAACCATGAATAATTAAGGAATCACAACATAGATCATAAACCCTAATTCATAATGAAGTCAAGAGATTCAATCAATTCCTCATTCTACCTTGAAATGAAAGAATTAGGAGATGAAGTGATGATATGATGAAGATGCTCCAAAGTATGCAATTTCCTTCCTTGAAATCAAGCTTGAAATGAATGAAATCTTCTCCTTCTCTTCTTGGTGTAAAATACCGTGCTCTAGTAGGTGTGTGTGTGTAGCTTTCTTGGATAAAATGGAATAAGTTGGAAGAAATGAAATGATATACTCAAAGTCTTCCATCAAGTATGATGACTCAACCAATTTTGCAACTTAGTCCTTGGAGTATTTGAATGGATGCAATCAAGTTTCACTTCATGGTAAAAGATCAATTAACTCCAACTTATATAATGCAATTGAGTTCACCAATTCAAGAAATGATCATTTGAGGGCAATTAGATAATGAAATCACATTCATCAAAAGACGCATCATAATTTCTCACGTTAACAACTATTTCAGATAAGTTCGTAGAAAATATAATGCATATAAGGTTACACAATGTATATAAATTATCACATATTGCATATATGAAAAACGGGGCGTTACACATGTGGGCTAGTTTTTTCATAGAGTGGTCCTAGGAGAATGCTCAGGTTAGGAATATATGCCCTTGCGTAGTTTATTATCCCTAGCCAAGATCTCAGGCCCTTCTTCTCTTTGAGCTTTTTCTCATCATAATCTGCAATCTTTATTATTATGTGTGGCTGCAATCGTATCTTTCCCTGACCAATTGAAGCCCCGAGAAAATCAATCGTCTGGACTGCCACCTTCATTTTGGTCTTTGATAGTACCAGCCCCTCCTTCTCGCATATTGCTAACATTCTTTTCAAATGCTCCGCATGAGACTCTTCATCCTTGGAGAAGACCAGAATGTCATCAATGTAGACGGCTATGAAATCATATTATCCATCTTTCTTTGGAATATTGTGGGTGCATTCTTTAATCCAAATGGCATGACAAGCCATTCATACAGGCCTTCGGGGGTGATGAATGCTGTCCATGGTATTGATTCTTCCTCCATGGCGACCTGATGGAATCCACTTTTTAGGTCAAATTTGGAATATACCTTTGAGAACGATATTCGCTAAATTATGGTATTGATCCCAGGCAGCGAATATTGGTCCTTATAGGTATTGTCGTTGAGTGTTCGATAGTTGAACACCATTCTCTCCTTTCCCCTTATTTCTCTTCCCGTCACGGGATCTACTGTTATTCCCGACTGAACAATCATGGCCATGGTTCTGTGCCTGCTCTTGCTTGGCCTTATGACTCCTACTTTTAGCAACGAATCCACATGCCTTTTGAACTGATCTTTCATGATTCGGATCCACGCCCTACATAGGCGAGATGCAGGCACCCGAGTACTCGTTGTCATCCGAGACACAAGGTGGGACAACGACAACTCCATAATCGGGACTATGGAGGTGGACATGATGAACGAAACGCAGCTGGTGTACCTAACACCAAACATTATGATGTCCATACATGATTTTTATAATCATGTGCAGGTGTCCATTCAGACGAAAGGGTATGAAGGTTTTCACGAGGGAATCCAGCACCTCGAACAAGGAAGGATTGATGAATCAGATCCCTACTACGCTCACATGGCACGAAAAGTCCTACAAGCTTTGGATGAAGCCGTCTCAGAGTCATTTGGTGTTTTCCCAAAGACATTTGCAAGGGAGGCAGATGAGTTCAACAAGCGACGCAAAATACTGGAAGCCCAATACCATGTCGCAATGGGCGAAATCAAGATTCTGGAATCAATGCTCAACACTATTGGAGCACTCAATTGGTCAAAATCTACAAGGAATAACGCATTCGGAGACCGAGCCCACTTGTATTCCGAGGCAATTGAAAGGGTCCAGAGGGCTGAAGGACTGTTGACCCAAATCAACATACCAGAGAAACCCGGCCCAGGGAGCCAAGCGTAAGCAATGACGAATCACCCGAGAAGAAACGTCAGGCATGACGAAAATTATGCTGTATCAGTGTGTCCAATAATGTAACAACAGTAGCGTTGCTTGCCAGTTGTTCTGTGGTCTGCGCACCACATACCTTTGTCAGCCACATGTTGTCTTAGTGGCATCTACTTTTACTTTCCATGGGAATCTGCTTTTCCCACTTTGTCTTTGTCGGCCAGTCGCACTTGGCCTTTTGTGTGCATTATTGTGCGTAGTGATCCGAAAAAGAATCAATTATATGAGGCGATGGGGCCCAAGATGTGTACCCGCCATATAATTAGAGTTCAATTCTGAGTTTGGAGTCCGGAGTCCTGCCTATACATTGGCATTGTATTTAGGAGGATCGTCAACCACTTGATGGCTTCATCCTTTTATCTCCATGTGGGTTGGTTTTCTCATAGAGTGGTCCTAGGAGAATGCTCAGGTTAGGAATATATGCCCTTGCGCAGTTTATTTCAACGGTGGCAGCTGCGGAATCTGCTATTGGATCCCTAGCCAAGATCTCAGGCCCTTCTTCTCTTTGAGCTTTATCTCATCATAATCTGCAATCTTTGTTATTATGTGTGGCTGCAACCGTATCTTTCCCTGACCAATTGAAGCCCCGAGAAAATCAATCGTCTGGACTGCCACCTTTATTTTGGTCTTTGATAGTACCAGCCCCTCCTTCTCGCATATTGCTAACATTCTTTTCAAATGCTCCGCATGAGACTCTTCATCCTTGGAGAAGACCAGAATGTCATCAATGTAGACGGCTATGAAATCATATTATCCATCTTTCTTTGGAATATTGCGGGTGCATTCTTTAATCCAAATGGCATGACAAGCCATTCATACAGGCCTTCGGGGGTGATGAATGCTGTCCATGGTATTGATTCTTCCTCCATGGCGACCTGATGGAATCCACTTTTTAGGTCAAATTTGGAATATACCTTTGAGAACGATATTCGCTGAATTATGGTATTGATCCCAGGCAGCGAATATTGGTCCTTATAGGTATTGTCGTTGAGTGTTCGATAGTTGAACACCATTCTCTCCTTTCCCCTTATTTCTCTTCCCGTCACGGGATCTACTGTTATTCCCGACTGAACAATCATGGCCATAGTTCTGTGCCTGCTCTTGCTTGGCCTTATGATTCCTACTTTTAGCAACGAATCCACATGCCTTTTGAACTGATCTTTCATGAGTGGAGTCACGTGTTTGAGTGGTTTGTCTTGGATGGTTATGTCTGGGTGGATCACATCAATTTTGCATTTGACTTGGTTCTTCTGCCAGTGTTGTAATGGCTGGTCTCCGATGTAGCCCTGTTTCTCCATTCTTTTTAAGATACCATCGAACCTCCTCTTGAATCTTTCACCTATCTCGACTTGGGTTTGCTCCAGATCTTGTACGGCGAGGAACTCCTCCTCGTCCATTTTCAGTTCTGCGATAGCTGTGTTGGAGGATTCCGCATCACGCTGTGTTTGTATGTTGGTCACATTCTTGTAGAATGTAATCATGTTCTTTTCGATACGTAAACCGCCATACATGGATCTGATGAAATTGCATCCTATTAGCAGGTCTATCCCTTCCAGGTTCATGTTTAAACAGTAGGTGAAAGGGATTCGAAACTTGTTTCCACCTATCTCCATCTGGCCTCCCTTCAACCTTTTGTTGACCATTTGTTTCGAGTTCACCCCTCGATAGGCTACTTGATATGGGCTTGGCTCCGTGGCTTCTTTCAGGATCACCTTTTCCTCTATGCAGCAAGTTGTTGCTCCCGTATCGAGTATGGCTTTTACATCAAATTCTTTTATTCCAGGTATAGAGAAATTGACAGTCATATTGTACAGACTGTTCACTCTTCGCCTTCTTGGAGGATTTGGGCTTTCACTCACTTGCAAGCCCATTTCTTCCCTTGGTTCCCCTCCTTCTAGTAGGTCCTCAAACTCTTATTGTAATTTCTTATCAAGCCCTTCGTTGGTCTTGGTTTGAAGCCTATCGTTTTCTTCTGACAAGAATGCACAGTATGTTAGAAGTTCCTTGATCAGCTGATCTTTATTGTTTACCTCCTTCCTTTGTTGTTCGGGTACTACCTTGTAATTAAGATAGTGTCTGGTACACAATGGACACGCTGTTAGACCACAGTGTTGGCAATGCACCCTCATTCGTTGATTTGTGTTTATCTTGCAATAAACGCATTGTCTTTCGTCAGTGTTTACTTCCCCATTCATAACGACATGGTGGCTACATGCACTCAGCTTCTCTGGTAGGGCAACTTTTGTTCGCCAATCACCCTTCCCTTCCAACACCAAAGCTAGTTTCTCCAGGGGTGTTTCTGCTAACAAGCCTGCGATGTTGTTTCGGCAGGTTGTTTCTCCCTCTGAGAAACTACATATTGCGTCGGAATCACTTTCGTCTTGATCTATTGAGATCACATCATATTCAGGTGGTAAATCCAGGTTCTCCATTACCGCGGCTCTATGCAGCTTCCCGTTTTTGTTCCTGCATTCTCTTGCAAAATGGCCCTCTTCTCCACACACGTAGCATTTGCACTTCTTGACCTTATCTGCGTGTTTCCTTTTGAAAACCCTTATGTGCGAATTGTGGGGTTTTCCTTTGTAGCTTCTGGCCTTTCGGATTCCATACTTTTTACCAGTTTGGTAGTAATTGGGTATGGGAATCTTGTTGCAGAATGATAGGTCTCTTATGCTTTTCTGTAAGGCAGCTTTCTTGTATATTTCACTTAAGTAATGGTGTGTGAAATGAATTCTTGGTAGCACTGATGAGGTTGTGCCTGGGTACTTTGCATTCCAGGCCTCTTCGACTTCCTTCCCCAGTAGCGGAGGCATTTTCCTGAAGAGTTTGTCTGACGTCTCTGGAAAGTACATTCTGTCGGATTTTGTCACTAGCCTCTTGAAATTGTTGAGATATGTCCAAATACCCCCAACATTTTCACAAGTTAATCTTTCGAGGTCTGCATAGGCACGATCCTGCTCCTCTGTGCCTCCTTGATATGGATCCTGGAGAATAAGGATTCTTCGTAGTTGTGATAACACATTCTGAGTATCGTCTGCCATATCCAGTAATGTGTTGAAATCCTCCGTGTAGGCCATTCTCCACTGCTGCCACGTTTTCTTCTCATCCTCTCCTAGGAGATTTTCGATGTAGTTGATTTTTGCCCTGTTATTTGGCCATACTTTATCCGGTGAATCAACGTGGTTTAGGGTGATAGATTCCCATCGTGAAATCGTATCCTCTCATAACACTATATCCTGTGGTAGGACAAGCATCGCTCCCTGGGTTTGTTGTGCTGATGGGAGAGTCCATGTATTTTCCCCTAGATCATTCATGACTCGCCTTGCCCTTCTTTCCAGTGACCCATAGTCAGGCATATTTATTGGGGTCGAAGTTGTTGCTGGGGGGTAGTTTACTGGACCCATGACTGGTTCAGTCGGTGGTCGGTACGCGGATGTCACGCTGCTTAACGCATTCTCCTGATGTTTTTGTTTTTCCTTGCCTGTTTCCCTTTCACTCCACAATGGTGGATACTCCATTATTGGCTCTTCCTCTTCTAGGAACAATACTTGGTTGGTGATCGTACCCGGCTCATCTTTCAGCACGCGGCTCCAATCACTTTCACTCTCCATCGTTTCTCGGAAGTACTCGTAAGGATTGTAAAAGTACTCCTCATCTTCTTCCTCAAATTCATCATAGACTGGTTTCGGTTCCTGATTCTTCTGGCTGTCATTATTTTCCTCATCATCACTCCTTGTGGTGCATACAACTTCGCATTCTGTCTCATCATCATAATCATCATCATCCTCCCACCCGGTGGGCATGATATTGCGTATATCGACTTGTGCTGACTCGGGTGGTGTGTATTTGACCATGTAGTCATATTTCCCAGATAGCTGCCCTAAGGTATCCCACCCGTCCTTCTTTGGGTACCTTTCTTCCTGCTGGTTTGAGTATCGGTTGTGGTACTGCTCGCTGATGAGGATAAATGCTTCTGAAACGTCATATCTCCGCAGCTCCCTCCGTTCCTCATCGGTATATTGAAATACCAAAGCCAATTTTTCTTCATCGTGGGTTAGGCTGCTTGCGCTCTGTGCGTCTGTTGAACTGGTGAGTTCCCTTATGGACGTGTAGTCGGAGAACTTCATGGATATCGACCTATCCATCCGAACGCGGATATCTACATTCTCTGGTGTGCTACTAACATTCTTGCGTTCTGGAGGCTTCAATATCCATCGCTGCCCCTGTAGCTGTTCTGTTGTCTTTGTTTCACGAGGGACCGCTTGGATCCCCAGTTGTTGCTAAGTGTTCCGCCACACTTTGAACATTGTAGCGGAAACCCGCATAACTGTTGTTTGTTAGCCTTGCTACCAAGGCTCGTGTGATCAGTAGATTGGACTCCCCGTGAAAACCTTCATACCCTTTCGTCTGAATGGACACCTGCACATGATTATAAAAATCATGTATGGACATCATAATGTTTGGTGTTAGGTACACCAGCTGCGTTCCGTTCGTCATGTCCACCTCCATAGTCCCGATTATGGAGTTGTCGTTGTCCCACCTTGTGTCTCGGATGACAACGAGTACTCGGGTGCCCGCATCTCGCCTATGTAGGGCGTGGATCCGAATCATCATCAAGCCCAGGTGTATGTGCTGGAGTCCTTCCCTTGATAGGGCGCTGTAGGAATCTTGGTTGATGAAACTAAGATCTCGTTGTTGCCCTTCTTCAGTGACCAAAATTCTTTCTTCAGAGTAATGTTGATATACCCTATGTCTGGAATTGGCCCATCCTGAATCGTACAGTGTTTCTGCAGGTACCAAGTTGGCTCTTTTCCTCTGAGATATCTGTAACTCTGCGTCAGGATCCAGCTGACTTTCTAGGCTCCTCTGGTATCTCCTTTCTCCAAAGGGCCTGGCTATTGTCCTTTGTGCTTGGGTCCTCAGTTGCTGCATACGCCTATAAGACCGGATCTGATCCTCTTGGTTGGGAACCATGCTTTCTCTACTATGCCCTTCCATGATGGGGGGCCAACTCCTCAGCTCCCCTTGAGCTGGTCGATCTTCTTCTCATCTTATGCGCTTGCCAGCAGATTTATCTGTCTCACGTGCTTTTTTAGATCAAGGTTAAGATAGTGTAGCCTATTACAGGCGGCTCTGGTTTCGTAACGTCCGTCTGCCCGTTGCAGGGCCTCCAACGCTTGTACATAATCTTCGTGGATGTATTTCACTCTGATCCTGAGGTGCAGGATATGCCGATGGAGTATTGTTCGCCTGGGCTTTCGAGGTTGCTCACCAGGTCGTCTGGGCATTTATTTGTTTTTGGACTTCTTCTTTTCTTGTTCGTAGATCAGTTTCGGATCTTTGAACACGTAGAAGGGTCCTTTCTTGGGTTTGGTGCTGGCACTGGCCGCTCCTTCGTCACCAACCTTGAGGTTTCTAAGCTGGCTGGTTACTCCTTCAAGGGCTGAGCTGAAATCGTCTTGGATTTCTTTCTTCTTGCCAATTTCCCTTATTTCTGCCTTGATTTTAGCTAACTCCTCCTTCAAGTCGGTTAGCTGCTCGATTTGCTGGACAGTTAGCTGTATGAGCAAGTTATTTTGTTTGACCACCAGTTCTGTAGCCTTTGGTGCGGTCAAACCGTTGAGTAATTTTGCAAATTCGACTGCGGGCGGGTCAATTGATTCTACTGCTTTTGTTGCGTCTTTGTAGACTGTGCTTTGTGCAGAGGCACGCCAGTCACTCATGTAGTGAGTAAGCCTTTTACTTGTATCAAAAGATCCATAGCTTGGTTGATCTTTTGATGAAGCTCCTCCGTCTGCTTCAACACTTCGAGTTGCCCGGTGATTTCGCGCACCAAGTCGGAAATGATTTCCTTTGTCAAGAATTTGTGATTTCTTGACCCATCACCAATTTGGTTCACCCTTTTTGTAAGGTTTTGGAGATCTTTTGAGGTTTCGCTCAACTTTTCCCGAATTTCACACAATTTTTCAAGTTTTTGATGGAATTGGGAATAGCTGACTTTACTAAATAAACAAACTTTATTGAAGATACAACTGGTGTTGTGATCTAAGTTTAACAACTCGTTCGTGATGAAATTTAGGTGGAAATTTGATGAAGAGACCACATGCTGAGAATGGTTACGACAAAAGCAATCGAAATTGAAATCATTAACGGATAGTCGAGAGAAAGGTTTTGGTATTTCAAGATCAAGGTATTCTAGATTTGCTGGCCGGGAATTATACCACTCCTGTATTGATCTTTCAAACCTTTCAGACATAAACACTCCTGGGAAAACTCACACCAAGGTTCAACACCCTTCGGCTCTCCTGGCACTCTAGTGTTTGTAGGCTTGGTTCTTTTGATTTCTCAAAGGTATTTGCTGACTTTCAAGGTTGTGTAGGCATGCTCGCAGGATAATTGGCATAATTCTAGGCTGCAAACCTAGAATTTAGGATTTTAGAACAACATTCCTATTTTGCTGGCTCTGAGACCATTATGCGGATGAAAGGAAATACATGAGATTGGGAAATCGTGCGGCGCATCAAAGAGAAAATCAGGAACTTGCCGGAGATGGAGGTCCCGCCTGATGAATCCTTCATTATTATAGAAGTTGACGGATGCATGGAAGGATGGGGTGCGGTGTGTAAATGGAAGAAATCTAAAAATACCCCAAAGAAGGAAGAAAGGATTTGCGCTTATGCAAGTGGAAGGTTCAAAACCCTGAAATCCACGATTGATGCTGAGATAGAGGCCGTTCGGAAAGGATTAGAAAACCTTAAAATATTCTACCTAGATAAGAGGGAAGTAACCATCAGCACAGACTGTCAGGCCATAGTCTCTTTCCATAATAAGAACAATAGTAATAAATCATCTAAGGTCAGATGGGCTAAGCTTGTTGATTATGTCACAGGAATAGGCATAATAGTTCACTTTGAGCATATAGATGGAAAACAAAACGTGTTAGCCGATTCACTCTCCAGGATCATTAACGCGTTTTGCATATGCTTCACAGATCTTCAAACAACAGCAGAAGGTGACACAGGATGGATACCGGAGCATACAACCAAAACAGTTGTAGTTATAGTGGAGGGTTCATCGAAAAAGCCATTGAAAGCCAAAATGAGGGAATCCAGCACCTCGAACAAGGAAGGATTGATGAATCAGATCCCTACTACGCTCACATGGCACGAAAAGTCCTGCAAGCTTTGGATGAAGCCGTCTCAGAGTCATTTGGTGTTTTCCCAAAGACATTTGCAAGGGAGGCAGATGAGTTCAACAAGCGAAGCAAAATACTGGAAGCCCAATACCATGTCGCAATGGGCGAAATCAAGATTCTGGAATCAATGCTCAACACTATTGGAGCACTCAATTGGTCAAAATCTACAAGGAATAATGCATTTGGAGACCGAGCCCACTTGTATTCCGAGGCAATTGAAAGGGTCCAGAGGGCTGAAGGACTGTTGACCCAAATCAACATACCAGAGAAACCCGGCCCAGGGAGCCAAGCGTAAGCAATGACGAATCACCTGAGAAAAAACGTCAGGCATGACGAAAATTATACTGTATCAGTGTGTCCAATAATGTAACAACTGTAGCGTTGCTTGCCAGTTGTTCTGTGGTCTGCGCACCACATACCTTTGTCAGCCACATGTTGTCTTAGTGGCATCTACTTTTACTTTCCGTGGGAATCTGCTTTTCCTACTTTGTCTTTGTCGGCCAGTCGCACTTGGCCTTTTGTGTGCATTATTGTACGTAGTGATCCGGAAAAGAATAAATTATATGAGGCGATGGGGCCCAAGATGTGTACCCGCCATATAATTAGAGTTCAATTCCGAGTTTAGAGTCCGGAGTCCTGCCTATATATTGGCATTGTATTTAGGAGGATCGACAACCACTTGAGAGCCAAGAATTGTCAATCTCCCTTTCATAAATCAAAGTGTGAGTATTCATCAAGAGTTAGAGTTTCCCTATTCTCTCTCTTACTTTCATTGTATACTGGTTTTTCAAACAAATGAAACTACAACTTTGGTTGATCAGGTCAACTTTTGTAACTTGACCCAAGTTTCATTAAAGTTTACACATCCAAATGAGTGAAAATAATAAAACTTACGGTTAAAAGAAAATAATAGATTTTTATCAATTTAATTGCCCAATTTCTTGGAAAAAATCCCTGGAAGCTTTAACCTTATGCACAGATCATTACAGAAACTAAATGGTAATGAATAGGCAGAAACGCGAATATATACTACAACTTACTAAATAGAAGCTTGTCAAGGCTCTTATTAGCCACATATTGATAAACAAGCAGCTTTTCTGCGCCATGAACACTGAATCCCAACAAATTCACCACATTTCTGTGTTGCACACGTGCCAGGAGCTTTCACTCGCTCTGAAATTCTTTTTTCCCATGTTTCGAGCTTTGGGACAGTTTGTTTACTGCTATTTCTCCCATCATCCAATTTTCCCTGTAAATTTCCACATACCCACAACCCAAAGTCGAATCTTCATTAATATGTCCATTGAAATCGTCAATTTACAAAATTTAATCAAACCCAAAGTCAACCCTTCATGTTTTTTAGTTTCCCAGAAAATAAAAACAATCTCAAAATAGCCTCCATATGATCGAAACTCATTTGTGATAATCAATTTACCTTGTAAACTGGGCCAAAGCCTCCTTTAACTAGCTTCAGATTGAGATCAAAATAATACCTAGGTGAGGCGACGACGAGTTTTCAGATAAGGGGCAACAACTTCTGGGCTAAACAACAGCTAAAGGCCTCCGCCTTGAGACAAGTAACTTCTCGTTGGGCTTGTTGGGAGCGCCGCCGAAGACCTCCGCTTTCAGATCCACTGTTGAAGATCTGTGCCGGAAGCTCCAGTTTGAGAAAATCTCAACTGAAAGATAAAATTTCTGTTGAAATTTCTGGGGTTCTTAGCAATTTAGCTTAGAGGGTTTGAGGAAATGAGGAAATTCCTAAATTTCTTTTTAGCCGGTTGCGACTTGCGAGGGACGAAACTAAGCTGAAAGGGTTTGGAAAAATAAAAACAAGTCTTGAAAGGGTTTGTGGAAACCCAAAAAAAGTCTTTATGTTTTTGGAGGGATTTCCTTTTATTTTCCCGCTATTAGCTTTTGTGAGACAATATAATTTTTTTAGTTTTGGAATTCATTTTAATTAATTTAATATAGATATTAAAAATATCCAACAAATGATATATAGAAAATTAAATATATATATGTTTAATTAATAAAGAAATTTATTAAGGTTGGAAGTATAATATTACTTTGAATTCTTTTTAATTAATTTAATATAGATTAAAAATATCCAACAAATGATATATAGAAAATTAAATATATATATGTTTAATTAATAAAGAAATTTATTATGGTTGGAAGTATAATATTACTTTTAATCTCCCCAAGAAAAATATATAATATGATTTTAAAATTTTAAAAAGTAATATATTTTTATTTGATACTATATCAAATAATTGGTGGGAATGTTAAAAAAATGTGTTGAATCTTTATAAGGCACTATTTAAGAATTTAATTATATTTTGTAGCAAAAAATATCAAAACTACGTAGTTTTGACATATTATTTACTACGATAGGGGTTTCGTAGTAAATAAGTGTCTTATTCCTTAATTATTTACTACGTATAATAAATTGTAGTAAATAGCTGTCTTTTATTACGATCAAATGATCGTAGTAAAAAAAATTGTAGTAACAAGCCATTTTTCTTGTAGTGTCTCTTTTCTTCCCTCTTTCCTTCAAGGTATTTATGAGATATGTGATTGAATTCTTTTGATTCATGATTGAAACTAGGGTTATGATTTGGATTGGATAACTTGTGAATTAGTTGTTAGAACCTTGATTATATGCTTTTATCTTGAATTTCATGCTTCTTGAAGTTTATGGGGTTGGATGATACATATATTTATGGGGTTTGATATTGAATTTCTTGATGATCAAAGCTTGATATGAGTATTGATGATGGTTTTTATTGTACTTTAAGTACTTAAGTTTGTTTATTTCATGTTTTACTGCATTTGAGAGAAGTTTTATTGGTGTTTGTTGGTTTTTGATTTTGGTTCGAAGAGCTCCCCTGCTTCTGCTCTGTTTTTAAACGTTTAGCAAACCGGGAATGGCCCTTCCCGTCCTAGTTGTTTTTTAGAACGACCGTTCCCATCCCTCTGAGTGTCCTGGCGCGAAGCTGGGAATGCCCCTTCCCAGTTTTGGCCTACGGTCGGAAAGGCCGTTCCCACCCGTGACCAAAATGCAAATTCTTTACAGATATACGAGATTTTTCGGGGAGAGCTGGGAACGGCCCTTCGATTTTATACTATAACCCGGAACAGCCGTTCCCATTCTCCAGAGGACATCTGCAATTTTCTGCTCAAACTTATGTGTTTCAATTCCTTTCCTAAGCCTTTAAATGATCAATACATGTTATTGTTGGGAATGGTGCCATGAAAATTCAATTTGTTTAATTAATTAAACTGAAATTACAGCAAGTTGTGAGTATTTCACATATTAATAATTAATGACGTGTGGTGGTGCTCTCATATGAAATGTGTTTCATAGGAAAAGACTTTGAATACCGAAATCACGTGTCATTAAAGTTCTAGTCGATAAGATAAGAATATGTTCTTATCAAGACTATAACGTGGTTATATAAGATGATTAGTCTTTCGTCATAGGGAATGGTGATTCCAATTATAAGACGTTGATGATTTTCAATAGGATTGGAAACATCGAACTGGACCACTGAGATTATTTATTTTATACTGCTATCTAAAATGAATAAAATCTCAGGAAGCATTGTACTCTTAATCCTGATAATGTTTCGGCTTTAGGCATGTAGTGTTAGTCACTGTAACATACTCGAAGTGAGGTCTCGGTAACGGGTGGCCAATATACTTTGTATGTTCGGTGATTACATGAAATGCGCTAAAGAGTTATATTGATCGAGGAATCTATGGCCTTGCTGGAAGGTAAGAGATATCCTTGAAATAGATTTGCAAAAGTTCGAATTAAGACATTGGCCAAAGCACTTCGCGTGATACGTCACCGAAGTTGTATGTTGAATGTGTTTCACATACAGAGAATTTGAACTTAAGGCAAATCAATAAATTTCAAATTGGAGATGAAAAATAAATGATAGTAGTTGTAATTTATTTTTCATGGATATCAACACGGAGGAGTAAAATGCAAAATTATTCTAGATCGAGAAATTCGTGAATAATTTAATTAATTTTAGAGTGCAACAATATTTATTTAGTGGAATTAAATATTGTTAAACGGTAATTAATTATTGTCATGAGATGATAATATATTAATCCGTTTGGAGCTAAAATTAATTAGTCCTGCAGGTCCCCCTGCAAGCCCCAATTGAAAACCCAAAGAGAAAATATTAAAAGGAGAAAGAGAAATGAATTTTCAAAGTGTTTGAAAATAAGACAAGGGATTTATTTTAAGAAAATAAATCAAGTTCCAAAGAGATGGTAATGCCCGAAAATTTATTTTGCAGAAAATAAAATTTTAAATTTAAAAAAAAAAATATCACGCCACGTCAGCAAGGTGGACCCAGGTAACGTTGACTGGGCAGCTGTGTGGCAAGCCACGTGGACGACACGTGGACGGCCCAGATCGTGCTATGTCAGCGTGAGCAACGGTCCAGATTTGTCTGGACCGGGTCAGTCAAACGGTTCACGGGCCGGGTCAATGAGTCGGTTCTCGGATAGGGTCGGACCGGGTCGGACCAGACCCGGACACGTGGCCGAATGAGAATCGGCCACGTCACCCGAAACCCTAGGCCGAAGGTGTTACACACGCGCCGCGTACGGCGGCGGATTGGCGCTTTCTCGGCGGCGTTGGACTCGTGGCTCTGAGATCTACGACGTGGTCACCTTGTTTTTCATGTCCAAGTTGCACACGCAAGTGGGGTGTGAAATTACTATTTTTCCCTCGGTTTTTCCCCTATAAATAGGGGCCTTAGCATTTCATTTTCTTCATCCAAGTTTAGGAGGTGGTTTTGGCTGAGTTTAAGCTTTGAAACCATATCCCTTTTCTCCTAGTTAATTCCAATTTATTTTGGAATTAATTTTAATTAGGTGTTTGTATAAAACGCCTAATTTCGGGAGATAAAACCCTGAAAAGGGTTTTCTAGTTTAAAGTTTTATTTTCTCTAAGTATTTAGAGAAATACTTTCGGAGCCCCCACTCCGAGGGTGTCCCTGGGGTTATTGCAGGGAAGCTCTGCCGGTTTCACGAGGAGATCGGGTATCGGATTCTCGGGAGGTGAATTCGGGAGCTGGAAAAATGTCGTTAGATAGCCATGTTTGCAGTACGGTAATATTTTACAGTTGTTTTATTTTAAGCATGATAAATTATATGCTCTTAAGTGTTAATTTCATGTTAGATATTAATCTACTTAAGTGATTTAAAATTTATTATCAATTGCATGTATATACTTGAGTAGATCCGGCTATTCTTCCGCTTTGTATTAAAATGTTTTAGAAATATTTTAATACTTGTATTATAATAAAAATTTTAAAATGTGGTCCCGGACTGCTACTGTTCTGGGCCCACCTCCCAACAACTGGTATTAGAGCCGTGCTCTAGTTATATATATGCATTGATATGATGCATGCGATGCATAATTTTAAATCTGATGCTGTGCACGTAAATTCTGTCAAAGGAGGCTGGTTTTTAAGTGGGACCGTTTGTGACCCCTCCAGTGTTTCCTGGGAATTTATGTAGAATGGTAATTTTCTAGGAATCGATTTCAATAATCTTCCTGGTTAATTACCGAATCAGTAAACATGATTTAAATTATGAGATAATTTATTTATAACATGTTTACTTTATGCCATTTATTTTAAACATGATAATTATGTGATAATTATGTGAAAGCATGCTTAATTATTTTTATTTTATGGCATGATCATGATAATATGAGATATAATGATATTTCAATTATGCATATTTTATTTAATGTTGTTAAATAGTGTTGTTTAATAGAGATTAGACGCGATGCATAATTGAACTAATATTTTTCGGCCTAATTAATAAATAGTTATTAAATTGCCTTAAAATATTATTATTGGGATTTTAAATATGATTTAGTATCCTAGTGGGAGCGTATTAATAAGATTAATCACTTCCGACAATAAGACGGCAAAAGTGATTATTAAATAATCAACAAATAATCCACACCTTTTAAAATTCAAGTGGGAGCGAGATGAAAAGAGTTGGATTCTCACGGCCTCCATTACCCGTTTATAGTATAGTGGATACGTACTACTCCCCTCAGCGGGTATGTATTCATGGTATACAAGATTAGATTTCTACGGATAGAATTAATTGATAATTTGCGAGTCCTGCCTCTTAGTTGGAATTACTTGAACGTATTTGAACTTACTTGAACATCCTTGAGCTACTTGATAACTTGTACTTGTAGTGATTCTTGGCATGAATTGTTGATTGATTGATTTCACGTTGCTTGAATTTTATGTGTCCAATGTGTTTTAATTTTTATTTTGTTGAATTATTTGCCACATTTTGCATCAAATCCGTGTCTTTGGCATCAATTATGTGTCATGAGCATGTATTAACTCTATGCATTTATATTTGAGACAAGTTGCGATTATAGGTTATAAAAATCATGTCAAACCACGGCCAATTTCTACAACAACATTAATTTACCGCAAGTCGTTCTCTCGCTTTGAAGTTACAAGGAATGAAATGAAAGCTATATAAAAGAGTTGGGAGTCATGGTTTTTCTTGATGAAGGTATGTTTCGAAGGTGAGGCTTCGGAATAAAAGGTTTGAATTGTGGAATGATTTCCAAGTTCTAAGGACTAACCATGAACCTTGTTAGAGCCTTAATTTTGGAGGTGTTGGCGATGACGGGAGGGAATTTGAGGCAGAAGAAGGGGTAAATTTAGAAATTTAGGGTCCGGAAGAGGAAAGTAAATTATTTGGAGGAAGATGAGGATGTCAATGGGTTCAAGATTAGGAAAGGTCTAGCCCAAAGGTTGGATTTTTGGATAGGTTGGAGTTTATTTTCCATATCCAAGTTGAATGGTCATGTTGAGAGCGTGAAGTGGAAGTAACTTACAAGACCTAGTGAGGTTAGGGGATAATTGAGAAATGTGGTGTTTACAATTTACAAGATAGATACGAGGATTTACATTACGAAAAGAGGTGGATCAACCGGGATTCAGGAGATTTATTTGACGCAAGGAAAAGGTGAAGATGATGATGCAAGGTTCGGATTTGTAATTGAATTGAGAATTTTCCGCTTGTCGGAACTAAAATCAAAGTGTGGGAAGAAAGTAACTCAAATGATTCGGGTCGAGGTCAGAATTTGGAAATTAAGTTTGGGATGAATTGAGATATTTTGGATTTCGGGTTAAGAAAAGTCGGGTGTGAAGAGTTAAAGAGAACGACTAAAATGGTGATTTCAAGTTCGTGGTAAATTAAAGTACTAAAGATCCTATCTTTGGTCGGAAGGAGTTTATTTCCCCTATCCAAACTGAATTGTCGTGTTGCAAGGCTGAATTGGAAAATATGGAGCAACAAATGGAAGCAATAAGGAAAGGTTCGGAAACCCTTACACATCGATAATCGGGATAAATTTTGGGTTTAAGAAATCTCAAAATCGAGTCATGGAAAGGTACGAGTTGAGACCGGGAAATTTTGAACATTTAGAGAACCGTGGGAAAACTGGAGATGATCAACAGATCAAGACAAGCTTGGAATTCAACCAACAAGGAATGAGTGCCGGATCAAAGTCTATCATTATTACGGTGACAGGTTCAATGCATTCATGAGCACGTGTATCATATATTGTTTAAATTATTTAAATTTTTTTAGTTATATATGAATTCTTAATTGAGCTTAATTACTCCAACGTGTATATTTTTATTACTTATAAGTGTGGCGCATGCATTAGCATATTAACCCGACATGCATTGTTAAGTGTCTACATGATAGGAACTCTCCCCACCTCACGTATCAAGTATTACGTCAACTGAGACACACCTGAATTATGAGAAGGAAAATAATTGGATTGCAAAGTATGGACCAAAAAGGGGAAAGAGTTATTGAGAGGCCGGGAAAAGTAACCGGAAGTTGGAATGGAGGAAGTGGGTCGTTATTCCTACCAATCGCTTCAAAGGTAAACATTAAAAACTTTTTGGACAAGAGGCATGATTGGAATTATTTATACCAAAGAAGCTAAATTTAAGGAATCAAGAATCTTTAAAGTAAGAGGCGATGTTAGGAGCCGACAACTAAGTATAGGCGTTCTTAAGGGGGAGAGTCGACCAGAGGATGACTTCAAATTTATGGATTGACTCAAATGGATTACTTTCAAAATAAGTAACCACGTTGCAAGAATCACCAACAACGGGATCTCTTGAAGATGGTAAAAAGGGAAGAATTAGAAGACCTTGGCACTTGATGACTTCAAGATTTGGTTGAGAAGGTCTCGTGAGATTAATTTTAGAAAAGGCTAAGTACTTCAAGACCCAGAGGGAGCATTCAAGCAATGGTGAAGATTTTGTACTCAGATCAATTTCAAACCGAGAAGGATGAAGCTTCAAGAAAAATTGGAGGAAGTGGGTAAATTAAGAGATGAAGTTATATATATATATATATATATATATATATATATATATATATATTCAAAGAGTGTTTGGGAATTGACTTAACAAGGTGGGGCAAGGGATTAGTGAGGGTAACTTTGAGGGCAAAATCAACATCGTTAGTTTTCTTTCGAGATCCATACAAAGTCAATCTTTCAAGGGTGCAAGGAGCTTGATGTGCAACGTGTATCCAGCCTTAAGGAATTCTAAGAATTGGAGAGGAGAATGTTAGTTGAGGAAAGCATAATATGAATAAGATGGATTACCGGTTCGTTGAATTTTTCCCGAAGGAACTAGAAAAACCATGCGGGTTACAAGACTAGACTTTGAGCTATTAAATGAATACCTCGAGCATCCGAGAAGGTTGATTATAAAGTGTGATGGAGATGGGGTATGATTATGGAAAAGAACGAGTTAGTTGGGTTCAAATAAAGCATACACTTAAGAATTAAAATTTCCGGATCGTGGTGTTAAATAAGGTAAAGGACTTGATCACGGGTTGAAGGCCGAGTAATCACGAAAATATTTATATTCACACCGGCCATTTCGGGGCAAGATATTGTGTTTAGAAGATGGATCGTGGAATAGAGACCGGGTGGTTATTAGAGTGTCGAATACACTGGGAAGTTTTGAGCACAAACTAAAGAATGAAAGCTCAATTGGGAATTTTAGACCATGGTACCAGTTAGGATAAGAGAAATTGATCATGGAAGCAGGATTGAATTGTCATTTAAGAATTGGATCTTGAGTATTTCAATGTTCGATGCTCTGGGTGGAGGAATCTCTAACATCAAAACAAGTGTTGAACGGATCACTATCATGGAAAATTCCCTAACAATGGTGAACGGTACACTTAATCATGCATATCATATGCATCATGAATTTTATTGTTGTTGTATTTGACTTCTTGTTAATTGCAATTTGGTGGTATATAAGTGTTAGTTATGTGATTAACGTGATGCTACTTGCTCTACGTGACGTTTAGATAAGGGTTTCTACATTTTGTTTCTTGATTCGTTGTTTTGGTGTGTGTTGAGAGGCGGGGTGCTCTCTTTTCGTGATAGAGGGACGGGGTTCTCTCTCTACGTGCTTGAGAGACGGGGTTCTCTCTTTACTTGTTTGAGAAACGGGGTTTTCTCATTGCTTGTGCAAGAGACGGGGCTCTCTTGTTGTTGTACATCATTTTAAAACTCGGCAGTGAACCTGGGGACCAGGTCCTCTTGGGGGGGGGGGGGGGGGAATTGTAACGCCCCGATTTTTCCATACAATCATTATATGATATTATATGTTACTTTATAATTTTATAACATTATATGAATTATGTTTATATAAACTTGTATGAATTATCATTAACATGGAAATTACGTGAACTAATTGATAACATGCTTAATTGTATGAATTAAGTGATCTAATTGAATTAAATGTCCTTAATTGCTCTCTTGTGTGAATTCTTGGATTTAAATGTATATCATGACTTGAAGTTAATTGTATCATTTGTTCGAGATTATACTTATGTGCATTAATTTAAATAAGCAAGGGACTTTTATGCAAATAAGGATGAATCACATATTTCCATACATGACTTTAGGATATATCTCTTAATTCATCCAAAATCTTCCATTATATTTCATTCGTCCAAGAACAAAGAATACACACACATACACCTAGCAAATGTTGGTTTTTACACCTTGAGAAGAGGAAGAAGATATTAACCCTAATTCAAGCTAGAATTGAAGGGAATTATGAAGTAGGAGCACCATCAACCTCATATCATCATCTCATCACCATTTCTTTTGATTCAAGGTAGGAATTAGAGATTTCATGAAATTCTTGAATATTTGATCAAGCATGAATTTATGAATTTGTTGATGAATTCTTTCATAACTAGAGTAGAAAGCATGATAGTGATCATAAGGAGTAAGGATTGCATGAAAATCTTGAAATTTTTAAAGATTGGAAGCATATGTATAAATATGGGGGTTTCATCATGAAATTTTGATGCCTTGATGTATATTTCTTGATTGTTTGAGTGAATAAGTGTAGTATAATGTATATTTGATGTGTTTTGATAATTGTTATGGAGTGATCATGCATTTGTTGATGTTTTGGTGATTTTTGGCATGAAAATCCCCTGTTTTTCCCCTGTTTTCCGCTGCTGCGTTTATGGTCGCGCCCGCGACCTGTTTATGTGTAAAAATGGCTGCTCCCGCGACCCCATTTTGGCCAACTTTCGACTTTTGGAAAATTGCATGAAAAATTCGGAAAATACTAGGTCGCTCCCGCGACCATTTTGTGAAGGTTTTTGGTCTCGCCCGCGACCTCCGCCAGAATCTGCATTTTGCCCAACTTCGAACCAACACCATTTTCACCTCGATTTGAATTAGAAAATGTGCCATATAGCGTTGGAAAGGTCTATGTGTCTACTTTCATTCCCAACAAGAAAAACTCAATTCCCACTTCTAGAATTTAAGATATTACAGTTTTCCCACAACATGTTCATTTTCCCAAAATTGTCAAGTTTTCCTAAACTTCACCAAAATCTTTCATATTGCATTCCTTTCACTTTCCTGGCTCCCATATGTGAATTATATGACTTTTACGCCCTATTTGATCATTGTTATCTTAAATTGCTAAATTGAACATGTCATGATCGTTATTGATTGAAATTATATAAGTGACATTATTGGAACATGCTGTTCGTCTTCGTTGGTTCATAAGGGTAGAGTCTTATGTACACTTGTACCTTTGTTACACAGATCACGGTCCGGGAGACGAGGAACACGCTCCATAAGGTGTATCCTTTCTTCTTGTGTTGGTAAAGGTGAGGTTTAATTTCTAGATATATAGAACCCTAAAACCCTACTTGATGTTTCAGCCAAAATGTATCTATATATATAGAACCCTAAAACCCTACTTGAGGTTTAATTGTTATTGTACTGACTGATTGTTATCGTATTGAATTGATTAATTGTTTTGGCGAGTAAAGCATGTTCACATTGGGCCCGAGGGTAGTGTACTGAGCCAACCGAGGAAGCAAGGGATGACGGGTAACTCTTGCACTATCCTCACAACTTTGGGATGCCTCCTGAATCCACTAGGAGATTAGTGGAGGAAGGAGTTCCGGGTATAGGGAATCATGACCCTATACTCAATGAGCATGGATGGTGGGGCCTTGCAATCCCCCATCAACCGGAGGAAGAAGGAGACTGGGGACGGGTCCAGCACCACGGATTGTCCTCGGGTTATTGTCATGATTGCACTTATTGATTGTCTTGCTTGAATACAATATGCACGAATGTACAATAATTGAACTGCATGATCACCTATTGATTAATAAAACAAGCACGAATTGTACACAGTCGGAGTAAGGTTGGAGAATTGCCCTCATTCGCCGGGCCACTGATTGAAATGAATTGTAATTGATTGTATTGTTAAATTGGATAGTTGTAATCTCTGGCGAAGATTATTTCTTTTATTAATTTATATTGTTTCAACTGTAAAAGACTTTACCCGAGATTATAGCTTGCATGATACGTGCGCTGATATTTATTTAAACCCCTCACTCAGTCTGTGTTAGACTGACACCTCACAATTTTCAGGTCGTGCAGATCGAGTGCTAGGCGGGGTTGAGTCCATTTTACAGCTTTTGGGAGTCTAGCATTGATCTTTCATTGTAATGCATGTCTTGAATGTTTATAAATTTTGGGAGTATGTATTGGTACCTATATGTATATTTTGTACTAGTATACTTGCAACTTGAATCCTTGGTGATGTGCATATTAAATGAGAACATAGAATAGGTAGTGGTATGAATGTATAGTTCTATGCTTCCGCTTTTATTTTGAATTGTTGTATTATTTGAGGGTATCCCGCCTAGCTAGTGCAGGTTTTTTATTGTCACCCGTTCGCCATGAGTCTGGTTCATATATGGACTGCCCATTTCATGTGTGAGCTAGACTTATGGTGTGGGGGTGTGGCATCTCGGTGTTCCGGGTGCTACAGCAACGGTCCAGATTTGTCTGGACCGGGTCGGTCAAACGGTTCACGGGCCGGGTCAACGAGTCGGTTCTGGGATAGGGTCAGACCGGGTCCGGTTCCGGGTCGGACCAGACCCGGGCACATGGCCGAATGAGAATCGGCCACGTCACCCAAAACCCTAGGCCGAAGGTGTTACACACGCGCCGCCTTCAGGCGGCGCGTGCGACGGCGGATCGACACGTTCTCAGAGGCGTTGGGCTCGTGGCTCTGAGATCTACGACGTGGTCACCTTGGTTTTCGTGTCCAAGTTGTACACGTAAGTGGGGGGTGAAATTACTATTTTGCTCTCGGTTTTTCCCCTATAAATAGGGGCCTTGGCATTTCATTTTTTCCATCTAAGTTTGGGAGGTGGTTTTGGCTGAGTTTAAGCTTTGAAACCATATCCCTTTTCTCCTAGTTAATTCCGATTTATTTTGGAATTAATTTTAATTAGGTGTTTGTATAAAACGCCTAATTTCGGGAGATTAAACCCTGAAAAGGGTTTTCTAGTTTAAATTTTTATTTTCTCTAAGTATTTAGAGAAATACTTTCGGAGCCCACACTCCGAGGGTGTCCCTGGGGTTATTGCAGGGAAGCTCTACCGGTTTCACAAGGAGATTGGGTATGGGATTCTCGGGAGGTGAATTCGGGAGCTGGAAAAATGCCTGTTAGATAGTCATGTTTGCAGTACGGTAATATTTTACAGTTGTTTTATTTTAAGCATGATAAATTATATGCTCTTAAGTGTTAATTTCATGTTAGATATTTATCTGCTTAAGTGATTTAAAATTTATTATCAATTACATGTATATACTTGAGTAGATCTGGCTAGTCTTCCGCTTTGTATTAAAATGTTTTAGAAATATTTTAATACTTGTATTATAATAAAAATTTTAAAATGTGGTCCCGGACTGCTACTGTTCTGGGCCCACCTCCCAACAGTTATTATATACTCATTTTATGCATGAATATGTTCACGACATTCCATAATTGTCAATTCACGTCATAGCATTGCATGGTTACGCCGTTCGTCGTAATTGGTTTATAAGAGTCGTGTTTCACGTACACTTATCTTTCTTGCACAGACCACCTTCCAAGTAATGAGGAGCAGGCTCCGTAGGCCGTGTCCTTTATCTTATTGTGTCTCGACAGGTGAGGTTTAATTTCTAGTTACCTAGAACCCTTAAAACCTCCATGTGGATTTTCGGCCAAAATGTATATATATTTATAAATATTTCTCCAAAACCTCAAATGATTGAAAACGAACAATGTTTCTTGCATTGAACCAACCTTGTTTTGCCTAGTATATTGTACTGCACTGTGGGCCCGAGGGATAGTGTATTGAGCCAACCGGGAAAGCAAGGGCTGACGGGTAACTCTTGCACTACCCTCACCATTTTGGGATGAACCCTGAATCAAACAGGAGGTTTGGTGGAGGAAGGATTCCCGGGAATGGGATTTATATACCTGATGCTCAACGAGATTGGATGGTTTGGGCCTTACAAACCCAACCATCACCTGGAGAAAAAAGGAATATTGTTATTGCTATTGATTGATTACACCGTAATAACTTACGTGATCACTTAACCAATTGATAATGTAATCGTGGTACACTGTCGGAGTAAAGGTTGGAGACTTGCCCTCACTCGTCGGGCCACTAATTGATTGAAATTGATTTAGTTGTTAAAATTGATGGTTGTAATCTCGAGCGATGTTTAGTTTATTATTGAACTTATATTGTCCCTTTTATAAGACTTTACCCGAGGTTATAACTTGCATGATAAATTACACTTATAATTATTAAACCCCTCACTCAGTCTTCCATAGACTGTTGCCTCCACCTTTCAGTGTTTTGTAGGTGCATGCTAGGCGGGAATTAGAGTCTTGTGGAGTCTTTAATTTGTGTCTAGCATAGTACACTTTCATATTATGGTTGCATCTTTGATACTTATGACTATTTATGCTACTTTTGGATATTATATACACGATTATGGATTGTAAATTATGTGAGGCATCTACTTTTGATTGTAAATAGCTCGTGAGCTGATGTAAATGTTATGCTTCCGCTTGAGTTGTTTTGCATTGGTTACTTAGTTCTAGGGTTAGTTTCGCCTAGCTAGGGATGTTTTTTTTATTGTCTCCCATTCACTATACGTTTGGTTTATGTACAGATTTTCCATTTAGTATGTGGACTGAACTATAGTGCGAGGGATGTGGTGTAACGCCCCAACTTTTCTGTATTTTAAAATGGCGTATGTGTTTATCGATTTGCACGAATTTTGTTATAAGTGTTTTATATATTTAATTTTATATATTAAATGTTGATTATTCTATTTAAGTCTATTAACATTAAATTTAATTTAATTGGTAACCTTTGATTAAATGCTAAATGATCCTATCTTAAGTTAATTATTAAAAATATGTTAATTAGTTGACAATTATATCTTAATGTTATTATTAGTAAATGTATAAATTTAATACCGTACACTTTGATTTATATTATATTTAATTCATGCACTTTGTCCTTAAATTAAATTTAATTCGTGCTTCTTGAATTGCATTTTATATATGAGTTTAAATTTTGTTATATTTTATGGAATATTATGGATTTGTTAATGCAATGCTCATGAGTGTTATAAACGCACTTCGTTCTTATATGATTTGATATCGAAATTTCCTGAAAATTTAGTATGTAGTAGATTTATGTGTTATGAACATGTCTAAGTGCTCGTTTCATGTTTTCGATCTTGTTTGAGGTGATAACGAATTTTATTTTGGATCAGTAGAGGGCGCGACCACATTCATGCGGCGCGACCCCTTTCTGAGTTGCTGTCGGACTGCTGCTGCTGTTGATTGTTTAATTTAATTTCTGTGTGTATATATATATATATATATATATATATATATATATATATATATATATATATGGATCCATGCATGCAGAAATGTATATATATATATAAATAATGTGTGTGTTCATGTGTATGACATATTTATGCATGTGATGTATATATATATAAATAGATATTAAATGTTAATTCTTGCATGCATGATTATGTACGTGAGTGTGTATTTTGTTTTACATGCATGTCCAATATGTATATATATATTTAATATGCTAATATTGTTTAATTATCATAATACATGAATCTGTGATATATTAGATTATTGAACTTGTTTAATATAGGTATATTAAGTGTCTAAGTTGTGTATTTTAATTTATAAATGTGATATAATATGTGTTATGCTTTATGTGAAATTATGGGATTAATTTGACATCCATTTCTTGTTCATACCTATCTAAATAACTTGAATTGCCGTGAATTATGAAAGATATGAAATAGCTAGGCTTGATATATGAAGAACTTAAACGAATTTAAATGATACATGCATGTCTTGATGCCTCATGTTTGAACCCTAAGTGATATCTTACTCCTTCTTAATGGCTTGGATGAATCGCATACATGTTATACTATGTGTTATGCGTATTATTTGAATTTCTTGGATTAATTTGGTATGGCTTATGTAAGTGATGAACTTAAATAAATTGAATGATTCATGAAAGGAATGTAATGATCGTTTGTATGTGTCTAAGATTTTAATCGTGCACATGAACGTTCCCATGACTTAATGTCTTATTTTATGCATTCATAACCTATGTTATTCCTATCATATATGGTTTATGGTTTGAATAAATGCAAGATGTGAAAGATAGCAAATGCGTGAAAATGAATCTACCCCGTATTGAATGTTTTAATGAATTGCTTGATTATATGACCTCATAACATGAATTATAATTCTTTTGCATCTCATATAATGATCAATGCATTGCCTGCGTCATATATAGTTCATTCAGAGTCTTGAGTCTCACGAATGCATTGTTATCCTTGTATAGTTTCTCCAGGATGGAGATGTCGGGTTCTTAGGATTCTTCAAGTCTTCTTTTCTTCTTAGTATTACTCGGTAAGAAGTGTTCAGGTGGGTTTCTCTTCTATTTAGTTAAATAACCCTATATACTCCTAATGTGTAAAGATTTCAGCCAAAGGTATATATGTGTATAGAGTCGTTTTCAAGGGTCAATGATTTTAAAAGTAAAGCCCTTCTTTTATGAACCTACCAAATGTTTTGGCGAGAATGAATGAATGTTGAATGGGGCCCAGGAGGTGTGGGTCAGGGGGACCCAGGACGACCATAGGGGTCACCGGTTAACCTTGTGCTCACTCTCCACATGATTGATAGGACTAACCCGGAACCCACCAGGAGGTTTGGTTGGGTGATGGGAACCTGAGGGTTTGAGTGTTCGCGCTCCTCTCGTCTGAATGGATGGTTCGGGCCGATCACCCGGCCATCACCCGGAGGAAGAAGGTGTAAATGTTCATGAATGTGCACAAAAGAATGTATGCATGAATGAAAGAAAGAAAGAATGAATGTTTATTGAATTACACGAGGAGTCGGTTGGAGATAATGCTCGCCTACTCGCCGGGCCACGAAAGACCTAACGAAGGAAAAATGAATGTTATAATCCCTTTTGATGACTTATTTATTTCACCCACTTGGGAAATGCTCTAAAAACCTCATTTGGGATTATAAGTTGCATGTGAATGTTTAAATATTGTTGTATATGTTACTTATGCCTCGTTTTATACCCACCAGTCTCGTATAGACTGAACCCGGATTGTTTTCAGTGTTCTTGCAGGTTTGGAGTGCTAGGCGGGAAGTCAAGTCTATTTAGTCTTTCGGTTAAGTCAGAGTCTGTTCATTTGCATACTGAACCATGATTTGTTTAAGTTGGAGAATGTAAGATTTGTATTGATTGTTACCACTATCATGAATTATGAATGAGTTTATAAGAAATCGTAATTGAAGTGCTATGATTCTATTGATTTTCGGGACTGGGTATCTATGCTAATTGAACCCGATGCTATTTGCTTATCTTGATAATTACGTATGTACCTTGCTTCCGTATTGATAATATTTCTGTTTTATGGTCTCTATGGTTGCGAAAGTTAGTTCCCGCCTACCTTAGCGAGTGTGTATGTCCCCGTTCGTCGTGATTTAGCTCGGGTATGGATTGTCCATCTCATATTCGGGTTGGGCTCCCAATGTGTAAAGATTTCAGCTAAAGGTATATATGTGTATAGAGTCGTTTTCAAGGGTCAATGATTTTAAAAGTAAAGCCCTTCTTTTATAAACCTACCAAATGTTTTGGCGAGAATGAATGAATGTTGAATGGGGCCCAGGAGGTGTGGGTCAGGGGTACCCGGGACGACCATAGGGGTCGCCGGTTAACCTTGTGCTCACTCTCCACATGATTGATAGGACTAACCCGGAACCCACCAGGAGGTTTGGTTGGGTGATGGGAACCTGAGGGTTTGAGTGTTCGCGCTCCCCTCGTCTGAATGGATGGTTCGGGCCGATCACCCGACCATCACCCGGAGGAAGAAGGTGTAAATGTTCATGAATGTGCACAAAAGAATGTAATGCATGAATGAAAGAAAGAAAGAATGAATGTTTAATGAATTACACGAGGAGTTGGTTGGAGATAATGCATGCCTACTCGCCGGGCCACGAAAGACCTAACGAAGGAAAAATGAACGTTATAATCCCTTTTGATGACTTATTTATTTCACCCACTTGGGAAATGCTCTAAAAACCTCATTTGGGATTATAACTTGTATGTGAATGTTTAAATATTGTTGTATATGTTACTTATGCCTCGTTTTATACCCACCAGTCTCGTATAGACTGAACCCGAATTGTTTTCAGTGTTCTTGCAGGTTTGGAGTGCTAGGCGGGAAGTCAAGTCTATTTAGTCTTTCGGTTAAGTCAGAGTCTGTTCATTTGTAGACTGAACCATGATTTGTTTAAGTTGGAGAATGTAAGATTTGTACTGATTGTTACCACTATCATGAATTATGAATGAGTTTATAAGAAACCGTAATTGAAGTGCTATGATTCTATTGATTTTCGGGATTAGGTATCTATGCTAGTTGAACCCGATGTTATTTGCTTATCTTGATAATTACGTATGTACCTTGCTTCCGCATTGATAATATTTGTTGGAAAATACGAATTAGAAAGCTGCGGAATTTAAAATTTTTTCCAACAAAAGGATGTTGGACTCGCAATCGTGTATCCAAATTCGTAGAGTTAAGAAACTTACTTTTTTTTTATTCTTTCTTGAAGCGTTTCAAGCCACCCAAGAACGCTCTTCTCGCGGCTTGATCCCCTCTCCTTGGTAAAGCTCGAATCTTCAAACTTCTAACTTGAAGCTCTCTAGAGATAGTCCACCAACTTGATCACAATCTAACTAGTAAGGATGCTAGTTCTCTAGTTAGTGTTTAGACTTATCTTGGAGAAAGGATGGTGTTCAACACATGAACCAAAAGAATTGCCAATTAGCTATAAGGGGAGCTCGAGCTCCCCTATTTATATTAAAGGGAGGACCGAAAATCCTAGTCCTTATGGGCTAGGGTTTTGGTCACTCTCTCTCCTATTACTTGATCATCAAGTAATTTTGACTTTGACTTTGAATTCAAATTCAAATCAACGTTCATGAGAGCTAAAAATATCCAAACTATTTTTGGATAATTTTATACTTTATTTATTTAAAATAAATAACTTATTTTATCTATTTAATTAATTCATAATTAATTAACTAGATTATTTTTCTCCAAAATAAGACTTTCTTTTTAATTCAAAATTAAACCAAAGTCTATTAAATAATTAACACATTTAATTATTTAATATATATATACAATATATATATATATATATATGTATATTTACACGTGTGGGACACGTGTCACAAGGACACGTGTCACTCACGTGACCCACACGTGTGGTTTCACACGTGTGGAACCCTCTTGGCCCGATTAACTCGTTTAATCATTTTAAAGCCTCAACTCATGTAACCAAGTTATTGTGTGTGACCCTCTAGGTTCTCAATTCAATTAGCAGTGACCCTAATTGATTAATTCACTAATTAATTAATCAGTCCACAGATTAAACGACCATAGTCTAGCAACAGGTGTTTAACCCCTAGCTGAATTGGAATGTTCAGATTCGACAGAACCTTTAAGTCATTGACTCATGTGACATACAATCCTCCTACTTACTATCTCTCAACCAAGATCTAGGGTAAGGGAATAATCAGAACCCCAATAATCCGGTTTTAAAGCTAAGTGCATTTCATATCCATTTGATCTCAATCCAAGAAACCCTTTTCTTGATGTCTTGATCTACTGCCTTGGCCAAGGACTCCATATGGCATATGAATGACTTACACAATAAGAGATCACCTTGCAAATGCAAGTGTAGGTCCTTTCTTAATTCTCATTCACTTTCATGAATCACTTGTGCAACCCCAGCATAAGCCTTGAATCAGTTGTCTAAGGCGACACCCTTTAAAGCTTATACCTAAGACTAAAGAGTTAACTCATAAAGTGACAAGGAACCTCAAGTCTAAGGATCAATTAATCACATCAATGACTCGTGAGATATTTCCTAATTTGGAAGTTTCTATTTCCTGAAATAGAAACTTCCTTTCCCATTTAGGAATGTTCTCACACGGGGCACCTCAGTGAACTTACTTATTAAAGTAAGCACCCTCATGTATCACGCACGTATCTACTATACACTTTGCACCTCCATGAAACAAGGTGGTTCTTCTTAAGGGCGTGATCCCACAAGCAAACCTTAGAGGAGTCAGGTTGACACTCCCACTGTCTGTAGGACTCATCGGCTTGGAGTATTTTACTAATCATGACTTATGTGATATAGGGCTCGTTTCATGAACCATTTCACCTAAATGGTAGAGTCCTAAAGTCATCAGGATTAGGGGAGTTCTCTTACATACACAGCTAAAGTAAGCGCATACCAAACAAGAGCATATAAAGAAGTGTTGCCTCAATTCGTTATTTCATTCAAAGATTGTCTGTGATTACAATAAGGAAAAGCACAAAGCGGATATACAATCGGCTTTCTAGGGCACTATTCCTAACAATATTTCTGTTTTATAGTCTCTATGGTTGCGACAGTTAGTTCCCGCCTAGCTTAGCGAGTGTGTATGTCCCCGTTCACCGTGATTTAGCTCGGGTATGGATTATCCATTTCATATTCGGGTTGGGTCTCGGTGCGGGGGATGTGGTACCTTGCCCTCGAGTGCTACATCCTTAAGTGGTATCAGAGCCCAGTTGCAAAACCGGTGTTCTCGTGTCGTGATAGAGTCAGTCTAGGTCGTACGGCTTAGGAACTACGTGACAATGTGTGCATTGCATCGATCTTAAATATGAATTGCCTTCCTTTTTGAATTTTGTTGACTTATTTGTTGCATTCTTACATTGGATCAGTGCCTTTTCGTGTTAAATACGTGCCATGAGCATACACTAATCGCACGCATGTACCCTTGAAATAGGTTATGAATTACAGGTTATGAAGATACTATCAAACCATGGCCAAGTATCATGCTAATAACACCTTATTGCAAGTTATTTCTGAGGCATGGAGGATAGGAAGGATGCATCGGGGAAAGATATAGGGAATTCGAGATGCATGGTCCTCATAGATAGAGCTAGAGTTCATGGGTTAGGAGCTAGAATGGAAGTTCGACTTTAGAGATGCAAGTATAGAGGGACACTTGATGAAATAGGAGTTGATCGGGGAATGTTTATGACCCCGAAGATTAAGATATGCGGCTCTTTTACATTGGATGCCATAATTGGATTCAACAGGGCCATTCAACTTAAGGAATGGAGTGAATGAACCTTGAAGGTACTTTAACTCAGGGTTCGGATTATGGAAGAGATAGCGAGGATTGTGAAGATTCAAGCTAAAACATAGCCGACAGGAATTAAGTATCCAGAGTCGTCAAAGAGGAATTTCTAACTAAACCTAATGGATAGAAAAGAGGGTTGTAGAGGTCAAGATCGGGAAGAAGTGAGTTCGGGAGCCCTAACTTTCAACTAAGATGGAAAACGAGTCGGGAAAGGATTGGAAGGAGTCAAGTAATGTGAAAAATACAAATTCATGGAAGGTGACCATACTACGGGCAAGACTTGAGTTCGTTTTCCAAATCCAAGCTGAATTGTCATGTTGTGAGGGTGAATTGGGAAATATGGAGCAACGAATGGAAACGGTAAAGAAAGGCAAAGATGTTTTGGAAGGAAATCATGCGCGCAAGTGGGAGCAATTGGAAAGTAACTTCTATTCCCAATCTAAACTCGTAAAGGATAAACAAGGGAATCTTGATCAGGGTGATGACTTAAAGTAGGATTCGGAAACACAGTATGGGTAATTTTATAAGAGAGTTGGGCATTATTGAAGGCGATTTTCGGGGAGAAATTTGGATGCTAATTCCGGGGAGGTAGAAGAAGTTAGGGATTAAGAAATTGCAATCCCGGATCGTGGAAGGTACGAATTGATGCACAAAGATTCGTGGAAAACTTGAAGACCGTGGGAAGGACGAAGCATGATTAGCAAGTCAAAGTAACCTCATGATTGGAGGAACGAGGAAAAGCTACTGAGCTAACAGCTTACCATATTGGTGACAGGTTTCAAATCATTCATGGCACACGCATCATATTTCGTATCAGATCATTTAGATTTCCTTAATTGTACTTGGGCGTGCATCTCTACTTGATTTCATCACTCTAATGTGTTGCATATTTGCTTGTTACAAGTGTGCCACGTGCATCGTCATCTTAACCGACATGCATTTTAGTGTTTATTTGATAGGAAGCTCATTCACCTCACCTATCAAGCATTACCTTAACTGAGCCACTTTCGAATTCAATGAAGCTGAATTCGGGGAAATAAAGAATTTCCAGTAAGGGATAGGTTAATGGAAACGGGAATTCAGAAAGAGAAGCGAGACTAGAGTTGGTTTCGGGGTTTTCAAATCGGATAAGAGTAGGAAAGGAGTTTCGGACACCAAGCGAATTAGAAGGGAAGTTGAAAGGGAAAACGTTGGGGTTGCCATTTTGATTAGAATCCTCCCTAATGGAAATTATTCATCAAGAATTTCAATGAAAGAAGGATTAATGGAGTTTGACATGTAAGGGCAGAAAATTTAAGGGGGAGAGCATGACCAAGAGGAAAATTGAAACTCGAGGTCGGGGTCGAAGAAATAATTAATAGAGATAACAGAAATGCAATTAGGGAAGATCCGGGAATTTTATGGTGGTGAGCGGAGAGGAATAAGACGACTTTAAGGATTAACCATTAAAATGAGAGCTAAGTCACTAAATTCGGATTGAAGAATTTCACGGGGAATAAAGAAGATAGCTCGTTAAATCGTTCTAAGTATGTAAGTTGATTTGAAGATAAAGGAGTTATGAAGGGTTTAGGGAAACTCATAACTGAGTTGTCAAGAGGAAACCGATTCAAGTTATCATAGAAAGGGATGCCATTAATAAAGTTTAGTTCAATGAATCGGAAAGAGATTCCGGAAGCGACAAACCGGCAAGGATGAACATTGGGAAATTTAAATCAAACTTCAAGAATCATCAAGAACATCTTATCTTTGATTAAGGAATTGTAGGGGCTGAATACCAAATTTCACCTTAAAGGTTTAAAGAGAGTAAAAAGGGTAAATCGAACGGAAGATAGTAGAAGATTTGTGGGACACCTATATTAAGGTTGGGAGTGACCATTTAATGACGCCAAGGTATATGGGAGGTTAAGCTCGGTTACTTAAAAATAGTTGGTTTGGTTGAATGAAGATTGCGGAAAATGATGAAAGACCGAAGAGGACTTGAAGCAGTACAAGTCGGAAGGGAATAAGGAATAGAACCCTTAGAGGGTCTATCATTGCTTCGCTGGGCCACCCTGAAGAACTTAAAGACAAGTCAAGCAATGAGCTCACTTTCAGGGCAGATCAGGCATTGGACAACAAAACTCATAGTTCTAAATTATGCAATTACGGTGAACGGTACCTGAAGCATCCATGATACATGCATCCATGCAAATTTAATTTAAATAATTTTATGCTATGTGCCTTGATTCCTTATCATGTTAAATTACTTGGTGTAATTGATAATCAATGTGGATGATGTCTATTACCTGCTTTGGGTGTCTTACATGACTTTAATTATGGTTTCGCGTTGTGTTGCTTGGGAGTATTGGAGACTTCCTTGCTTTGTTTTGGTTGAGATACGGGGTGCTCTCGTTGTTTGTAAGAGACGGGGATTCTCTTATTTTTGTTCGAGAGATGGGGTGCTCTCTTTGCTTGCGAGAGACGGGGTTCTCTCCTTGTTGCTCGGGAGACGGGGCTCTCTCCTTGTTGCTTGTGAGAGACAGGGAATCTCTCATTGCTTGTGCGGTCGAGTAGTGAATCCGAGGACAGGATTCTTTTAAGGGGGAGAATTTGTAACGCCCCAACTTTTCTGTATTTTAAAATGACGTATGTGTTTATCGATTTGCACGAATTTTGTTATAAGTGTTTTATATATGTAATTTTATATATTAAATGTTGATTATTCTATTTAAGTCTATTAACATTAAATTTAATTTAATTGGTAACCTTTGATTAAATGTTAAATGATCCTATCTTAAGTTAATTATTAAAAACATGTTAATTAGTTGACAATTATATCTTAATGTTATTATTAGTAAATGTATAAATTTAATACCGTACACTTTGATTTATATTATATTTAATTCATGCACTTTGTCCTTAAATTAAATTTAATTCGTGCTTCTTGAATTGCATTTTATATATGAGTTTAAATTTTGTTATATTTTATGGAATATTATGGATTCGTTAATGCAATGCTCATGAGTGTTATAAACGCGCTTCGTTCTTATATGATTTGACTTCGAAATTTCCTGAAAATTTAGTATGTAGTAGATTTATGTGTTATGAACATGTCCATGTGCTCGTTTCATGTTTTCGATCTTGTTTGAGGTGATAACAAATTTTATTTTGGGAACGACACTAAGTTGGGGCTAAAGAACTTTCGGCGCACCTCTGATTTCGGACGGCGTACCTTGAGCTAGGAAATTCGGATACAAATTCTGGAAGAGGTGTTGGACTCGTAACGAAGAATAGAAGCTAAGGAACCTAACTTTGTAATTTTCTAACCTCGTTTGATCCCCCGTATTTAGCCCGTTTTTAGCCTCGTGTGACAGCTTTGCCACATTTTACCATTTTGGCCATAACTTGAGCTATCTTTGACCAAATCAACCCCTACTTGACCCCACATCCTCCTAACTTAGCCCTATTTCATTCTCTGTAACTCTCATTTTCGTCCAAGTCAAGAGAGAAAGGGGAAAAGCATCTGGAAACCGAGAGGAAGAAGAGAGAAGAAAGCTTCATGCCATTTTTTGATTCCCAAGCTCATTTCTCATCCGATTCGGCTCAAATTTGAAAGGTAAGTCCGGATTTGTATTCTCCATGTTATGATCTCTCTTTCAAGTCCATTTTTGCTGAATTACATGATCATTTGAGCATGCTTGGGACATTCACGTGAATAGTAAGGGTTAAAGATTCATTTGATGAATTTGCTTGGTTTCTTTTGCTTTCTTTGAACTTGATCCATGATAATTGAACCTTATACATTCTATAATATTTTTATGGGCTGAATTTGCATGCTAGCTTAGGATTTATGGGAGTTTGATTTAAGAATTTTGAGTTTTGGGTGAATTTGTGCTCTTTTGCCTTTGATCTCGTTTCTTGCTTGTTGCTGCGTGTTTGGTGGTTGCTTTGGGCTTCTTTTGTTGCTTTTTCTCTGCCTTTTTGTTGCTTGAGCTGTTGCTGTGGTTGGAAGCCTTGGAGATGGTGATATAGGGCTGGAAAGGGCAGATTCCGTAGCAGGCGCCGGAGGTCGCGCCCTCGACCAGAAGAAGAAGGAATCTGGTCGTGCCCGCGACCTGATTTTCCTCATGTTTTGACTTGGAACAGTAGAGGCCTGGTGTGGGAGGTGTGGTCGCGCCCGCGACCACATTCATGCGGCCCGACCCCTTTCTGAGTTGCTGTCGGACTGCTGCTGCTGTTGATTGTTTAATTCAATTTCTGTGTATATATATATATATATATATATATATATATATGGATCCATGTATGCAGAAATGTATATATATATAAATAATGTGTGTGTTCATGTGTATGACATATTTATGCATGTGATGTATATATATATAAATAGATATTAAATGTTAATTCTTGCATGCATGATTATGTACGTGAGTGTGTATTTTGTTTTACATGCATGTCCAATATGTATATATATATTTAATATGCTAATATTGTTTAATTATCATAATATATGAATCTGTGATATATTAGATTATTGAACTTGTTTAATATAGGTATATTAAGTGTCTAAGTTGTGTATTTTAATTTATAAATGTGATATAATATGTGTTATGCTTTATGTGAAATTATGGAATTAATTTGACATCCATTTCTTGTTCATACCTATCTAAATAACTTGAATTGTCGTGAATTATGAAACATATGTAATGGTTGGGCTTGATATATGAAGGATATGGACTTAAACGAATTTAAATGATACATGTATGTCTTGATGCCCCATGTTTGAACCCTAAGTGATATCTTCTTCTTAATGGCTTGGATGAATCGTATACATGTTGTACTATGTGTTATGCATATTATTTGAATTTCTTGGATTAATTTGGTATGGCTTATGTAAGTGATGAACTTAAATGAATTGAATGATTCATGAAAGGAATGTAATGATCGTTTGTATGTGTCTAAGATTTTAATCGTGCACATGAACGTTCCTATAACTTAATGTCTTATTTTATGCATTCATAACCTATGTTATTCCTATCATATATGGTTTATGGTTTGAATAAATGCAAGATGTGAAAGATAGCAAACACGTGAAAATGAATCCACCCCGTAATGAACATTTTAATGAGTTGCTTGATTATATGACCTCATAGCATGAATTATAATTCTTTTGCATCTCATATCATGATCAATGCATTACCGTGCGTCATATATGGTTCATTCAGAGTCTTGAGTCTCACGAATGCGTTGTTATCCTTATACAGTTTCTCCAGGGAGGAGATGCCGGGTTCTTAGGCTTCTTCAAGTCTTCTTTTCTTCTTGGTATTGCTCGGTAAGAAGTGTTCAGGTGGGTTTCTCTTCTATTTAGTTAAATAACCCTATATACTCCCAATGTGTAAAGATTTCAGCCAAAGGTATATATGTGTATAGAGTCGTTTTCAAGGGTCAATGATTTTAAAAGTAAAGCCCTTCTTTTATGAACCTACCAAATGTTTTGACGAGAATGAATGAATGTTGAATGGGGCCCAGGAGGTGTGGGTCAGGGGGACCCGGGACGACCATAGGGGTCGCCGGTTAACCTCGTGCTCACTCTCCACATGATTGATAGGACTAACCCGAAACCCACCAGAAGGTTTGGTTGGGTGATGGGAACCTGAGGGTTTGAGTGTTCGCGCTCCTCTCGTCTGAATGGATGGTTCGGGCCGATCACCCGGCCATCACCCGGAGGAAGAAGGTGTAAATGTTCATGAATGTGCACAAAAGAATGTAATGCATGAATGAAAGAAAGAATGAATGAATGTTTAATGAATTACACGAGGAGTTGGTTGGAGATAATGCACGCCTACTCGTCCGGCCACGAAAGACCTAACGAAGGAAAAATGAACGTTATAATCCCTTTTGATGACTTATTTATTTCACCCACTTGGGAAATGCTCTAAAAACCTCATTTGGGATTATAACTTACATGTGAATGTTTAAAAATTGTTGTATATGTTACTTATACCTCGTTTTATACCCACCAGTCTCGTATAGACTGAACCTGGATTGTTTTCAGTGTTCTTGCAGGTTTGGAGTGCTAGGCGGGAAGTCAAGTCTATTTAGTCTTTCGGTTAAGTCAGAGTCTGTTCATTTACATATTGAACCATGAATTGTTTAAGTTGGAGAATGTAAGATTTGTATTGATTGTTACCACTATCATGAATTATGAACGAGTTTATAAGAAACCGTAATTGAACTGCTATGATTCTATTGATTTTCGGGATTGGGTATCTATGCTAGTGGAACCCGACGCTATTTGCTTATCTTGATAATTACGTATGTACCTTGCTTCCGCATTGATAATATTTCTGTTTTATGGTCTCTATGGTTGCGAAAGTTAGTTCCCGCCTAGCTTAGCGAGTATGTATGTCCCCGTTCGCCGTGATTTAGCTCGGGTATGGATTGTCCATTTCATATTCAGGTTGGGTCTCGGTGCGGGGGATGTGGTACCTTGCGCTTGGGTGCTACAAGTGGCTACCTTACGTTTCGGGTGCTACAAGTGTGGCACCGACCCCAATTGAAAAACGCAACTATGGGGCTCCAACCCCAATTTAAACCATCCATGTGCATAAATTAAAACATCACAAGACTAAAACACATGATCACCTAACATGCATAAATTGCAAGAATTTAAATTTAACCATATAAATTAAAATTATCGCTTCAAGTTCTAATAACTTAAAACACGACCTAGATGCAATTCTTGTCCATGAGCCTTTTCAAATAAACACAAGAGATATTAATCTTGTGGGTGATGGTGGGTAGGTTCGGGCAGGCTCCCGGCATTTGTAAGAGGTGCTAGGCGAGACTGTCGCGCTATTGCGGAAGCCCTGTGCAGGCAGGCCTGGGCGAAAATGGCGGGCGGTCCGATTGTAGCACCACGGAGCGAAAGGCACTACACCCCTCGTACCGTAGCCCGACACGTGTAATGAAATGGAAACTCCGCACACGCACCAAGCTATGACAAACGGGTGATAAAATCCGGACTTACCTTTCAAATTTGAGCCGAAATGGATGAGAAACGAGCTTGGAAATCGAAAAATGGCATGAAGCTTCGTTCTATCCCCTTCATCTCGGTTTGCTGCTACTTTTTCTTCTCTCTTGGGGATTGGACGAAATGAGAGGTAGAGAGAGTGAAAGAGGGCTGAGTTAGGAGTATGTGGGGCCAAGTAGGTGTTGATTTGGTCAAAGTTGATCAAGTTATGGCCAAAATGGTAAAATGTGGCGAAGCTGTTGCACGAGGCGCATTACGGGCGAAATACGGGGGATCCAACAAGGTTAAAAAAATACAAGGTTGGGTTCTCTAGCTTCCAATCTTCGTTGTGAGTCCGAAGCTTCTTCCGGAATTCGAATCCGAATTCCCGAGCTCAAGTTGTGCCCTTCGGAACCCAAGGCGTGCTAAATGAGTTAGGCCCTCGAATCCGTTGACAAATAAAACGGTTTAAGAACCATATTAAACGAACTCAAAATTCAATTGGTTGAATTAATTAAACTGAATTTATAACAAGTTGTGAGTATATCACATATTGATAATTAATGGCGTGTGGTGGTAGTCTTATATGAAATGTGTTTCATAGGAAAAGACTTTGGATGCCGAAATCATGTGTCATTAAAGTTCTAGTCGGTAAGATAAGAATATGTTCTTATCAAGACTATAACGTGGTTACACATGATGACTAATCTTTTATCATAGGGAATAGTGATTCCGATTATAACATGTTGATGATTTTCAATAGGATTGGAAACATCGAACTGGACCACTGAGATTATTCACTTTATACTGCTATCTAAAATGAATAAAATCTCAGGAAGCATTGTACTCTTAATCCGAATAATATTTCGGCTTTAGGCATGTAGTGTTAGTCACTGTAATATGCTCTGAAGTGAGGTCTCGGTAAAGGTGGCCAAAATACTTTTTACGTTCGGTGACAACATGAAATGTGCTAAAGAGTTATATTGATCGAAGAATCTGTGGCCTTGTTGGAAGGTAAAAGGTATCCCTGAAATAGATTTGCAAAAGTTCGAATTAAGACTTTGGCCATAGCACTTCGCGTGATACGTCACCGAAATTGTATGTTGAATATGTTTCACATACAGAGAATTTGAACTTAAGGCGAATCAATAAATTTCAGATTGGAGATGAAAAATAAATGATAGTAGTTACAATTTATTTTTCATGGATATCTACACGGAAGAGTAAAATGCAAAATTATTCTCGATCGAGATATTCGTGAATAATTTAATTAATTTTAGTGTGCAACAATATTTATTTAGTGGAATTAAATATTGTTAGACGGTAATTAATTACTATCATGAGATGATAATATATTAACCCGTTTGGAGCTAAAATTAATTAGTCCTGCAGGTCCCCCTGCAAGCTCCAATTGAAAACCCAAAGAGAAAATATTAAAAGGAGAAAGAGAAATGAATTTTCAAAGTGTTTGAAAATAGCCAAGAGATTTATTTTAAGAAATAAATCAAAGTTCCAAAGAGTTGGAAATGCCCGGAATTTTATTTTGGAGAAAATAAAATTTTCATCAAAAAAAAAGAAAACTTATACGCCAGCTGCCACGTCAGCGGACAGGCGTGAGGTGGCACTGACTGGGCGCCAAGTGGTCCGCGCGTACGGTGGAGATTGCGCCGCGTCAGCGCACGTGAACGGTCCAGATTAGATCTGGATCGGGCCGGTCAATGTGTCAGGATACGGGTCAACAGGTCGGGCCAAAGGATTGGGTCGGATCAAACTGGATACGTGGCAGATCCGAGATTGGCCACGTGTCGAACCGGACCGAACGGGGTTCTATCGGACCGGTTCAAGCCCTTGAAACCATAGTCGCGTGTGTAACATAGGCGCCACCTTCAGGTGGCGCGTGAGGGCACGTCCGATCGGCGCGTTCTCAGCGGCGTTGGACTCGTGGTGATGAGACCTTTAACGTGGTATATTCAAAAGTTGGATCCAAGTTGTGCACGTAAGTGGGGATGTGAAATTACCATTTTACCCTCGGTTTTTCCCCTATAAATAGGGGCCTTGAAACCATATCCATTTTCTCCTAGTTAATTCCTAATTCTTTTGGAATTAATTTTAATTAGGTGTTTACATATTTAATATATAAAACACTTAATTTCGGGAGATTAAACCCTGAAAAGCGTTTTCTAGTTCAAAGTTTATTTTCTCTAGTATTTAGAGAAATACTTTTGGAGCCCACACTCCGAGGGTTTCTCCGGGGATATTGCGGGGAAGTTCTGCCGGTCTCACGAAAGGGAAAGGAGCTGGAAAAATACCGTTAGATAGCCATATTTGTAGTATGGTAATATTTTACAGTTATATTATTTTAAGCATGATAAATTATATTCTCTTAAGTGTTAATTGCATGTTAGATATTTATCTGCTTAAGTGATTTAAAATTTATTATCAATTACATGTATATACTTGAGTAGATCCGGCTAGTCTTCCGCTATTTTATTAAAAAGTTTTAGAAATATTTTAATACTTGTATTATAAACAAAATTTTTAAAATGTGGTCCCGGACCGCAACTGTTCAGGGCCCACCACCCAGCAACTGGTATCAGAGCCGTGTTCTAGATATACACATGCATTGATATGATGCATGCGATGCATAATTTTAAATCTGCTACTGTGTACGTAAATTCTGTCAAAGGTGGCTGGTTTTTAAGTGGGACAGTTGTGACCCCTCCAGTGTTTCCTGGGAATTTACATGGAATGGTATTTCTTTGGGAAATAATTTAATTGCTTTTCCTGAAAAATTATCAAATCAGTAAACATGATTTAAATTATGATATAATTTATTTATAACATGTTTACTTTATGCCATTTATTTTAAGCATGATAATTATGTGATAATTATATGAAAGCATGCTTAATTGTTTTATTTTATAGCATGATCATGATAATATGAGATATTATATTATTTTCAATTATGCATATTTTATTTAATGTGATTACATAAATAATGTTTAATAGAGATTAGACGTAATGCATAATTGGACTAATATTTTTCGGTCTAATTAATAAGTAGTTATTAAACTGCCTTAAAATATTATTGAGATTTTAAATTTGATTTCGTACTCCTAGTGGGAGCGTATTAATTAGATTCATCACTTCCGATAATGAGATGCCAAAAGTGATTATATGATAATAAAAATATAATCCACACCTTTTAAAAATTCAAGTGGGAGCGAGATGAAAAGAGTTGGATTCTCACGGCCTCCATTACCCGTCTATAGTATAGTGGATGTGTACTACTCCCTTCGGCGGGTATATATTCGCGGTATACAAGATTAGACTTCTACGGATAGAATGAAATACGGGGAAAGTCAGCTCAACCACGCCTCCGTGGAGTGTCTTGACCTACTCATACGGACTTTTAGGTAATGGTGCACACTTGACTAAGTAATGTATTAACCTCCCTTCGGAGCTCTGTTACATTTACTTAGAGGCCAAGGGTTGACGCGATGGATTAACATTGTTTGGTAAGAGTTACCTAGATGGTATGTTAATTAAGAATAGTTCCTACTTTTCTAAACGGTTTTCGACCTCGCCTCTGGGACGTCAACTGCAGTTAGTTAAGTCACCATTGCATAAATCAAAATGCTTACGTGGATTTCATTTATTGGTTAGACGCAAAAGAAAGTGAAGTGCATAATCATAAATTGCTTTTATTTATTTATTTCAGTTTTATAATAACGATCTCTCTTAGCGCACTCCAAACTATATGTCTATAAGGAAATAGGCTAGTAAGGGTTCAACTTTGCTAACTAGAAAATGAATCTTGACATCATGTTGAGACACGAAAGTTTACGTACTCACTGAACCTTATCTGAAAATTCCGAAAACTACCAACCAGTCAGGATTATAAAGACGCTTATTCCAAATGGATCAAGTGTGATGATCTGGCTAGTCTTATATCCTGACATCTATTTTAGATGTTCTTGAGCATCAGATGCATGAGATGACTACTGATAAGAACATGTTTTGAAGACAGAATCGTATGAAGGTACGACCCAATAAGAAGGTTGTTAGTTATAAAGATGTTTGAAGGATCACCGACTCAGGATTATGTTATGAACATGATGGCTAACCTGAAAGAGAATGAAAGCCTCTGTGCTTAAAGAGATAATCTTAACAGATAGGATACGATCCTACACTCTCTGCCTAAGTCATTTGAACTTTCAAGATTAATTTTAAATATTTTTTTAAAAACCCAACCTGAACCAATGAACGACCTCAATATGGCAGAAAGGGTGATATAGATTAAGGGAAAAGTTCTCCTAACAGTTTATTTTGAATAAAGGTTTACCATTAAACAAAATAAAAGGTTTATTTGCTCTGGCACAATAAAAGAAGGTCTTTTATACCTCAATGAAAACCCTAATTTAAGTTTAACATTAAGAAGCTTGACTTACCATCTAAGAAGAAAAATTCTACGTGGGACCTATCTATTGGTCAATTAAATCTGAATAGGATCCAAAGACTGATTATTGAGTCCTGTTGACTTGAAAAATCGTATCAATCCACGAATCCGATTTAGAAAGTTAAAATGACCAAGAAGCCTTTTTTGAAACTAAGGGTATTTAAGCCATCAACTTGCTTGAGTTAGTTTATACGGATGTATGATACTATGAGTGTTCAAGCAAGAGAAAGTTTTGGGTACTTCATCATTCATTTGAATAATTACTCTAGATACAGATATGCTTATTTGATGAGACTTAAGTCAAAAAGTCAAATTAGAAAACATATCAAGGCACTTCGATTAGATCGAAGTAGTAATAAGTATCTATGTTCAGATATAAATAGAATTTCTCAAATGAGATTAGATCTCAACTATCTGTATGAGATACGTCTTAGCAAGGATGCATTGCAGAAAGGAGAAATAGAACTCTGATAATGATGGTAAGATACATGAAGAGTCATGCTACCCTACGAAGTTTGTTTTGGAGTCTTGTTCTCAAAAACGACAAAGCACATTAAATCTAGTTCTATCTAAGTCAGTTCCTAAAACACTGATGGATCTATAGCTAGGGTGAAAACCCTATATCTCTTATCTTCGGATTTGAGGCAGCCTGGTCCACATGTTAAGGATAGATCCCGACGAGTTAGAATAAAGAACAAAGGTTTACTTGTTCTAAGGTTATCCTAGAAGAACAAGAGGTGGTATATTTTGTTATTTGAGAAATCACAAAAGATGTTTGTGAATATTTCAAAGATGATTACATAAATAACCACAAAGGGTGGAAGCAAAATAGTGTTAAAAGAAAATAATAGTATTTGATACTGATTTTCATAAACTTGAAATAACTGAAAATGTATTAGATACATGTGATGTACCAAATACAACATGTGATGTAGAGACGTGTACACGAGAGCATCATTGTAGTGGGAGGATTGTCAGCACACCTGAAAAGATACCTAATGTAAAACCCCGCACGTGGGGCGCCACATCCCCCGCACTATGACCCGACACGTGTACGAAATAGAGAGTCCGCACATGCACCAAGTCACAGCGAACGGGTGACAAACGAAAACGCACACACTAGCTAGGCGGTACCTAACCCTGTACAAAAGAAAATATGCTAAGCATGACAGCGGAAGTAGTACGAAATGCCAACTTTCAAAAATTTTACATACATTAGAATCAAATATACGGGTTCAACTAGTCCAGCAAACCTGTCCTAACCTGTCCCCAATAATTACACATCAAAACGGGTTCAACTAATCCGAGCACCTGTCCTAACCTGTCCCGAATTCCATACATTCAAATCATAAATGCAAACCTGCACAAACATATCTTATATAACAATTACAAATCATAAACCAGAGCCAGAACTTAACAAAGTTAAACAGACAGACACAAACTCGACAGACCCGACACACAGCCGCCTAGCACGAACCCAACGACCTCCAGAGCAAAGCCTGCAAACTAAAAACATAAAAGGGGAGGGGTCAGTCCAAAGACTGAGCGAGGGGCTACACACACGCACGTATATACATATACAGAGCACAGCACATACCATAAAGGGGAGTTCGTGAACCAGGGCGTGGTTTTTGCATTCTAAAACATTTCTCACGTGATACTAGATATAGGGGAGTAAAAGAGTTAGGCCAAAGGCCAAAACAACCAACTTTTATTACTTGAGAGTCCACTCCCGTTTCACGAACTATTTCCTAACAAACTAACTTAACGAAAACAAACACTCCAAGCAAACATTCATACAAAATGGGAAAAATGTGTACAGGAGTAATACTCGACGCTCCGAGGCTCCTTACCCACATCCCGATGATCATGCACAGGAGTAATACTCGACGCTCCGAGGCTCCTTACCCACATCACCGGGCCCCCAAGCAAAGCAGAGTCAAACCATCAAATCAGAGGGGAAATGTGCACAGGAGTAATACTCGACGCTCCGAGGCTCCTTACCCACATCCCAATGATCATGCACAGGAGTAATACTCGACGCTCCGAGGCTCCTTACCCATAATCACCGGCCCTACACATACACACACAACACCACCACACACGCACTCACACACACACACCACCACTCACGCACACACACACGCAAGCACTCACAAACTCACGCACGCCACGTTCATAATCATAATCATATCATAGTTTACACATTCGAATCAAAACGAAACATATCACAACGCACACACCCCACACACTCATTCACAAACATAACACATACATTCATACATATCGTACTTACATATCTTATATCCAACATAACACAAAGTCATACATATTCGTATTGCACACGTATCTACATATATACGTAAGGCTTATATTCGCATGCAAACATATAGGCACATATCAATAAGGTATAACTATAACCTAACCTCACCTGGTACCAAACACAGCTGCACACAAAGCAAACGGTCCACCCCGGAACCTGCACGACCAAAAGTCACCACCCCGGGTGCACCTGAACAACTAAACAGACAAAACACAATACAGAACTTAGACTCAGACTCCCACACAGAGACACACGACAGATGCTGAAGACACACAAAACGAAATACATAAGATGCTTATTCACCAAACAAACAAATTACATTTATATATCATAGTTCATAGGACATTCACACATTGGAAGGCCAAATAAATCATATCATATCATGCTACTAATTCAATTAAAATCATAAGATTACATACCTAAATTCCAACTAAATCATAAAGAGCACAATTAACACAAACCAGAAATCTAGGGAGACAAAGCAATTCAAATTATTTCATATTAATCCATATAGAGCATACTAAATTCATATTTGTACAATTAAACTATTTTTAAGTACAAAAGTTCCTAATTAAATCTCATAAGTCTCACATAAGTCATATATCAAATTTATTTGTCGCACAACAATTCATTATCACATAACGGATTCAATTAACAAGGTCTACCTAATTAAATCAAATAAATTCATATCATTTCCAAAATTACACATACACCCTTTTCAAATTAGACACTTAGCTCAATTAGACCAAAACGGGATTCGAATTGCAACTTACAATGTTCATATTTGTCACATTTCATATCATACATGATTTCATACATAACGGAATACATTTCAATCGGCAATTCAAGCATATGACAATTAATTTACAATTAGAACAATTAATCAAATAATTCTCAAATACACAAATAAATTCATAGAAAATAAACCGAGTGTCCGATTGATGAACGGAAAGTGGTGTTGGACTCACCACAACGAGGCGGACATTCTGTCCGAAGCCCGCCAGATCGCCGCCACTGTAGCTGCCGGAATAGTGGCTGGCCGCCGCTCGGCCGCCACCGGAACGTGCCGGAAAAATCCCAAAAAATCACCCGTGCAAGGATTCGTCGTGCTCAATCCAATTCCTCGATCAATTTCTGCAAATTCCAAGCCAATTGTCTCCAATTTAAAATCCAAGAACACGAAAACCCTAAAATCTTCAAACTTCAATTACTTTCAAACCGGTGAACCAAAATGAGATCTGAAAGAGGCATTGGCTTACTCGTGACGAGCTTTACGAAAGCCCTAAGCTTTCTCACCGGAAAAATCCTCGGAAACCTCCGCCACCGTGAACCGCCGCTGAACCGCCGCGAACCGCTGCCAATCGGTTGAATCAGGAGTCATGTGATCAAGGGCCACTAGTTCTCGTCGTTCCGAACAACTTTCGTGAAGGGCCCGAGGCCAAAAGATGGCCAGAAAAGGCCCCCGTTGAGCTCCGAAGTTTCTGCAGCCGCACACCTCCCCGGAACGACCACCTACGGCCAGAATTGGGTGAAAACGATGCCGGAAATGAACTCAGGGGGTCCAAAAACCTTGGAAAACACTAACCTTCATCGAAAAAAGTCACCGGACCGCCGCGTGGTTACTGTTCACCCGCGCGCCACCGCGGCTTCAGGCGGCGCGTGCGCCGCCGTCGTGGGTCCATTGGTTGCGCCGCCGACGCCATCCGCTGCGCCGGAGGCCCTTCTCTCTGGGTGTATGGCGCGTATCGTCGGAGGGTCGCCAGAAGCCGCCGCGGGAAGGCGGCGAAGTGGCGGCTCCGTCACCTCTCTCCAGCCGCGCCTGAAAATGGCGGATATCTCCGCCGTCGCTCGTTGGTTGGTCGAGTTCTTGGTATGGTTGTGACCGCATCGTCGAGCTCGTCGAAATGGACTAGTGGTTCGTCGAAATCCATCGAGAAATGAGCGAGATTGAGTTGTGCATGAAAACACACCTTGGGTGTGTGTGAGTGTCGTGAAACGCAGGGAGAGAGAGAGGGAGGCTGAAGCTGGAATTATGGCATGCAAAACGAGGATTCGGGTATTATATCTCGGGTCCTCGTACACGAAAACGGTCGGAAGAAGGGGTTAACGATGTCAGAATTGGGCAAACTTAGAGTCTACGGACTTGTCTCGATGCCCCGAACGCGTTGAAGGGGTCAAAATGGTCAAAATCTCGTTCAAACGATAAATGACCGAAAAACCCCTAAAAAGAGAAAATTACAAAAAGGTCCCTAAACTCTTAAAGAGTTCAAAATAGGGCCACGAAAAAAGTAAAATCACATAATTAAACACATTAAAAGGTTGAAACGTGGTGTACCTTATAAATCTGACGAGCGGGATGTTACACCTAAGATTAACCCGTGGTTAAATCTAACATATTTGATCCTGTCACGTGTAATGAAGCTGTGGAAGATATAGACGCTGACCGTTTGGTCAAAAGCCATTGAATCATAGTTAGAATCTTTGTATTCTAATAAAGTCTTGAACTTATGGAGGCGCCTGAAAGCATTAAACCCATTAGATGCAATTGGGTTCTACAAGAAAGGAAAAATGGACGAAAAAGTAGAGACTCTAGAGCAAAGGGTTTTACCCAGAAAGAAGAAATCATTTATGAGATCTTCTCACCTATAGCAGGGGTTAAGTCCATAAGAACTCACCTCTCCATTGTTTCTCATTTTGATTATGAGATTTGACAAATGGATGTAAAGACTATGTTCTTGAACGGGCACCTTCAAGAAGAAAAACATGGCATAACCTGAAGGCTTCACAACGAGAAATCAGGTGCATATAGTATGCAAATTTAATAGATCATTTTGTGATCTTAAGCAAGCGTCTAAATCATGAAACATCAGAATTAAATAGGCAATTTAAATTTTTTCGACCTGTGCAATTGCCCGATGAATCATGAGTGTACAAAATAACATCATTATAATGTTGTAACATTTTCATTTTGTACGTAAACAATATTCTGCTCATGGGGAATGATGTAAGAATTTTGTCAGTGGTCAAGAATCGGATGTCAAAACTGTTTGACAAGTAAAGAACTTAGTAAGACCATAATATTCCATGGATCAGACTTTTGTTGTGATCATGAGAATAAAAAGGTTGATTTATTACAAGAAGCATATATAGATAAGATGTTGGTAAGGTATAATATGATAAATTCCAAGAAAGGTTCATTACCTTTTAGATATGGAATTTATCTATCTCGGGATCAGTGTCCTGAGACAACTGAAGAGATAGAAGACATGATTAGAGTTCCGCAGTGGAAGCTTTATGTATGTCATATTATATACAAGGCCAGATGTCTATTATGAATTAGGCCTAAGTCAGCAGATATTAGTCAAACCCTAGAATCTGACACTGGGTAGTAGTAAAAGCGTATATTGGAGTACTTGATAAGAACTCAAGATTATATGCTAGTCTACCATAGTGATGAGCTCATTTCAATAGAGTACATAGATTCGGATTTACAATCTGATTTGTATTCTAGATGTTTGACATCAGAATACGTGTTTACTCTAAAAAGAGCAACCGTTAATTGGGGAATGTTAAGCAGACTTGTATTGCTTACACCACCATAGAAGTTAAATACATGGTAGCTTGAGAAGCAGCCAGTTAGATGTATTGGAATTCATGATTTCCTAGTTGTTGGCTCAGAGAAACATCTAATAGATTCCTTCACTAAAGTATTGGCGCAGAAGAGTGGAAAACAATTTTTGACACTCATGTGAAAGGAATAAGACTTAGATGTGCGGCCAAGTTGAATTTAGGGCAAGTGGGAGATTGTTGGGAATAATACCCTGAAAATTCAATTTGTTGAATTAATTAAACTGAATTTACAGCAAGTTGTGAGTATATTACATATCGATAATTAATGGCGTGTGGTGGTATTCTTATATGAAATGTGTTTCATAGGAAAAGTTGGATCCAAGTTGTGCACGCAAGTGGGGATATAAAATTACCATTTTACCCTCGGTTTTTCCTCTATAAATAGGGGCCTTGGGTCCTCATTTTTTCTCACAACTTTGGGAGAGGTTTTGGCTGAGTTCTCGGCTTTGAAACCATATCCCTTTTCTCCTAGTTAATTCCTAATTATTTTGGAATTAATTTTAATTAGGTGTTTATATATTTAATATATAAAACACTTAATTTCGGGAGATTAAACCCTGAAAAAGGTTTTCTAGTTTAAAGTTTATTTTCTCTAGTATTTAGAAAAATACTTTCGGAGCCTACACTCCGAGGGTTTCTCCGGGGATATTGCGAGAAAGCTCTGCCGATCTCACGAAAGGGAAAGGAGCAGGAAAAATGCCGTTAGATAGCCATATTTGCAGTACGGTAATATTTTACAATTATATTATTTTAAGCATGATAAATTATATGCTCTTAAGTGTTAATTGCATGTTAGATATTTATTTGCTTAAGTGATTTAAAATTTATTATCAATTGCATGTATATACTTGAGTAGATCCGGCTAGTCTTCCGTTATTGTATTAAAATGTTTTAGAAATATTTTAATACTTGTATTATAAACAAAGTTTTAAAAATGTGGTCCCGGACCGCCACTGTTCTGGGCCCACCACCCAGCATAAGTCACATTGATTAGGGGAGTTCTTATACATGCATAGCTAAAGTAAACACACAATCAGACAAGAGCATATAAAGAAGTGTAGCCTTGGTTCGTTTATTATTCAAAGATTGTCTGTGGTTTAAAAAAGGAAAAGTGAGTAGACTATTACATCGGCTTTCAGGGCACTATTCCTATCACGGTGTAGAAGCATGAAATTTATGCCCAATTAAATTGCGACAAGTGGAAATAAATATATATTAAATATCAAAAATAAAAGATTTTCTATTTTAATTTTAGGAATTTAAATAAATAATATTCCTAGAATTAAATAGTTAATTAATTGATATTTTAATATATATTAAATGTGTCAAAATTCAAAATTTAGCAATAAAATCAAATCAAGCCAAATAAAGAAGGTCAAATGTGATGTTTTGGAAATTAAATCATATCTTCCGATTTATGGAAAAAGATTACAAAATCGACGAGGACCAATCAAAACGAAATCTTCTCTCGATGATTATGGAAGGATTTGCCTCTCCTACACCTATAAATAGAGGCATTCTCTAAGCCAAACAACACAACTCTCACACAAGTCAGAGATACGAAGGAGCAAGCTACAAAGCAAGGAGAAAGAAGCTCTCCGGTGTTCTTCAGCATCCTCGGCGTTCTTCGGCATCTTCAACGGCGTTCTTCTCGGAAGTCAGCATCAACGGCGTTCAATCCGGCATCGAAGTAGTGTTTCGGTGTTGTTCTCTTGAAAGATCGAAGCGAGATTCAAGGCATTCTTCGCGTTCTTCATGGAAATCAACCAAATCGAAGTGTCCGATCCGCAACAAGGCATCAAGACCGCGAATCCGGCATTCTTCCCAAATCAAATTCAAAGTTGCTCCAAGCTTGTTCTTCGAGAAAGTCAACAAATCAAGGCGTTCAATCCACAATCAAAGCATCAAATCCAAATTTCGGTGTTACTCATCAACAAATTCAAATCAAATTCAAATCAACATCAAAGGTGTTCATCGACGTGTTTTTCGGCGTTCACCAAAATCAAGGCGTTTAATTCGCGATTAAGTCGAAAGACCTGCGATTAACGTTTTTCAAAAGCAAATCAAATCCAACGGAAGATTGAAGCTCCAAAGTCAACAAAGGCGTTTCAAACCTTCTGGATTTCAGCAAATTTTTGTAGGAAGAATCAGAGGAGATCAAATAGAGATTGTACCTACTTCGATTGAAATAAATAAAAAATTTATTTGTGATTATTTTCTTGTGTTTAATTATTTATTAACACGGAAATTGAGTTACAAAATTTTGGCACGCCCAGTGGGACAACTCTACCTCTCATCTCTTCCTACTCAACAAATTTAAAGCATCAAATGGCTAACAGCAAGCTCGTCGATCTCGAGGCCATCATCTCCAAACTTGTTGTCGAAAGCTTCGTTGTAACAAGAAGTATGTCTAAGAGGGGGCTTACGTCTTAAGGGAAAGCTCGATCCCTCCAAAGCGATGGGAAGAACGCGCGACTTCTCACCTACGAAAGTGAAGGCGAAGAAGACGACTCGGCCTCGTCCACTCCTCGTTCAAGTTCTTCAAGTTTTACGCCTGCCATGACAACTAGTGCAACAACTCTAGAAGAACAACTTGCGAATCTGACAAAGGTCATCGAGGGGCTCTCCAAGCATGTTCAAGAGCAAGAGTCTCGCATTACAAAATTGATGGACAAGGTCGACAATGACAACGCTAGCCAAGTGAAGGGGAAGCATTCTGATGAGTAAGAAGAATCTAAAACTCCTGCGAAAGCTCAATCAAGTGGAATTAAGAAGCCTTCAGCTAAAGAATTTCAAGTTTCATCTGACGGACTCATCCCGGTGGACCAATTGAAGGAGTTCATCATGGGGACGATCAAAGAAAAGATCGAAGGAGGCTCCAAATCATCATTGATCTACTCCAAGTCCTACATGCAAAGAATCGATAATTTGAAAATGCCAATTGGATATCAACCTCCCAAGTTCCAACAGTTTGACAGTAAAGGCAATCCTAAGCAACACGTAGCTTACTTCATCGAGACGTGCAACAATGCCGAAACATATGGAGATCACTTAGTCAAGCGGTTCATCCGATCACTGAAAGAAAATGCCTTTGACTGGTACACGGACTTAGAAGCGGAATCGATCGATAGTTGGGGACAACTTAAGCATGAATTCCTCAACCGCTTCTACAGCACTCCTCTGACAGTTAGTATGATCGAACTCACCAACTCCAGGCAATGGAAAGCAGAGCCTGTCGTCGACTACATCAATCGGTGGAGGAATCTTAGTTTGAACTGCAAAGATCGACTGTCAGAGGCTTTGACAATTGAAATGTGCATTCAAGGGATGCATTGGGGTCTCCTCTACATCCTCCAAGGAATTCAGCCCAAGTCGTTCGAAGAGCTTGTTACTCGGGCACATGATATGGAGTTGAGCATGACCGCTACTGGAGCCGAAGGACCGCCCGTCCAAGAGTTCCGCAGACCTAGGGAAAAGCAAGAATTCAAGAAAGGGGGCAAACCCTTCACCGAACCTCAAGCCAAAGAATCTATGGCGGTGAACGCGATTCCTGTCAAATTTCGGGCTAAGACCAACAATAAGGTGGACGAAGGAAAGGAGGTCCCCCAAGAGAGAACGTTCAGAAAATTGTCCTTACCAGAGGTGGAAGCCAAGCAATACCCATTTAAGGACTCTGATGTCTCTGGAATTTTCGACGACCTGCTCAAGGTGAACCTTATCGAATTACCCGAAATGAAGAGGCCCAATGAAGCTGGAAAGACTGACGATCCAAAGTATTGCAAGTATCATCGTCTGCTCGGACACCTAATCCATGATTGCTTCATATTCAAGGATAAGGTGATGCAGTAGGCACAACAAGGAATGATCGCACTTGAAGATGTTAGCACAACGTCAAACGCTATAACAATCTTGACCTGCCTGATGATAAGTGAAGAAGAGGTTCCCAAAGAAACTCACTCTAAACACAATGAATGCATGGCGGCCATGACCTCCTCCGATGAAGATTTGCTACTCGGTTCAAAGCCTCACAATAGGCCACTGTTTGTGATAGGTTATGCTCGTGAACAAAAGGTGAAAAGAATGCTCATCGATGGGGGCTCTGCTGTCAATATTTTGCCTCTGAGGGTGATGAACGAGTTAGGAATCTCAAAGGATGAGCTTGAAAACAGTCGTTTGATGATCCAAGGCTTCAACCAAGGAGGACAAAGAGCTCTCGGTATCATCCGACTAAAACTGTTGATAGACGACATGTCATCAAACGCGTTATTTCATGTCATAGACGTAAAAACTTCGTACAACGTGCTTCTAGGACGGTCTTGGCTACGTGAAAATGGCGTTGTCCCATCTACTTGGCATCAATGTTTCAAGTATTGCCGGGAGGGTGTGATAAAGAAAGTTCTTGGAGATAGCAAACCTTTCACCGAGGCAGAAGCTCACTTCGCCGATGCGAAGTACTACCGCAAGGAAGTAGAAGAAAGCAAAGGAAAAGAAATCTCTGACCCACAAGATTATCGCAAAGGCGAGAACAAAGCCGGTGCCCCAACCTTGATCGGTTGCCAAGAAAAGGGCGGATCATCACTTACAAAGTCCGAGGCACTAGAAGGGCTGACATTGCCCCTCACCAAACTAGACATTGTGAAACCTTCTTCTCCACCACTCAATGGATTCGTTCATCCGGTCCAAGGAAGTAAGATGGAGCACGGGGAAGCAACCAAACTCCAAAATGCAAAGGGGTACGATCCAAAAGCATACAATCTTCTCGTCAAAGTCGGGTACAACCCACAAGAGAAGTCAAAGCTAGGAAAACTCATCCCAACGGCCAAGGCAAAAGAAACAAAGTCGAGGTCGTCAAAAGAAGATGGCAATATTGTCCCAAACTTGCGAGTAGGACTCGGGTTCACTACGCGAAGCCCTGTTCGAATCGCCATAAACAAAGCAACAAATAACTATATATCTGAGGAGGTCTCATCAACCGAAGACACTTTTGATGAGAATGGAAGAAAAATCCGACGAAAGTCAGTCTTCCATAGACTTAGTCCGCCCAAATGAGCCAAAGCTAGTCACTGGCTAAGAAGACGCAAGGCACAATGCTTCCCGGGGCTTCAATGTAAGGTCCCGTCCCGTATGAAATGGTGTAGCAATCCGATCGTCTCATGCGATAAGATGTTGAAAGCTAAGTGGGAGACAATCATCTTCACGTGCGATAAGGTCAAAGACGAAGATAGCGAAAGCGTAGCATCGTCCTACCACATCACTTCAGTCGAAGAAGTTTCAATCGAGTAGGACGCCGAAAATGCACCACCCGAGCTCGAAGAGGGAATCAAGGTGACCGTGGACGAACTCAAAGAAGTCAACTTAGGCAACACCAACGAGCCTCGCCCGATCTACATTAGTGCCCTCTTGAGAGACGACGAGGAGAAGGCATATGTTGAGCTCTTGCTCGAGTTTAAGGACGTGTTTACATGGTCTTACAAAGAGATGTCAGGGCTAAACCCAAAAGTTGCAGTACACCATCTTTCAGTAAAGAAAGGTGCTCATCCCGTGAAACAAGCTCAGCGACGATTCCGGCCGGACCTAGTCCCCTTAATCGAAGGCGAAGTGAACAAGCTCATCAAAGTCGGGTTTATTCGAGAAGTGAAGTATCCCATATGGATCTCTAGCATAGTGCCGGTGAGGAAGAAAAATGGGTAAATTAGAGTATGCTCGACTTTAGAGACCTAAATATCACTTGCCTGAAAGATGATTTTCCACTACCTATAACTGAGCTCGTGATCGATGCTACCGTGGGACACGAAGCTCTTTCCTTCATGGATGGCTCGTCGGGGTATAATCAAATACGAATAGCACCTGAAGATGAAGAGTTAACGGCGTTTCGCACCCCTAAAGTGATATACTGCTACAAGGTGATACCTTCCGGCTTGAAGAACGCAGGTGCCACGTATCAAAGGGCGATGCAGAAAATCTTCGATGATCTACTTCACAAGAACATCGAATGTTATGTGGACGAATTGGTGGTGAAGTCCAAGAAGCGAGAGGATCATCTACAAGACTTAAGGAAGATCTTCGAACGATTAAGAAGGTACCAACTCCGGATGAATCCGCTCAAGTGCACCATCGAGGCATTGAAATCGAACAAGCAAAGATAGACGTGATCTTGAAAATGCCACCACCCCGAGATATCCATGACCTGAAGAGTTTGCAAGGGCAGTTGGCCTATATCCGAAGATTCATCTCAAATCTAGCCGGCCGATGTCAACCATTCAGTCGACTTATCAAGAAAGGTGTTCCCTTTGAATGGGATGAAGCATGCCAAAAGGCCTTCGAGAGCATAAACACGTACTTGATGAAGCCGCCTATCCTTATTGCACCTACTCCGGGACGGCTGTTGATTCTCTATAAGGCAGCTCAAGAACGGCCCATTGGAGCCTTACTCGCCCAAGAAAACGATGAAGGAAAGGAAAGTTCTTTGTACTACTTAAGTAGAACAATGATGCCGAACGAGCTGAAGTATTCGCCTATCGAGAAGATGTGTTTGGCCTTGATCTTTCCGATCCAAAAGCTGAAGCACTACTTCCAAGCACATACAGTACATCTCATCTCGAAGGCAAACTCCCTAAAATACGTCATGTCGAGGTCGGTACTCTCGGATAGACTTGCAAGATGGTATCTTCAACTTCAATAATTCGAAATCGTTTACATCTCCCAAAAGGTGGTGAAAGGACAAGTTATGGCTGCCTTCTTGGCGGACCACCCTATACCCGCCGAATGGGAATTGTCTGATGACTTGCCTGATGAAGACGTGCTTCTAGTCGAGGTCACTCCTCCTTGGAAGATGTTCTTTGACGGAGCTTCATATAGAGAAGGAGCCGGCACCAGAGTCGTATTCATCACATCCGATGGAGAGGTTCTACCATATTCCTTCACCTTAACACAGACGTGTTCCAATAACGTCGCTGAATATCAAGATCTCATACTTGGGTTGGAAATAGCGGTTGACATAAAGCAGTTGCACCTTAGAGTATATGGAGACTCGAAGTTAGTGGTCAACCAACTTGAAGGGTCATACGATGTCAAAAAGCCTAAATTGATCCCTTATGTTAACTACGCTAAAATGCTGATAGGATGGCTCGGAGATGTGACGATTGAACAAGTGTCCAGAAAAGATAACAAGCAAGCGGATGCGCTGGCAAAACTTACTTCTACGTTGGCAATGCCGGAGAAGGAAACTCGAGTGTCGGTTTGTAAGAATTGGGTTATACCTCCAATCTTCGATAACGAAGACTTTGAAGAAGAAGAAAATCACGTGGTTGAAGCGTTTGAAGTCGAAAAGAAGGATTGGCGAAAACCCCTTGTTGATTATCTCAAGTATGAAAAGTTGCCCAATTATCCGGTACAGAGAGTTGACATACGACGACGCTCAGCTCGATTCATCTACTTTAAGGATACACTCTACCGACGCTCATTTGATGGAGTCTTCTTGAGGTGTTTGGGCGAAGACGAAGCAAACTAAGCCATGGAAGAAGCACACTCCGGAGTCTGCGGTGGTCATCAATCGGGCCCAAAGCTACACTTTCGCATAAAGAGAATGGGATACTATTGGCCAACGATGGTGAAAGACTGTATGGAATATGCGCAACGATGTCAAGCTTGTCAGTTTTACGCCAACTTTATTCACCAACCGCCCGAACAGTTGCATCCGACAGTTACCTCGTGGCCTTTCGATGCTTGGGGATTAGATGTGGTAGGCCCCATAACGAAGTCTTTTGTCAGTCACCTCTACATTTTGGCTGCGACTGCTTACTTTTCTAAGTGGGCATAAGCAGTTCCTTTGAAAGAAGTGGAGAAGGAGAATGTTGTCGACTTTGTCCGAATAAACATTATCTACCGCTACAGCGTGCCTCGTTATATCATTACAGATAATGGGAAGCCTTTTAGCAATAGCCTGATCGATAAACTCTATCTGAAGTTGGATTTAAGCAAAGGAAATTTTCGATGTATAACGCCGCTGCCAAAGGTCTTGCTGAAGCTTTCAACAAAACTCTGTGCAGTTTGCTGAAGAAGGTGGTCTCCAAATCGAAACGAGACTGGCATGAAAGGATTGGAGAAGCACTGTGGGCTTACCGAACAACTTATAGAACACCTACCCAAGCAGCCCCTTATGCATTGGTGTACGGTGTCGAAGCCGTTGTTCCTCTTGAACAACAAATTCCCTCGCTAAGGATAGCGATTCAAGAAGACCTAACCCAAGATGAAAATGTCCGCCTACGACTTGAAGAATTGGAGGCGCTCGACGAGAAGAGATTAGAGGCACAACAAAGGCTCGAGTGCTATCAAGCCCGTCTCTCCAGGTCATTCAACAAAAAGGTGAGAACTCGTTCATTCCAAGTTGGGGATTTGGTACTTGCTGTGAGAAGGCCGATCATCACTACTCATCGAACAGGGAATAAGTTCACCTCCAAATGAGATGGTCCATATGTTGTGAAGGAAGTCTACATGAGCGGCGCTTACAGCTTGATCGCTGAAGATGGTCTGAGAATTAGTCCCATAAACGGGAAGTTCTTGAAACACTACTATGCATAAGTTGAAGATCGCTCCTTGACGTACTAGCCTAAACTGCATGCCACTCCTGACCCGCACGAGTATAAACTGTGTGCGGTACCCACCAATGGTAAAGCACGTGGGTAAACTGCTAAGTTACTCCACTGATGGTGTTTCTTGTGGCTAAAACAGAAATTCCCCACCCCTGTTCAGAGTGGTTAAACTTTGAATACTCTTGGCCCGCATGAGTATAAACTGTGAACGGCCTCCCCAAATCTTCTCAAAAGAAGTTTTTCCCTTGAACTACGTTGTGACTTGATCCTTTCACCAGGTACGTAGGCAGCTTAGAAATTAACAAAGTTCAGTCAAGATTGTCCCGTTGAGTTATGATTTTTCTTGTTGAAAACTTTATTCTTCAAGTTAAACAAATCAAAAGAAGTGCAAAGAAGCTATGAACCACTGAAACAAAAGAAAATGCATACGAGATTGGAATAAAGAAAATAAAGTCTTTATTAAATAATCTCAAAATTGATAAGGTTCATTAAACTAGACAATAAATCGAAGAAACAAAGAAAAGTAAAAGCATACTAGACTATCAAGGGAAGGGGCTCAAATTCTTCAAGTCTTCCTTCGCCACCTTCAGAAGTGCTAGTGAATCTTCCACAGCTTTGAACGTCTTGAGGACAATGTTGTCTTCCGATGGAGGAGTCTTCTCAAGGGTCTCGATCTCTTTGCTGATAGTCTGAACTAGCGATTGAGCATTATGGTAAAGGAGTTGATGCTGCCCCAATGAAAGTGACAAATCTTCCTTCTGTTTCGTCAAGTTGGCAAGTTTCTTCGTGACAGACTTCAACTTCTTCTCAGTTGCCTTAACTTGATTTGCCCCAACTGCTTCATCGGCTTAGGCACCGGCGAGTCGATCCCTTGCTTCGCTCAATTGCTGAGAAAGCCAATCCTTCGAAGTCTCTACAGAAGCTGCAGACCTTGCCTCATCATAAGCAGTTGCCTTGGCAAACAAAATCACCAATGACTTTTCGACAGCAGAAACAAAAGGCTCGTCAAAACCCTTAACATCATTCAACACCGATTGAACTTCGTCTTTAAGGGATGAAATGAAGTCAAGTGGAGTGCTCTCTATCTTCTGGAGAAGATTGCCCTACATCATCTTGACGAATTTCTACTTCTGAGTGGCGAGAAATGTGGATGCTTGCAAAACTGAGACTGCGGGACGCTGAGGCGTTTGCTTTTCTTCGGATATCACAAGTGTTTTGGATTGCACCTCTTCTTCAGAAATAAGACCTGTCTCCAAAAGAACCGGCCCAAGGATCGATCCTTGAGACTCCACATCATCAGCTTTAAGAGGCTCCTCTTCCAACTGCAAGTGAAACACGTTCGATGTTTAAAGAAGAATAGAAAATTATTGAAGAACAATAAAAAGAAGAGGGAGAAAATTACCTTTTCACCAGACTTGTCAGCCGAAATCTTATCACACTTCTTTGGTCTCTTCCGATGGCGATCTGCAGTACCACTTTCACTCTTTGACGAATGGACGGGGGGAGTCTTTCTCTTTCCTCCTTCAAACGGGTCAACTTTCTCAACTAGAATAGGGGCGACTTTCGAATCGATTAACTTCGCAAGGTTGTCATCAAAGAAGCTGCCGTGAGTTCTCAACCACCATTCCGTATAGCTCTTGGAACACAACTTCTTAACAACCGCAGTCATTGAGGGAAAGACTACTCCGTCGATGGACTTCGATAAAGTGCACACGCGCCAATGGTTGAGTCCTTCATCTAGATGAGCATCTCGGAATTCATCCTTGACGAGGAAAACGGTGAGGACTATATGGCTCAATGATGAAGCGATTCCCTTGTCTCAAAGGTAGGTAGCAAGATCGAATCGACATAAAATAGTTGTGTTCAACCTCTGAGTCTTTCCCATTGTCGATAAAACAAAACTTGTCATGGACCATCATCACATTACAAGTCCAAGCTACGAACTCCGTCTTGTGGATCTTCTTACGGGCCTCCCTCGCATCATAATCCTTCGCCCCCTCCTCGCCGAAAAACCACATCATTTTTAGACCATGGATGTCTTGATAGGCCTGGCGATGCGTCTGGAAGTAGTGTGCTAGCCAACAGTGGACGAAGTGGATGGGGAAATGGAGTATGAACTTGAGTCGGTCGGGCGGATGCTGATATCTTGTTTAAACCACGATAGATGCTTGCCAAGATCGGAATAGCCAAATCAACCTTGAAGCCACTTTCTATGACACTCATTATCTTGAAAGTGCTTGGGCGTATCGAGCTAATGTTATCTGTCGGAAGAATAAAAAGACAAAGCTAACAAGCTATGAACGCCGCCAAATAAGTATGTTCCCTTTTGCTCCCGTCCAGTCCGAGTCTAGCAAACAACCTCTCCTCTGTGGCATTCCAAGCTTCATGAGGTCCGAAGTCACCAAGTGGGCATTGTGTCGACTCGCGAGGAGATGGTTGGACATACTTCTTCGCCTTTTTGCACCAAAAGCTCACCCAGGCCTCGATGGAAACTTGACCGCCATGAACATCCTTTCGCAGCAAGTGATAGGAGTGGAACAGGTACTGGCAACTAGAGGGGACATATCTCCTTCCAAATTTGCCTTTCTCGGTGAGCTCCTTTGTATCGGGGACCACTTCGTCGTACAGAAGACCCGTCATGGGAAGACCCGCCAGAGCGTGCAAATCCCAAAGCGATATGGACAGCTCGTCGTTCGACGTCAGAAGAGTGTTGGTTGTCAGACACCATGCTTCGAGAACGCCTTCATGATCTCCGAGTTGTCGTCGTAGATGAATAATGGGGCGCGCACCGGGCTGTATATTTGGGCTGACCGCAACTTATCCTCGCAATGGCTGAGTATGTCCTCAGTCCACTCCCAACATCCGGCAACATAGCGGAACTCGCCGTTGAACTGAAGGTCGTCTCTCCACCTTGCCTTGCCTTCGGTGATGCTTCGTCTCAGTATCGGCAGATGAGTCGGTTTGTTTGAGTGTTGATGATGACCCGCTTGTAGAACCCACACTGGCGACGCTTCACTCAACTTCAATCGGTACGACCACTCCTTGACGCGAAAGGGCATCGTCATCTTCCCCGGATTCTCCGTATATGGTCCTTTGAGACAAGGATGAACCACCAACGTCGTGCCTGTCTCGAGCTTTTGCTTCTTGTCGTCAAGGATCACCAATTGTTTGACTCCAGAGGCGAGAGTGACATCTTTGAAGTACACCATAGTTACCTACAAATCAATAAATCCAAAGAAACACAATGTCAAGCGAGTAGCCAAAATCGTTTGTGATTAAAAAAAAAAAAAAAAAAGGGACCAAAATCATGATGCAGTATTGGGTGCATTGCAAGAAGAATAACATTAACTTATCAATGATTGTCACTGTTAGGATCTAAACTAAAGTGAAATTATTGATTAAAGTAAAGTGTGGATTAATTGAAGTGCAACAACGGCATGGGATTGGACTTTTAATTCCTTTTCTTTGAGGGGTAGTGCGTACCCATATATTATATACATATTTATATATACTCACACATATATATATGTATGTATATAAAATAAAAAATAAATAAATAAGTAAGGTATGATAAAAGGAAAGATGGGCAATTTGAGCCACTGCCACGCCACTGTGAGAAGAAAAGGTGGGACCATCTTTGAAATTACAAGGACGACATGTCTCTCCAAATTTGAAGTTATTTAAATAAAAAAAAACAAAAAAAAAAGAGAAAAAGAAATGGGGTTTGAAAAAGCCAATTCTCGAGAGGCCTGCGTGATTTGAGAATAGAGAAATCTTTTATGTTGATTTTATTTGAAAATCAGGAAAAAAAAAGAGAGAGAGAGAGAGAAATCATAAAAAAGTGGAGAAAATTTTGGCATCTAATCTCTTTTGGCTCGAGAGAGAGAAATCACAAAAAAGTGGAGAAAATTTTGGCATCTAATCTCTTTTGGCTCGGTTCCATACGACAACTAACAGGAAGCCGAAATCAATAGTTTTGAAAAAAAAAATGGTAACAGAGTTCTTGTTTGAAGAAAAAGAGGAGAAGATTTGGCAAAATAAAATTTCGCAGGCACATCCACGTGGCACTACCAATTCGCGATTTTCTCCAGGCAAATTTAGTGATTCTAGCACCTGTGAGACAAAAGCAAATGGTCAGAAAAAAAAGAAGTGAGAAGAAGAAATAAAGAAAAGAGGTAAAATTTTGTAGAAGAGAAAGGAAAACTGGAGTTTTTTCCAACCAAGTTCAAACTACTCAGAAAATCACCTTCTTCACCCAAGACCTGAGCACCTAAAACGGAAAAGGAAGCTCGTTCGTTGAAAAAGAGAGAAGTCTTTAGCGCTTCCAATCAGCAAGCCGTAATTCAAGTATTTTCTCTCCACTCAAGATCAGTCCTGAAGCAGAGATTAGCCATCTTTAGCAAGGGAACAAAAAAGGCTAAGAAGGAAAATAAAACAAATCATGAGAATTGGCTCCTCCATGTAAGCGCTGACTGCACCCCACATTTGAGTCGAGAGAAATCTGATGCTCTATTGTGAAATTAGGGCGCAGCGTGAAGAAAATCGAGGGCAGAACCTTTCTTTTATAGAAGAACAAGGCTGCGAGAAAAAGAAACTTACCATCTGAAGAGAAAATTGGGGGCAAAGGAATTGAAGATAAAGGAAAATCAAATCTCTTTGATGTTTCTCCTCTCTCTTCATGAAACGAGGGCAGGATCCAATTTTCCGTAGTTAGCTCTAAAACTTGAGAACGTCTGGCGTGATGCGAATCGGGATTTTTCGGGACACGTAGCAAAGAAGTCATTGTTGCTGCACATACCACATACAAAGAAAGGAAAGGAGATGTCATTGCTATACCAGTTTGATCTTCTCAAACTAAAAAATAATAATAATAATAAAAAAAGAGAGAGAGAAAGGAGAAGAGGGAAAACGAAAAGGGAAAGAATGAAAGAAAGGAATTTTGGTTGCTCTGTTTTCTGCAGTGTTGAGTGCCTGTGAGAAAAGGGAAATATTAATTTCCTTGCCAAAAATAGGTGTGTTATTTGGAATTTGCCTAAACGAAGGAAAGTTAAACCCATCTGGGCTTTGCAAAGGAGAAAACACTTTCAAATAAATAAATAACAAATTGGCCCAAGTTGCGGGCTGCCAATTGGAAAAATGCAAGTGGCCCAGCGAAACTCAAACCAACCATAGCTTAATGAGTATGTTTAGGCTCATACGTGTATACAGCTTGAAGCCCCAAATATGAAGTTGGATTGAGAGTAAGTTTAAGAAACGGGCCCAATTTCACGAGCTAAAGAAATCCAAGATGGAATCCTTTCGTTCAAATTCAAGGTAAGGACTAAGTCAAATTCGAGTCCAATTGAAGAAGAAATTTTGTGCCTTTTTCACTCCAAAACCCGCTCGAAAGCTTCGTTCCAAAACAAGTCACGAGGGGGCATTTGTAGAAGCATGAAATTTATGCCCAGTTAAAATGCGACACGTGGAAATAAATATATATTAAATATCAAAAATAAAAGATTTTCTATTTTAATTTTAGGAATTTAAATAAATAATATTCCTAGAATTAAATAGTTAATTAATTGATATTTTAATATATATTAAATGTGTCAAAATTCGAAATTTGGCAATAAAATCAAATCCATCCAAATAAAGAGGGTCAAATGTGATGTTTTGGAAATTAAATCATAACTTCTGATTCATGGAAAAAGATTACAAAATCGATGAGGACCAATCAGAACGAAGTCTTCTCTCGGCTATTATGGAAGGATTTGCCTCTCCTACACCTATAAATAGAGGCATTCTCTAAGCCAAACAACACAACTCTCACACAAGTCGGAGATACGAAGGAGCAAGCCACAAAGCAAGGAGAAATAAACTCTCCGGTGTTCTTCAGCATCCTCGGTGTTCTTCGGCATCTTCAATGGCGTTCTTCGCAGAAGTCAGCATCAACGGCGTTCAATCCGGCATCGAAGCATCGAAGTAGTGTTTCGGCGTTGTTCTCTTCAAAAATCGAAGTGAGATTCAAGGCGTTCTTCGTAGAAATCAACCAAATCAAAGTGTCCGATCCGCAACAAGGCGTCAAGTCCGCGAATCTGGCATTCTTTCCAAATCAACTTCGAAGTTGCTCCAAGCTTGTTCTTCGGTGTTCTTCGAGAAAGTCAACAAATCGAGGCGTTCAATCCACAATCAAAGCATCAAATCCAGATTTCGGTGTTACTCATCAACAAATTCAAGTCAACATCAAAGGTGTTCATCGGCGTGTTCTTCGGTGTTCACCAAAATCAAGGCATTTAATTCGCGATTAAGTCAAAAGACCCGCGATTAACGTTTTTCAAAAGCAAATCAAATCCAACAGAAGATTGAAGCTCCAAAGTCAACAAAGGCGTTTCAAACCTTCCGGATTTCAGTAAATTTTTGTAGGAAGAATCAGAGGAGATCAAATAGAGATTGTACCCACTTCGATTGAAATAAATAAAAAATTTATTTGAGATTATTTTCTTGTGTTTAATTATTTATTAACACGGAAATTGAGTTACACACGGGGTAGAGCTTATGCCATTGATTGCGAGGACCAAGATGCTGAGGTTGATCCCGGCACCGTTGTTGAAGGTACCATATACATTCATGGCACGAGCATGCATGCATTGTTTGATCCTGGAGCCACGCATTATTTTCTTTTGTGTGGTACAACTGCTTCTTTATGCTTGCCTGTTGTGTGTACTTTTGCTTACTTTGTGATTAGTTCCCCGTTGGGGGGGAGCCTTATTTTTGATCGGGTGTCTAAGGGAGTTTCGGTGAGCATTGAGGGTCGTAACTTCTTAACGGACTTTATTGAGATGCCTATGAGTAGGTATGGTGCAATTCTGGGTATGGATTGGCTTTACAAGCATTGTGCAACGGTTGATTGTCGATCTAAGAGAGTCTAATTGGGTTCAGGAGTGGTTGTGGGTTTTGGTTCGAAGACTCTTCCTTTGTTATCTTTCACTGAGGCTCATAAGTTGATTCGTGATGGTGCTTCGGGTTTCTTAGCCTATCTCCTTAATAAAGCTAAAAGATCAGGCTAAACTAGAGGAGACAGAAGTGGTGAAAGATTTCCTCGAGGTTTTTCCGGAGAGTTTAGGGTCTTTTCCTCCTGAATGGGAAATCGAGCTTGTGATCGATTTGTATCCAGATGCTACGCCATTCTCTAAAACTCCTTATAGGATGGCTTCTGCCGAGTTGAAAGAATTGAAGAAACAACTCGAAGAGTTAATGTCTAGCGGGTACATTCGTCCGAGTCCATCTTCTTGGGGTGCCCCGGTCCTATTTGTGAATAAGAAAGATGGGACCTTGAGAATGTGCATTGATTATAGAGAATTGAATCAGATGACGATCAAGAATAAATATCCCTTCCCATATGTCGAGGAGTTATTCGATATACTTCAGGGTTCAAAGGTATATTCTAAGCTTGACCTACGACAGGGATATTATCAATTGCGAACCTGAGAAGAGGATATCCCAAAGACAGGGTTTAACACTCGGTACGGGCACTACGAGTTCATCGTGATGCCGTTTGGTCTAACTAATGCCCCCGCAGCCTTTATGGACATAATGCACAGAATATTCAGTTCTTTTCTCGATAAGTTTGTGGTGATATTCATAAACGATATTCTTATGTATTTGAGGTCAGCCGAGGAGCATACGGGACACCTTAAGTTGGTGTTACAAATGCTCAAGGATAATCAGTTGTTCGCTAAGTTTAGTAAGTGTGATTTTTGGATCGATAGGGTTTCCTTCTTGGGTCATATTATATCTGAGAATAGAGTTGAAGTTGACCCCGCAAAGATTGAGATAGTAGCTAAGTGGGAGAAACCTAAGAATGCCTCGGAAGTTCGAAGTTTCTTAGGTTTAGCAGGAAGTTCGAAGTTCGTGAAGGACTTCTCGAAGATTGTCGCTCCTTTAACCCAATTAACTAAGAAAGAGGTATTATTTGTGTGGGATGAGGCGTGCAACGAGAGCTTCAATCTCTTGAAGGAGAAATTGGCTACAGCCCCGGTCTTAACACTTCCCGAAGGCTTCAAAGGTTATGCGTTGTATACGGATGCATCAAAGGAGGGATTGGGTTGTGTTTTGATGCAAAACGGGAGAGTGGTTGTATACGCCTCTAGAAAGTTAAAGGATCATGAGAAGAACTATCCTACACACGACTTGGAACTCGCCATCGTGATATTTGCTCTTGGTAAGTGAAGGCACTACTTGTATGGAATTCCTTTCAGGATCATTACCGACCACAAGAGCCTCCAATATTTGTTCATCAAAAGGATTTAAATATAAGGCAAATTCGTTGGATGAAGTTTCTTGAAGATTATGAGTGCACGATCAAGTACCATCCCAGTAAAGCTAATGTAGTCGCCTATGCACTTAGTAGAAAGACTAGTGTATCGAGTTTAGAAGTGGATGAAGGAAGTAAGGATGAGCCGATTGTTGTGAAGGCTCGTGCGGCCAACATCACTGTACAACCGGAGTTGAAGCACCGATTATTTGAGGCTCAAACTAATAACCCGGGAGTTCAGAAATTTATTGCTAAAGCAAGAGCCGATCCGGAGTGTCTGTTTGGGTATGATGAGATGGTTTGTTCCGATTCAAGAACAGAGTGGTTGTACCCGAGGAGTTGAAACGGGTGATACTTGAAGAGGCTCACAAATCGGCTTACTCTATCCACTCCGGAAGTAATAAGATGTATAAGGACTTGAATCAATACTATTGGTGGAATGGGTTGAAGAAGGACGTAGCTGAGTATGTGAAACATTGAATGACTTGTCAGAAGGTTAAAGCTGAGCATCAAAAACCCGGAGGTCTTCTACAGTCGTTACCTATTCGAGAGTGAAAGTGGGAACAAGTGACGATAGATTTTGTGTCTGGATTGTCGAAAGTAAAGGGTGGTTATGGAATTTGGGTAATTGTCGACCGTCTATCTAAGTCGGTGCACTTCTTAGCAGTTCGGATGTCCAATAAGATCAACAAGCTAGCCGAGCTTTGTAATATAGAGATCATTCGCCTTCATGGGGTTCCGGTTAGTATTGTGTCGGATAGAGATCCGAGATTCACTTCAAGGTTGTGGCAAGAATTGCAAGGTATTTTGGAGACAAGACTTAAGTTCAACACCGCTTCACACCCACAGACGGATGGACAATCCGAGAGGTTAATCAAGTATCCTGAGGATTTACTAAGGGCCTGTGCTTTGGATTATCAGACTTCTTGGGATAAACAGTTGCCCTTGATTGAGTTCTCCTGCAACAACAGTTTTCAAGCCTCGATTGGTATGGCCCCTTATGAGTTGCTCTATGGTCGGAAGTGTAGGTCCCCATTGTTCTTTGATCTTGAGGAATGGCAATGGAATAAGCAAGAGGGCGTTAAGAAGGGCGAGAAGTTTGAGAAACCTTCTAAGGTCGTACGTGATATGATTGAGAAAGTCCAACTGGTATAACAATGGATGAAAGCGGCTCAAGATCGACAAAAGAGCTACGCCGACAATAGGAGAAGGGATTTTAAGTTTGAAGTTGGGGACTGAGTGTTCTTGAAGGCGTCCCCTAGCAAGGGATTCGCTCGGATTGGTAAAGGAGGGAAGCTTAACCCTCGATATTTAGGTCCATTTGAGATTCTTGAGAAAATCGGTGAAGTGGCTTACCGTTTAGACCTACCGCCGATTTTGACCGGGATTCACAATGTCTTCCATGTTTCTCAGTTAAGGAAGTATTATCCCGATGAGTCCATGATTCTTCCCATTGAAGATGTTGAAGAAGCAGATTTGTAACCGGATTTAACATTTATCCAAAGGCCGGTAAAGATTTTGGATCGCAAATTTCAAGTGTTGAGAAACCGACAAATCCTATTGGTAAAGGTTTTGTGGAGGAGTGATAAAACCGAGGAAGCCACATGTGAAACCGAGGACAAAATGAAGAAGTTTCATCCGGAGTTGTTCTCGTCCGAGCAGCGAATCTGGGGACTAAATTCTTTTTAGGGGGGGAAGGTTGTGACGCCCTGTGTTTTCGTCGTACAGGTACGCGCGCCACACGTGTGGGTTTGAGAGTTAGAATTGATTGCATGGTTATTTGTGTTATATGTCTAAGTGACTTATGTGAATTATGTGATTTATTTTCCTTATATGAGTACCTTAATTGTAATTACATTCAATTTTATTTCCTAATTTATACATATTTCATTTCATTTCATTTCATAAGCATTGCATATTTTTCTAACATATATATATATATACTAAAGCTATCTTATAAGATAGTATCACTTTATAATTCATATTCATGCTCATATACACTATATATATATATATATACATTCAGACATACATTACATATTATACCATAAAGTATTTGTACTTATATAGAGATAATATATCATCATCTCCCCATTTCACTTTATACATACATTATATATATATATATATATATATATATATATATATATACACAACTAATGCATCTATACTTATAATATACACTACATTACATTACATTACATATATTTATATATATATATATATATATATATATATATATATATATATATATATATATGTTACACTTTATGCATACACATATATACATACAATATATTATATCACATTACCTAATATATCACCTAATCTATACACAACTACATAATCACTATACACACACACTAAATCTCTAACACACACACACCACTCTTTTCTCTCAAACTCTTCACACACACACCCATTTGATTCAAGAGCAAGAAGGAAGAGAAAGAGAGCATTATCATTTTCATTTATCAAGGCTTCATCATCTCCATCATTCCATCATCTCCTTCTTCATTTCTATTTCAAGGTTGGTATATATGTGTGTGTGTGTGTTTATGTGATGAATAGTTACGGTTTGGTGATTTGAGTGTGTGTTCTTGAATTTAAGCATGTATATGTGAATATATAGGTGAGATTATGAATTTAATGCAAGTATACCTTGGGTTGTTGGTGCATTTATTGATTTGGCATGAATGGGGGTTTTGTGTGTTGAGTTTTGGTTGATCTAAGTGCCCAAATGTGTGATTTATTATGCCTTGATGATGTATAATGTGTATATAAGTGTTATAAACTTGTTGAGACTAGTTTAATGCATTGATCATGTTTTGGGTTGTGTTTTGTTGCATTTTTCTCCCACCCTCTGCTGGCCCTGTTTTTCGAGTAAAGGACCCCGGCCGGGATCACTTTTAGTTCAAAGCCAATACCGGTCGGGATCGTGTGGCAGCTGCTCCCTGTAACGGGATCCTGGCCGGGATCCATTTCTTCACAAAACTCGTCCCGGCCGGGATCACAAGACAGCAGGGTTTCGAGATGAACTTTCCCGGCCGGGAATGATTTCTGTCCCGGTCGGGATGGCTTGGTCCGAGGAGCTGCTGCAGGGCCATCCCGATCGGGACCTATTTTACACTAAATACCATCCCAGCCGGGATCAACTACTAGGAGTTCAACTTTGTGCCTTTTAATCGATTCATGTCTTTTAACCGTTTTCTCTCGATCTATGCCTTCTTGTGAATTAATTATGAATTGTTAATAATTGTTTCATCAATTTTAACATCTCATGACATGCATAATCATGTCGTTCGTCGAATACTTGGTTCATTATTCTAGAGTCTTATGTACACTTGTGTTTCTTGCACAGAGCTCGATCCATTGTTGAGGAGCAGGGTCCATAGGCTTCTCTTCTTCATTCCCTCTTCTCTCTTTTGTCAAGGTGAGGTTTTATTTTAGTTATTGGAACCCGTAATACCTTGTGTGACTATTTAAGCCAACATGTATTACTTATACGTATATCTTGGAAAATGATTACTTATACAAATGTTTTCAAATGTTTTCACGAAAAAGTATTTTGGCTAGAATTATTCACGTATTAATGGGCCCGGGAAAATGTGTAAATGGACCCGGTACGGCATCAGGTCGTTGGATAATCCATTTCATATAAAGTACCCTTTGAGAATATCCTCGCGCGACTTGGGTGGCCAGAAGGTGGGATATTCTTGAGCCGGTGTTGTTACCCCATCGAAGGAGCGGCTAGGAGTCATGATCCCCAGACTCAAAATAGACGAACGAGGTGGTAGGGCCTTGCAAACCCTTCCACCGCCCCGGAGGAAGAATGATGGAAATTATGTTTTATTACGATTATGATTACGAACGTGCATGGACACTTTATAACTTGAACTTAACGCACACACTATGGGAGTAAGGTTAGAGAATTGCCCTCTCACATATTCGTAATTCCGAGCGATGTGTTTCTTAACTTTCCCACATTGGTTTCTATAAAAACTTTACTCGGGATTATGGATTGCATGTGCATGGGATATATTTATTTATGCCCCTCACTCAGTCTTTTGACTGACCCCTACGTTCTTTTAGACCTTTTACAAGTATGCTAGGCGGGGAATAAAGGTCGTCTTGGAGTCTTTATTTCGAGTCTAACATGTCCTTTCATTTCATTACCTCATGAATACTTGAATAATCATGGATTATGTAAAATTCTATTTTGAAGAATACTTATAATATTTGTATCGTGTAGGCCATGGACGTCATATTTTGGATTGATATACTCATGTTGGAGATTATTATGCTCGATAATGTAATTATGCTTCCGCCTTTATTTAATTGCATCATTATGTATTTGGTTAAGGGTTAGCCCCGCTTAGCTAGGTTGAGTTATATTATCTTGTCACCCGTTCGCCACGTGTTTGGTTCATGTATGGACTTCTATTTAATGATTGGATTGGACTCTTAGTGTGGGAGATGTCTCGCCTATCGATGCGGGTGCTACATCCTAAAGTGGTATCAGAGCCTAGGTTGTAAAACCGGGCTCTTGAGTCATGTCTTATCGTTCTAGGTCGTACGGTTTAGGAATACTTGTCAACTTGAAAGTCTTGCATTGTCATGTAACCTCTTCTTGACTTAATTGTTACATATTCCTTGATAAATCTTGATTGCACTCCATGGATATTGTCTAACCCCGACACGTATTTCTTAATGTTTAATTGTAGATGCCTCGTGGTAGACCCGTACATAGGGACCGGAGATCTCCCTCACCTCCTAGACATCAACAACCGCCTTACATGAATATGGAAAATTTTATGGAGGTCGTTTACGATTATGTGGAGCAAAGGAGAGCTCAAGCTCCACCACCTCAACCACAACCGGTTCAACCGCCACCACCACCACCGCCAGTTAGGGATGCTCATGGGATTTTCCTCAACTATAATCCCCTAAGATTCGCGGGTACCATGAATGATGCCATGGCGGAGGATTGGCACTCTCGTTTGGAAAGGATATATAATATTTGCCAATTCACCACACTTGAACGAGCTCAATTTGCCATCTTTCAACTAGACGGAGAAGCCTTTGATTGGTGGGAGAGGACCCGGGAGAAGCTCGAGGTTACCGGTGAGGAAGTTACTTGGGATGTGTTCAAGAGGGAGTTTCGGGAGGCCTTTGTTCCCGAGGTTGTCCGAGAGAGAAAGGAGCAAGAATTTATGGATTTAAAGCAAGGAGGCCGCTTGGTAGCTTAATATTTGGCCGCCTTCAATAAGCTCAGGAAGTATGCTCCACAAATCACAAGGGATGAGAAGAAGAAGGCTAGGAAGTTCATTGTCGGTTTGAGGGAGGATTTGAGACACGGGCAAGCGGGGCACAACTTTGAATCATTTGCCGACACTATTCAACGTGCCCAAGTTCAAGAAGAGGAGTACAGGAAGAAGGACCCCATCCCAAGATCACATCAACCGGGACAAGGTTTGGGATCCGGGTCCAAGAGGCCCCCATACCCGGCGGCTCCAACTGCCAAGGTTCCATTTGCTAAGGGTCCGGGGAAGAAACCCTGAATGGTGGGTCCGGCACTACCACCACCGTAAACACCTTTACCGTCTCAACAATCCAAGCTTTGTACTCATTGTGGAGGTCCCACTCATACATGGGAGACTTTCCGCCGACGCCTTGGTGTTTGTTTAATATGTGGGTCTATGGAGCACCAATTGCATGGATGTGACCGCTACAAGCCGGGTCCAAACGGAGGTCAGAGGCAATTGGTCCGGGCTGTTCGGAAAACAGAAATAGTGACACAGCGGAATTTAAAAAAATTTCTCAAAAGAAGATCAAATCTTGCAATTCTTATTCCCAAATTCGTAGGGTTCTGAGAAACTCACTTAGATAGACGCTTTCTTGACACGTTTGAGTGGCCCACAAATGCTCTTCAAGCGGCAAGTCCGCAAGCTCCTTCGAATCTTTCAAAACTCCAAGAAAGCAGCCCTCTGGAGAATTAGTCCACCAATCCCGATCACGATCCAAACAGGGAGGATGCTAGTTTTATATTTGGTGTTTAGGCTCTAGGGTTTAATGTGTAGTAATTTGGAGAAGGAGATTGTCTATCAATCCCTTATGGGGTTCGAACCCCATGTATATATAAGCTAAGGGGTTCGAACCCCTTATGCTTGTTGGACAAGGTTTCCTAAACCTTTTAGCTAAGAGATTTCTTGCTTAGAGAGAAAGACTCTTACTTTGATCAAAAATCTTCTTTTGACCAACTTGTCAAGCAAGAATATAATATCTAACTCCCTTAGATATTTTAATTAATTTTATTTATTCCTAATAAATAACTTGAATCTAATAATTAATTAATTTATAATTAATTATTTACTAGACTTAAAATCTCTAAATTAGAACTTCAATATTAATTCATAATTAAATTAAAGTCCATTAAATAATTAATTATTTAATCCTCACATTCACGTGACACGTGTCACGCCTAGGACACCTGTCCCACACGTGTGGTTCACACATGTGGTCCCCACTAATCTCTTATTGGTCCGATCAACTCGTTTAATCGATTCAAGCCTTAACCCACGTGACCGGGTTGTTGTATGTGACCCTCTAGGTTCTTAATTCAATTAGCAGCGACCCTAATTAATTAATCAGTCCACAGATCACACTACCATAGTCTAGCAATAGGTGTGTGACTCCTAGCTGAATAAGAATATCTCAATTCGAAAGAACCTTTAAGTCATTGACATATGTGAGATAAAATCCTCCTACATCTCATCTCTCAATCAAGATCTAGGGCAAGGGAATAATCAGAACCCGAATAATCTCGATCTTAAAGTTAAGTGCATTTCATATCCATTTGATCTCGACCTAAGAAACCCATTTCTTGATCTCGATCCACTGCCTTGGCCAAGGACTCTATTATGGCATATGAATGACTTACACAATAAGAGATCAACTTGCTAATGCAAGTGTAGGTCCTTTATCGATTCTCATATGCTTCTATGTGCCATTTGTGCAACCCCAGCATAAGCTTTGAATCAGTTATCTAAAGCGACACCCTTTAAAGCTCATGCCTAAGACTACAGAGCTAGCCCACAAAGCATCGATGGAATCTCAAGTCTAAGGACTACTTAATCACATCAATGACTCGTGAGATATTTCCTAATCTAGAAGTTTCTATTTCCAAAAATAGAAACTTTCTTTCCTGTTTAGGAATCTTCTCACACAGGACACCTCAGTGTACTTACTTAGAATCAGTAAGCACCCCCATGTATCACGCACGTCTCAATCAATACACTTTGCACCCCATGAAACAAGATAGTCCTTCTTAAGGGCGTGATCACATGAGCAAGCCTCGAATGAGTGATATCGACACTCCCACTGTCTTTTGGACTCGTCGACTTGGAGTAATTTCTCATCATGACTTAAGTAATTTAGAGCTCATCTCATGAACCATTTCACCTAAATGGTTGAGTCCTATAAGTCACATTGATTAGGGGAGTTCTTATACATGCATAGATAAAGTAAACACACAATCAGAGAAGAGCATATAAAGAAGTGTAGCCTTGGTTCGTTTATTATTCAAAAATTGTCTGTGATTTACAAAAGGAAAAGTACTAAGCAGACTATTACTTCGGCTTTCAGGGCACTATTCCTAACAATCTCCCACTTGCCCATCAAAGCCACTCAAAAGCTAATCTAAGTCCCATCTTCGCAAGATAACCTTCAAATACTTCTCGACTAAGGGGTTTAGTAAGTGGATCTGCAACGTTCTCTGTTGATGCGACCCTCTCTATTTGCACATCACCTCGTTTGATGATATCACGGATTAGGTGACACTTCCTCATTATGTGCTTGGCCCGTTGGTGAGATCTTGGTTCTCTTGCTTGAGCAACCGCCCCAATGTTGTCACAAAACACAATAATGGGGTCTTTCATGCTAGGAACGACATTCAATTCTTGAATGAAGTTTCTAATCCAAACACCTTCCTTAGCTGCATTATTTGTAGCTAGGTATTCGGCCTCAGTGGTTGAATCTGCAGTGGTCGTTTGTTTGGAACTCTTCCAACTCACTGCTCCGCCATTAAGGCAGAAAATATATCCTGACATTGACTGAAAATCATCTAAGTCAGATGCAAAGCTTGCATCACAGTATCCTTCGACCATTAGATCTTTTTGTCCTTCGTATACTAAGAACAAATCCTTAGTACTTCTTAAGTACTTTAGGATATTCTTCATGGCAGTCCAGTGACCTTCTCCAGGGTCAGATTGGAAACGGCTCGTAACACTGAGTACATAAGCCACATCCGGTTATGTACATAGCATTGCATACATTATGTTGCCTATTGCTGAGGCATAAGGCACATGAGTCATTCTTTCCTTCTCAAGGTTTGTCTGAGGACACATCTTCTTAGAAAGACATGTTCCTACACTCATAGGAAGAATCTTATTCTTCACATCCTCCATGCTGAATCGTTTCAGCACTTTGTCTATGTACATCGATTGTGATAGTCCTATCAATCTCTTAGATCTATCCCTATAGATCTTTATACCGAGAATGTAGGACGCATCACCAAGATCTTTCATCTCGAATTGGTTTGATAACCAAGACTTGGTAACTTTCATGTTATCCATCGAATTCCCAATTAGAAGGATGTCATCGACATAAAGTACCAAGAATTGCATTGAAGTCTCTAATTCCTTTCTATACATGCAGGATTCATTTGAATATTGAATGAAGCTGAACGCTTTGACTGCTTCATCAAAATGAATGTTCCAAATCTTAGAAGCCTGTTTCAATCTGTAGATTGATCTTTGGAGTTTGCAAAACTTTTGCTTGCTCCCATTGAATGTGAAACCTATGGGTTGATCCATATAAATGTCTCCATTGAGAAAAGCAGTTTTCACATCCATTTGCCATATCTCGTAGTCATAATACGCAGCTATGGCAAGCATGATCCGAATAGACTTTTGCATTACAACCGATGAGAAGGTTTCATCAAAGCCCACATCGGGCCTTTGAGTGAATCCTTTGGAAATAAGGCTTCCCTTGTAGGCTGTAACATTTCCATCTACTCCGAGCTTTCTCTTAAAGATCCATTTTCACCCTATGGGTTTTACCCCATCAGGCAAATCTACCAAGGTCCAAACTTGGTTGGAGACATGGAGTCCATTTCGAATTTCATGGCTTGTTTCCACTTTTCTGAATCCGAGTCTGACAGTGCCTCCTCATACATTAGAGGATCATTATCCTCTGAATAGTTAGGGTTTGGTGATTTGAGTGTGTGTTCTTGAATTTAAGCATGTATATGTGAATATATAGGTAAGATTATGAATTTAATGCAAGTATGCCTTGGGTTGTTGGTGCATTTATTGATTTGGCATGAATGGGGGTTTTGTGTGTTGAGTTTTGGTTGATCTAAGTGCCCAATGTGTGATTTATTATGCCTTGATGAAGTATAATGTGTATATAAGTGTTATAAACTTGTTGAGACTGGCTTGGAATGCATTGATCATGTTTTGGGTTGTGTTTTGTTGCATTTTTCTCCCACCCGCTGTTGCCCCTGTTTTTCAAGTAAAGGATCCCGGTCGGGATCATTTTTAGTTCAAAACTAATACCGACCGGGATTGTGTGGCAGCTGCTCCCTCTAACGGGATCCTGCCCGGGATCAAATTCTTCACAAAACTCGTCCCGGCCGGGATCACAAGACAGCAGGGTTCCGGGATGAACTGTCCCAGCTGGGAATGATATCTATCCCGGCCGGGATGGCTTGGTCCGATGAGCTGCTACAGGGCCGTCCCAACCGGGACCCATTTTACACTAAAAACCATCCTGGCCGGGATCAACCACTGGGAGTTCAACTTTATGCCTTTTAATAGATTCATGTCTTTTAACCATTTTCTCTCGATCTATACCTTCTTGTGAATTAATTATGAATTATCAATAATTGTTTCATCAATTTTAACATCTCATGACATGCATAATCATGCCGTTCGTCGAATATTTGGTTCATAAATCTAGAGTCTTATGTACACTTGTGTTTCTTGCACAGAGCTCGATCCATTGTTGAGGAGCAGGGTCCGTAGGTTTCTCTTCTTCATTCCCTCTTCTCTCTTTTCTCAAGGTGAGGTTTTATTTTAGTTATTAGAACCCGTAATACCTTGTGTGACTATTTAAGCCAAAATGTATTACTTATACGTATATCTTGGAAAATGATTACTTATACAAACGTTTTCATGAAAAAGTATTTTAGCGAGAATTATTCACGTATTATTGGGCCCGGTAAAATATGTGAATGGACCCGATACGGCACTGGGCCGTTGGATAAACCATTTCACATAAAGTACCCTTTGAGAATATCCTCGTGCGACTTGGGTGGCCGGAAGGCTGGATATTCTTGAGCCGGTGGTGTTACCCCATCGAAGGAGCTGGTAGGAGTCATGATTCCCCGACTCGATACGAACGAACGAGGTGGTAGGGCCTTGCAAACCCTTCCACCGCCCCTAAGGAAGAAGGATGGAAATTATGTTTTATTACGATTATGATTACGATTACGTTATGATTATGAACGTGCATGAACACTTTATAACTTGAACTTAACGCACACACTATGGGAGTAAGATTGGAGAATTTCCCTCTCGTCGGGCCACGTATTATTATTTCGAAATTGTAATAAATTGAATTGATATTCGTAATTCCAAGCGATGTGTTTCTTAACTTTCCCACTTGGGTTTCTATAAAAACTTTACTTGGGATTATGGATTGCATGTACATGTGATATATTTATTTATGCCCCTCACTCAGTCTTTCGACTGACCCCCACGTTGTTTTAGACCTTTTGCAGATATGCTAGGCGGGGAATAAGTGTCGTCTTGGAGTCTTTATTTCAAGTCTAGCATGTCCTTTCATTTCATTACCTCATAAATACTTTAATAATTATGGAGTATGTAAAATTCTATTTTAAAGAATACTTGTAATATTTGGGCTGTGTAGGCCATGGATGTCATATTTTGGATTGATATACTCTTGTTAGAGATTATTATACTCGATAATGTAATTATGCTTTTACCTTTATTTAATTACATCGTTATGTATTTGGTTAAGGGTTAGCCCCGCTTAGCTAGGTTGAGTTATTTTATCTTATCACCCGTTCGCCACATGTTTGGTTCATATATGGACTTCTATTTCATGCGTGGATTGGACTCTTGGTGCGGGAGATGTGGCGCCTAACGATGTGGGTGCTACAATGGACGCAAGGATAAATTCAAATTATTCAAGTAGATTAGCTATAGCAGATAGAGACACTCGACTCCGCCTCGTTTTCACTTAAATTCTCGAATAGCCTAGAGACACTCGACAGCTATTTTCCCTAATCAATTCACAATCCCTAGAGACACTCAAGAGGATTTAATGAACCGACAACATTAAAAACCATGAAAACACTAATCTGAATTAACCTAGTCACGACACGTGCAAGATTTAAATCTGATTATTAACTCCCTTAACAAGTTGAGAACTGCAACCAATCCTTTTTGTTAATGTACCACAATTATCAATCATGCATTACGTATCTTCATGCAATCAAGAATGACGATATGCAATAAACTTACTAAGCCCCAATCAACTAAGTAAATAAATCACAATAACACGACACATGGAGAGTTAACAAATACCTGAAATAAGATTAAACTATAAGAACAACTTAGGTCCCACAATGTCCAACTAAATCATAAATTCCTAGTTAAGTACTAAAGAAACTAGCTACTCATAACCATGATGTTCGAAAGCAAGAAATAAAATAAAAACATATATCTAGCTGGAACAAAGAAAGAGAAAAGATTTTCTCTTGGATGAATCTTCGAGTTCTTCTTGTTGGGAATAGTGCCCTGAAAATTCAATTTGTTGAATTAATCAAACTTAATATACATCGAGTTGTGAGTATTTCACATATTGATAATTAATGGCGTGTGATGGTATTCTTATATGAAATGTGTTTCATAGGAAAAGACTTCGAATACCGAAATCACGTGTCATTACAGTTCTAGCCGGTAAGATAAGAATATGTTCTTATCAAGGCTATAACGTGGTTATATAAGATGATTAGACTTTCGTCATAGGGAATGGTGATTCCGATTATAACACGTTGATGATTTTCATAGGATTGGAAACATCGAACTGGACCACTGAGATTATTCATTTTATACTGCTATCTAAAATGAATAAAATCTCAGGAAGCATTGTACTCTTAATCCTGATAATATTTCAGCTTTAGGCATGTAGTATTAGTCAGTGTAATATACTCGAAGTGAGGTCTCGGTAACGGTGGCCAAAATACTTTGTACGTTCGGTGACAACATGAAATGTGCTAAAGAGATATATTGATCGAGGAATCTGTGGCCTTGCTGGAAGGTAAAAGATATCCCTGAAATAAATTTGCAAAAGTTCAAATTAAGACTTTGGCCAAAGCACTTCGCGTGATACGTCACTGAAGTTGTATGATGAATGTGTTTCACATACAGAGAATTTGAACTTAAGGCGAATCAATAAATTTCAGATTGGAAATGAAAAATAAATGATAGTAGTTGTAATTTATTTTTCATGGATATCTACACGGAGGAGTGAAATGCGAAATTATTCTAAATCGAGAAATTCGGGAATAATTTAGTTAATTTTAGAGTGCAACAATATTTATTTAGTGGAATTAAATATTGTTAAACGGCAATTAATTATTATCATGGGATGATAATATATTAACCCGTTTGAAGCTAAAATTAATTAGTCCTGCAGGTCCCCCTGCAAGCCCCAATTGAAAACCCGAAGAGAAAATATTAAAAGGAGAAAGAGAAATGATTTTTCAAAGAGTTTGAAAATAGCGAAGGGATTTATTTTAAGAAAATAAATCAAGTTCCAAAGAGTTGGAAATGTCCGGAATTTTATTTTGGAGAAAATAAAATTTTAATTTTGAAAAAAAATGACGTGGCATGCAGGTGACGTGGCACCTGACGTGTCACGCCACATCAGCAAACTAGGCCCCAGATGGCGCTGCGTGTGCGGCTAGGATCTCGCCACGTTCACGACCATGCATGGTCCAGATGCGATCTGGGCGGACGGGTCAACGGTTCGGTCAAACCGGTTTTGAATCGGGTCAAAAGGGTAAGGTCGCGGATAGGGTCAGACCGGGTCCGGTCCGGGTAGGACCAGACCCGGACACATGTCAGTCTCTGGTTAGGCTACGCCTTTCAACACGCACCAACCACTTGGTCGGCTTGTGACGGCGCGTGCGGCCACGTGTCGGTGCGTGGTTGGCGGCGTTGTGTCCGCGGCAAAAAGAGCTACCATGTGGCATGCTCCAATTGGTCAGATTTCACATGGTTTGTATGCGGTTTGCAAAATGACCAAAATACCCTTTCGTTTATGTGTAAAATGACCGTTTTACCCTCCGTTTTTTGTCTATAAATAGGTTGATCCCCTTGCCATTTTTCACATACAATTTTGGGAGAGGTTTTGGCTAGTTCTTAGCTTTGAAACCATATCCCTTTTCTTCTAATTAATTCCGATTTATTTTGGAATTAATTTTAATTAGGTGTTTATATAAAACGCCTAATTTCGGGAGATTAAACCGTGAAAAGGGTTTTCTAGTTTAAAGTTTATTTTCTCTAAGTATTTAGAGAAATAATTTCGGAGCCCACACTCCGAGGGTTTCTCTGGGGTTATTGTAAGGAAGCTCTGCCAGTTTCACGAGGAGATCGGGTATCGGGTTCACGGGAGGTGAATTCGGGAGTTGGAAAAATGTCATTAGATAGCCATGTTTGCAGTACGGTAATATTTTACGGTTGTTTTATTTTAAGCGTGATAAATTATATGCTCTTAAGTGTTAATTGCATGTTAGATAATTATCTGCTTAAGTGATTTAAAATTTATTATCAATTGCATGTATATACTTGAGTAGATCCGGCTAGTCTTCCGCTATTGTATTAAAATATTTTAGAAATAATTTTAATACTTGTATTATTAAAAAAAAATTTTAAATGTGGTCTCAAACCGCTACTGTTCTGGGCCCACCTCCCAGCAACTGGTATCAGAGTCGTGCTCTAGATATATACATGCATTGATATGATGCATGCGATGCATAATTTTAAATCTGATACTGTGTACGTAAATTCTGTCAAAGGAGGTTGGTTTTAAGTGGGACCGTTGTGAGCCCTCCAGTGTTTCCTGGAAATTTACGTGGAATTGTATTTTTTGGGAAACAATTTAATTGCTTTTCCTGAAAAATTACCGAATCAGTAAACATGATTTAAATTATGAGATAATTTATTTATAACATCTTTACTTTATGTCATTTATTTTAAGCATGATAATTATGTGATAATTATATGAAAACATGCTTAATTGTTTGAATTTATGGCATGATCATGATAATATGAGATATTATATTATTTACAATTATGCGTATTTTATTTAATGTGATTAAATAATAATGTTTAATAGAGATTGAACGAGATGCATAATTGAACTAATATTTTTCGGCCCAATTAATAAATTGTTATAAAAGCCTTAAAATATTATTAGGATTATAAATGTGATTTAGTAATCCTAGTGGGAGGGCATTAATTAGATTAATCACTTCTAACAATAAGACGCCAAAGTTATTATTAAATAATCAACAGATAATCCACACCTTTTAAAAATTCAAGTGGGAGCGAGATGAAAAGAGTTGGATTCTCACGGCCTCCATTACCGGTCTATAGTATAGTGGATATATACTACTCCCTTTGGTGGGTATGTATTCGCGGTATACAAGATTATACTTCTACGGATAGAATGAAATACGGGAAAGTCAGCTCGACCACCCCTCCGTGGAGTGTCTTGACCTACTCGTACAGGCTTCTAGGTAATGGTGCACACTTAACTAAGTAATGTATTAACCTCCCTTCGAAGCTCTGTTACATTTACTTAGAGGCCAAGGGTGGACGTGGTGGATTGACATTGTTTGGTAAGATTTCCTAGATGACATGTTAATTAAGAATAGTTCTTGCTTTTCTAAGAGGTTTTCGACCTCGCCTCCGGAGAGTCAACTGCAGTTAGTTAAGTCACCATTGCGTGAATCAAAATGCTTACGTGGATTTCATTTATTGGTTAGACGCAGAAGAAAGTGAAATACATAATCATAACTTGCATAATTTTATTTATTTCAGTTTTATAATAATTACGATCTCTCTTAGCCCACTCCCAACTATTTGTCTATAAGCAAATAGGCTAGTAAGGGTTCAACTATGCTGACTAGGAAATGAATCTTGACATCGTGTTGAGACACGAAAGTATACGTACTCACTGAACCTTATCCGAAAATTTCGAAAACTACAACCAATCAGGATCAGAAAGACACTTATGCCAAGTAGATCAAGTGTAATGATCTGGCTACTCTTAGATTCTGACATATGTCTCCAATGTTCTTAAGTATCAAATGCATGAGATGTCCACTGATAAGAACATGTTTTGAAGACAGAATCGTACGAAGGTACGAGCCACGAAAAAGGTTGTTAGTTAAAGATGTTTGAAGGATCACTGTTTCAGAATCATATTATGAATATGATAACTGATCTGAACGAGATTGAAAGCCTCTGTGCTTAAAGAGACAATCTTAACAGATAGGAAACAATCCTATACTCTCTGCCTAAGTCATTTGAATGTTCAAGATTATTTTAAATAAATTTTTTTTAAAACCAATGAATGACCTCAATATGGCAGAAAGGGCGATATAAACTAAGGGAAAAGTTCTCTCTAATGAGACATCAATATCCACGGCCTAAAAAGCCAGTAAGTGGAAGAAAGAAAAAGGAAAAGTTCCCAATCTAAGGCTCAGAAATAGAAAGTCAAATCCGACAATGGAAAAGTGTTTCTATTTCTGTGGTAACAGGTATTGGAAAGAAAATTATCCAAAATACTTAGTTTGTCTATTTGCTATGCCGTTTGGATAAGATATGAAGATATCTTACTCGTTGAAAATATGTTTAGTTGAAAATTCACCGGACTCCTGGTGTGTGAACTTGAGATCAACTAATCATATTTGCAAGTCGTTGTGAAGATTCAAACTAACCAGAAAGTTTGAAAAACGGCTAACACACAACTACTGCTCGGGGATAATACAAGTGTAATTGTATTAGCAGTAAGGACTATAAAGTCGTATTTTGGAAATAGAGTTTTATATTATACGTGCCATATATACAGAAATTTGATTTCTGTAAGTTATTTGATAATTAATGGTCTAACAGTTTATTTTGAATAAAGGTTTACCATTAAACAAAATAAAAGGTTTATTTGCTCTGGTACAATAAAAGATGGTCTTTTATACCTCAATGAAAACCCTAATTTAAGTTTAACATTAAGAAGCTTGACTTACCATCTAAGAAGAAAAACTTCTACGTGGCACCTATCTATTGGTCAATTGAATCTGAATAGGATCCAAAGACTGATTATAAATCTACACAAATATTAAATTATTTCATTAAAATTGTCATACTATTATTCTAACTAACTATATAATTATACAACAATATAAATACTACAACATACATACAACAATATAAATTCATTACAAATTTTATTCATTTAGAATAATATATACTTCCACCAAACAATTACATATTCAACCATTTCAACATATAAACTTTAATATAATTATTAAATATTTTTAAAATATTACTTCTTACAAAATTTCGAATGAAAATATTTACAAAATTATTAAACATAAAAGTGGAATTAACCTTAAAAAAAATTAGTTTTCTAAACAACTGCATTCTAAATTACTAAAAAATAAATTTTAACAACTGATAATATTATTACAAATAATTACATAAAATTTACATAATTAATATCTAACAATTTACAACATAACAACATATTATATAACTAATTAATACTAAATTCAACATATTTACTAACAAAGCATTAAATAATAATTATAAAAAAAAAAAGGAAACTTACCAATTTTTTCCAGTCGGGTGTTGTGGATGGCGGACCTCCGGCCGGTTGGAGCTTCGGGTGGCGGTAGCAGTCGGTGTATCGCCCAAAGCGGCAAGCCACCACATCCCCCGCACCTAGACCCGAACCCACGTATGAAATAGAAATCCATACATGAGCCCAAGACTAAGTGAACGGGGACTATGCACACGTTAAGCCAGGTGGAGCTAAAACAAGACATAGGCACGAGAAAACAATAAACAACGCGGAAGCATGCATAAGGAAATAAAAACATAAATCAACAAATGACGGGTTCAACTATACCTAGAAGCCTGTCCCGAATATATACATATCAACATACATACAAAGTATAAAATCCGATCAACATATACAAATCTTATACATAAACACAATGTTTGCAAAGTGAAATGCAACTCGAACTAGAGAACCCGACCGACTCACTTCTCTGCCCAGCTCGAACCAAAACTTGCAACTAAAAGTTGAAAGGAGAGGGTCAGTCCACCAACTGAGTGAGGGGGCTAACGCACACCCACACACTTATACGTATAAAGCAAAGCACGTATTAAAGGGATGGTCATGAATCGAGTTAAGCTTTTGCATACCAAATCATTTTCAAAAGCATATCATATACTACGTAAAAAAAAAAGCTTAACTCGATTCATAATCCGTCAATACATAAACATAAATAAATATCCAGCGAGTACGGACCTCCATCATCACACCTCATAACAAAACATAAAAATTGAATTCACAAATACAAATCCAACCGCACCTCCTTGGTGTTTCGGAAATCAAACCCTCTCCACCTACTTAACAAACACACACAGGGTAGCTAACCCACATTGTGCCTTCCCCGGTTGTTCACTGAGCGCTCAAAGAACCACGGTTCCCCAACCTCCAAGAGTCGCACATAAATACTTCAAATGGGAACTGTGCACAGGCAAATCCTGACGGCCCTTGCCGTCCCGGGTATCCTTATCCACAATTCCCGAGGGCCCATAATCCTTAGAACAAATCAAATCTTAACTCGCTACATATCGTATGATAACATTACTTAGCTTACGTACCTTAATAGTCATACCTTATCTTGCAACTTAGAATATGCTAAAAATGTACCTCTCCGTGTCATCCTAAGTCATATCATGTTGGAGAAGAGATAGCTTGCACTAAGATACACAGTTTGGAGCATAGCCTTGTTGCAAAACGTTTTCAAGCTTACATACGCTCGTACATATAATTTAAAACCTTTAACCGTATGACAAAGTCATAAACGTATCGTCTAAGCACATGTCTATTATATAAATATAATAGTATAGTCGCATGCGGGCTTAAAAACTAGCAAATAGGGTTGTAGGTTGCATTAGCTAAAAGAAATCAAACCTAAACCTCACCTTTACCAAAAGTGCTCACGGACGAGCGTTAACGACCAAGAAAAAGCAAAATGGTGGATCCGACTCCTCTAGAACCGAACTCTGAGATAAATAAACACAAACTTATGACTTAAACTCGATCATGAACCATTTAGATGCACGGCAATGCTCATGAATGCAATGGATGCACAAAAGATGTCACAAAGTGGCACTTAAGGAAAACAAGTTCGTAGCTCATACAAAACTTATCAAATTACACCAAAAACTGAATATATGAACCATAACACATATTACAACATATTAACATCATATAAGAGTGACAAATAGGGCGGAAAAACACAAGAAAAACGAAAGAGAAGCACAAAAATGAGCTCCGAGCAAAATTGGGCAAAAGTCGACAGATTATCAAAATGCGCAAGCTGTACAAAAACAGGAATATCTTGAGTTTGAGGAGTTGGAATTGAGTTTTGTTTGTTGGATAAGAAAAAAGAAAAATGGAGGTATCCAACGTACATGGCACGAATTACCGTTCAAAGGGATCCAAAAATGGCATAGGTTTGAAGTTGAGCAAATGCAGAATTCCGGTGAAGTGGCAACACAAATATCAAACCGTTATGTCTCACAAACCAAGATGAATTTTAACATGATTCCAATTGGAAAATACTCTACACTCAAAGAAGTTTCTACAATTTTAGGTTAATCGGAGCTCGGATGGAGGATCCACGGCTGGGGAAATTCTAAGTCAAAAGTTCCCCACTGGGGAAAACTGTCCAGAAATTATCTGCATAGAAGTCCCCGACCGACTTTCTTCAGAAAATCTCCCCGCCCGGGAAAAGTGTTGCACCGGGAAAAAGAGCAACAGCGAGACTGTTTCGAGAAGAAGGAAGAAGGGGTAACAAAGCAGCACTTCTAGGCAAGTTTAGGCATAAAAAACACTCAAAAATCATGCATAAAAACTGACTTTAAACCGAGCACAAACAAGCACAAGCTGAGAGAAAGGAAAGAAGTAAGCCATGTTCTTGCATCTTCATCCATGGAGCTTTAATGGCAACTTACAAAATACTCAAGCATCATCAAATGCAAGTTCATATAAGTATAAAACAAGCTCAAGTGATCATAAATCAAGCTTTAAACAAAGAAATAACATGAAGAGATGCATATGATTCAAGATTTCTACAAAACCCTTACTATTCATAATGTTTCTCATAACTCATGGAATCTCAAGAAAAAACAAGGAATAATTGGGTGAAAAGAAGCACAATGAAGTGGGGAAGAAGAATCTAAGCTTACCTCTTGAATTGGATGAAGATCAAAGAAGATATGAGCTCAAAATCACAAGGTGTGAATAGTGATGGGTTTCTTTCTTCACTCTTGCTTTGGAGCTGAAATTCTCCTTTCTTTTTAGGTTGTGTCTGAAATAAGAGAGGGTGAGGGAGTGAGGAATTATGTTGGTTGAATATGGGTTCAAATACGGGTCGAATAGGAGCTAAAATGGGTCAAATATGACCAAAACGGGTAGAATAGTGCAAACCGGTACAAGCTATTCGGTTCAGTGAAATTTCAGAGGTTCAAACGGGCTTAAAAAGTTATGAAGCTTATTCCATTGGATCTAAATCATCAAAATGAGTCCAACGATGGTGTCGGAATTTAAATCCGAATTCTCGAGCTTAATTTATGTCTCCCGGAACCCAAGGTGCATTAAACGCACTTTAGGCCCTTAAGTCCTGATTACACAAAAATGGTCCAAGACCTCAACAAACAAATTCCAAAACATGTAATAAACATGTAAACTTGTTCATAACTCATACATTTCAAGTATCTTATGTATTCACGAAGTTTAGAATTAAATTCAAGTAAAAGAAGTTAACTACGAGAAGTTACACATTAGATTAAACACATAGGGCAAGGAGACCACTTAAACAAGTGATCAAGCATATAAATTAAATTAAAACATAATTATGCAAATAAATCCTCTCGTGATGTCATACCTAACTCGTCCGAGAGATGGGGTATCACAATCTGTTGGAAAACACGAATCAGAAAGCAGCGGAATTTAAAAATTTTCCCAACAGAAGGATCTAGGACTCGCAATCGTGTAACCAAATTCATAGGGATTAGAAACTTACTTTCTTAATTAACTTTCTTGAAGCGTTTCAAGCCACCCAAGAACGCTCTTCTCGCGGCTTGATCCCCTCTCCTTGGTAAAGCTCGAATCTTCAAACTTCTAACTTGAAGCCCTCTAGAGATAGTCCACCAACTTGACTACAATCTAACTTGTAAGGATGCTAGTTCTGTAGTTAGTGTTTAGGCTTAACCTAGGGTTTCGTTTATCTTGGAGAAAGGATGGTGTTCAACACATGAACCAAAAGAATTGCCAATTAGCTCTAAGGGGAGCTCGAGCTCCCCTATTTATATTAAGGGAGTGGCCGAAAATCCCTAGTCCTTATGGGCTAAGGATTTTGGTCCCTCTCTCCTATTACTTGATCATCAAGTAATTTTGACTTTGACTTTGAATTCAAATTCAAATCAACTTTCAAGAGAGCTAAAATATCCAAACTATTTTTGGATAATTTTATACTTTATTTATTTAAAATAAATAACTTATTTTATCTAATTAATTAATTCACAATTAATTAACTAGATTATTTTTCTCCAAAATAAGATTTTCCTTTTAATTCAAAATTAAACCAAAGTCTATTAAATAATTTAAATAATTAATAAATTAATTATTTAATATATATACAATATATATATTTACACGTGTGGGACACATGTTACAAGGACACGTGTCACTCACGTGACCCACACGTGTGGTTTCACACGTGTGGAACCCTCTTGGCCCGATTAACTCGTTTAATCATTTTAAAGCCTCAACTCATGTAACCAAGTTGTTGTGTGTGACCCTCTAGGTTCTCAATTCAATTAGCAGTGACCCTAATTAATTAATTCACTAATTAATTAATCAGTCCACAGATTAAACGACCATAGTCTAGCAACAGGTGTTTAACCCCTAGCTGAATTGGAATGTTCGGATTCGACAGAACCTTTAAGTCATTGATTAATGTGAGATACAATCCTCCTATTTACTATCTCTCAACCAAGATCTAGGGCAAGGGAATAATCAGAACCCTAATAATCCGGTCTTAAAGCTAAGTGCATTTCATATCCATTTGATTTCAATCCAAGAAACTCTTTTCTTGATGTCTTGATCTACTACCTTGGCCAAGGACTCCATATGGCATATGAATTACTTACACAATAAGAGATCACCTTGCAAATGCAAGTGTAGGTCCTTTCTTGATTCTCATTCACTTTCATGAATCACTTGTGTAGCCCCAGCATAAGCCTTGAATCAGTTGTCTAAGGCGACACCCTTTAAAGCTTATACCTAAGACTACAGATTTAACTTATAAAGTGACAAGGAATCTCAAGTCTAAGGATCAATTAATCACATCAATGACTCGTGAGATATTTCCTGATCTGGAAGTTTCTATTTCCTGAAATAGAAACTTCCTTTTCCATTTAGGAATGTTCTCACACGGGGCACCTCAGGGAACTTACTTATTGAAGTAAGCACCCTCATGTATCACGCACGTATCAACTATACACTTTGCACCTCCATGAAACAACGTGGTCCTTCTTAAGGGCGTGATCCCACAAGCAAGCCTTAGAGGAGTCAGGTTGACACTCCCACTGTCGGTAGGACTCATCGGCTTGGAGTATTTTACTAATCATGACTTATGTGATACAGGGCTCGTTTCATGAACCATTTCACCTAAATGGTAGAGTCCTAAAGCATCAGGATTAGGGGAGTTCTCATACATACACAGATAAAGTAAACGCATACCAAACAAGAGCATATAAAGAAGTGATGCCTCAATTCGTTATTTCATTCAAAGATTGTCTGTGATTACAATAAGAAAAAGAACAAAGCGGATATACAATCGGCTTTCTAGGGCACTATTCCTAACAATCTCCCACTTGCCCGTCAAAGCCATTCTAAAGCTACTCTAAGTCCCATATTCTGAAGATGACCTTGGAAAGCTTCTCGACTAAGGGGTTTAGTAAGTGGATCTGCCACGTTCTCTGCTGATGTGTCCCTCTCAATTTGCACATCTCATCTTTTGATAATATCACGGATTAGGTGATACTTCCTCATAATGTGCTTGGTCCGTTGGTGAGATCTTGGTTCTTTTGCTTGAGCAACCGCCCCAGTGTTGTCACAAAACACAGGAATGGGGTCTTTCATGCTAGGAACAACATTCAACTCTTGAATGAAGTTTCTAATCCAAACACCTTCTTTAGCTGCATCATTTGCAGCTAAGTATTCGGCCTCAGTGGTCGAATCTGCAGTGGTAGTTTGCTTGGAACTCTTCCAACTCACTGCTCCGCCGTTTAGGCAGAAAATGTATCCTGAGATTGACTTAAAATCATCTAAGTCAGATGCAAAGCTTGCATCGCAGTATCCTTCGACAGTAAGATCTTTCTGACCTCCGTAAACTAAGAATAAATCTTTAGTGCTTTTCAAGTACTTAAGAATATTCTTCACGGCAGCCCAGTGACCATCTCCAGGGTCAGATTGGAAACGACTTGTCACACTAAGTGCATAAGCCACATCCGGTCGAGTACATAACATTGCATACATTATGCTACCTATTGCTGATGCATAAGGTGTATGAGTCATTCTCTCCTTCTCAAGGTTAGTCTTAGGACACATCTTCTTTGAAAGACATGTTCCTACACTCATAAGAAGGTTCTTAACCTTTGCTGACTCCATACTGAATCTCTTCAATACTTTGTCAATGTACATCGACTGTGATAGTCCTATTAACCTTCTAGATCTATCTCGATAGATTTTAATTCCAAGGATATAGGACGCATCACCAAGATCTTTCATCTCGAATTGGTTCGATAACCATAACTTAGTCACTTTCATGTCATCCTTCGAATTCCCAATAAGAAGGATTTCATCAACATAAAGTACTAAGAATTGCACTGAGGTCTCCAATTCCTTTCTATACACACATGATTCATTCGAAATTTGAATGAAGCCAAACGCTTTGACTGATTCATCAAATCGAATGTTCCAATTCCTAGAAGCCTGTTTCAATCCATAGATTGATCTTTGGAGTTTGCAAACCTTTTGCTCACTCCCACTGAATGTGAAACCTATGGGTTGCTCCATATAAATGTCTTTATCAATGTCACCATTGAGAAAGGCAGGTTTCACATCCATTTGCCATATCTCGTAGTCATAATACGCAGCAATGGCAAGCATGATCCGAATAGACTTTTGCATTGCAACTGGCGAAAATGTTTCATCAAAGTCCACGCCGGGTCTTTGAGTGAATCCTTTTGCAACCAGTCTTGCTTTGTAGGCTGCAATGCTTCCATCAACTCCAAGCTTTCTCTTAAAGATGCATTTGCAACCTATGGGTTTGACCCCATTAGGCAAATCTACCAAGGTCCAAACTTGGTTGGAGTTCATGGAGTCCATTTCGGATTTCATGGCTTCTATCCACTGTTCAGAGTCAGAATCTAAAAGTGCCTCCTCATAAGTTAAAGGATCATTATCCTTTTTAGAGATTTCATGGAAGAATCCATACCATCTCTCCGGCTATCTAGGAGTGCGTTCAGAATGCCTTAGAGGAGGATTTACATGTGTATCGAAATTCGTGATTGGTTGTGGTTGATCAGTAGGGGACGTTTCTTCAGTGGGAGGCGTGGGCTCACTTTCTACTTCCTCTAATTCTATGATCTTGCCTTTCTTTTCTTTAAGGAACGGTTCCTCCAGAAAAGTGGCATTTCTGGAAACAAACACCTTTTGCTCAGATTGATCATAGAAGTAGTATCCTATGGATTCCTTAGGATAACCTACAAAGTAGCATAAGTTAGAACGAGATTCTAACTTCTCTCCCACTGTCCTCTTCACGTAAGAAGGACAACCCCAAATTCTTAAGTAAGAATAACTAGGGATTTTACCATGCAACATTTCATAGGGCGTTTTAGGGACTGACTTAGAGGTAACTAGATTCAAAATCTTTGCTGCACTTTCTAGGGCATAACCCCAGAAAGAAGGTGGTAAGTCAGTGAAACTCATCATGGAACGAACCATATCAAGTAGAGTTCGATTCCTTCTCTCAGAAACTCCATTAAGCTGAGGAGTTCCCGGAGGAGTCCACTGAGAGATAATCCCATTATCTTTGAGATGATTAAGGAATTCTTCACTAAGATATTCACCTCCTCGATCAGATCAAAGTGTTTTGATCTTGTGACCAGTTTGGTTCTCAACCTCCTTTTGAAATTCTAAGAATTTCTCAAAAGCTTCAGATTTATACTTCATTAAGTATATATAACCATATCGACTAAAGTCGTCGGTAAAGGTTATGAAATACTGATGATTGTTTCTAGTGCTTACACTAAGCGGTCCACAAACATCAGTATAGATCAAATCCAAAAACCTTAGTGGCACGTTCTACAGTTCCTTTAAAAGGAACTTTGGACATTTTTCCTTTGAGACAGGATTCGCAAGAAGTTAACTCTTTACGATCATTTTCAGAGAATGATCCTAAAGTGTTTATCTTGCTAATTCTGTTCTTGGAAATGTGTCCTAATCTAGCGTGCCATAAGGGAGCTGAAACTTTGTCATCTCTCTTACGCTTCGTTTCTCGTTGTATATTCATAATATTGATATTTTGAGTTAGATAAAGTCCATTACTTAGAGTACCGATGTGAATGGAAGAGTTGTTTGAACGGAAGAGTTGTTCCGTTTGATAAAGTATTTACCATTCTTAATATAAGTTTCATAACCTTTACAATCTAAAATTGGAACTGAAATTATATTACAAATAATGCTCGGTACATAAAGGACTTTATTTAAAACTAACTCAAAACTACCTAAATATAATCTAATTGTGCCTAAAGCTCGAGCTTCAACGTTTAAGCCATCGCCGATCTTCAAGACACATTCTCCTTCTTTGAGTTGTTGGACTTCACTTAGTATCTGTACATCATTACAGATATGAGTTCCACAACCGGTATCAAGTACCCAAGAACTAGAATTAATAGAAAGATTTATTTCAATGAGAAACATACCTTTCTTTAGAGTAGCCTTGTACTCTGGGCAGTTTCTCCTCCAATGTCCCGCTTTGCCATAATGGAAGCAAACATCCTCTTTCTGATCACGCTTCTTCTTTTGGACCTTCCCCTTCGAAACGCCACCAATGGGCCTAAGGGGTTTCTTCTTCTTCTTTTGGGCTTTCTTGCCCTTACCTTTAGAAGGCTCAGAAGAGGAAGATGGAGCATTCACCATCAAAACCTTATTGTCCTTCTTGATCGTGCTTTCAGCAGTCACAAGCTGACTAATCAGCTCAGCTACAGTAGCACCAACATGATTCATATTGAAGTTAAGGACAAATGGGTTGAATGATGGTGGGAGCGAAGCTAGCAACAAATCCACTGAAAGCTCATCTTTCAGTGGCATGTCCATGGAAGCAAGTTTCTCAGTAAGGGCGAGAAACTTGAGTCCATATTCATGGACACTTGAACCTTCCCTCATTCTTAAGTGGAACAATTCCTTTGAAGTGTTATACCTTGTAACACGTTCATGAGGGTGGTAAAGTTGCTCTAAGTGGTCGTAAATCTCCCAAGCGAATTCCATGGCCTCATGTTGCCTTTGCAAGTCCGGAGACATGTTAGCCAACATAAGGCAACGGGCTTGGAGATTATCATCCTTCCACTTCTGAATCGCGTCCCGCTCGGCCCGAGTGGGAGCCTCCCCTTCAGGACTAGGCTCCCATTCGAAGAGAACATAAGTTCTCTTCTCAGAATCTAAAATGATTTTCAGATTCCTCAGCCAATCAGAATAGTTGGGACTAGTCAACTTGTTTGACTCGAGGATCGATACAAGAGGGTTTTTGGTTGCCATTTCAAAACACGTAGAGAATCACAGAATCTACGACCTAAATGGTAAAACAGAGAACTAGTGAGCAGGCTGAATTCTAACGATATACAAAAGATAAGGTCTTTAATCTAATGTAGCTCCCACTGTTTTTCAAAGATCTAGAATTCCCAAAGATCTAAGAGGAACACGTTTCCCGATGGGTACTAAGATCCTAGGCATTTTACCTCGAACCCATGACTCGCGGACATTCTAAGTAAGAACCCTAGGTAGGTACAACTTACCAATTCTAACACCTTTAGAACTCTTAGTAATTATTTTTGCATCACCTATCTTTCAATACGGACCCACGACTCGTACAACATCCATATTTACTTAGGCGTTAAGCTAGACCCATCAATCATAAGATCATGATCAAAACTTAGTTCGAACGACCCACGACTCGTGGACATCGCCCTTGCCAAAATTGACCACGAAATATTGACCATTTAAAATGATCAATTAGGTAACTAAGAACTAATAAGCTCCACTAGCTATCCCATGACTCGCGGACAATAACTAGTTTCACTTACTAAACTTAAAACCTATTGATGGAATGCTAGGAATTTAATTCAAAATTTGCATCTCGAATTAAATACCTATCTGTTCGAAATTAGCTTAATATTTAATGGGAATTTTCGAATCAACCGGAGAGTTGTTCGGTTCGACCTCACCAACATATATGTTATCCAATTTTATTAGTCTTGATTAATGCAAGTACACTTAAATGCATTTCAAACAAGCACATAAACAGATAACATGTCCTAGCATGATACTAACAAGTAATGATCATGGGTTCTACCTATCTTATGCGTGATATGTGGGAGCCACTCCACAATCACAAGTTCTAACATACATGCCACATAAACAGTTTAAATCACATAAGGGAAAGCGGTAACAAAATACGAGCCCTATCTCTAGTACATTTTTACAATTGAGATTCCCCTCCCTAACATTTTGAGGGGTCTTCACTTATGGCCTCCTTGTTACTTGAATGCGGTCCATCTTACTCCATGGATGCATTGTCTCCAAAATGAAAATAAAACCTCACCACCTATCTCTACTCTCAAATTACAATAAAAAGAAAAAGACATAAAGTAATAAGGCTTAATCTTCATATTGGCCTTAGACAATTACACGGGGCATACCCCGGCCTCAAACACAGTAATATGGAAAGCCACATAATAAATCACATAACAGTACGCACATAAATAAGGCTCCAACCTCAATTGAAAAACGCAACTATAGGGCTCCAACCCCAATTTAAACCATCCATGTGCATAAATTAAAACCATACATAGATCTAAACCCATGGTCACCTAACATGCTTTTGCGAGAATTTAAATTTAGCCAATAAATTAAAATTCTCGTTTCAAGTCCTAATGACTTAAAACACGACTTGATGCGAGTCTTATTTATAAAAGTTTTCAATAAATCCCAAACTACCAAAACAAATAAAATTGCAATTAATTTCTGAAAATTAATAATTTTATCAAAGATGTATTTTCCCAAAATATAAACCGTTTCTATTTCTCAAAAAATCCCAATTTTAAGTTTTATTCAAAAATTAAAATAAATATTCAAAAAAATAAAATTTTAAAATAAAAATAAAAAATTGGGACTGGATTGCACGAAACACGAAAACGGATCACGAAAACGGGGCCCGTACGAGAAAGGAGGCCGTGCGCCTCGCAAGCGTACGCGCGCGTGCACGACAGGCTCACACAGCGCGCGGCCAAGGCCGCGCGAGTGCACGCGCTGCTGCGCGCGGCTCTCCCGGCCACTTGCGAGGGTTGGTGGCGGGCGGTGCGCGCGATGCCTTCGCGCGCGGGGTTTCGCGTGTTCGTCGTAATCCGGGTTTTCGTTTCGTGTTTTCGTTCAAAAGCAAAACCAATCCAAGAAATCCAAAAACAGTTTATACATTTTCAAATCTAAAATAGTTTTCAAAAAATCAATTTTGCAAAAATCAATTTTCGGAAACTTTCAGGAAAAAATACAGTTTCGTAATTCAGGCTTTCTAAAACAATTACAAATACTCAATCGCATCAAGCCTAAGAATTTCTACCAAATTCAGTATAATTGAGACGAATCAGAAACACGATTAACGAGGTGGCTCTGATACCACTTGTTGGAAAACATGAATCAGAAAGCAGCGGAATTTAAAATTTTTCCCAACAGAAGGATCTAGGACTCGCAATCATGTAACCAAATTCGTAGGGATTAGAAACTTACTTTCTTAATTAACTTTCTTGAAGCGTTTCAAGCCACCCAAGAACGCTCTTCTCACGGCTTGATCCACTCTCCTTGGTAAAGCTCGAATCTTCAAACTTCTAACTTGAAGCCCTCTAGAGATAGTCCACCAACTTGACTACAATCTAACTAGTAAGGATGCTAGTTCTCTAGTTAGTGTTTAGGCTTAACCTAAGGTTTCATGTATCTTGGAGAAAGGATGGTGTTCAACACATGAACCAAAAGAATTGCCAATTAGCTCTAAGGGGAGCTCGAGCTCCCCTATTTATATTAAGGGAGTGGCCGAAAATCCCTAGTCCTTATGGGCTAAGGATTTTGGTCCCTCTCTCCTATTACTTGATCATCAAGTAATTTTGACTTTGACTTTGAATTCAAATTCAAATCAACTTTCAAGAGAGCTAAAATATCCAAACTATTTTTGGATAATTTTATACTTTATTTATTTAAAATAAATAACTTATTTTATCTAATTAATTAATTCACAATTAATTAACTAGATTATTTTTCTCCAAAATAAGACTTTCCTTTTAATTCAAAATTAAACCAAAGTCTATTAAATAATTAACAAATTAATTATTTAATATATATACAATACATATATTTACACGTGTGGGACACGTGTCACAAGGACACGTGTGGTTTCACACTTGTGGAACCCTCTTGGCCCGATTAACTCGTTTAATCATTTTAAAGCCTCAACTCATGTAACCAAGTTGTTGTGTGTGACTCTCTAGGTTCTCAATTCAATTAGCAGTGACCCTAATTAATTAATTCACTAATTAATTAATCAGTCCACAGATTAAACGACCATAGTCTAGCAACAGGTGTTTAACCCCTAGCTGAATTGGAATGTTCGGATTCGACAGAACCTTTAAGTCATTGATTAATGTGAGATACAATCCTCCTATTTACTGTCTCTCAACCAAGATCTAGGGCAAGGGAATAATCAGAAACCTAATAATCCGGTCTTAAAGCTAAGTGCATTTTATATCCATTTGATCTCAATCCAAGAAACTCTTTTCATGATGTCTTGATCTACTACCTTGGCCAAGGACTCCATATGGCATATGAATTACTTACACAATAAGAGATCACCTTGCAAATGCAAGTGTAGGTCCTTTCTTAATTCTCATTCACTTTCATGAATCACTTGTGTAGCCCCAGCATAAGCCTTGAATCAGTTGTCTAAGGCGACACCCTTTAAAGCTTATACCTAAGACTACAGAGTTAACTCATAAAGTGACAAGGAACCTCAAGTCTAAGGATCAATTAATCACATTAATGACTCGTGAGATATTTCCTAATCTGGAAGTTTCTATTTCCTGAAATAGAAACTTCCTTTCCCATTTAGGAATGTTCTCACACGGGGCATCTCAGTGAACTTACTTATTGAAGTAAGCACCCTCATGTATCACGCACGTATCAACTATACACTTTGCACCTCCATGAAATAACGTGGTCCTTCTTAAGGGCGTGATCCCACAAGCAAACCTTAGAGGAGTCAGGTTGACACTCCCACTGTCGGTAGGACTCATCGGCTTGGAGTATTTTACTAATCATGACTTATGTGATACAGGGCTCGTTTCATGAACCATTTCACCTAAATGGTAGAGTCCTAAAGTCATCAGGATTAGGGGAGTTCTCATACATGCACAGATAAAGTAAACGCATACCAAACAAGAGCATATAAAGAAGTGATGCCTCAATTCGTTATTTCATTCAAAGATTATCTATGATTACAATAAGGAAAAGCACAAAGCGGATATACAATCGGCTTTCTAGGGCACTATTCCTAACACAATCTCCCCCTTCCCTCCCCAAGAGAACCTGGTCTGCAAGTTCACCGCTCGAGTCAAAACTACAAGTAACTTTTCGTATTCATCCCATGTCCAAGGTTCATGACACCCCGACAAGGATTATTCCGGTAAGGTATTCATGCACAAGGGGTTTGATCAATTCCTTGAGGTCTTGATGGCATAACTCCTTCACGAACTTGATCCGACTACAAGCAGGTCGAATGTTTTGCACGGTAGGAGAGTCTAAATGAGATTCATCACCACCGATTTGATTCGTTTCAAACTACTCAAGAACTCGGTGTTACACGATTGGCGTAGTTACAGAACTTTCACCACTCGTACCGTCTAACTCAAGGAGCCTCTTTGCTAGTAAGTTAATCCACCACTCGTTGCTTGCTTCAGGAGACCGTTGTAGTCACGACCCTCAGCTTACCGCGTAACCACACACTCGTACACTCGGAGTCGTCACTTGCGACCACTACTCACTCCACAAGCATCAAACACAAATAACAAGCAACATACAATAAATCACATAATAATTAAAAATGTATGATGCACGTGCAATGAATGATTTGTGTATCATTCACCATTGTTTCAAAGTCCTTAACATGCGTATGATCAAGTGGAAAGCCAAGTAGGTGATGTAGAGCTCGTGACTTGAATTTCTCGACCGCGGACTTCTTTAACGGACCTCTAGCTTGATTCCAGATTTTTTTATTTTTTTACCCAACTCCGCTTTCAGATTTCAACAGTAATCCCTAAACAATCTTCCTCGTCCCATCCAGCAATCCCTTGTAAGGGTGAGGGATTGCTTTCAACCTTTTTTCCTCAGAATTTCTTCTATATCTCATCCGAGCTTGAACCATCCCGAGCTCGACCAACAACTATGATGCCAAGATTCTTTGTTGCTTCAAAATCTCCCAATCGACACTTTTTCTAAGCCAACCCTAATTCTTGTCTAATTCAAATCTTGGCTTTCCGGTACCTCTCTCTTGTATTCTTTGATCTGGTGAAGGGATGCTCTCTGAGACCATCAAACGGTACACCTTAACGTACACACCTTTATGAAACTTTATCATTCCATGATCCCCTAAGACTCTTTCATTCCCTCTTGATATCTCCGAGTTCCAATTGTCTCGAATTTCCTCGTTCATCCTTGCTCCTCCTTCCTCTCGATATGCTTGAATAGAAATCTAATCACCTTGATTTCCGTCAAATGTTTGAACTCCCAACTTCTTAGTTCCGCGATGAGTTCCATCTCCTTTCAACTATCGGTGATACCCATGATAAATCCCCCATTGATCAGGAGTGCCTTTGATGATATAAATTAGGAATCTTCAAGAAGAGGACCTTCCAATTTCTCTTCAATTGCTCCGGTTAAGTTTTCACGATGGTGCTCCCCTTTCTCGGATATTTATCTTCCCAATAAAAGAGAAGTCATCGATTTCCTTCTATTACCACCACCATCTACTCTTCCCTGATATTCACGTTGAATAGTGAATCAATCATTTCCTCTCCTAGGAATTGAGCTCAAATACTTACTCTCGGATCCCGGCTCCATTTTTTCACTTCAACACTGACGCTTTGTATGGGCAAGAGCAATGTCCACGTAACCCGGTAACAATTTTCTCTTCTTGTAATGTCCTCAATCCCTTGCTATTATCTCAACCGAATTTTTGGAGCTACCAATCTCTTTTTACCCCCGGTAATCACCATCATGGGGAGAGGTATCATTTGGTAGCATAGGTATATCGTGCAAGCTGTCACAAAGACATTAAACTTATGCATGCTGGGTTAGATTTGCATATGTTATGCGTCACATTATTATCAATTAAACAAGAAGACAACAAAGTATTACAATTCATAACACACACCTTATTTAGTATAAAGATGCAAATGTGAGATGGATGCTCGTGCTATGAATACAATTACCTTTCGGGTGTTTCTTCGGCCTTCGCCGTTCACATTCTTCCAATTTGTGTTTTGATGATCCACATCTATAGCATCGCCCCAATCTTTTCCAACAGTTTTCATAGGTGTGTGTAGTGCTACTACAATGAGCGCACGGGTTTTCTCCTTTAATTGGGTCTCTTCTATCTTTCTCTTCTTGTTCAGGCTCGGTTGGTTACTTTCTTAACTCCGTTTTGAACCCTATCTAGACTATTCCCCGACTCGAATCTTCCTACTCGGCTTTCTTCTTTCAACTTCTTGGATTCAACCCGGAGGGCTTCCCGAGTACTTTCGATCCATGCACTAGGCTCGGTCCCGGGTTTCATTTCTCGAAGATCTTCCCTAATTCCATCCATGAATTGGGCCAATCTTTCGAACTCGTTCAGTTGCCTTCGATGGATATGAAGGCATACAATGAACTTGTGATCGGAGGAACCGCATCTAGTACACTTGCCCAATCTTTTCCAATAATTCTTGTAAGTGTGATTTGGTCCTCTACAATGGGCACACGAGCTTGGTTCCCCGGAAAAAGACGCACTCAGTGTGGATAGAAGATTCCTTCCCATAAATTGAGCCACCATGCCCCGCATCTCAGTGGGTTGGTTAGCAATATGGCGCCTCGGGGGTTGTAAAAGTTCTTTCCCTTTAGCCGATCCTAGCTTCATCTTAGGGGCCATGGTCAATGAGGTGAGCAATTGACCGTTAACTTTATCCGAACAATTTTGAGAGCAAGGTATCAACCTACAATACACAACTAGAGAGAATATAATGCATGCACGTTAGTAAATCAGTATGACACAATTAGGGTCTGCAAATACATCAATTAATAAAAGAAAGGCGAGATTTAAAGCAAATACTTTTAAGAAATTTCAAGTATCATAATGCAATGCACACGTTAACATGTCGTCCCTAAGCCGTACGACCTATACTCGACACAACACGACACTAGAACTCCGGTTTTGCAATCTAGAGCTCTGATACCACTTTGGGATGTAGCGCCCGAAGCGGCGAGCCACCATATCCCCCACACCTAGAGTCGAACCCACATATGAAATAGAAATCCATACATGAGCCCAAAATTAAGCGAATAGGGACCTATGCACACGCTAAGCCAGGCAGAGCTAAAACATGACAAGAGCGTGCGAAAACAATAAACAAGGCGGAAGCATGCATAAGGAAATCAAAACATAAATCATCAAATGACGGGTTCAACTATCCCTAGAAGCCTATCCCGAATATATACATATCAACATACATACAAAGTATAAAATCCGATCAACGTATACAAATCTTATATATAAATACAATGTATGCGAAGTGAAATGCAACTCGGACTAGAGAACCCGACCGACTCACTTCTCTACCTAGCTCGAACCAAAACCTGCAACTAAAAGTTGAAAGGAGAGGGTCAGTCCACCGACTGAGTAAGGGGGCTAATGCATACCCACACACATATACATATAGAGCAAAGCACATATTAAAGTGATGGTCATGAATTGAGCTAAGCTTTTGCATACCAAATCATTTTCAAAAGCATAGATATAATATGTAAAAAAAAAAAGCCTAACTCGATTCATAATCCATCAATACATAAATATAAACAAATGTCCGGCGAGTACGGACCTCCATCATCACACCTCATAACATAACATAAAAACTGAATTCACAAATACAAATCCATCCGCACATCCTTGGTGTTTCGGGAATCAAACCCTCTCCACCTACTTAACAAATACACACGGGGTAGCTAACCCACATTGTGCCTTCCTGGATTGTTCACCGAGGGCTCAAAGTACCACGCCTCCCCAACCTCCAAGAGTCGTGCATAAATACATCAAATGGGAACTATACATAGGCCAATCCCGACGACCCTTGTCGTCCCAGGTATCCTTGCCCACAATTCTCGAGGACCCAAAATACCTTAGAACAAATCAAATATTAACTCGCTACATATCGTATCATAACATAACTTAGCTTACGTACCTTAACAGTCATACCTTACCTTACAACTTAGAATATGCTATAAACGTACCTCTCTGTGTCATTCTAAGTCATATCATGTTGTAGAAGAGCATAGCTTACACGAAGACACACGGTTTGGAGCATAGCCTTGTTGCAAAATGTTTTCAAGCTTACATACGTTCGTACATATAATTCAAAACCTTTAACCCTATAACAAAGTCATAAACGTACCGTATAAGCACATATCTATTATATAAATATAATAGTATAGTCGCATGAAGGCTTGAAAACGAGCACATAAGGTTGTAGGTTGCATCAGCAAAAAGAAAACAAACCTAAACCTCACCTTTTACCAAAAGTGCTCACGGACGAGCGTTGATGACCAAGAAGAAGCAAAATGGTGGATCCGACTCCTCCCCAACCAAACTCTGAGATAAACAAACATAAAATTATAACTCAGACTCGATCATGAATCATTTAGATGCACGGCGAGCTCATGAATGCAATGGATGCACAAAAGATGTCACAAAGTAACACTTAAGGCATATAAGTTTGTAGCTCGTACAAAACTTATCAAATTGCACCAAAATCTTAATATATGAACCATAACACATATTAAAAACACATATGAGTCATAAACGGGGTGGGACAACACAAGAAAAATGAAAGAGAAGCGTAAAAAGGAGCTCCGAGCAAAATTGGGCAAAAGCTGACAGATTAACAAAAAGTGCAAGTTGTACAAAAATGGGAATATCTTGAGTTTGAGAAGTTGGATTGAGTTTTGTTTGTCGGATAAGAAACTAGACAAATGGAGGTTTCCAATGGTATATAACTCGAATTACGGTTCAAAGGGATCCAAAAATGGAGTAGTTCTGAAGTTGAACAAATGCAGAATTTCGTCGAAGTGGCGACACAAATTTCAAACGGTTATATCTCACAAACCAGGACGAATTTTAATGTGATTACTATTGGAAAATACTCTACACTCAAGAAGTTTCTACAGTTAAATTTCAGGTCAATCGAAGCTCAGATGGAGGGTCCATGGCCGGGGAAATTCTAAGGTAAAAGTTCCCCACTCGGGGAAACTGTCCAGAAACTGTTTGCATAAAAGTCCCCGTCTGGGGGAACTTTCTTCACAAAATCTCCCCGCCCGAGGAAAGTGTTACAACGGGAAAAAGAGCAGCAGCAGGGCTGTTTCAAGGAGAAGGAAGAAGGGGTACAAAGCAGCACGTCTAGGCAAGTTTAGGCATAAAAAACACTCAAAAAACATGCAGAAAAATTGACCTTAAACCGAGCACAAACAAGCACAAGTTGAGAGCAAGGAAAGGAGTTCAAACAAGACATGTTCTTGCATCTTCATCCATGGAGCTTTAATGGCAACTTACAAAATACTCAAGCATCATCAAATACAAGTTTATACAAGTATAAAACGAAGCTCAAGTGATCATAAATCAAGCTTTAAACCAAGAAATAACATGAAGAGATGCATATGATTCAAGATTTCTACAAAACCCTTACTGTTCATCATGTTACTCATAAATCATGGAATCTCAAGCAAAAACAAGGAATAATTAGGTGAAAAGAAGCACAATGAAGTGGGGAAGAAGAATCTAAGCTTACCTCTTGAGTTAGATGAAGATCAAAGAAGATATGAGCTCAAAATCACAAGGTGTGAATAGTGATGGGTTTCTTTCTTCACTCTTGCTTTGGAGCTAAAATTCTCCTTTCTTTTTGGGTTGTGTCCGAAATGGAAGAGGGTGAGGGAGTGAGGAATTATTTTGGTTGAATATGGGTTCAAATACGAGTCAAATGGGAGCTCAAACGGGTCAAATATGGTCAAAACGGGTAGGATAGTGCAAACCGGTACAAGCTGTTCGGTTAACGGGCCTAAAAAGTTATGAGGCTTGTTATGTTGGAACCGAATCGTCGAAACAAGTCCAACGGTGTTGTCGGAATTCAAATCCAAATTCACGAGCTCAATTTATATATCCCAGAACCCAAGGTGCGTTAAATGATCTTTAGGCCCATAAGTCCCGATTACACAAACATGGTCCAAGACCTCAACAAACAAATTCCAAAACATGTAATAAACATGTAAACACGTTCATAACTCATATATTTCAATTATCTCACGTATTCACGAAGTTTGGAATTAAATTCAAGTAAAAAAAGTTAATTATGAGAAGTTACACGTTAGATTAAACACATAGGGCAAGAAGATCACTTAAACAAGTGATCTAGCATATAAATTAAATTCAAAAAATATAATTACGCAAATAAACCCTCTCATGACGTCATACCTAACTCGTCGAAGAGACAGGATGTCACAGCCGGTAGCAGCGGCGACGGGGGATTTGCTCGTGTTTGGAGGGGAGGGGACCAATTTTTCATGTGGGGAGGAGATGAAGAAGATGAGAGAAAGGGGAATGCGGGGTGATGCGGGAGGGGAGACCAGATTTTAGATCTGATCAAAGGGTGAATAGTGGGGTCACCGTACTTTCTGGCGACCCCTCTTAAAATATGTTTAAAAAAATAATTTTTTAATGGGGGTGCTAGAGAGTGTGGCGACCCCCATATAATATTAAAAAAATATATATGTTTTAATGCGCTTGGCGACCCTTAATAAAATATTAAAAAAAAATTAAAAAGTATAGGGTTGCCACAACGAGTGACGACCCGTTTAAAAAATACATAAAAAAAATATATTGGTCGCCACAAGTTATGGCAATTTATAACAAAATATTAACCCATTCAATTTCGATAACACTTTATGAATTCATTTTAATTTAAATATTATTTTGGAAAAATCCTCGATGTTTATATATCAAAGTATAATCTCAAAGATTATATATTATTTGTGATACTTGATGGAATTTTTTGTAATTCTAGCTAGTTTAAGTCGCACTAATATATATATTTGTGGCATATCTATAATAAGGGTTGTCAATGAGTCAGATTTTAATCCGAAATCGTCCCGAATTCAATCCGAATTTTTACATATTCATCCAATAAAAATATCGGATAAATTATATTCGATTATAAATATTCGTTATCCGAAATAAATGGATCGAATATGAAATTAAGGATTCGATCCGTTAAGAATCCGAATCCGAATCCGATTTTATATATAATATTTAATTAAATAATTATTTACTAGTACATAATATTAAGTAAAATGATTAATATAAAATTTTCACATATTTATTACTTTAAACAATAATAAAATTTGAATTACCTACTCTAAAAATATATATTTTCCGTTATTAATAAATTTATATTAACCTATTTTGAATAAATAAAAACAAAACCATCAAATAATCTATTAAATAACAATCATTTATTAAATATTATGTAATTATATTTTTTATATTAAATTTGATATTTAAAAGATTAAATTTTATTGATAATCGAGTCGGATCTTTTATCGGGTCTAATCCGATCTAGGGCTGTCAACGGGTCGGGTTCGGGCCTGATCTGAAAGTTCCGGATCCGAATCCGATAAGGATATCCGATTATCGGATCCGAGTCCGAATCCTCGGATGCATGAATGTTGAGTCCGCATAAAATCGGGTTGGATCCGATCCGATTAAAAATAAATTTTAAGTTTTTTTAAGAAATATGTATATATATATATATATATAATAAATATAAACATATAATAATTATTATATAATTAGTTAGCTATTATTTCTACATGTATTCATGTAATATTTGTTAATTTAAAATTATTAATGAAAGATTACATATTATTTTAAGATCAATATTGAAAGATATATTACTAATGCAGTGATACATACATTGAAAGTTTAATGTTTTAATTATTTTTATCAGTATTCTTTATTAATAAAATAATTAATATAATAAAATATTGTAAATAGTCGAATTCGGATCTTTAACGGATCGTATTCTTTAATTCCATATTCGCTCCATTTATTTCGAATAATGGATATTTATAATAGGATATGATCCATCGAACTTTTTATCGGTCGAATATGCAAATAATCGGATCGGATTCGGATTAAAATCCGACCCATTGACAGCCCTAATCCGATCAGATTATGCATGGGCTCAAAATAAATGAATCCGAGGATTTGGATCCGGTTATCAAATTTTCTTACTGGATTTGGATCCGAAATATTCTGATCGGCCCGAAGACAACCCGTTGACATGACAACTATAATAATTTTGTAATAATTGGGCCTATGGGCCTCGAATCTGGTCCAACATCTTTAACAGTTTAACTATTGTATTTGGGCGGGAAGTTGGTGTGGCCCCTTTGTCCAAATTATTAAGAATTAGGACAAGCAAAGACAATTCTTTTTCTATGAAAAAAATTGCATTCAATATGTATACGTAGGGTTTTTATATCTACACATAGTTGGTTATTGAATAATTACTACTTGATCGTGTGGGAAATTCGCTTGCCGATGTGGATGACGATTGATTAATCGAATACTTAAATATTTATAAGGTGAGAATTTACCATCTCAAAGTAGGACAGCAAAGGAAAATGGTGAATTAGATCGGATGGTCCCAACACAAATCCTTAATATTAAGTCAGTAAACAATACTAAAAATTCAATTATAATGTATGCAAGAGAGTTTGAATATATTTAATGAGCTTACTAGATTCAAATAACTGCAATGACTATTTATAGCGATGAATCTTGTATATATATTCAGGTATACATTCGAGTGCATCAAATCACGAAATTTTCTACATTAAATGCTCATCTTCCGACCTATTTTCCAACCCAGAAAATCGAGCTAGCTGAATCATCCCGTTGGGTCACTCTTTGGCAAAATCGACCTCGCCATATGGTGTGGTGTGTGCTTGAAAATTGTGTCAAGTTTCAACTTAACAATGTAGCATGCCACAACTCATACCTATTTAGAAGAGTCCCTAACAAATTGCTCAATTCTATTAGGATTTAGGAACTAATTTAACCCGAATTTAAATTACTCATAAATTTAATTTAAGGACAAACTAAATTTCTAAAATATTGAAATTAAGTGTTTATAATAAATATATTTTTTATAGTTTTTTATATATTATTATTATTGATGATAAATGATCGTCACGCTTATAAATTCATTTAAACCCGAATAAATCAGGCAATTTGTAATTAAACAATCTCTACTTTTATAATTTTCGTTTAGACAAATCGATTATGAATTCAAAATATATAAAAAATGTATATATATATATGTACATGAAACGATAAATGTGGGCATGCCTGTCTCTGAGCCATGCAGGACCGCGACATCTCTGTTGCGTAGGGACCAATAATGATAATCATAATTCATATATACTAATTATTAACCCAAGAAAAAAAAACATAAATGCTTGAAATAACAACAATCTCATTTCAGTGATTCGAAAAAGACTGCTCAATCCGACAAGAAAGAAAGACAAATTAATTAATAAAAGGGACTCAGATAGCACACATTGTTATAAAAGGCTATAGATTTTTTCTTTTTTCTTTTTTTTTTTTTTTGACAGCATTATAAAAGGCTATAGTTTAGGCTTGATTATTGTTTCCTTATAAAACCAGATTTGTTGAGATCCCTAACTTGCGGGGATTTAGCCTAAGATAAATATTTCCTCCTTGTATCGTTTATTCATTCAGAAAAGATGTTCTCAATAAAATATTTTTCCCTTTTTCATGCTTCAACATGGTATCAAAGCAGTGTTCATCCTAGGGACTCAGAAATTTCATCATCGTCCTAAATACCTTTTCCTAAATCTCCTAGGCATCGATCAAGATGTCCACAGAAATCACCCCAGCACTCAGCACCCAACTTTCAAAACTCTCAATGACCAATTCAGAGAACCTCTCGATTGTTATTAAACTAAACAATGAAAATTACCAGGTCTGGGCCCGGATTATGAAGATGGCGATCGGTGGAAGAGGCGGCCGATCACACATCACCGGAAAACCACCCGCACCGGAAGAAACAGATGAATCGTATGATGAATAGGAACAACTAGACCAACAAGTGTTCACGTGGATCATACAGAACATGGAGCCTAGTTTCATAAACAACGTTCTACAATACCCAACAGCAAAAGCACTCTGGGACAGCCGTGCTACAATTGGCAGTGGCACAGACCCTCTGTAACTATTCGATTTACATAGGAGGGCAAACACACTCAAACAAGGGTCAGACAGCCTCGAAGAATTTTGGGAAAAATTGCAATCAATCTGGATGGCTATAGACCGGAAACAGCCAAACCCTATGAAGTGCTCAGACGACATCACAGCCTTCAATAAAATTCAGCAAGAATAGAGGCTTTACCAATTACTTACCGGAATTGATGAACGGTATGATCAAATTAGGCGAGATCTATTGAAGCTTGGTACCGTTCAAATTAGGCGAGATCTATTGAAGCTTGACACGAAACCCTCAGTAGAGTCGGCCTACGCCACTATCCGGAGGGAGGCTGCCTGTCTTCAAATCTTGAAGACGGCGTCCGATGGCGAAGGAGACCCATCATCATTGGGTACCGGAGTGGGACTGATCGCGAAGGGAGGAAAGAACAGACGCCAAAGATCCGACGGAAACAGACGCGGTAAGGGTAGTGGCCGGAAACCACCGGCGCCGCAGGAGGACAAATCAGAGCTTGAATGCTCGCACTGTGGGAATGTAGCACCCCGCACGTGAGGCACCACATCCCCCGCACCAAGGCTCAACACAAGTAACGAAATAGTAAATCCGCACCCGTATCGAACCCTAGCGAACGGGAGACAAACATAAAAAAAACTTTCCTAAGCCAGGCGGAGCTAGACCCTGCAATGAAAACCAATCCACAAAGTATAATGCATAACAAAGCCAAAGTTCAGTCATAACAATCATAAACGGAATTTGGGCTCTTCAGGCCTCTTTTAAAACATAACAATACCCCGTAAGAGCAATTCACTAACAATTTCATAATAAATACATAGGTATCAAATTTCGTGACATAACTGAAATGAGTTATACATAATTCCAATACAGATGAGAATGCAGAGACTCTCCTAGCACAACTCGACCCACTTAAAACTCCAAACCTCCGCCTAGCCCGAAACTCCAAAGATCAAACCTGCACACTAAAAGAATGGGAAGGGAGAGGGGTCAGTCTCTAGAAGACTGAGTGAGCAGGAGCGATACATATATATATAAAACATGCACATGCAAGTCATAAATCCCGAGCAAGGTTTTAATTGAATTTAGTTCCCGAAAAGGGCAAGAAGATAGATAGACAATGCTCGACTTTTATGACTAATTCATATTAAATTCATTCCATTCATAAATCATACATAAATATAAGGCTCGGCGAGTGAGCGTGCACAACCTCCATCCAAACTCCGACCGTGTACGACAAATATCAATAATATTTTCAATAGGTGTCCATGCAATACGTCATAATACACACAGACCATAAATCATATCATAAACATATTCGTTTGGGCGATCCGGATCCCGGCATTCCCGCACGGTGCATAATCATACATATACATAAACATAAGCATAATCATATCATAATCATATCCAACCTTCTTCCTCCGGGTTGGTGGTGGGTTTGCAAGGCCCGACCACCCTGTCTTTGACCAAAAGGGGTTACATGACTCCCCAGATGGCACTCAGCTCCCTTTCCCCGCCAATCTCCTGACGAGGTCCAGTACCGCTGTTTAAATAGTGGGACTAGTATATGGGATCCCCGTCAGCCCTTGCTTCCTCGGTTAGCCACATATACTAAGTCCCGGGGCCCGTGAACATATCAAGTTTGCATAATCTCGCCAAAACATATCAATACATACATATGATACATACTATAAGAAATCATACCTTACCGTGTAATTCGGCATATGCTATATACGTACCTCTCCGTGTCATCCAAATCCGTAGCTAGCATGAAGACACACGGTTTGGAGCATAGCCTCATTACAAAACCATTTTTAAGCTTATGTACGCTCATACATATAATTCAGAAGAATTTACTCGATAGCTTCGTTTGAAAACCATATATATATATAATCATACGGTTTTTGGCCAAAGCTTTTCACATAAGGGTTGTAGGGTTTGTTACATAGCTAAAACGAAAACACCCTCACCTTAACCGTGATGAAACAAGGAACGAGTTATCAAGTGCTTGAACGATCAAAAGCTCTCCACCCTGGAGACAAACTGTACAAAAGACCACAAGACGTGTTTGTGAGACTCAAGACTCTAAATGAACCATATATGACGCACGGCAATGCTCAAGCATGATATGAAGGCATAAAAGATCATATAACCAATTTATTCACTTGTTCAATCATAAATCATTCAATTCATACTTCCAATCCAATAATTCAAGAATCCAAATAAGGGCACAGAACATGTTCAAGCTCTTTCATAATGTTACCATATACTTCATATTACATAACATAGCATATATTCAAGGTTGGGCAACAAGAAGAAGTGATAAGATATAGAAAACAAGCGAGGCGATTCATAAACGACACATAAACACCCATAACCGGCATTAAATAAAAGCATGCTTATAACACATCCAAATGCCATGAAATTAAACCAAAATACTCCTAACACATAGTACAACAAGTTCATAGTTCAACATAAAGGGAGATAAAGTCATTAAGGAGGGGAAACAAATCAAAAACCGAAGAGGAAGTAACGAAGACTGCGCATGGGAAGTGACACGGGGGTGTCACCAACCCTTGCCCAACTGAGCCACGGGCGTGGCTCAGTACAGAGCTGCCCAGAGAGTGTGACACGCCCGTGTCTCACTCTTATGAGTAAATGAGACACGGGGGTGTCACGGTACAGAACTTAATCACCCGTAAAATTTTACCGGCAAAACTGAACTCATACAAATTCAATCCAAAGGCATACCAAATGAACTCCAAATGCTCTGAAACTTAATATGCAACATATTTGGCATGTTATGAACATTTTTCATTTAGAGTGAAAAAGCTAAATCACACGTTAAGATCATCGAAACCGTGAAACAAAACTGGGTCGCTACAATCGGACATATGAGCCCTAATGATTCTATCATGCCTTGATCAAGTACTTAGGGCTTGAATTTGGATCTGAAACTTTGGGGAATGCATGCTAACATACCAAACAACTAATATACATCATATATATGCAAAATGGTTCCATTTAAAGCACATTAGAATGATCAACAAGTTACAAAATGTAACAGCAACAATTCTGTCAAAGATCATGCATAAGAACAGGCCATATCTTGCGGTTTTGAGGCTTCAAATGGAACCAAATACTTAAAGCATGAATGCTAACATATATAACAATGAGTGTACATCAACTCCATGCATTTTCACACGAAATGGAGGCCATATGATCATGCAACAACACCAAATTCCACACAGCAGTTCGAAAACAGGGGAAGTAGTTTGATCACCAAGTTTGGAGCTCCATATCTCATAATTTCATAAAAGGAGCAAGAGATGAAATCTTCCTAACATCATATACTATGAGTTAGGAAAGAAATAAGCCACGAAACAAGTTCATATGATCACATATAAGCAAGAAATTCAGCCACACAAACATATAGGTCACAAGAGCAAAAATCCCTAAAAGTTCATACCAATCTCATAATTCAAACCCTAATCAAATCTGATCCAAATCATGTTTTAAGTAGATGAAATCAAGCACAATTGAGTAGAGAAGACATAAATATTCATACCTTAAAGATTTGGTGAAGAAAAATGGTGATTTGAGCTCAAAATCACAAAGGATGACCTAGGGTTTTCTCTCCTTCTTCTCTTCTCCCTTCTCTCGATCAGTTGCAGCTGGAAATGGAGGTATATGGTTCGGTTTTTGCAGCTTAAGGGGAATAGAAAGGGTTAACTCAAGGTACAAGAGTCAAGGTTAAGGTTTGGTTAGGTTAAGGAGTGTTATGGGGTCCCACCATGAAGACTAGTCAACCAAAGGAGCTCTTCTTGCACGAGTTGTCCGTTACGGTTGGATTTCGGAGGTCTTAATGATTTCAAAAAGGTATGAGGCTTGTTCCATTGTCTCCGGATCGTCGATACGAAGGCAACGGAGTTGACGGAATTCGAATCCGAATTCCCGAGCTCAAGATATCACGCACGGAACCAAGGGTGCGCTAATTGCTCGTTAGCCCCCGACTTGGTTCCAAAAATCAAAATAAATTCATAAACACGTCAAATAAATCCGAAAACATAAACCGAGCATATAGGCATGTTCAAAACATACATATTTACGACATATTAAATTTTCACGCCAATCCAGTATCATTTCATATAAGAACGATGTAGAAATAAAACACTCAAGCGCATGAACGAATTCATATTGTTATAAATAAATTACTAAACTTAAATTCCATATTAATTAAATTAAATAACAAAAGTTTACGGTTTTAAATCAAATAAAAACACTTATAAACAAGTAATCATATAATTAAATAATTAAATCGCGCAATTTATAAACAAATACGCCACATTATTTAAACTGAAAAACGGGGGCGTTACAATATCTCCCCCTTAAAAAGAATCCGTCCTCGGATTCAAACACGCTTGAAATCAAACAATGAGAGATTCCCCGTCTCTCATAAACAACAATGAGAGAACCCCGTCTCTCAAACAAAAATAAGAGAATCCCCGTCTCTTAACCGAAAATAAAGCAAGGAAGTCTCCAATACTCCCAAGCAACTCACGCAAACCAAATTTAAATCACGTAAGGCACCCAAAGTAAGTAACAAATATCTCCCATATTGATTTCCAATTATTCCAAGTAATTTAACACATTACACATCAAAGCGCCTAACATAAGAATTATAAAAGTTAAATTTGCATGAATGCATGTATCATGAATGCTATAAGTACCGTTCACCGTAGTTGCAAAATTTCAAAGTGTGAATTGTCATTGTCCAAGATGTGATCTGTCCTGAATGTAACTCAGTGTCCAGCTTGTCTTGGACCTCTTCAGGGTTCCCCGGTGAAGCTATTGATCAATCCTTTTTAAGGACCATACTCTGAAACCCCCTTTTTGACTTGTACTATTTCCAATCTTCACCATTTCCCCCAATCTTCGTTCGACCCTCCAATTCTTTTTAATTAACCGAGCTTGACCTCCCCGAATATCCTCAAGAATGACTACCCCCGACCACCTTGACGATTCAATCCCGACCTAGAGGTATTCGTCATTAGAATCTACCTTAACATGAATCCTCTTCCCATCTTCCGCGCAAATTATCCATTCATTCCCTTTTACCCCCTTAAGGTTACATTCGGCATCAGGCTCCACATTTCTTGTATTGAAGATAGAATGTTCTTGATGATTCTTGTTGTTTGATGTAAGTCCTCCAATGGTCACCTTTTCCCGGTTTGGCTTCTTCTTAGATTTCCTTCCGCAGTATCGTGGGACTAACCGAGAACTTGATAATAGTGTCATTATTGAACCCCTTCTTTGTACCCTATTAGATTACTCGTGATCGCCATCATTCCATCATATACCAACTTGATTCGACACTCTCTCTTGTCAATTCTGACTTAGGAGTTTCCAGACGCTCCCTTATAATTCTGTTATCTCCAGATCCATGTTCCACACATAGGAACATTCTTCAAACCATTTCCTTCATTCCTAATGATGGACTTCAACCCGAATTTAATAACTTAGTTCTCCTCTTAACACTTAACCATTCACGCCACCTTAGTTATCTCCGGTCATCACTAATAGGACTTCCAGGTCTTCCTAAATTTGTAATTTCGTCATTCCCACTAAAGCATTTCTTCGAGCACCTTTTCAATCGTCCAATTTGTTCTTCGGTTGTGCTCTCCCCCTTAAATTTCTGTTGTCCCGGGTTGAACTCCATTGATTCTTCTTTTATCGAAATTCTCGATGAGTAAATCCCATTTCTCTTCCTCATAACTCAGATGCAGCTGGATTGAACTGATACTTGATAGTTGAGACGAAAGGACTTCCTATCGAGTAAACACTAAAATGCATGTTGGGTAAAGATGGCAATGCATGTGTCACGTTTACACCAAGCAATTATACCACACATTAGCGCAACAAAACCAATTAGAAATGCACGAATAACATAAGATCAAGAGAATAAATAATTAATGCAAAATATGATGCACGTGCTATGAATGCTTTGGAACCTGTCACCAATGAGGTAAGTAGTTAGCTCGACAGCTTTTCCTTGTTACTCCAAGTCCCGCGGTTACTTTGACTTGGTGATTATTCCTTGCCTTTCCCACGGTCTTCAAGATTCCCATGCATCTTTATAAATCAACTTGTATCTTCCACTTCCACGGAGTTAACATCCAATTTATTCTCCAAATTCGACCTTTACTTTTAATCGTCGTCTCCATCATGAAACCCGCGCTTACCCTTTAGAAAGTTCAATTCACCTCCAACTGCTTGCATTTGATCGCATGATTTCCTTTCAAGGAGTGATTGCCTTTCTTTACTATTTCCATTTGTTGCTTCATATCTTCCATTTTACTTCACAACATGGCAATTCAGCTTGGGTTTTGGAAGAACAAGCTCATCTCCCACTCAACACCTCGCTTAAGATTACCGTGACTATTGATTATGAGTTTCCCATCACGATCAAAATCCAGAGCACCCAAGTCCAATTCTTCCCGATCTTAACTTCGACAGACTTAATTTCAATTCAATAGGCTTAATCAGAAATCCTTCTTGTCGACCCCAGATACACAGCTCCTACCGGGCCCATTTTATCTGAGTCTCTCCTAACTATCGAGACCTCTTCAACGATCTCATCCGGGATCAAATATCTTCAAGACTCGTTCGCTTCATTCTTTAGGTTGACAAATCTTGCTGCATCCAATTAAAACACTCCAAGTAGCAGACTCTCATAATTTAGTCTTCTGAGTCCCAACAATCCCATGATTATCTCCTATTCCGATTTCACCAAATGTCTCTCTGCCATCGCATCTCTAGATTCAATCTTCCCATCCCGAATCCTCATCCTTGACTCTAGCTCCATTTGGGAAGTCTCACATCTCTAATTCTCTACATTCTTCCCAGAGTATCCTGCTCATCTTCCATGTCTCAGAGAGTTTGCAATCGATCTCCTTTGTCGTAGAACTTGACCAGGGTTTGATAGTATCTTTATAACCTATAAATCACAGCTTACTTCAAGAATAGATGCGTGCGATTAGTGCATGCTCATGACACATATTCGATACGAAAGACAAGAATCCGTATAAGATGCAACAAGTGATTCAACAAAATTCTTAAGAGAAGCCAAATTCCATATTCAAGATCGATGCAATGCACACAATATCACATAGTCCCTATGCCGTTCGACTTAAACTGACTCCGACACGACTCAAGAACACCGGTTTTGCAACCGGGCTCTGATACCACTTAAGGATGTAGCACCCCGCACGTGAGGCACCACATCCCCCGCACCAAGGCTCAACACAAGTAACGAAATAGTAAATCCGCACCCGTATCGAACCCTAGCGAACGGGAGACAAACATAAAAAAAACTTTCCTAAGCCAGGCGGAGCTAGACCCTGCAATGAAAACCAATCCACAAAGTATAATGCATAACAAAGCCAAAGTTCAGTCATAACAATCATAAACGGAATTTGGGCTCTTCAGGCCTCTTTTAAAACATAACAATACCCCGTAAGAGCAATTCACTAACAATTTCATAATAAATACATAGGTATCAAATTTCGTGACATAACTGAAATGAGTTATACATAATTCCAATACAGATGAGAATGCAGAGACTCTCCTAGCACAACTCGACCCACTTAAAACTCCAAACCTCCGCCTAGCCCGAAACTCCAAAGATCAAACCTGCACACTAAAAGAATGGGAAGGGAGAGGGGTCAGTCTCTAGAAGACTGAGTGAGCAGGAGCGATACATATATATATAAAACATGCACATGCAAGTCATAAATCCCGAGCAAGGTTTTAATTGAATTTAGTTCCCGAAAAGGGCAAGAAGATAGATAGACAATGCTCGACTTTTATGACTAATTCATATTAAATTCATTCCATTCATAAATCATACATAAATATAAGGCTCGGCGAGTGAGCGTGCACAACCTCCATCCAAACTCCGACCGTGTACGACAAATATCAATAATATTTTCAATAGGTGTCCATGCAATACGTCATAATACACACAGACCATAAATCATATCATAAACATATTCGTTTGGGCGATCCGGATCCCGGCATTCCCGCACGGTGCATAATCATACATATACATAAACATAAGCATAATCATATCATAATCATATCCAACCTTCTTCCTCCGGGTTGGTGGTGGGTTTGCAAGGCCCGACCACCCTGTCTTTGACCAAAAGGGGTTACATGACTCCCCAGATGGCACTCAGCTCCCTTTCCCCGCCAATCTCCTGACGAGGTCCAGTACCGCTGTTTAAATAGTGGGACTAGTATATGGGATCCCCGTCAGCCCTTGCTTCCTCGGTTAGCCACATATACTAAGTCCCGGGGCCCGTGAACATATCAAGTTTGCATAATCTCGCCAAAACATATCAATACATACATATGATACATACTATAAGAAATCATACCTTACCGTGTAATTCGGCATATGCTATATACGTACCTCTCCGTGTCATCCAAATCCGTAGCTAGCATGAAGACACACGGTTTGGAGCATAGCCTCATTACAAAACCATTTTTAAGCTTATGTACGCTCATACATATAATTCAGAAGAATTTACTCGATAGCTTCGTTTGAAAACCATATATATATATAATCATACGGTTTTTGGCCAAAGCTTTTCACATAAGGGTTGTAGGGTTTGTTACATAGCTAAAACGAAAACACCCTCACCTTAACCGTGATGAAACAAGGAACGAGTTATCAAGTGCTTGAACGATCAAAAGCTCTCCACCCTGGAGACAAACTGTACAAAAGACCACAAGACGTGTTTGTGAGACTCAAGACTCTAAATGAACCATATATGACGCACGGAAATGCTCAAGCATGATATGAAGGCATAAAAGATCATATAACCAATTTATTCACTTGTTCAATCATAAATCATTCAATTCATACTTCCAATCCAATAATTCAAGAATCCAAATAAGGGCACAGAACATGTTCAAGCTCTTTCATAATGTTACCATATACTTCATATTACATAACATAGCATATATTCAAGGTTGGGCAACAAGAAGAAGTGATAAGATATAGAAAACAAGCGAGGCGATTCATAAACGACACATAAACACCCATAACCGGCATTAAATAAAAGCATGCTTATAACACATCCAAATGCCATGAAATTAAACCAAAATACTCCTAACACATAGTACAACAAGTTCATAGTTCAACATAAAGGGAGATAAAGTCATTAAGGAGGGGAAACAAATCAAAAACCGAAGAGGAAGTAACGAAGACTGCGCATGGGAAGTGACACGGGGGTGTCACCAACCCTTGCCCAACTGAGCCACGGGCGTGGCTCAGTACAGAGCTGCCCAGAGAGTGTGACACGCCCGTGTCTCACTCTTATGAGTAAATGAGACACGGGGGTGTCACGGTACAGAACTTAATCACCCGTAAAATTTTACCGGCAAAACTGAACTCATACAAATTCAATCCAAAGGCATACCAAATGAACTCCAAATGCTCTGAAACTTAATATGCAACATATGTGGCATGTTATGAACATTTTTCATTTAGAGTGCAAAAGCTAAATCACACGTTAAGATCATCGAAACCGTGAAACAAAACTGGGTCGCTACAATCGGACATATGAGCCCTAATGATTCTATCATGCCTTGATCAAGTACTTAGGGCTTGAATTTGGATCTGAAACTTTGGGGAATGCATGCTAACATACCAAACAACTAATATACATCATATATATGCAAAATGGTTCCATTTAAAGCACATTAGAATGATCAACAAGTTACAAAATGTAACAGCAACAATTCTGTCAAAGATCATGCATAAGAACAGGCCATATCTTGCGGTTTTGAGGCTTCAAATGGAACCAAATACTTAAAGCATGAATGCTAACATATATAACAATGAGTGTACATCAACTCCATGCATTTTCACACGAAATGGAGGCCATATGATCATGCAACAACACCAAATTCCACACAGCAGTTCGAAAACAGGGGAAGTAGTTTGATCACCAAGTTTGGAGCTCCATATCTCATAATTTCATAAAAGGAGCAAGAGATGAAATCTTCCTAACATCATATACTATGAGTTAGGAAAGAAATAAGCCACGAAACAAGTTCATATGATCACATATAAGCAAGAAATTCAGCCACACAAACATATAGGTCACAAGAGCAAAAATCCCTAAAAGTTCATACCAATCTCATAATTCAAACCCTAATCAAATCTGATCCAAATCATGTTTTAAGTAGATGAAATCAAGCACAATTGAGTAGAGAAGACATAAATATTCATACCTTAAAGATTTGGTGAAGAAAAATGGTGATTTGAGCTCAAAATCACAAAGGATGACCTAGGGTTTTCTCTCCTTCTTCTCTTCTCCCTTCTCTCGATCAGTTGCAGCTGGAAATGGAGGTATATGGTTCGGTTTTTGCAGCTTAAGGGGAAGAGAAAGGGTTAACTCAAGGTACAAGAGTCAAGGTTAAGGTTTGGTTAGGTTAAGGAGTGTTATGGGGTCCCACCATGAAGACTAGTCAACCAAAGGAGCTCTTCTTGCACGAGTTGTCCGTTACGGTTGGATTTCGGAGGTCTTAATGATTTCAAAAAGGTATGAGGCTTGTTCCATTGTCTCCGGATCGTCGATACGAAGGCAACGGAGTTGACGGAATTCGAATCCGAATTCCCGAGCTCAAGATATCACGCACGGAACCAAGGGTGCGCTAATTGCTCGTTAGCCCTCGACTTGGTTCCAAAAATCAAAATAAATTCATAAACACGTCAAATAAATCCGAAAACATAAACCGAGCATATAGGCATGTTCAAAACATACATATTTACGACATATTAAATTTTCACGCCAATCCAGTATCATTTCATATAAGAACGAAGTAGAAATAAAACACTCAAGCGCATGAACGAATTCATATTGTTATAAATAAATTACTAAACTTAAATTCCATATTAATTAAATTAAATAACAAAAGTTTACGGTTTTAAATCAAATAAAAACACTTATAAACAAGTAATCATATAATTAAATAATTAAATCGCGCAATTTATAAACAAATACGCCACATTATTTAAACTGAAAAACGGGGGCGTTACAGGGAAGCCCAGGCACACCAAGGAGGGATGCTTCGAATTGATAAGGTATCCGGAATGGTGGGACGGAAATCGGAAAGGGAGTGGAGGATCGAACACCAGCAGCGGCCGACGGCGTACGAACGCCGTGACCGGCGATTTGCAGGGCTGGACAAATCCGGCGAAAACCCAGGCCGCTGCTGCAAGCATCACTCACCAGGACGCCGATACGACAGCGGCGGCATCAGAGACGACGACGGGTGATCGGCGGGTGCATATCGCCGCCTCAGCCGCCGGTGGGAACGGGGCCTCTAAGCCTGGTAACGGGGTTGAGTCAAATGACTCAAATCCCAGCAACCCCTCATCTTATTTCCCTAAATTTAATTTTTTGCAAAACAACCCCCCATCTTTGGTCCCTTTACATTTGTACCCCACAGTTTACATGTCACTAATGATAACACCCAAAAGTTATCACAATGGATAATTGATTGCGGGGCCACCGATACAATGACATTCGGTCCTTCAGATTTAATTGAACCAATTTTGAAAAGTTCTAATATTCAAACTGCTAATGGAGAGCTTGTGGAAGTTAAAGGGGAAAGAACCGTTAGTATTTCACGAAGATTGAAATTGAAAAACTGTCTCTATGTCCCGTCTTTATCATGCAAGCTTCTGTCTCTGAGTCATTTAACCAGTGAGCTAAATTGTACGCTGCTGATATATCCTCGTTTCTGTGTTATCCAGGACATTCATACGAAGGAGATAGTTGGGCGTGGTACTAAGCAGGACGGACTTTACTACGTGGATGAGTTAGACCAACCTGCTAGAGCACTGTTGACAAAAGACAACCCGGACACACAAATCTGGCTCTGGCACCGACGTCTTGGACACCCATCTGCTGGGTATTTACAAGTGTTATTTCCTACCCTTTTTCAGAATAAACAGAATTTTCAGTTGTTATCTGAAACTTGTTCTGTTGCAAAAAGTCATAGGGCTTCTTTCAAGCCTACAAACACTCGGGTGCAGTCAGTTTTTTCTTTAATTCATTCAGATGTGTAGGGACCTGCCCCTGTTATGAATTACAGTCGGTTTCGTTATTTTGTGTTGTTCATTGACGACTTTTCTTGTATGACGTGGGTCTACTTTTTGCGGCACAAGTCCGAAGTAACTGATATCTTTATAGCCTTCTTTAACATGATTCAAACACAATTTGATCAGAAAATCCAAATCTTGAGAACCGATAATGGGCGTGAGTATGTCAACCAAATGATGTCCGAATTCACCACTAAACAAGGTATAATCCATCAAACCTCTTGCCCAAACACACCCTAACAAAATGGAGTGTCTGAGCGGAAAAATAGAACCTTGCTTGAGATGACCCGTGCCCTCCTAACCGAGTCACATACACCAAACCATCTTTGGCCAGAGGCTGTTGCCACATCTACTTACCTTACGAACAGACTCCCTACCAAAATCCTAGATCACAAGACTGTTAGGAATAGTACCTTTAAAGCAGATGTTTGCTTTACTATTTCCTTGTGAAATCACAAACAGTCTTTGAATAATAATAGACGAGATGATTTTGTTTATAGGCAATCACTTCTTTATGTACTTATTTATGTCTGTTTCGGTTGACTATGTTTTTCATGTATTGAACTCCCCTAATCCGATGAGGCCGTTAAGAACTTTGTCATTATGGGAAAGACACATGAAACAATTTCTTAACTCCATAGGCGAGGATTAGAAACTTCTCCAAGTCAATAAGTCTGACAGACAATGGGAGTGTCGACCTTGACTCTGCTGAGATTTGCTTATGTGATTATGTCCTTTTGAAGGATCACTCAGTTTCATGGAGTGATAAGTGCATAAGTTGATGCGTTCATAATACATAAGGGTGATTGTTACAAGAACTTCATCACTGAGATGTCCCGCGTGAGAACACTCCTAAATGGGAAAGGAGGTTTGCTGAAACCTCCAGATTAGGAAATATCTCACAGGTCAATGACGTGATTCATTAATCCTTAGACTTGAGATTCTATAATGTCTCATATGAGCTAACTCTGTAATCTTTGATATAGGCTCAAAAGGGTGTCGCCATATAGACACCTGAACCACGGCCTATGTTGGAATTACACAAGTGGCATATGGAGAATTAGTAGAATCAACAAAGGACCTACACTTGTTAAGAACAAGAATGATCTCTTACTGATTGAGTTGTTCGTAGTCCATTAAACATTAAACCCTTGGCCAAGGTGGGTAAAAGATCAAGATATCTAGAAAAAGGGGTTTTCTAGGATTGAGATCGAAATGGATATGAAACGAACTTAACTTTAAAGATCAAGAATATTTGGGCACTGAGAATATTCTCATGCCTTAGTTATTGATTGATAGATGAAGTTGTAGGAGGATCATATTTCACTGATTGTCATTGACTGAATGGTTCTTCTATTCATTTCGTTATTCAGCTAGGGGTCACACACCCACTGCTAGATTACGGTAGTGTGATTTGTGAAGTGATTAATTAATTAATAAGGGAATTAATTAATTGCTGTCACTGCTAATCGAATAATGAACCTAAAGGGTCACACACAAATGCCAGGACACGAGGGTTATGGTAGGATGCTAATATGATTAACGAAGGATCAAAATAGTTGATCGAAATGGGCATAGCACGAGGCTGATGTCACGTGTCAAGTACACGTGGCTGCCACGTGTCACGCGGCGAACATGGCTGCCACGTGTCATGTACACGTGGCTTCACGCGTGTCCCATTTCGTGTGATTTATTTCACACGTGAATTCTTTTCTAGAATTAATTAATTAAATTGTAATTAATTAATTTTAGTCTTTTAATTAATTATGAATTAATTGTTAAGACCATTCTCAAATAAACTTAACCCAATAAATAATTAATTGGGAATTAATTGATTTATTGAATACTGACTTTTAACTTTAGGAAAGTTGAAAAGTCCAACTTCCTATTGTAGGAGAGAGAAGGTTATTCTTGCAGGACTTAGAGACCAAGTTGGGAACTTATTTTCTCTAATTAAATTAAATAATTAATTAGTTAATTAGTGAGCAAGAAAACAAAGTCCACTAGGTTTGGGAACCCTAGGGATTTTCGAACCATCCTAGTACTTATACTAGGGGTGGTGCTTCTCTTATTTTTTAGACCAACATTCACGAAGTGTTAAGTTTTTGAGAAAAATAAAAGAAAAGTTTTCAAAGCAAAACCCTAGCCATTAACACAAGCTATAGAACTAGCACTCTCACTTGCTTGATCGTGTTCTAGGACTGGTGTGGATAAGCTTTGGAGGCCTTCTACTTTGGAGTCTAATTCGAAGGATAGTTCGATGGACTTTTCGCTTGAAGGGTGTTTGTTAGGTGGTAACAACATCACAAGAAAGCTTCAATTAAAGTGAGTTTCTTGTTATTCCTAACGTTACAGTACGAAAATTGCAAGACAACGATTAAACTTGTGGAAAAATTTTAAACTTCCGCTGCTCAACTCTTTCGTGTTTTCCAACAAAGACACCTCTATACGTGTTCCAAACCCAAGTCACTATCCCTCATTCCATGACTCTGTCCCCACGGATCTTTGGTTGCTCAGTGTTTGTGCACATTCCTAAAACTGAATGGACGAAATTGGATCCTTGTGCCATCAAATGTGCCTTTGTTGGATATGCCCCTAACCAAAAAGGCTACAGGTGCTATCATCCCACTACACGTCGGTTCTATGTTACTATGGACTGTGAGTTCTTGGAAACCGAATACTATTTTTAGACCCAGCATAGCTCTCTGGGGGAGTATTCGAGTGACTCACTATGTTGGCTCGATTCAGAGGTCACTGAAGCATCATCCTTGTCTTTTTCTGGTCCCGATGCGCTCATTACAACTCTCAATCATCCTCCTCCGCATGACGTCCACACTGAGGTAACCGAGATAACTGATTTCGGCCTTCCCTCATCTGTTCTTCTTGATTCTACTGATATATCAGATACAGTTAACCCTGTGGTGAGTAATATAGATAATCCCAGATATGAGTTACCTTAGAGGAGTAACCGGGGCATACCTCCAAACCTCTATTCTCCCGATCAGCGGTCCCGATCCTCTAAGGATCCAGTGGGAAATATGGCTCTCAGGGGAAGTATATCCGGCATTGCTCAAGCCTTCTTGGGAAGTCTCTATAAGGAGCGAATCCCAAAAACTGCTCAGGAGGCTATGCAGGTTGAAGAGTGGAGAGAGGTTATGATGGTTGAAATGGATACCCTCGAAAAAAAATGAAACCTGGGAAAATGTGAGCTACCCTATGGTATGAAGCCAATAGGGTGCAAATGGGTGTTCACCATCAAGTACAAGGCTGATAGGACAGTTGAGAGATACAAGGCACGACTCATAGCAAAAGGGTACACCCAGACCTATGGGATCGATTACTCTGAAACTTTCTCCCCAGTGGCAAGCTAGATACTGTACGAGTTCTTCTCTTAGTAGCTGTAAACCAGGATTGGCCTCTTCATCAATTTGATGTTAAGAACGTCTTCTTACATGGAGAACTATCTGAAGAAGTGTACATGGAAGCACCACCAGGTTTCTCGGATTAGTTCAGAACCAATAAGGTGTGTCGACTTCGGAAGGCTCTATACGGGCTCAAACAATCCCCACGAGCCTGGTTTGGAAGGTTCACCAAGGCCATGCAGAAATATGGATACAGACAAAGTAATGCAGACCACACATTGTTCCTGAAAAGTAGAGGGGACTTAATCACATGTCTGATCATATATGTGGATGACATGATCATCACTGAGAGTGACAAGGAAGAGAGAACAGCCGCGCAGGGATTTGTTCCTAGAGTTTGAGATGAAGGATCTGGGAGGCTTGAAGTACTTTTTGGGGATCGAAGTCATGCGGTCCAAGCAAGGAATCTTTATTTCACAGAGGAAGTATGTTCTTGACCTCCTGGAAGAAACAAGAATACTGGATTGAAAACCAGTGGACACGCCGATTCAGGTGAACCACAGACTCAGAATACAAGAAGATGAGAAACGCAGATAGAGGACGGTACCAAAGGCTTGTTGGGAAACTAATCTACATGTCTCATACAAGACCAGACATCGCGTATGCAGTCGGGGTAATTAGCGAGTTTATACACCAACCACAACAAAGGCATATGGAAGCAGTAACTAGGATACTACGGTACTTAAAGGGGTCAGTAGGCAATGGGATCATGTTTAGTAAGCACGGTAACCTAGACATTGAAGCCTACACCGATGCAGACCAGGCAAGAAATCCAAATGATAGAAGGTCTACCTCGGGGTTCTTTACCCTAATTGGAGGGAATGTGGTAACCTGGAGAAGTAAGAAATAGAAAGTGTGGCACTGTCCAGTGCTGAAGCTGAATTCAGAGGGGTTGCTAAAGCGGTTACATAGGTTATCTGGGTAAGGCAACTTATGACAGAAATTAGATTAAGTCCAACAGGACCCGCAGTGATAAAATGTGACAACAAAGCAGCGATCAGTATATCAAAGAACCCGATTCAACATGACAGAACTAAACATGTGGAAGTTGACCGGCACTTTATCAAGGAAAAGTTGGAAGATGGCACCATTCAGCTACCATTTGTGAGGTCAGAAGACCAGCTAGCTGACATCCTAACTAAAGCAGTCACTGGACAGGCGTTTAATCTTGCGTTGGACAAGTTACCTATCGGGGATCCGATCACTTAACTTGAGGGGGAGTTTTATAAAAGGCTATAGTTTAGGCTTGATTATTGTTTCCTTATAAAACAGATTTGTTGAGATCCCTGACTTGTAGGGATTTAACCTAAGATAAATATCTCCTCCTTGTATCGTTTATTCATTCAGAAAAGATGTTCTCAATAAAATATTTTTCCCTTTCCCATGTTTCAACACATATATACATATAACTTGTTGGGAAAAACATTAAAAGACAAAAGGCTTTGCTTTTCATGTGTGATGCACATATTCTTGCTACGCGGATACAATGATATCAATTTTTAATTTGTTATAATCTTTTAAATGATAAATATTTAATTCAAGGATTAGATATGATACGATAAAAATAATGTTGGTTTATCATAACACTATATGTATTTTAAGTGCAAGATGAGACAAATCGTGGAGTTGCATGAGGAGGATGCGAGTAGTTGGGCATACTTTTGGCTGCCAGATTTTAACTTTAAAATTGACGGTCCTGTGCATATTGTTAGATATTAATTAGGCTAATACTATAGTTCTAAGGATGTTATCGACAGTGATGTGATCGTTCCTTGGGACGCTTCCCTGGCAAATCATGTTGTTGCCCAAATGTCGACGCCTAACTCGGAGACCAATGAATGATCCAATTAAATCGGTGTGTAATAGGGACCGGTTTTTAGACATAACTCATTCTTGTATTCTATGTTGTTATTACTCGCTTGAGCATTTTGCTATTAGTTGGTGCTTCCGGTTGCCAATTAAATTATGGCACATATATATTTGGTGCTTCCGGTTGATTTCTATATGAGGTGGAGATTTCAGTAATCACCCTATGATCACTCCCATCAGTTCGTTTAAAAAAAATGCCGGAGCTTTTAATTAAATGTTCTCTTTTTTTGTGAATTTTCGTTGATTAAGCTTTCGAAACCTAAGCAAACCCTAATTTTTTTTTTTTTTGCACAAACAGAGAAAAAGATGCTATCATTGCTTCACAAATATCATTCTTTATCTCCTTTATACACGAGTAAATATAATATTTCCACTCACCTATATTTTACAGAAAAGAAAAAAAAATTAAAAACAATAATTAAGCTCTGATATAATAAAATAAAATAAAATAACTCTGACATAATTACTTAATTAACGCTAATTATCTTTTAATCTAATATGCCTCAAAGTCCCTAATTGATAATTGGCTCATCCTCGGCATATTTTCAGAATGCCTAAGTCCCAAAGTGAGCGAAACATCCCCCGCTTGCGGTCCAGCTCCACCGTACTCTGGCGGAGGCACGCCACCGGATGCGGCGGAGGATCCCGGCAGCGACACCAGCTTCCCGTAATTAATAGTATTAATATAGGCGGTTTGTGAAGGGTCGTTTTCTGCTGTTTTACTGGGTCCAGATCCATGGTGCATTGGTTTTTGTGATTGCTGTTTTTCTTCTTCCTGTGATCCTGTAGGGTTCTGTACGGTGTCGTTTTGGAGCTCCTTCTGGTACATGTCTTCCACCATGGGCTTCCAGAGACGAACCCTAGCATTTATGAACCAGTTTGAAACCTGGGAAAAAACACAACGTATTGAATTTATGGAGGTTTGATGTGTTGGTATATGTTTAGTACTGTTGCTGCAGTCATAATATCTGTGCAGGAAAGTATTGAATTCAGATATTCATTCGTAATTTAATGCGCACAGCGGCACAGGTGAATGTTTTCTTTTGTTTTTTTTTTACTGACTACTACGACAATTATATGTCCTAGTACTACTAACTATCTAATAGCAGCGTTTGAACATATATATTTTGATCTCATTAGTTAGTTTTAAAAATGAGTTAGTACAATCAACATAAAATTTAAGAAGGTTGTGTCCCTCGACATAGACTGAGGCCGGAGGGGGTTTATTATTCTTCGCAGATCTATGTTTTAAGGTAAGTTAGGTTAAAATAGATACCGTCAACAATGAGTTAGATGTTAGACCTAAATTTTATCAATCTTAAACTAAAATTCATAAAATGGACACCCTGGTAGCTAGTACAAAATGGGTTTATAAATTCATTTCGTCTGTTATTCTCATCAATTAAATTTAGTAAAACTGATACAATTAGAAGTAATTGAAAATGTAGGATATGAATTACGTACAAACTAATTATATTAATAACTTAAATTTGAGTTATTAGTTAGAGGAAAAACCATATTACCTTTTATACTATGATCGCATTTTCTCAAATTTTTTTCCGAGCTTTTAAATGTTTGAAATTGTCGTATGCATTTTATAAAAATTTTCAAATTGTCAACTGTATTTTGTAAAAAAATTTAGATTATCATCTTGGTTATTTAAGTGTTAACACGTATCTCATTTTCAGTGAAATAATTTTCGCAAAAAATGAGACACGTGTTAACATCTAAATAGCCAAAATCTCCACCCAAAAAAAAAAAATCCAAATGGCGCCAAGATGACAATTTGAAAATTTTTACAAAGTACAGATGATAATCTGAAAATTCCGATAAAAATATTTGAAAATTCGGATAAATTTTTTTAAAAAAACGATTATAATACAGAAAATAAGTTGTTTTTTCCTCGTTTAATTAATTTCCTCGAATAAAATCCCGACTCGACTAGTACTATCCAGATGCAAATAACCAGAAACACACATGCTTGTGAGTCATGAATTTAAGAAAGCAACGACAAACATGAGCATGAAGTTTCTCTTTCAAGATATATACGACGCATCCATCGATATTAATTAGGAAAAGATGAAAGCAGTGAGTATACGTACCTGACTTTTGGATAATCCAGTCTGTCGAGACAGCAGATGTTTGTCTACTTCGCTCGGATACCTGCACCTCGCACAAATATATGAATGTCTCTCATGATTTTTTCTTCACAACTTAATTCATTCCTTCTACAAGAATTAATGCATGTTAAATCAATTATTGCACAAACATTTGTGTAATTCTTTCATGGGAATGACCAATAATTGTACGTCCAACAACAAAAGTTCGACTCTTATTCTCGATTATTTTCGGTTCGAACCTAATCGAATCATTTTATTAATTTAATGCACAGCATGTTATAGAAATAAAGAAAAATGTTCTAAATATAATATTATAAAATTAATTTGGTGTAAAATCAAACGAGAACTTTATTTAGAGTAAAATTTATTTATCCGTGATAAGATTAAACATATTTATTCTCCAAGTAAAGTTCCTAAACCCAACTACCACAATAATATCACGTGTTTCAAAAAACCAAAACATATATTATTACTTGTATACTACATAAAAAAATTTTGAGTTTTGAGGTATTAGAAATTAGTATATTTTCCTATACTTATCATGCATAAAAACATGCCATGACACAAACAAATATTTTAGTAATTTCACAATTTTCGTTTACGATTATTTTTACAACCAATTATGAAGTTTGGATGACCGTATTCTTTATTAAAATTTAAATATCAAGTTGGGTTTGAACTGGAATTTTTTCGTTATATAGAAAGAGAGAGAGAGAGAATTACGGATGTAGAAAATGCTCGAACAGCCAAGCCCTGAGTATGTTAACAGATCGTTCAGGCAATCCCCTTTGTGGCCTCCATGACTCGGGATCAAGCATCCCCATGTTTTGTAGGGCTTTCTGCTGCCTATATTTCTGCTCCATCACTTTCAGCCGTGGTGTTTCGCCTTTTGTCAATCCGATCCCACTCATCGCGTCTTTCTCCCCGAGAGCTTCGCACGTCTTCTTAAGCTCGCCAATGATGGCGTCTTTTATGCAACGGAAATGGCGCGACATCGCCTTCTGCGCCAGCCCCGTGTAGGGGGCCGCCGCTCCCCGCCCCGCCACCGTGTTGAATGAGTCCAATAGCGCCTGCATTTGCTCGCAGTATCTTGTGTACCTTGCATCCACCTGATCATATGTACACATATACATATGTGTGTTGTTTATGTATCAGTTAGAATTTAGCATAATTGATCTAGGTTAGAAATTAAAAGATGCATTATAGTTGTTCCAATTTTCTTTTTTAATTACCCTTAGACGTGTAGTAATGAATCAACAAGGATTGTGATGTAATTTGCGGTAAATAGTGATATCACAAACATTATTTTGTCATCTACTATATTAGATTCGATCCAACCTTTAATTATATGATAAATATATATTTATTATTTAATTAATTACTTTTCCTAAAATTTCCACGGATTTGATCAAATTCTAACCAATAATACAGCAAATACATTATAATTGCTATTAATTAATTGGTCGAATAATTCTATCTCAAATCTGATTCAACCAAGACTAGTATAATGACGTAGTGTAATTCTAACTCAAACTTAATTCGTATAAGGTATAGGTAAAGTGATCATTTAAATAAGTGTAATATATTTGTCCATATTATTAATTGAATTTAATCAAATCGGATCTAAACTAAAATTTTCCTAACTCATCCACTCTTTTTGGGATTCGAGCCATGAATCATATGAAACAAAAAATAAACACGCTTCTACTCATCAGAGGCTCGGTCGAATCGGGTTCAGACTATTCGAACCAATCATAGAGTCTTGAAATTATTAAACATAAACTAATCATGTAATTATGATTATAGCACGAGGAGTCCACTAATGAGACGCGTAAAGATCTGCAATGTGTCAACCTTTCTCCGGCACAAGGAATGTCGAAATAAAGTTGTGCCATTGGCTTTATATGGATTTACTATTGCAGAGAAAGGGAGATGTTAATGATCAGTATCTATCATTAATTTAATCCATCTTTAAAGAATATATACATCAAATGAGTGCTGATTTTCGTAAAGCTCTTTTAAAAGTACTTATGAGGACCTTTTTTTTCAACATAAAGCCTGACATTAATCTTGAAATATAGCAATATATTACATGGAGATCAGATGTTTCATGCCAATAATTCACCACTAATGCATTGTTTTTTAACTGATATCATTTCATGGCTAAAAGAGATCGAATCACATGAAAGAATGGTCCCCATGTAACAAATATTATTGAAATCATATTTTTTCTCTAGCTAGGATCAAAAAATTAATTTATACTTATTACCAATTGCCGTAATTTGATGATTCGATATTATGTTACCGTAATCAGAAGTTTTGTAATCGTGTCCCTAATTAGTGGTTCAACGACGACTGATAATGGGACTAGAACTAAAAAAATGAAATTAACTTATCTATTATTTCTTTTCTTTTTTTTAATGAGGAATAAAATCAGTTGCAGATTTTCTACTAGATTCCCAGCTTGTCATGGAGGCATGTTCATTATTCGTGGACATGTACCCCAAACTTTAGTCTGTCGATCATGCTAGCCAACATTCTAAATAGGGTACTAATTATTAAATAAAATTTATGATCACATAGTTATAAAAATACTAACCTAATTAATGAATTTAGTAATGTGTTCTATACAATCATATACTAAGTGCGAAGTTAGGTGGATATTCATATCGGCCCCGAGCTGTCTTATAATTGATTGCTAAAAGGAAAAGATTAGCATCTAATTAATTGATCATTTCTATAAGTTGTATTGTCTTATTAATTTATTTCTATCTTTTGTGTGATTAATTTCTTACTGAAATCAAGAGGGAAAGAGTGTGACAAACCTCATCAAGCATAGACAATAACTTGATTTTTCTCCTTTGGTGTTCGGCCCTTTCTCCGGGTGAAATGGGACGATTGCGATCTTTTAGAGAAGACGGGCCAACAACATCACCGTCGAGGGGAGCTGAATTAGGGTTTTTATTTTGTTTCTTGATTTGTTGATTCTTGAACTGCCATTTACCGACACAACATAGTTCTTCCAATAATTCTTGGACGGCCCTCAAATACGGCGAATTCTTGAGGGCATTTGTCGATTCCAAGAAACCAAAATGAACCTGATCAGAATGGAACAATTGTTGCCGATTGCCTCTGAGATCTGGATACGAGGACGACCCTATTCCTTGGCCTTGGAAGTATAATTCACCATGTTCAAGATTCAAACCTTCAAATTTAGGGGCTTCTAAGTTTATCAAAGAGGAGGAGAGTGACAAAGAAAGACCATTTTGCCCCTCCATGATTCTCCCACTCACATGGTTTCCAGGGCTACTTCCGGGAACCCAGGTAAATTGAGATGGAGGCTGATCTATGTTAGGACTTAACAAGTGAAACCCTTGAAGTTGAGCTGAAGCTTTATTGTGAGGGTTCATAAAAGGAAGCTGCATGAAAAAGTTAAAAATAAAAATAAAATCTTATGAATCAATTAAATTCAAGAATCACTAAATTAAGCCCTAGCTACTGATGCAAGAATTAAACTTGATGCTACATATGATTACATTTAGTTATGGCTGAAAAATTAAACTGACCTCATTTGCAGTTTCATTTATTACTGCTGAGAGCTGCTGTTCCGGATGAGGCCACCTGAAATTTGATCGGATCTGATCGGAAAAACTGTCAATCTCAGTCAGCATCTCGCCTGAACCATACTCCGGTGGTGGTCCGGCGGTCAATTCCGGCGGCTGCTGAAAATCTTGCACTCTAAACATCCAATTATCCCCTTGTTGATGCTTTGCTGCTGCCATAGATCTTTCATATGCATTTGAGAAGCTCTGTGACATGAATTCTAGTATATAATACATCAAGATCTTAATAATTCAATCATTTTTTCTTGAAGGCTCTCTCTAAAAAGAAAATTTATATATGCAAAAATCTGATTTTTTTTTTTCAGAAGGGATAAATTAAATGAAGTGGGGTTTTATGGAACTAACTCAAGATTATTGCTTTCATTACTTGATTCTTGATTCTCATTAATTTCTGAATTAAAATAATTACCTGTTAAAGAAGGCAAGGTTTGGATATGATTGAATCGAATCCCAGAGACATCATTTTCTTCTGATAGAGAAATTAACTACCTCCCATGTTGAATGTGTCGATCTTTGTGCTTCACAATCTTGCTCATGGAATCTTAGCTAGGGATATATATATATCAAAGAATATGGACAAAAAGAAAGATAATGAAAGAAGAGGAGAGAAAAAAGAAAGGGTCACTCTCTTATAGGGATGTACACGAATCGAGCTAGCAGACTATTCGAGCTCTAGCGAAGCCGAATCCGAGCCTAATAATACATTCCTCACTTCACTTTCACTTCGATCACTTTCTACAATACACACAGAAGTTTGCTTTAGGAAAAATTGTTTATTTAACTACTTAAGCTTGCTTGGGTGACCTTAGTGGACTCGAAAGGTTTTAAGGGTTTTATGAGGTATCAAAGAATTTGCAAGGATTATTATAAATATATATATATAAAGTTATCTGATGTGCAGAGATAAGGTAATGCTGTATTACTTGACAAGGTAGGGTTTGTAAAGAGGCACATTCTTTTTAGCATCTATGTAGTGCAGTGTAGATACTGCATTTTCTTTTTTTTGGGGTTTGTTTGATTGTGTAAATTGGCAAGAATATAATAGAATATGTGTGCTTCATAATTAAAGGTGTGGTATCCTGGCCAGGTCTAGCATGACACATCAATTTATACATCTATCATCTATGTCATTCAAATAATTAATAGAGAATAATAGAGTTAAAAGATATGTTGGAAATCGGAATTGTTGAGATATTTAAATATTTAATAATTATCGTCTCCAACGGTTTTAAGTCATTAGATGAGACATTTGCATCTGTGAACTGATAAGTTATATGTTCGAGACTTATTGGGGGTAATTGGGGAACCAGATTCTCTTTACAAAAGGGAAAAAAAAAAAAAAAATTCTTTAGATGAGATGATATCATTTCATATAGTGTAAGAGCATGTATCAAAGAGGTTCAGCAATCAAATTATTATGACTAGCACCTAATTTGTTTTTTTAATTTTAAATATTTCAAATTATCATCTGTACTTTGTAAAAATTTTAAATTTGTCATCTGTACTTTATAAAATTTTCACATATATTATTATCTCTTCCATTTAGGTGTTGATACGTGGCTTAGTTTTTATTGAAAATTATTAATTTTTCGTCGGAAATGAGACACGTGTCAATTTCTAAATTGTCGATATGGCAATCTGAAAAATTTTATAAAATACAAATGACAATATAAAATATTTGAAAATTTCAAACAAAAAATTGAAAAAAATGATCATAGTATAGGGGCAAATTATTTTTTCCTCCTAAATAAATAAAATGATCTCCTCACATTGGATAGTTAGAGCAAAGTTTACTTGATATTAATGCTAGCATATAGCAAAAGTTGGTAATTGTGTACTTATTAGACCATTTTTCATTAATTAGTTATATATTTTGTTGTCCTTGTAGAATATTATATATCAAGGTTGCATGATTATATACTCTTAAACAAATTTTTTTGAAGGAATTTACAAGCTCAGCCAAATGTGCACTAATATGCAATTACAATGAGAAGAATTTACATTTTACTATCCTATATTTAAACCTAACTTTTAAGAATCATTTGTACTCCCCGACATCCAGGTTTCATTATATAATTTCAAAAATACTCCCGATTTTAATTTATAACTCTAGGGACTGTATTATTAATTCATAATTTATAAATATATAAACATTAGGGTTAATTTTGTTTTTTGATCATATATTGAATGTAATACTCATACAAACGTACTTTTACAAATTTTATTAGGGAACAAAAATGTAATTTACTGATTTAGATGGATTATATATTGTAATTAAATCTAAATATAGGATAGTTAGATATAAATTTCCCTTACACTTATGAATGTCTCGTTTCCCGGTGGGGGACTAAAAAAATTAAAAAAAAAGGAAAAATTAGATAGTGACAACCACCATGTATCATCATAATATTTTATGGTTCTTTCCAAAAGAGAGAAAATTTTAAGGTACTACTAAACAAATTTAAATTACATGGATAGATAGATAAAGCAAGTACTTTTATGTTGAATAATTATAATAATGTACTTCCTATGTCCACTTAATTCAATTATTTCCTTCAATTGGGAGCGTTAATATGTATATTATATGATATATTAATATAATATGAAGGTTCTTTTAAATAAAGGTAAGTAGTTCCTTTCCCCATCTTACTTTTTGGTAAAATGGGGTTTAATTAAAATTTTAAACTGTCATTAGAGAATTATCCTATTAATTTTTCACTTAGAGAAACTATAAAACAGGCCTTTTTTAATGGTTCTTTGTTATATAATTTGTTTTAAACCACATCCCGAATGGGATTCAAACATGAATCATTGTCCTAGAAAAAACTACGACCAATCCTTGTTGGATTTTTTTTGTTATATAATAAGAAGCAATAACTAAATTTTATTCCGATTTTAATCATAATAAGATAATTATTCAAATGATGCATACTAATAGTTTAAGGGAGATTTATATCTAATTACCATATATTTAGACCTAATTATAATCCATTTAGATCAAAAAATTACATTTTAGCAATTAACTTTTGAGAACCATTTGTAGTCTTTGACGTCCGTTAGGATTCCGTTATGTCATTCCAAAAATACCCCAATATTTTTAATTGGTTTGTGACTCTAGGAACTGAATTGTTAAATTCATAATTTATTGGAATCGTTTTGTTTATATGTGTAACCTTTAGGGATAATTTTGTAATTTTAGCTAGTCATATATTCAACGTAAACACTTATACAAATTATCTGAGATATAAGTGTACTTTGACAAATTCCGTTAGGAACGTCAGACTAAACAAGATATATAAGGACTAAAATGTAATTTTCCAACGTAAATGAGCCACATAATAATTAGAACTAAATACAGGATATTCTGATATAATTCTAATAGAATGCCCTCATAGCTAAAATCCTAATTGCCATGAAATAATGTGCTGTGGGGTTTATTAGATATAATCTGAATCTAGTTTACAGGTTATTATTGTCAAGATGAATCTCCATAAGAATTATTGTCGTCGTAAGTATCAGGAATAATATTAATTAATTAATTATACTCGGACAACTTTGTGATAAAGAAGTTGTGGGGCTATGATCTCGTGACAATATTTTACTTGTCACGAAGTTAGCACAATAATACTTATGCCCCTAAATAAATTAAATATACATTAATGAACATTTATATAATTCTATATTTTTCACCACATTAAATATTATTTTGTCTTCAATTTTTATTTTTATTTTTATTTTTTGGTTACAGTGACACTCTTATGACCATTAAATCTTGAACAACTTAAAAATGTTACACATGGCTCAATCCACAAATCCAGACCCACATTAACTACTTGAATCTATCATATTAATTAGCTTTCAGCATATATATATGTATATATATACGGGACCTACAAAATATTAACAACAATTTATGTAATTAAGGGAGTCTTGGATATACTATGAAAGTTTGATACGAATCATTGTCGAACCCTCGTCTTTTTGGAAATATCATTTAAAATAAAAAATTATCGTAGAATCTGATTTTAAAAAGGAGTTAATTAATCTGATTAAAATGGATGAGTTTGATATTCATCATATCGAAAACATTATTTTATATCATAGCGTCGTTCTGACTTTTCTTTTAAGGAGAACAAACTATAATTGTTCCAGTACAAAATGCCCTTGCACGTGAAATGCCGAGCAGTGAGAATATTTGCACGATTATCTTTACATACAGGAAACATGAGGTGCAGTGGATTGTGGTTGTTAATACGTTCGATAAAGTTGTTGAGCTCCTAATTGAAAAGATTCAAATGAAGTACTTATCAGTTTACAGTTCACATCCTATCTTAATTACGGTCCACGTTATATTATATTCTTTTTAATGTGGAATATTGGGACATCACAAGTATAACCTATGCGAAGAAATTGAAGAGGAGAAGCCATTAATGGATATACTTAGGCAAGGTGACAGAATTTAAGTTCCTTTGGTCGCATGAGTGTAATTAATTCTAACATAAAAATTAATAATTTCATTTCTGAGGTCCTTGTCTGCAAATATATTAATGCCAACTATCAATTGAATTGTCTACATCTAATTATTAATATTGGGTCCTCAAGTTTGCAAATAATTAATTGCCAAAACCAAGCCCGCCAAGAGATAGTGGACGGTGAAAAGTCCTTATTTATACCTCCAGTCCTCATACATTTGAATAATTAAATATTTGCACCAACTGGCTATATATGTTGCCCCACAAAATACGCGATGAGTATTTTAGCAATTAACAAGAAACATAAAAGTTTGGGGCAATTTTTAAGAAGAAAAACTCACAAACCTTAATAAATATATATACTATAGTTTTGATGTTGTTGTTAATACATGAAAATTATTTTGTTTGCAAGTAAAAAATAGTTTATATATCTCATTCGTGGAACGTTAAATTCTCGAATAATAGTTGGAGATAGGTGTCAAGGCCTCAAGGGGTTAGATTTTAATCCGATCGATTGTAGATCTGGATTCGAATAGTTATAATATTTTATTAAATTAATTATTTTATTGATAATGGATGCTAAATAAAATACTTAAAGTAGTAATTTTAACACATATATCATTATATTTAATAGAGTTAATTACGTATAGACCCCCATGAGAGTATTAAAAACTACAAATTGTGACCCTCTTACTCAAACAATTACACATACACCCATTAATGAGTAGTTTAAAAATTACACATAACACCCAAGAATCAAGATTTCCTTAAATTTTTTAATGACATCATCAAATTTTTTACTTGATTTTCCTACTTTGCCTCTTCATTTAGTACGTATAACAATTATTATTTTAAAAATTACCCCTAATTATATTTGAATTGATATTCGAAATTAGAATTTAATAAATTAAATCATTAACTAATATAAAATGGTGTGATTTTGTCATTTCAAATATTAAATTATACATAATAAATTTAAATTTAATGTGTTAAATATAATATATATGTGTGGGTGTGTACACCGTAATATATATATATACTTTATATATTAATTATGTATTAATTATATATTATAACTCTATATATATATTAAAATTTTTAAATATTATATTTAACACATTAAATTAAGATTTATTATATATAATTTAATATGTGAAATGATAAACTCATACCATTTTTATATTAGACTTAGTTAATAATTTAATTTATTAAATTCAAATTTTCAATATCAATTCAAATATAACTAGAGGTAATTCTTGAAATAAAAATTATTATATTAAATGAAGGGGCAAAGTAGGAATATCAAGTTAAAAATCTGATGATGTCATAAAAAATTTAAGGGAATCTTGATTCTTGGGTGTTATGTGTAATTTTTAAACTCTTCAATGAGTGTATGTGTAATTGTTTGACTAAGAGGGTCATAAGTTGTAGTTTTTAATACTCTCATGGGATCTATATGTAATTAACCCTATTTAATAATATAGAAGTGGAATGTGATTTAGAGGACGTGGTGAACTTGCTGAAAGAAGCCAACATCGATGAAATCATATAGGATTGCCGAGTGCTATTGCGAAAGCCTTGGAATTGCTCTTTCAAGCATATAAGCCGCTCTATCAATGAACTTGCTGATTATCTAGCTAAGCTTGGGCAGCGGATGGACGAGGACAGAGTGGTCTGGACCGAGCCTCCGAATGATATACAGTTGATCTAAATTTGTTTTGTGGTTTCGGTTTTCTGGTGCATATATCAAAATATATATATATATATTTAATAATAAAAAAAAATTACTATTTATTTTTAAAAAATATGTCCTTTTATTAAATCATTTTAAATTAACATATTCCAAATAAATATAAGTGACATTAATAAATGATTCATTAATTTTGAATAAATATTATATATTTAGATTTAGTTTTTTATAGTTGTTTTCTTTTTAAAAAATATATTTTATTGTTAATCCAATCAAATCATTTATGAGATATCATCCAACAATTGTATTCGAATTCAATATTGATGTGTTTGGATCCAACGAGATTCGGATCTGATTATCAGACAAATCAGATTCAGGTCTAGATTGGACTCCTTGGCTACCCAAGTTTTAGATATTGTTTAAATATAATTATAGCAACTTTATAAATTAATCCTATCAAGACCCGAATCATATAAAAAGATCCGATTCCAAAATGTGAGCTGACCCAATACTGGGATTTTTAAAATTTATCTAGGCCTAATGGCCCTAATCCTTCAAGCCCAAATACTGATACTATCTCTTTGAGGATATGGACCAAAACTGGGCTATGACATGGGCCAGTGTAACTTGTTGTAGGCCAATATATCAGCTTCCTGAATTTTCTTGAATTTTTTTTCGAAATATTGTAGATTATTTTATATTAATTGTGGAACCAATTTTTAGTTTGCTCCCCCATGTTCAAAATAATATTTGTTCACTCCCCAAATGAGAATCATAATTATAGTTTGCTACCCAAATATATATGAATATATTAAAATTTTTAATAGCTGCGGAAATAAAACACATAATTTGTTGGATATCATAAGTACTGGATTCTTTAAAATGAAAATGGATGTTTCTAATTTAAATCATTTGCTTATTATAATGTTTTAATATAATTTCGTAATTAGTATCTTAATGATAAAATTAAGCCTCATAATTATTGCATATCATTTTTAGTGCCCTACTTCATTTACATGCGTGGCTCAAAGTATCTTTTGTTAGTCTACTATGCCATAATTAAAGAGCCACACACTATAATGAAAAGTGACTTCTTGAAATGAATATTTTCAATTTCACCCAAAAGGGGGGTAAAATAAAATAAAAAATCGTAATATTAATTACTTTTTATAGTATTAAGCTCTTAATTATCAAATTAGCATTTCATAATGTCACTTTGTACTATGAAATCACTACCTTTCTTGAAAGACGTTCTTTATTAAGTTTCATAAGAAATTATCTCTTCTTTTAAAATTTTCCTTTTTAGTATTTGTGGTATTTTATGATTATTTATTTCCTATTTTTTTCATTTGATATTTTGGAGAAAATGATTTTGTTGAATAGATTTTGATTATGGTTGTAATAGTAAAGAAATCTATGCAAGTCAACTTCAATTAATACAATTACTATGGGTGGAGAAATAATTCTATTTTGTTTATTTATGTACTGATTGTGTCAAAATCTGGGCACTGTACGGGGTTCCAGACTCAGACGCCAAATCACCCAAGATATGTTTAATGTGTAGAGAACTCCGACGCTTCCTCCAACTGAAAAGGTAGAACAAACGTGAACTCAAAGGCCAAGACGGGGAAGAGTGGGGGTTGGACCCGTTTTGGCACTCCGACGCTCAAGTCAGCTTAAGCTCTTGGTCGAAAATGCTAGAGTTAAGAGTTTTTGGGCGTGAAAAAGAGCTTACCTTTGGCCGTCGCCGGGCGAGGCTTTTATAAGGTGAAGATGGACTTCGCGGGAGCAAGTACACCTCCCAGAAAGTGTGGATCTGGTTGGGAGGAGAGAGTCCTCGTCCTCTGGCCGGAACAGTGCTTTTCCAGCCAAAGCACTGTTCGCCTGCTCCTGCCAGGATCCCTGACACTGTACTGAGCGCGGCTGCAATTAATGCGGCCAGCCGTAGGTGGTACTCGCATTAAGTGCGGTTGTCCGGTAGTGATCGGGTCGGGGTCTCGCTGGGTCGCGGCTTTCTCTGGAGTGAAAGGAGACCTTGGGTCGCGGGAGACCACCGCCAAACCGGGACTTGTGGTGTTCAGTCAAGTAGTGGGTCGATGATCGCCTAAGCGGCTCGGTCGTGAAAAGCTTACGAGGCATAGGCTGCTTATCTGGCAATGACATCTGGCGCTAAGTCAGACTCCCCGATTTTCCCCTTATCATCTGCCCCCCCCAGATCGGGCACCATTAAAAGAGTGGTGTCTGATCTCAAGGAAGGCTTTTTGGCTGGGGTAAAAGGGGGAGGCCTGGGTCGCGATGATTTTGTGGAGATCTGGATCGTTGGGAAAACTGTCCGAGCCAGGATTCGACGAGCCAACCTCCTTCGACCCCAGGTATATTTCGACCCAAGACATGGGACGTGGCCTCATGCGCGCATGCTAGCTGTGCCCCACCGGGCGGGGAACTCTGGAAACTCCCTTTGTCAGAGTCATTATTACACTTTTGAAATTTGAGGGACTCGCACGGGTTTTGAGGTTCGGTTGCAGGCGGTCGTTTTGGGGGTAAGGGGACACGTTCTTCCCCGGTATACTAATTTATGGCCACGTGGGAAGGGATAACCACGCCTAGTTGAAACGTTGCTATAAATTGGGGACTTAGGCGGTTTTTCTCCCTTCCACGCCTTCCACAAGAGCAAACCCTAGATTTGAAGTGACTCTTGCCCTCCACCAGACTCTGTCAAAAACGCATTCCGGGAGAATTCGCAAGCACATTCTCGAGGTACGCTTTTCAAACCCAGATCTCTCTCCTCTTCCTTTCTCCCTCATATCCTAGAAATGGCTCCCAAGAGGAACGTCTCCGGGCCTATCGAGAGCCAACCCCCAAATGAGCAAGTGAGAAGCTACGGTCCGCGGGACATTCCGTCAGACTCTGAGGTGTCAATAGAATGCATAGGGGTTAAGGCTCCAGGGAGAGCTAGGTGGGAGGATCCCCCAGTGACAATGTATTTCAGAAACCCAGCGGAGGAAGCCACCGGATCGGTTCTGAGGGAACCGGCCGACAGTGAAAGTTTCGCGGATGCTGAATCCGTCCCATTAAGCGGTGGTAGAATGCGAGACGAAGTAAACAACGAAGTTGTAGAGGATACGGCCGCTGAGATTGAGGAGATGTCGTTGGAGGGAGAAGGTCGCGGCGGCGCAGCTTTGGATGTTGAGCGGGGGCCCCAAAAGGGAAAAACGAAAAGGAGAGGGCAGCAAAAATGCCCGAAACACTATTACGAGTTTAGGGCCGAGGTGTATGGGTCGGAGAGGACCACCGCCTTGAAGAGACTGACCGGCTGGAGGGATTTGGACGACCGTTGCGAAGTTTTTACTCCCAACAAGGATGAACACATGGGAGCCCCCCCTGAAGGGTGTATCGCCATGTCCCTGCAGGCCATTGAATATGGATTCCGACTCCCTCTCTCCCCTTTCCAGGTGGCTCTGTTTAATCATCTCCAGATCAGCCCCATTCAACTGCTCCCAAACGGTCATGCGATGGTAACAGCGTTCAGGTCCTTGATGAAGATCTTGGGACAGGTTGAATGCGTGGAGCATTTTGCGGAACTATTCGTAGCTTCCGTCGACTCAGCTGCTTCCCCCAACAGGAGGGGGTTTGTGAAATTGCAATCTCGGTCGGGGAATAAGATTTTTGACACCGAGAAGTCCTCTCATGGCGTGGATTGGAAAAAGAAGTTTGTCTTCCTGAGATATACAGACGGGTGGAACGGCCTAGAACATACCTCCTGGAACGACGTGGCCCAGGTAAGGTTGGAGAGGGGTCCGGTACGCTGGCCCAACACCTTGCTAGCTGCACTGAGGGGGGTACATCCCCTGGATACAGGGATCTTCACGAACACCCATCTGCTGATTAACCTGGGGTTGGCTCCGGGGACACGGAGACACATTGATTTCAGAATGGGTAACTACACCCTCAATACCCTTAGGCCAAGCACGTTCCCTTCCCTGACTTCATCCTTTCTTTACCGCACTGATTTCTAAATCTGCCCGCTGAACTTTATTTTTTCCCCATGTGCAGGGTCGATAATGGTAGCTGGACGAGCCAGAGCCGTGGATCGCCTGTTGAAGAAGAAACAGGCCGAGAAGGCCAAGAAAATTGCTGAGGAAGGAGTGCCTGGCCCGCTTCCTTCTGTCCAAGAGATAGCGCGAGAAGAGGGCCTCACGGAGGCAGATTCCCTGGGTCGGATTGCGGCCGTGGAGCGGGCGGCCGGGCAAAGGTGGGCTGACGCCCATGTTCCTACTGATGGGGGGGAAGCGGACGCGCAAGGAGCCGCTTGGATCCCTCCGGCAAACGATACCCCGGCTCCACCTCCGGTAGGTCAGGGCGCTGTCCCTTCAAAACCAAAGGGGAAGGTGGTCACTTCTGCTGGGCGACCGGATTCGAACTCAGAGACCAACTCCGGGTCGTTTCCTTCGGAAGTGCCCAGGAGTCGGCGTACCCTAAAGAGGAAGGAAAAGGATGAGGCGGAGGACAGGGCCCCCAAGAAACCTGTTAGGCGGGGTGACCCTCCTTTCCGGCAACCGGGCGGCTGGGCTCCCCCAACCCTTCGGCCGGGGACCTCGCCCGGCTTCGCCATGCTGAGGGGGGACTACGAACGTATAGTCGCCGTCCCCACATTCGCCGGGCCTAAGTATCCCTTTGGGGTTTCAGAGCGCAAAGAGGACGGGTCGGAGAGGAAGGTCGCTACCGGGGAAGTCGACCAGGATGTGCTGGGGGCCATCTATTACTCCCTACAAACCGCAAGCGACCACCAGGAGTTGGCTAAGGAGAGCAATGCGACCCTCTCCTATAACAAGATTGCGCTCTTGAATGCGGTAAGGGTCCTTTCGCCATTCTTTCCCTTGGGTCATGCTTTTCATCGTTTCGTTTCTGACTTTTTCTCCTTTTCCTCTTCCCAGTTGATAGTGAGGGAGCACCAGTCTGCCATGCGGCTGGAATTGGCCGATGAAGCTCGCCGCAAGCTGCTGGCGGAGAGGGCAGAGGTATTGCAGGAGAAGAGCTGGAAAGACGAAGCGGCGAGGCAATCCCAGGCGTTGGAAGATGCCCAGAAGGCGTACACCGTGAAGCTTGACAAAATGGACAAGCTGGTAAAAGATTCCCTTATGGAGAGGTCTGCCCTAGAGAAGGAGTTGGAGGAACTAAGGGCTGCGAACGAGGAGCTAAGAACGGGTGTGGCTACGCGGCAAAGCTTGTTGGACGCCGCGGAAGCGAAAACCGAGGCTGCTTATGCCAAGGGAAAACAGGATGGATGGCGGGATGGCTTTGTGGAAGGGCAAAAGGATGGAACCAAAACGACCTTCTGGACGGTCGAGAAACTAGTGCCGCAAATAAAGGATAGCGCCGTGGCAGAGTTTCTTCAATCCAAGGTGTTTGGCACCGTCTCGGGCACCCTGGGGGCTTCGGACATAGAGACCGGCTTCATGAGGGCTCTATCGCAGATCCACCTTCACCACCCAATCCCCCATGCCCTTCTTCACGACCCTCGTAAACTCAATGCGGCGAACGGGTATGTTCCCAACACCTTGCCGGAAGAGTTCATGGCTCGCGTTGAATTCGAAGAAGGGGCGAATCAGGAAGCGACAGATGGTGAAGAAGACGAAGAGGAGCCGGACTGGAACAAAATGACCTACGGCTGGGCCGTGAAATGGGCTGAATCTCAGCTTGACAAGCAAGCAGGAGCGGTATCTTTGCCGGGCCCCGTGGATATAGAGCGGACAAAAGAGACTTTGCTGGCCACTTATGCTCCCTCAAGTAGCGGGTCGAAAGATGATGACCTCCTGATCGGGAACACGGGTGGTCCTGCTTTAGCGATCCCCCCTCTAGCATCACTCCCCCCCGCCATTGAAGCGACTCCCCCGGCGTCTCAGCCGGATCTTCCAACTCCTCCTTCCAGCTCTTGAAGGCGAACGGCATTTGTACCATTATTACTGCTATTTCTTTGTAATATTCCGGGGATTGAGCCCCCACCTCCTCCTGTAAAATCGAGCATTTATTATTTGTTTTTGATACTGTCTCATTCTAATGTTGTTTATCTCTAAGACATTGGTCTTGTTGGCGAGTATGGCTTTTTCGCAATCTTTTGAACGAAAACTTAAATGGAACTTGAAAAGTGCGTGTGGTGGGTCGGAAGAGGTTGCCCTCGCGAGCCAACACTGGCTCGCTGGGAACTTACTTCGCGAGTCGCCCCGAGCGACTTCTTAAGGTTTCCTTGGTCTCTGTTTTCGTTATTCATCCTCCTTAAGATGTTTCGGATCGCACACGTAAACTTCGATTAACGGATACATCATAACATTTAGCTGAAGATAAAAGTCAATTCAGATGGACTGAAAGTACTTTACAATACTTAGCTGAAGATAAAAGACAATTCAGATGGACTGAAAGTACTTTACAATACTTAGCTGAAGATAAAAGACAATTCAGATGGACTGAAAGTACTTTTCATCATTTGGGGGCGAACTGGGGAAAGTACAAAATGGTACCCACAACTTAGAGAAATTCTTAAACATAAAACTTCTTGAGGTTATGCGCATTCCAAGATCTGGGGATGGCGTTTCCCTCCATATCCTCTAGGTGATAAGCTTTGTTGCGCCCTATTTCAGCAATGTGGTATGGGCCTTCCCAGTTAGGTTGTAACTTGCCCACGTGTTTCGTCACTTCAACCCTTTTGAGGACCAGGTCGCCGATTTGAAAAGCGCGGGGCTTGACCCCTTTGTTGTAGCTCCGAGCCACCGTGGCTCGATATTGCTGCATGCGTTGGAATCCTTTCTGCCGAATTTCTTCAATGGTGTCAAGCTCATGCGCTCGATCTTCAGCGTTTCTGGCGAGCTGGTAGTTGGAAACCCTCGCAGTCTGATGTAGAAGCTCCGCGGGGATCATGGCCTCCGACCCGTAGACCATTGAGAAGGGGGTTAGCCCTGTAGCAGTTCTAGGAGTTGTGCGGTACGCCCATAGGACCCCGTCAAGTTCGTCGACCCAAGCTCCCTTCTTGGCCTCCAGCCTGGTTTGGAGGTTCTGAATAATGATCCGATTAATAACTTCGACCTGGCCGTTCGCCTGGGGATGGCCGACCGACGCGAAGCGCTGACTGATTCCCATATCTGTACAGTAGGACCTAGTGCTGGCGCTTTGAAATTGAGTTCCGTTGTCGCAGATGAGGACCCTGGGGATCCCAAATCTGCAAATGATGTTGCGCCATAAGAAATTTTGGATAACCTTGTCCGTGATTTTTGTCGCGGGTTGGGCTTCGACCCATTTAGAGAAGTATTCCACCGCGACTAACAGGTATTGCCGTTGACCCGTCGCGAGTGGCAGTGGCCCGACGATGTCAATGCCCCACTGATCAAAGGGCTAGCAAATATCTACAGGGACCATTTCTGCGGGGTGCTGATGCGGGATGTTGGCGTGTTTTTGGCAATTAACACACCTACGGGCGTATTCCTTAGCATCCTCGTTTAGAGTGGGCCAGTAGAACCCACTTCTGGAAACTTTCTTGGCCAAGGATCGACCGCCCGCATGATTTCCACACTGCCCGCTGTGTATCTCTTCCAAGACGTCCAAAGCCTGTGAGGGACGTAGGCACCGCTTGGTTGGTCCCATGAATGCCCGCTTGTATAATCTCCCTTCGGAATCTAGGGAGTAACCTGCGGCCTTGTACTTGAGGCGTCTCGCGGCATTTCGGTCGGCAGGTAACACTCCATCTCTGAGGTAAAGTATAAATTCGTCGACCCAGCACGGCTCTGCGGGGTCGATGGAGCATATTACCTCCGCCTCGCCATCAATCACGCTCCCCTTGCTTGACAAGTAAGTGATGTTTTGGTCCATGGAGCCTCTCATTCCGTTCGCGAATTTTGACAACGCGTCCGCACGCGTGTTCTCTTCCCTGGGGACTTGCTGTAGCGTAAATTCTTTGAATTGAGACGCCAAGGATTTGACCTTGGCAAGGTATTTGATCATAGTTTCCTCACGCGCTTCGTAGGAGCCCTGAAACTGGCTCGCCACCAGCTGGGAATTCGTCATTACGGCAATCCTTTCGATCCCATGTTCCTTTGCGATTTTAAGGCCAGCGATGAGCGCTTCGTATTCTGCCTCATTGTTGGTGGCTGGGAAGTCCAGGGAGATGGCGAAATCAAGCGTCTCGCTCCCCGTGCTGGTTAGGGAGATCCCCACACCGCCTCCTTGAGAGGTTGAGGAGCCATCGACCGACATTGTCCATAGCGCTAGGCGCGGAGTTTCCTTACGGGGGTCGCTCTTTTCAATGATGAAATCTACGAGGATCTGAGCTTGATATGCAGCTCGGGGCTGGTAGTTGATATCGAACTGACTCAACTCGATGGCCCATTTCACGATTCTTCCCGATGCTTCCGGTTTTTCCAGGACTTGGCGCAAGCCTTGGTCTGTGAGGACAATGATGGAATGAGATTGGAAGTAAGGCCTTAGCTTTCTGGAGGCATGCACGAGGGCCAGTGCGAATTTTTCGATCTCCATATAGTTCGTTTCCGCGCCGTGGAGTATCTTGCTAACGTAATATACTGGCATGTGCTTCCTTTCGCGGACGGCTACTAGCACAGAGCTCACGGCCTCCTCCGTGACCGCCAAATAAAGGTACAAAGTTTCTCCTGTTACAGGTTTAGCAAGCAAGGGAGGAGAAGCAAGATATTCTTTGAGCCCCTCAAAGGCTTCATCACATTCATCAGTCCACTCGAATTTTTTAATATTGCGTAAAATCTTAAAGAATGGGAGATTTTTCTCAGAAGAGCGAGAGATGAACCTGTTGAGTAAAATGATTCGACCGACGAGACGCTGGACATCCCTCACGTTGTGGGGTCTGTTGATGCCCTTGAGAGCTAAGATTTTCTCCGGGTTGGCTTCGATTCCTCGTTGGCTGACTATGTAACCAAGGAATTTTCCTCCTTCTACGCCGAAGGAGCATTTGCCGGGATTCAGCTTCATCCTGTACTTGCGGAGCAGGTCGAAAGTCCGACCCAAATCGGCCAAATGCATCTCTGCCCTCTCGCTCTTGACGATCATGTCGTCAACATAGACCTCCATTGTTTTGCCTATCTCGTCTGCGAAAACCTTGTTGACCAGCCTTTGATAGGTGTCGCCAGCGTTTTTCAATCCGAATGGCATGACCTCGAAACAATAGATTCCCTTCACCACAATGAATGCGGTCTTCCCTTTGTCCTCCTGGGCCATGAAGATTTGATAGTAGCCCTGGAAGGCGTCCATCATTGTGACATCCCGCTTATCCAATTTATAAGGTACGTCACGTTTCAACCTTTTAATGTGTTTAATTATGTGATTTTATATTTTTCGTGGCCCTATTTTGAACTCTTTTAGAGTTTAGGGGCCCCTTTGTAATTTCTTCTTTTAGGGGTTTTCCGGTTACTTTTCGTTCGATCGAGATTTTGACCTCTTTGACCCCTTCAACGCGTCCGGGGCATCGAGACGAGTCCGTAGACTCTAAGTTTGCCCAATTCGGATGTCGTTAGCTCGTTCGTTTGATCGTTTTGCGTACGAGAACCCGAGATATATACTCGGATTTCCTCGTTTTGCGTGCCATAAGATCAGATCAGCCCCAGCATCGTCTTCTCCAGCGATCAGCACTATTCACACGCAGTGGAGGTGTGTTTACACGCACATGTCCGTTCTCCCTCGTTTCTCGACGGAATTCGACGAACCATTAGTGGAAATTTATCAGCTCGACGAGCCCGTCACGATGGTACAAGAATCTCGGCCAACCGACGACCGACGGCGACGGAATCGCCGAATTTCAGACGCAGCGGCGGCTAGGCGGAACCCCCGCCACTTCGCCGCCCATTCGCGGTGGTCTCCGGCGGACTTCCGGCGACACGCGCCACCCACCCAGGTAAAGGAGCTCCTGGCGTGAATTTCTGGACAGATGGCGCCGCCAACGGGGCGGCGAGGAGGCCGCACGCGCCGCCCGAAGCTCGCGACGGCGGCGGCGGTTACTGTAGCGGCGTGTTTCGCCGCTTTCCGGCGACTTTTTCCGACGGGGTTTGGTGGTTTCCGGACGTTTTCGACCTCCTGAATCCATTTCCGGCATCAGATTGGGACGAATCGCGGCGTAGGTGGCGGTTCCGGCGAGTGGCGCACCGGCGGACGTTTGGCGGCGGATTTGGCCCTTTTCCGGTGGGTTTTTGGGGGTGGTTCCTTCACGGAAGTTGTTCAGAATATCAAAACGTAGCGGATGGCGTTGGCCCCAACCCGAGAACCGGCCGGCGGCGGCGAACCGGTGGCGGACCGGCCTGGACCGGCGGTCCGATTTTCCGGCGATCTTTCCGGCGATTTGACTTGGGGCTTTGGTAGGGCTCGTTACGGGCTTTCCAACGGTATGTCCGGATTTTATTTTCGTTTAGCGGTTTGCGTTTAATTTCAGTTTTCGTGTTAGGATTTAAGTTCGGTTTTTCGTTAACGAAGTCCCGTGTGTTTGGTATTTTCTGAAATTGATTGAGGGCTATTGTTTAGTAGGCCGAGGCGCTTGTTTCTGTCCTTCCGGGGATTTTTCCGACCACCGGAGGCGGTGTTCCGGTGGCGGCCGGTGGCTGTTCGGCCGGCCACGGTGGTGGCTTTCCGGCGACTTTCGGACAGTAGGTCCGTTTCGTTGTGGTGAGTCCATTGCCACTTTCCGTTCGTCAATCGGATGTCCGGTTGATTTTATATGAATTTTTGAAGTTATTGTATTTTATTCGTTAATTGATTTTAATTGTGCAATTCGATCCTGTATGTGCTATAAATTGAAATTATGAATTGTATGATACTTGAAAATATGTTATGTTGTATGAAAGCTTGATTCGTGATTTATGGAAATTATTTGCCTCGTATTACGCCTATCTACTTGAGAATAATTATTATTTAAAGGGATGTTAGTGTAATTTTAGAAACTAATTGATTATGAAGTTGTATGAAACATAAGAAATGAATTATGAATAGATACGTTGTATTTAATTTGAATAAATTGATCAAGTATGCCAATTGTTATTATATCGTGAAATATGCCAATGTGTAATTTATATATTTATTGTTATATAATTCATGTTAATTTCGTGAGACTTGGTGCATGATATGATTTGAATTCTTAATGTCCTACTTTATTTTATGTAGTTAATGTTATGAATTTTATAGGTATGCATCTTTTGATATGGAATATGAATTATAATATGCTCTGAATGACTTGATTGGATAGATATGGATTATATGTTGCATCATTTGTATTCGTGAGCATGGCCGTGCGTCTTTGTGGTTGTGTTTGGAGTCTGAGTCTTGTGTTCTGTGTGCGTTCAGTTGTTCAGGGGTTTTCCTGGGAGTGTCTGTCAGCTGTTTGGGTTCCAGTGGGGCTTCTTGGCTCAGGTTTTCCGTTTCGTCGGTGAAAGGTGAGGTTTTAGGAATTTTGTTTTAGTTACAGCGACCTACAACCCTCTGTGCTCGTTTTCAAGCCTGCATGCGATTATTCTATTATATTTATATAATAGATATGTGTGTTTATATGATATGTTTATGAATTTGTCATACGATTAAAGGTTTTCGAACTGTATATGTACGAGCATATGTAAGCTTGAAATGTTTTGCAATGAGGCTATGCTCCAAACCGTGTGTCTTCATACCAGCTGCGGATTAGGATGACACGGAGAGGTACGTTTATAGCATATGCTAAGTTGCAAGGTATGGTATGCTCCGATAAGGTACGTAAGTATGATTTTGATTCGATATGATAAGTTTGATATGTAGCGAGTTATGATATGATCTGTTCTGATATGCTCTGTTATGATATGTTGGGCCCTGAGACGTGGGTAAGGGAGACCCGGGACGACCATGGGGTCGCCGGTTATGACCCCTGTGCACGTTCTCATTTGAGATATTTACGTGCGACCTAGGGAGGTTGGGAAGGCGTAGTATCTTGAGCCCTCGGTGGATAACCGGGGAAGGCACAGTGTGGGTTCGCTACCCCGTGTGTGTTTGTATCTGTATGAGTAGTGAGGGTTTGCTCCCCGAACTACATGGTGTTGGGGTTGGATTGTTTATGATATTTGTTGGTTTCTGATATGATTCGATATGGAAGTAAGGTGGGAGACCCGTACTCGCCGGGTATATGATTATGATATGTTATGTTGATTATGAAACGGGATAGGAGCTTTCTCTCTTAATAAAATATGAGTATGCTCAGTTTGTTAAGTTATGAATAAGTTAAGATATGTATAAGTTTGATTTGATATGATATGTATAAGTTCGATTTGAAAATGGTTTTGGTATGCAAAACCCTACTCCCGGTTCATAATCTTTCTTTTGATACGTGCTCTGCTCCTTATTATGTATAGTGTGTGTGAGTTCAGCCCCCTCGCTCAGTCAGTGGACTGACCCTCGCCCCACCTATGTTTTTAGTTGCAGGTACCAGTTGTTGGAGTTCGAGCTAGGCGGCTTTGAGTCTGGTCTGTCGAGTCTGTGTCGGTCCGTTTGATTTTGCTAAGTATTTTGTTCTGATTTATTTATGATAATTATGTATATAGTATGTTCTGTACAAGATGATAATTATGCTTGGATTACATGAATTTTCGGGACAGGTTAGGACAGGGCTGAATTAGTTGAACCCGTTTACTTATGTTTATTGATTAAAGTTTTGTTAGTTCTTATGTTGCATCGCTTCCGCATTCGGGTTTTTGCATATTTGGCTTGTACAGGGTTTAGGAACCGCCTAGCTTTGGTTGGATTTTTCGTTTGTCACCCGTTCGCTGTGACTTGGTGCGTGTGCGGACTTTCCATTTCGTACCACGTGACGGGTCATAGTGCGGGGGTGTGGTGCCTCACCGTTGGGGTGCTACAATCATGCTCAGGAGCTCACAGCCGGCAGTCGAATCGACCAACTGATCAATGCGGGGGAGAGGGTAAGGATCCTTAGGACAGGCCTTGTTTAGGTCGGTGAAGTCGTTGCACATTCGCCACTTCCCCCCTGTCTTCGCGACCAGAACGACATTGCAGAGCCAATCCACGTACTTGGCTGGCGTGATGTATCCGGCATCCAGCAGCTTGTTGACCTCTTGCTCGATTATTTTGTTTCGCTCATCACTCTGGGCCCTCAACCGTTGTTTGATGGGTCGGAAACTTGGGTCCACATTCAAATGGTGTTCGATAATTTTTGGGTCGACTCCGACCAAGTCTGAGGACTTCCAAGCAAACACGTCTGCATTATCTCGTAGGAACTGGATGAGCATGCACTGCTGCTTACCTTTGAGATTCGCCCCAATGTGCGTGGTTTTCTCTGGGTCATCCGGAACCAGTGAGACTGGGACGAGGGCTCCTACTGCCTCTATCTTACCATCATCAAGCTTCCGCTTCTTCCTTGCTATGGTGGAGGTCATCTGCTTGGAACACATCTCGGCGGTGGGATCGTCTGGGTCGACAAGTTCCGCATCTAGGAAATCGCCTACATCTATTAAAGGAACGACAGCTTTGTTCGGAAGTTGTACCTTTTCCATGGAGATGGAGTAGCATTCCCATGATTCCGGTATGTTGCACCGGAGCTCCCCTATCCCATGCGGGGTCGGCAGCTTGATGGTTTGGTGGTAAGTGGAAATCACCGCTCGGAAGCTGATCAGAGCGGGGCGTCCCACGATGATGTTGTAAGCAGAGGGGCCTTCCACCACCAAGTATTCCAATAATTGTGTGGCCCGTTGCGGCAGCTTTCCCATGGAGGTAACAAGCTTGACTCTTCCTTTAGAATAGACCTCCGAGCCCCCAAAACCTGTCAATGGTGTTTTAATAGGCTCATAGTCAAGGGAATTATGGATGTTCATCTTTTGCAAGGTGGAATAGAAGATAATGTTAGCGGAGCTCCCACTGTCGACTAGGGTCTTATGAACAGCGCAATTTGCTACGTCTAAAGTAACGACCAGCGGGCAACTAGGCATTCCCCCATCTCGTGGCATTACTGGTATGAAGTCCTTATCGCTAAACGAGATTTCTTGCTCGCGCCATTCTTGCCCTTGCTCCACTTGCATGATTTCTCTGGGCCCATAAAGCTCCCGACCCGCCTGACGCCTTGACCGCTTGCGGGCCGACTTGGAGTCTCCTCCCGCGGGGCCACCCGCAATCATGAAGATTTCGTTTGTGGGCATGTTGTGGGGGTTAGCCTCTCCCGGCTTCTCCAATGGAGGCTTTCGTCCCCTCCTGGGCGGAGGCGACTCCCTTGGGTCGAGAATTTGGCGGGCCCGCTCGTCCAATTTTTTGACAAACTCCATTAGGTGGCCTCCTTGAATTAATCGCTCTACCTCCTCCCTTAAAGCAATGCATTCTGAAGTCCAATGACCGGGCTGCATGTGGTAAGCGCAGCGCTTCCCAGACTCCTTAGCCTTCTTGGTTTCTTTCAGCTGCTTTGGCTTTTTAAGGAGTCCTCAATCCATGACTTCGTAAATTTCCTCTATGGGGCAAACCAAAGGTGTGTAACCTTTCCTGACCCCGCTCGTTGAGGGCACTTCCCGCTTGAGCCTCTGTTCCATTCTGCTGGATATCCTTGGAGGCTCCGACCGAGGTGGGTCGGATCTAGGGAACCTATCGGGAGCTGGGTCGTTTGCTCGTCGATCACTTTTGCGCCCCAAAGCGCGCGTTGTGGACTTGACCTCCTCCAAACGCATGAAACGGCGTGCTATGGCCATTATTTCCTCCATATTCTGGGGAGACTCGAGGATGATTTCATCGGCGCACTCCGTGTGTCGGATCGCCTTATGCAGGGTCTGGGTCAGGATGTCAATGTCCAAGTGCTCGACCTTGACGAATGCTTCGTTGAATCGTGAAAAGAAACTCCTCAAGGTCTCGCCTTCTTCCTGCGTGATACTATACAGATAGGTGGACGGGAGCTTGACCCCCGTCATAGAGGAGAAGTGAGCTTTGAACTTTCTAGCCAAATGATCATAATCTCGGATGCTATGGGGAGCTAGCCGCTCAAACCAGTCTTGGGCTGGACCCTCGAGCGTGGTTTCGAAAATCTTGGCCCAAATGAGTTTGGAGTGGCCATAGAGGCTGACTTGTGCTTCGAATTTGGAGCAGTGCTTCACGGGGTCGGTGCTCCCGTGGTATATTGGCAGATTGGTGGGGACTCTGTCCACCACCTTGGCGTCGATTATTTCATCGCAAAAGGGGGACCTTGCCTCCCTTTCGCTGCGGTACATCCTTCCCAGACGTGGGGGGAGGTGACCGTGGTGGTGGGCTGGTGCCCTTTCCTCTAAGACCTGCCCTTGGGGGAAGTGTGATGACACTTCTTCTTGTGGATCAAAATACTCCGACCCTGGTGCCGGGTCGGGTACATAATGTTGCTGCTGCTGCTGTTGCTGCCTCTGCCTCCGGGGGAGATTATTTCGGAGATCGCCCTGTCCCACCCAATGTCCCCGATTGGCCTGATGGTAGGCGTTGGGATGGACCCTAGCCCCCAGGCGATCAAAAACTGGCACATTTCTAGGGACAGGAACGTCTCTATTCATTTCGCTGGCCGTCCCTGCAACGTGGCGCGCGCCCCTATCCGTTTCCCTCATATTGCGTAAGAGTTGCGAGGGGCGTTCCTCAGCCTGACCATTCCTTCTTCTAGCTGGCTCCTGTCGGCGGGGTGGGTTTTCATTGTCATCGAAACCCTCCTCCAGGTGCGCTGTAGCACCCACACGTAGGGCCACATCCCCCGCACCATAATCCGAACCCGAATACGAAATGGAATGTCCGCACCCGAATCCGAATCATAGCGAACGGGAGACCAAACACACACTCTAGGCTAGGCGGAGCTAGACAAGACAGAATCAGAGTATGCGGAAGCGAAAGAATAAAAACCACAAGCAAAATCATCACATATATATACATAGATACCAACACTTAATTAGCCATATAGTATTTACATATAGGTACCAACACATCCTGTACAAAAGCCATCCCGGCTCGAACAAAATAGTAAGTAAGTATATACAAATCATAACTATACAACTACAGAATAATAAAGTGCAGGTATGTAAATGCACCTAACGAAACCTAGACCGACAAGTGTATAAAGCAGACACACTTCTCCGCCTAGCTCACGCTCCCCAAAACCTGCAGCTAAAAGAGTAAACGAGGAGTCAGTCAACTGACTGAGTGAGGGGGCTAACGCACACCCACACCCTACATATATATAGAGCAGAGCACAAAGCAAAGGGCGAAATTATGAACCGGAATAGGTTTTACAAACTAAAACTTTCCAAAACAAATACATATACTTTAAAACATTTCATAAACACTATCCCGATTCATACTTCTCAAACATACATAACAGAACATAATGCTCGGCGAGAACGAGCTTCCAACCTTTACTCCTCAGAACAAACAAATCAGAAATCATACATATCAACCTCCACACCAATGATGGAAGAGCCACCGGCGGCCCTAACCATCCAAACATATACAGACTCACGAGGGGTAGCGAGCCCACATCGTGCCCTCCCCGGTTTTTACGCCGAAGGCATCGAAATATCACACCTTCCCAAACTCCCAGGGGTCGCGTGTGATATATCGGATGGAGACTACGCACAGGCCGAACCTCGACGGCCCGAACCGTCCCGAGGGTTCCTTACCCGTAGCTCCTTGGATCCACACATACAAATCATATCATATCAGATGCCAAATCTTTCATGGCAATCTCGCTAGCAGAATTGTAAAGCTTTTTCCAAAACATAGCTTACATAGGCTTATTTAATATCTTTTCCCAAAACAAAGGTGTTCACAAGATCATAAACGTATTCTAATCAACACGTACATATCTATATATATAATATATAGTCACATGCACGGCCGGAAAACATCACATAAGGCTTTAGGTCGCTTAGCTAATAAAATTCCTAAACCTCACCTTGTGCGTGATCAAAAATACGAGCAGACGTGAACAACCTACGCCTCGGGCTCGTCAACTGGAACCTCCTCTGAAAAGAAAACACGAAAGCCCAAGACTTAGACTCTATATGAACCAAAGAAGACGCTCGGCAAAATGCATGATTCATGTTCATAGCTAAAATGTTACAATTAGGTCATATAATTCATAAATCATAGCATAACATAATGATTTACAATTTATTATGCAAAACAATCAAATTATAACAATTAATATGCAAAAGAAAAGCATTTAAAATCATACAAATGCATAAACAAGGCAAAGAGAAAAAGTGGCAAAATCCACCCCCATGGATTTTTCCAAAGGGAAAAATCCACCCTCGCGGATTTTTCTAGAGCTACTGCCTCAAATCCACCCCCATGGATTTTTCTAAAGGGAAAAATCCACCCTCGCGGATTTGACCCAGTAGAAGGGTTCCGGCCATGGGAACGGCCGTTCCCGTTCCCAGCACAAACTGGGAACGGTCGTTCCCACTCTCGGCATGAACAGTACTGGCCTGGGAACGGTCGTTCCCAGTTTAAAACTGGGCGGGAACGGCCGTTCCGGCCTGGTTCGAAAAGCTGGAGCAGAGTATTTTTACAGAAAACAGGGGAAGCTCCAAAATGGTGCCAAAATGGCCAAAAATCAATGCCCAAGAGTTGCCACAACCCCCTAAAATGCACAAACAATACATATAAATCATGTTTGACAAGTTGACACTTAAATAATTCGAGAAAATGGAATTAAAAGGCATGATCAAGGTTAAGCAATTTTCAAGCTAAAATTATGATCATTCATAAATACTCAACCCACCATGGATTAAATGCCATAAATGCAACACATACAACCTATATCACTCATATATGAAGCTAAGAATCAAACTCTTCAAGCAAAGAGCAAGTATCCAAGTTTTTCATGAAACCCTTACTATTCACGTAGGGAAGCAAAGGCATGCAAAACTCACTCCAAACTCAGAAATTAAACCATAGAAACGACGAGCACGCCGAGGGGATTCCGAAACATACCTAAGTTCGAGAAAAGACGAAGAAACGAGGAAGATATTGGCTTGGGAAGTTGGATGATCAAACTTGGGGTTTTTGGCTCTAGCTCAAGAGTTGCTGCTGTTGTTTCACGTAAGAAAGGAGAAAGGAAGAATGGTTCAGCCTTTAAGGGCTGGACCGGTTCGGTTCACGGGTTCGGTTCAAGGTTCCCGGTTCAAGTTGGTTCGGTTCAACAAATACAGGTTCAAATAAGGCCAACTCAAATTAAAACGAATAAATCTCATGCAACATTTATTCACATAATTCATATAAGTTCAAATAATTCAAAATAGTCCTATACAAATAATCTAAAACGCAAATAATATTAAATCACATAATTTACCTGTACCGACTGTGAGTCGGGGTGTTACATGCGCACCCAGATGGACTGGATGCTGGGCTCCCAAGGCAGGAGCAATGTATATGGTCTGAGGTTGTGCGTAGGGGTTTTGACCGTAGGGGAGCTGCGGATACCCCCAGATACTTAGCTGAGGGGCATGCTGATGGACAGCATACGTCCCTGGTGCAGAAGGTCCTTGAACCGTGGGAACGGCGACATTCTGAGGGGTCAGAGCCAGAGGGCTTCCTCTCGGGGGAGCCGGCATGACCGGCTCCCTGTTTTCTCTTGCTGTGGCCAACGCCTCTGCCCGACAGCTCTCCGCGTAGGCTGCCAAATCCGCTTCTGAAAGTATCAAACGGCTAGGAGCACTAGGGCCGGCATCCGTAGCGACGATCCCCACTACGGGGGGTGGGAAGTTCCCCCCTGAGGTGTTGAGATCCGGAAAGATCTCTTCACCATTCTCGCCGTAGACTCGTCGCCCGTGACGTGTTTGGACCATCGTCAGTGGAGAGCTGGATTAAGCTGGTGAGGAAGAAAGACTTTTTGTTCAGAGTTTCCCACAGACGGCGCCAAGATGATCGTGTCAAAATCTGGGCACTGTACGGGGTTCCAGACTCAGACGCCAAATCACCCAAGATATTTTTAATGTGTAGAGAACTCCGACGCTTCCTCCAACTGAAAAGGTAGAACAAACGTGAACTCAAAGGCCAAGACGGGGAAGAGTGGGGGTTGGACCCGTTTTGGCACTCCGACGCTCAAGTCAGCTTAAGCTCTTGGTCGAAAATGCTAGAGTTAAGAGTTTTTGGGCGTGAAAAAGAGCTTACCTTTGGCCGTCGCCGGGCGAGGCTTTTATAAGGTGAAGATGGACTTCGCGGGAGCAAGTACACCTCCCAGAAAGTGTGGATCTGGTTGGGAGGAGAGAGTCCTCGTCCTCTGGCCGGAACAGTGCTTTTCCAGCCAAAGCACTGTTCGCCTGCTCCTGCCAGGATCCCTGACACTGTACTGAGCGCGGCTGCAATTAATGCGGCCAGCCGTAGGTGGTACTCGCATTAAGTGCGGTTGTCCGGTAGTGATCGGGTCGGGGTCTCGCTGGGTCGCGGCTTTCTCTGGAGTGAAAGGAGACCTTGGGTCGCGGGAGACCACCGCCAAACCGGGACTTGTGGTGTTCAGTCAAGTAGTGGGTCGATGATCGCCTAAGCGGCTCGGTTGTGAAAAGCTTACGAGGCATAGGCTGCTTATCTGGCAATGACATCTGGCGCTAAGTCAGACTCCCCGATTTTCCCCTTATCATGTACCATAGCCGAAATTGAAATTTAATAGGCACTTTAAATGCTAAAATATCCCTCAATTCAATTATATATAACACAATTTAATTTACAGCAATCAAACTAAATTATTCCAATGAAAAGTATTTACTATTTGAAAAATTAGTCATTATAATCACCCCAAATATCCTAAATCTAAAAAAAAAGGTGTCATGATAAATATATTTTTTATTATCGAAATTTGGTTGGTTTAATTGAACGAACATCATAAACTTGAGTTAAAAATATGGTTTTGTGAATATCCCAATTCCTAAATAAGATAAAGAGGATCCATTTCAAACTTTATAGTACTCAAATTTAAAATATATAAAAAAGTTGGAGAATAATTTTATTTTTCCATTATTTTATAATTTAAAGAGATCATGACATTATATTAACTTAATTATAAATCTCATATTCAAGTAATCGTAGATACAATTGTGATTCGTTGGGAAAGTTTTACGGTTAATACTTCACCACCGTTCCACCTGAAATAAAATAACGGGGAATTCCCGAAAACTCCCCAAATGATAAGCCCAATTCCTTTTAGCTCCCCATTTTCAAAAATGATGTATTAAAACTAAAGAATCGCGTATCTAAAACCTCAAATGATGTATTTGAAATACAAGGAAAAAATCATGTATCTAAATCCCAGAATCATGTATCCAAATCCCAGAATTGCGTATCTAAATCCTAGAATCGCGTATCTAAAACCCCAAATGATGTATTTGAAAATGGGGAGCTAAAAGGAAGTTTTCAAACCCATGGGGAGTTTTAAGGAATTGCCCCATAAAATAAACGAGATATAAAAGAAAAAACATAATTTCAATTTCCAAGAGATCAAATTGAAATGCAAAGTTTTATTTCTCAAATTATTATTTTTAATTATTTATTTTTCATTTCTGTTGTGGTAATCTTTTTCTTCACGAAAGGCTTTGGCGTGTACTTTAGCGAAAAGGGAGAAAAGAGGAAAGCGAAGAACAGACAGAGACCCACGTGACATATAATATATTGTTTGCATCTCTAACCATTCCAATTCAACCACTCTCATGAAAACGCCCAACTGCGTTTGATGATTCATTCTTAGTCAAACGTTTTTGGGGTTTTAATTTTTTTGCATATATATATATATATATATATACATGAAAATGTTTGTCTGCATTTGACTTTGAGGAAAATCTTGTTTCTGTTTACATGTAATTAATAAATATATTCTTCATATGTCCATTATATCTATATAAAAGTTTATATTTCCCCACAAGATTTGTTTTTTTTTTTCCTTCTGGGTTCTTGGTGGGCTATTCGAATCTTGGAGATTTCTGGGCATTCATCGTCGTGTCTTTACCTGTTACAATTATTTTTTGTTTTTATTTTAAGGGGAGAAAAGAAATTCTAGATTTTAATTGGATTTCTTTTCCCCTTGGTGTTTTGCTTCAGAGATTCTTTTTTTACAGATTAAAAGCATAAAAGGGTTTGTTGAGCATCTTTAAACTGTTCTTGATGGTGTTGCTTTTCTGCAAAAGATTTCGTTTTTTGATCTGAGTGTCCTTTTGCTTCCACCTTACCTGCAGTTTGGGTCTATATTGAGCCTTGAGGTGAGTTACTAGAACAATGCATAATTAATTATTTTATATTTAGTTTAATCGAGGCATGTTTTATTTGATTTATTTTTGATGTTTAGAATGCACATTTAGCTGGGGGATTCTTGTTTATAAATATATGGTTGCGAATCTGAAGTGAATTCGTGTATTCTAAGCATTTGGGCTCTTAGATTAATGGTTGGTGTTGTAGTTGGATACATTTGCAGCTCCTCCTTTCTGTTTTAAAATTTCACTATATTTATTTGGTTTTTCTAAGAATGGAATGTCTTTGGGTTTTGTTTATGCTGCATTACATTGAGCTAGCGTTATGATTGTAGATTATAATTTGCATCACAAACTCATAATAATTGAAAGTGCTTCTTTTCTGCGATGCTGCTTGCCGAGTGCCAAAAGAAGTGTTGAAAGTTCAATTGTTAAAACTGTGATATTGAAATGTTTTCCACGATATGCTCCTTAATATGGTATTTTGTATGGTTTAGAATCAATCTAAAAAAAGCACCGGACAGGCTGAGAATCTTAATTTGTCTCCATTTAACTTGACAAAGCATGCATATAATTCAGAGTCACTGTGTTTTATAACTCGTATGATATTTGAAATCATTATATTATGATTGTATAACTTTATTTGATTAGTTTGCTGCAGGGTTTTAAGCTTCATGATTATGAGCCAACCTCATTACTTCTAATGGGTTGGCTTAGCAAAATTTTCAAGGGCTCAAACGAAAGAGTTTCCGAAGGGCATTATGATTGGAGATATGGAGCAGATACAGTTGAGGATCATCCGGATACCGTTGATAATCATCCATCTACTTCTTGGGTATTTTCCTTTTTGGTTTCTTGTTTTTGCCACCTGAGTCTTGAGCCCTACATTGATATCTAAGAACCCCAGACTTTAATTCCATGTGCTTACTTCAGAATATTAATTCGAAATATTGCGAAAAATGCAGCTTCAAACATTGGTGAAACGGGGACTGAAGCTAGATCTTTTAATTATATGATAATTTAATTGCAACTATTGCCATTTCAGTAAGCTAGTACACTTTAGTGCTCGAAGGTGTTGAAATCGTAATTTGCCTTCTATTGTATATTAATCGCCTCCCGATATTGCTCCGTTTCTGCTTTAAAGACCAAATCTGCATGTATATATAGATGATCACCTACGAGAAAATGCAGGATACTTTATAGGAGATATAAAGTATAGCTCTACTATAAGAAGGTAGGTTGCTTAGTTGGGATGATCGAAGATTTTCTATCTAGAATGAGGGGCTAAGATTTTTAATATTAATAAATGGATTTTTATTGCGTTCCCTTTGTATTGGTTTGGATTATTTGCTTTTGGAGGTGGTGTGACCTGCTTTTATTACAAATATTGCTTATCTTATTTGCTTATTAATTGTTTTAACCTAAAAAGCTTATTATTCACGGTCGGTACTCCTGGACAGGAATCATGGTCCGAGATGGAAGAAATTGACCGTGCTATTGCACTCTCTCTTTCAGAAGAAGACCAGAGAGAAACTGCGAATACCGTGGTTGGTGAGTGCTTAGGCAGTTTTGAATAATTTAATAATTTAGGAATCTTGCGTCTTTGAACCACGTTATCTTTTCATTAATAAAATTTATTTCAACCAGTTTACAAAAAGGGTACCTTTGTATATGGATAGATAGTCAGCCACAGCTGGAGGAAGATGAACAACTTGCTAGGGCTCTTCAGGAAAGCTTGAATGTTGAATCTCCGCCGCGGCCAGCGAGTCGAAATGACACTAGTAGTAGTGGAAATGTATATGGAAATGGATATGGACATGGAAATGATAGCTTTTACCAGCCTTTACCGTTCCCTTATAATACAAGCCTCAGGTAAAAATATTCTTGATATTGCAGTGCAAAATTACTGGTTTCCTTGTTAGAGATCTTATTTGCATTGATTGTAGTTATGTTCCCAGGATTCTGACTATTGTACTCATTTCCTTTTTATCTCTTATTTATATATATATATAGATATACGTATGTATCTTTTCTAATATTTGGGGTATGGGGGAGTCAGATTTTGAAACTCCGGATGCTACTTTGTCCAAAGACTACTCATTTTCTTGTTGATATCATATTTGCTCTTATATATAATGATCGTGGGTTCAGTTTCTTTCATTTTTTTACCTTATAAATGTATATATCTTCCTAACTATGTTTGGGGGGAGCTTTGGTTCGAACCCTGATGCCACTTCGTCGAAATGGGACCATAAAAAACCCACTTCCAGATGGTGATCTGTTATAAAAGGTGAAAAGTTTTGATCTTTGATATCGAGTTTAATTTCCCAGTTCAAGGATTTATTTCTATTTTTCTTTTATATTGGAGACATGCCATTTAATTAACTCGTGGGGCTCAGGTCTCTGAAGTCTGAACTGCCAAATGTGTGATTATTACATGATTTTAGTAACATGTACCCATATCTCATTGATATCGGTTTGATGAAATAATCACAACTCTCTGCTTATTGTATTGCTTGCATTTGGTGTACTAGAATTTGCGCTGGTTGTAATACGGAGATTGGCCATGGAAGGTTTCTGAGTTGTCTGAGTGCAGTGTGGCATCCTGAATGTTTTCGGTGCCATGGATGCGGCCAACCCATATCTGATTACGAGGTACAAAATGTCTGATAATAATGGCATAGAATGATAATATTTTATAATAACCTTTAATTTATATCAAAAACTATCAGATCTTGTATATTGGGGCTAGATGTGGTTCTCATGGTAACACATGATAGATTCTAAAGCTTTAGATTTCTTAAAATGTGATTATACTTCGAAAACGGTAATATAAATGGGTATAGGTTTATTGATTAGGGAATATACTTCAATGAATAGACAAGTTTAGAACTTTAAATCTCTTGGGATTAGTTTCAAGAGATTTTGTTATTTGCTCAAGAAGCTATTTGTCTTGCATAGATAGTTGTGGTCAAATATGTTAATAATAGTATAGTTAATTTATATATCGATATAATTGTAGTTCTATTATCGAACCATGTTTAGAGTATATATCCACAATATAAAATTTTGATTTCTCCCACTTAAGTCCTCTATGGTTTATATGTCGGAGTGCTTGACTAAAACTCCCGATTATATGACTACACACACCGAGTGTGCTTATTTTTTCTAGTATTAAATTGAATTAAATAATCTATAAGTTGGTTTCTGTGTGCTGCAGTTTTCCATGTCTGGCAGTTATCCATATCACAAGGCTTGCTACAAGGAATCTTATCATCCAAAATGCGACATCTGCAACCATTTTGTAAGTATAGATCATTTTCTAGAACTTGATATCAATTCTCTTTTTTCGTTTTTGGAAAGGTTTAATATTTATCTCCCCCGACAGATTCCAACGAATGCGGGTGGTCTCATTGAATATAGGGCACATCCTTTTTGGTCCCAGAAATATTGTCCCAGTCACGAGCATGATGGAACTCCTCGATGCTGTAGTTGTGAGCGAATGGAGGTAAATTGAAGTCAACTTACTGAAACGAATTCACGTTATAAATTAATACTGAATTTCTATAAAAATATAGTATAAGTTTAACGAGCTTCTTAATTTTTATGCATTTATCATTTATATAGATGATTATGGGGATATTTAAGTTTCTACTTGTGTATAATATGCAATGCAATTTGAAGAAAGCTATATTACAATTTGTAAATTAATGTCAAAGCTATATACTGATATTAATTTAAGGTGCTTTTTTACTCTGAGGGGGCATTAATGACATAAAACCTGAAATGAAACTCAAAGTTTCCTTTTTCTTTGGGTAAATTACTTCCAGATCCCTTCACACATTATTTATTTACATCCATGTGTAATTTCTCAAATTATAAGGGGTTTATGTGTAGGCATCCAGATGTAATACAATCCTTCTTTTTCGCATTTTTTACTAAGGATAATATGGTAGCATTACTATGTCTGTTAGGGTTTCCTACGTTAACGGGGTCTATGTGTAATTCCTCAAACCACAGGGGATATATTGTAAATACCTTAAATGTGAGGGCATCTTGATGTAATTTACTCTTTGAAATACTCCTTAAACTCCTAGGAGATTTGATTGCTTTCGACTGCAAGGCATGGGAGACATAAATACCCCTGCAATACTATTTCTGAAAGAAAAAAAAAAGATAAAACTTAAAGAACTCGTATCTCAGGGAGATGATGGTAGTTGTCACAACTCACAACTGGAAGGATTTTCTGTAAATTGTAATTATGGCAAACCTTTTGTAGTGGTAATTTACCCTTAATTATTATTCGATGTCTCGCGTTGTTGCAGTCATGGGAAGCAAGATTTGCTGCCCTTAATGATGGTCGAAAGCTCTGTTTGGAGTGCCTCGACTCAGCTATTATGGATACTGATGAATGTCAGCCTCTATTTCTTGATATACAAGAGTTCTATGAAGGACTAAACATGAAAATAACCCAGCAAGTTCCATTACTTTTGGTCGAGAGGCAGGCTCTGAACGAAGCTATGGATGGCGAGAGACATGTAAGAAATGTTTCTAAATTGATCAAGAAAAAAATATGGATTATTTTATTTTGGGTAGAAAGATATTGTTGTCGTATATGCCTTTTCATATAAGTTTTGTACTTATTAGTGGTTCTTGTCAAGTTCTTATATTATTTTAGGTAATTATTTAGGGCGAATTTACACCAGCTACCCCTGAGGTTGATAAAATTACAAAGTTCCCTCAGGTATCAGAAATAATAAGACGGCCCTAATGTTTTATTTTTGATGTAGAAACATCCCTGATGGAAATTGCAAACTATAAAAAATTTCCGTACCCGAGGAATTTTTGTAAACCAAGAATGAAATGTCAAGAACCGTGTTGTTATTTATGTCTATATTTCTGAGGCCGGAGGATATCTTTTGTAAATACACATAACTTCAGCTCTAGCTGGTTCAAATCACTCTATTATTTATTTTTGTATAACTTCTGAAATAATTGAATAGCTGGTGTAAATCGCCCTACTATTTATTGTTGCATAACTTTTGAATTAATTGAATATTTAAAATCATGATTGAAATATACTTATGTATATTTGACACAAAATCATTGCTATCCAGGGGCATCATCACATGCCTGAAACTCGAGGTCTTTGTCTCTCTGAGGAACAAACAGTCAGCACCGTAAGGGTTTCTGTTAACATTTTGAAATAGTCTATTTTTTGATTTAATTTCACACCTTTTTTAACTTTCATATTGGTTGACAGGTATTGCGGCGACCAAGAGGAGGAAATCGAACCATGGCCATGAGGACGGAGCCTTATAGATTAACACGCCATTGTGAAGTAACCGCCATCCTCATACTATATGGTCTTCCAAGGTATTATTTACATGTATCTTTTTATGTGGGCTTTCAAAATTGAAATTCATTTTAGTTTTATTCCAATTGTTATTGTTCAGGCTACTGACTGGATCGATATTGGCTCATGAAATGATGCATGCTTGGTTACGACTTAACGGTATTTTTTTCTAACTTTAAGTTGAGTATATTCAAGAAAGTTTTCCCTTGATGAATTAGAGTGTAAATTACAGCCATCCCTGAGATTTGGCCTAATTATAACTTTCCTCTTATTGTTCCAGAAATTATTTAAACCCCGATGGAGTATTCTGTAGGCAATTATTTTTGTGCTTTAAATTGAGCAATGCCTTGGGGTTTTGATAAATTCTGAACTAGAAAAGCGGCTGCCGGTGGGGTATTGTGATTAGCTGAAACTATAAAGGGTCTGGTCATAATTTTCTGTAAATGGATATGGATTTGGAAGTTCCCCTACTGTTTCCAAAATTAGGCCTAACTAAAGATTCCCCCTATTGATTTAAAAATCACTGAAAACCCACACTGCATCATATATGTCAACTTTTGTGTGTTTTTAAATGAACAATGCCTTAGGCTGTAATATCTGAAATAAAAGAAGTGCTCTATTGTGGTTAGGCCAACCGTAGGGGGTCTGGATGTAATTTAACCTATATGAAGACAAATTTCGAAGTTCATTACTCAAAGAACAGTTCAACCTAATCTAGTTTGTTGTAATCTAATTTATAAATAATGATACATATACATATATATATTTATTTCTCTTTTTAAGGTTATCGAACTCTCAGACAAGATGTAGAAGAAGGAATATGTCAAGTCATGGCCAGTATGTGGTTGGAATCTCAGATTCTATACATTTCTGAAAATAACAATGCATCAACCTCATCGTCATCAAGACAAGGAGCAAGATCTCCGTTCGAGAAGAAACTCAGTGTATTTTTCAAACACCAAATCGCTACAGATACTTCTGTGGTATATGGAAATGGTTTTAGAGCCGGTAATCAGGCGGTTCTCAAGTATGGCTTACAAAGGACCCTCGATCACATGCGGGAGACGGGAAATTTTCCTTTCTAAACTCTGGTGTTCAACATATTACCTTTTTTGTCCTTCTTTCTCAATATATTATCGGCCTTTTGTTGTATTGGTGTTGTTTAAGGCCGTTCTATAGGAAAATACCATAGGTTAGAGTCATTATTAAACCATGTATATCTCATTTCTCAAGTCTTTACATGTACTTCCAGAAAAAGAAAAAAATAATAAAATTCATATTCATTTCCGAATACGTTCCCTACATTAGTAATTTATTCACTGTTTTTTCCCTTATGAAATCTTTTTACACTAAGGATCTATCTGGTTTATGTATATTTTCCTGCAGTTTCAGAAGATTTGAGACAACCTCGACCATATTTGGTCGATCTTCAGGGTTTTGTGCCAGACAGCTTAAACTTAGTTTCACAACTCCGATGGCATATCGTAATATTCCATCATCTTCACCAAGGGCTGGCCAAATAAACTGTGTCAACTCAGTTTCGACATCCTGGCTTCTCATGGCAACTGCCATTGCAGTTGTAAGTAGTCTTTCTGTCCCATCTTGCATGAAAGTCGGATATTTTCCCGTCATCAATTCCAATAAGACCCCCCCAAATGCAAATACATCGACTTTCGTGGTAGCAGGGCCCGCGTCGAGGCATTCTGGTGCAACATATCCTTTAATTCCCACAACCCGTGTGATAATATTACAATTTGCCTTTCTTGCATGGCTTAAACTCGAAATCTTTGCTCTTAGGTTATGGTCGAGCAGAACCGTTCTGCTGCTTATGTTGTTGTGGACGTAAGCCGGGTTTGCAAAATTGTGGAGATAGAGTAGCCCATTTGCCACATCAAGGGCTATTTGGATCACCCGTTTCCAGTTCACTGGACCCGTTCTGAGCCATTTTTGGAGGGTGCCATTTTTCATGTGCTCATAAACAAGGTATGATTCATCTCCATGTTGGCAGAAACCGAGCAGCTTTACTATGTTGAAGTGATTAATCTGATACAGGATTTTCACCTCATTACATGAGTCTCTGCTCTTCTTCTCGACCGCGAAAAACTCTGTTCTGAAATTTCCGAGATATATGTCTGAGGTGGGGCCTGTTATTTTATTCTTGGAGGCAAAATTTCCCGTTGCTTTCTTAATTTCGGAAATTTTGAATTCTTTGATGGGTCGATCGAATCTTGCAATTTGAAGAATCAAGTCTTGTGGAGGAGAAGAACAATGAAATGAAGATGAAGAAGAGGACTTGGTGATTTTCAATCTTCTCTTAAGAAATACAAAGACGAGGGCTAGAAGAAGCAAAGAAAAAGCTCCCACAGCTATTCCAACGATTACAAGAACCCCGTTTGACCTGCTTTTTTTCACAAGAGGAGCGGGCAGGGGTGATTTTGTCATGTTAATACCACGGATTTTGGTGTATGAACTTAAGGGCTTGTTTGGCATGGGAATCAGAATAGTCGTGAAGGGATAAATCGTGCTGTCCTCATGAGAAAGAACATTAGATTCTCTTATGCTCGTCACGCTCGCATTGAACCTTGTACTCAAAGCATAAAGAGTGTCGCCTTTTCCAATTGGGTAAGTCACCAAAAACCTTGTTCCCGTTTCAGCTTGCTCTCTCGAGGGACACGCGCACCGAAGCGGGACCCACATATTCAGACCCAGGAGAAAACGGGTCGGGCTAGAATAGTTATTCGCCTGTATGAGGGCCCCGCATGTCGATAAACCTTCATACGTATTGTTTGCTATATTGAAGTAGGTATCCTGCGTCTGAACCTGGTAAGTTGATCTGGCTTGATAGTACTCATCCGAACAAGAACAGTTGACCGGAACGATGACTTCCTGTCCAGACGGGAGAACCTCGAAAACCGTGACGTTATTCATTTCCGCAATTTCCGCCTTGTTCGACGATGTTAGAACCGAAATGGCTGCAACCGTGTCGTAAGGGAATTTCGCTGCAAAGATCAAGAAAGCCTCGCACGACCGCTGCCCGTTGCACTTGTACAGAACCGACTCCGACGTCTCTCTTTCTTCATCGTTGGTGCGATCGCACTGCAGAGCCAGGTTCCCCGTGTACTTCTGCTGAGACCTGATGCATTCTGCCAAGAAAATGACTGTGAGGACAGTTTTCTGAATCCAGTTCATGGTTTCTGTGTGTCTGTATGTGTTTATGAGAGGTTTTTATTGCAAGGGATGATGATAATCATGGAAGTAGTGAGGATTTATAGAGTTAGTTGCTAAGCTTTCCTAAGCTACAGAAGTAAACGCGTTGAGGGATTATATTAATTTGACAGAGGTGATAATGATGAAGATTTTAGAGAAGAGAGCCATTGAAGCTCAGACAAGAATTGCTTAAGCAGTTTTGTACTGTTGTGACTTGTGAAGATGGTAATAAGAAGAATAATAATTATACTTTGGTGGTGTTATTCTTTTGGACAGAAGAATGTTAGGGGCAAACTTCCCCCACCAGAATAGTTGTTTTGTCTTAAAAAATTGGTTAAGTAAAGTGTAAGCATCATCAAGGTGCCCGTGAATCAAGTCTTTCCAGATGGTCACGAATGTTTTAATGATTATTTTTATTATGTAAAATGGCATAAAATTGTTACTAGGTTAGGTTTCAATTTACGTTTTTATAATGTGTTTTTTTTGCATATTGTTACTGAAAGTTAAAAGGTTAGGTAAATTGGGATTTCATTTATAGTTGTGGATGATTAGAGTTTAGACAAGCTTTTTCAAATTTTAAGTCTAGTTGCGCAAACTTTCTCTTAGATTTGAAAATTTGCATAAACTTTCCTTGATATTGAGGTTTGGCTGAATGAATGTTACTACAATTCTTGGAGCAAAAAAATTGAATTCCCAACTCTAAGGGTAACTCATACCCCGATTTGACGAAACATTTGAGAGGAAACAAATGAGGTACTCAGCGGCCGTTAAGGGGGAGATGTGCCTCCCACAATCTACAAAGAATTCACCTTCAAAATCCATAATCAGAAAAGTGGTTGGGTGTTCTTTTCAGTTATCACATCATTTAGGTCGTAAGTTTGCAATCAACACCCTCCAAATTCTAATGCTACTACAATCCTGAATATACCTTGAGATTGGGCTGAACGAATGCTACTATAGTAAAAAATTTAAGTTCAAATATTAATCGGTAAGTGCTGAGGTCAATTTATGATATTACAAAAAATTAGACACGACCACAACTAAAATTCATCATAAGGGTGAAATGTAAATTCTTTTAAGTGAAACGTTATTCTTTCTATCTTAGAGTTTGCATGTTATATTATTTTACACAATAATGTTTCAAAATGCACGTTTCAAACCTTGAACTTACAAAAGTATTTTATATTGGTTCCTGACACCGAATTCAAATGTTTTTTTGCTAGAATCTAAGTACGTAAGTGTTCCACATTGGTCCCGGACACCGAATTCAGATGACTTTTTTGCTAGAATCTGAGTATGTAATTTGCACGCATTATTTTTGAGAGTATCTGCATCTTCATGTTTTGCAAAAAAATAATAAGAAAAAAGAAAAAAAGGCCAGAAGGCCCAGAACAAACAGCAACATTTTCCCATTGTTTTATAAGAATTTTTTTTTTGTAGTTTCTCAATCTTGAACGGGAGTTTCGTGTAATTTGATCAAACTTGTTACATTTTATATAAATACCCCTTAAAACAGATGCATAATCCAATTTTCTTCTAGTTTAGTCATATAAAAGGACAAAAGAAATTGGAAATTTTGAAATAAAAGACAAGGGAACACTTTTTGAATTCTTCCACTACATATCATATAACTGTTCATTTAGGTATATATATATATATATATATATTGACTTGGTGTGACATTAAACGACGAGAACGTAATCAAAATCCCCGACAGAATCCTCTTGACATGGAACCTTTGAAGCATTCATAGACTGGGAAAAACTGGCATGTTAAATTATTTGTCTGAATTTCAGGAATTTTAGTCAAATTATCTTTGAATGTATCATATTCTTTATTTGGTATTATTCTTCGCTTAATACTTTACTAATGCCTTTTCTTTTTATCTTAATGATCGATTACAATAACTAATTCTCTCATTGAATTATAAATATTTTATAGAGTGGGACAGCTCATCAAGAGATTTAAAGTCCATACTCAAAATCGAAATTCAAACTATTAAGGTCTTGACATTATTCTCGTTAAGAATGAATGAGTCTCTTTCACTTAACCACCAGCCTGGTTACTTAATACTTTACTAATGATGTTAAAAAAATACTTATAATTCTAGAAAACTTGTATATTTGGAGAAATATATTCGACACCCAAAACCTTTTTTTTTTTTTTTAATTATCGTATAAATGAATTTCACCATTGAAGAACAAAGTGAACTATATAAGAAGTATTATAGATTAATTGATCTAATTGGATAAGGTATTAATATTTATAGTATTATATAAAACTTCAAACTAGTAGAGTAATAGTTTTGGTTTGTTGAATTCTTGAACTCTTCTACTCTTAGATTCTTTTATGTTTTATCTATTTATTTTTTGTTAGATTCTTTTTTTTTTAATCACTCAACCCATTTTTCTTTTATCTAACTTTAATTTTTTTTAATTTTTTTATTCTTTTTTCCTATAATTTTCGAATTTTATTTTAATTATCTCTCTACTAACAATTGTAACCTTATTCTTTTTACTTATTTATCACAAATTTAGTAATTATATTAAAAATAATCATAAAATATATGTTAACATGAAAATTTTAATTTCAGTATATAATTTAAATAATAATAATTTTGTATTTATACAAACATCAAATGTGCCGAATCGCTAAATTAAATTAATCAACAATCACTAAATAGGATATACCTACTCAATGGAGAATATTTAGCGAGATGCCTAAGAAACGAAAAAAATAATAATATTGATAAAAATTTCAAGAAAGAATTACATAACTAACAACACATGCATCCTTAGAAAACGATAATATTAAGTAACTACGTATAAAAGTAAGCTATCATTAAATAATTACGAATAAAAACACAATCAACATCTCAAAAACAATATACATAGTTGCAGGATTTGTAAATTAATAACCAACAAGATCACATAAACTCATTTGAGGCTATGTTTTAAAACCCACGTGGATGTCGAACCGAAAGCCTTATTGATTACTGATTTTATTAGTTCGACTAATGTGTGATGTTATAATTACATAATAATTATACTTAATTATATATATTTATATAATATTATAAATATTAATTAAAAATAATAAAATAAGGTAAATAATATAAAAATAAATATAATTTTAAATCACTTACAACTGCTCATTAATTTTCAAATAACATTCTCCAATAATAAGTGTTCAAATTATAAATCTACAAACAATTAATTTAACAAATAATCATACTATTTATTTGAGCTTATTGTTCAACTGGTTTTAGCATATTGTTGGGTCGTGGGTTCAAAATGTAGCTGCACCATTAAATTTTTGTTTAAACTTATGGGAAAAAAAAAAAAAAAAAAAAGAAACTCGGATCATAAATGTAACGCCCCGTTTTCTGGTAAGCCTCAACGTGTAATTTTATTAATTACGTGCGCTTTAGAAATTGTTTAAATTGTAATTGGACTCAATTGTCCAATATTTGCAAAATAGGGACCTAATTTTAATTAGGGTGTTTTCGGGCCTTCGTGGCTACCTTGAGCTCGGGAATTTGGATTCGAATTCCAACCTTATTATTGAGTTCGTTTTGATGATTCGGATTCAATGACTTAACCTTTTATTTTTCTAAGGCCAATTGATTGCCCAACCATTTTAAAAGCCGATCCAGCTGGACCGGATACCGTTTGACCCTACCCGTTTCCACCAACCTGTTTGGCCAGCCCAAAAAGGGCCGGCCTGATCTTTTTTTTTTTCCCTATTTTTGATTGATCAATCAGTGGCTCCATGAAGAGAAGGAGAAGGAAAATTCCCAATTTTGGCACCAAAGCTCTCAAGCTCGGGTTTTCGAGATCCAACCGTCCGATCAACGACCTAAGTTCTTCTCCAGGGCGGAGATCATCGATAGAGTGAACATTACCTTGCACACTTGTCTTGTTTCGTCGATTTTCAGGTGAGGGTATTTTCGCTTTAGTTACGTACATAACCCTAAAACCTGCATGAATGGATTTTGGACTAAAACCATATCTATACTTATATTGTTTTCAAGAATGAATCGAGTGAACTTTCATTGAACTGAACCTATTGTTATTATTTACTGACCTTTATTGTTTTGTCGAGATACTATACTGCACATTGACTGTGGGCCCTGGGACTTGTGTATTGAGCGAACCGGGGAGGTATCGGGCCGACGGTAAACTTTTGCACAGTTCCACACTGTTGGAATGACCCTTGAATCCACTAGGAGATTGGTGGAGGAAGGAGTTCCGGGCATCAGGAGTCATGTTCCTAGTGCTCACCATGTATGGCTGGTAAGGGCTAGCTACCCGAACCTTGTCTCGGAGGGAGAAGGATGGAACTGATTGTGCACTGTATTGAATTGATTGTATCGTAACGATTGAAACTTATTGATTACATGATCACCTCTTTTAAATTGAAACTTTACCATTGTACACTGTTAGAGTTTGGTTGGAGATTGTGCACGCTCACTCGCCGAGCCACTGATAGCCTGTAATTGCAATTAATTGTAAACTTGATAGTTGTAAAGTCCGAGCTTAGAATAACTGAGTTCTTGCCCTTCACGGGAACTACTTTACCTAAAACTTTGCTTGGGATTTACAGCTTGCATGCGCATGTTTCGATATATACGTTTACCTCTTGCTCACTCAGTCTTCTAGAGACTGATCCCTCTTTATCCTTTCTTCCAGTTCTTTTGCAGGTTGTTGCTAGGCGGGAGTCGTGTTATAGAATCCTTGATCGAGTCTTGCACCTTGTACACTCACTGCATATTGTATTTAGTTATTGTATTGAATTGTTTATTGAGCTAGTATGCTATTTATCGAATTGAATTGAACTCGGGACAGGTTTCTAGGGCTTTAGTTGAACCTGTTTTATAATATTGCCTTGTATTTATTCGGGACAGGTTAGGACAGGTGCTTTGCTTGGTGGAACCCGTATTTGCTTTCAGTTGAAATTACTTTTATTGCCTTGATATTGGGTACATATTTGCTTTGCTTCCGCGCATGTGTTATTGTGGAAATGTTCCAGGGTTAGACTCCGCCTAGCTAGGATAGTCTTTTTCATTGTCTTCCGTTCGCTGTGAGTTTAGTTTATGTATGGATTATTCCATTTCATATGTGGACCGAACTCACAGTGCGGGGGATGTGGCGCCATCGTCCCGAGTGCTACAATAAAAATGGGTTGTTACCGAGCCAGACTTTAAAGGGTCATTCAGAAGGAGATTTTAAGTGATATAAATTAAGAGAAAATGGTCCATTTCATCCCGAAAAAACCATTTGATTATTTGAATTATTCATGTGGAAGTCAGAGCGACATGTTGGTAGTCACAGTCACGTTGATAATTTTCGCCACTTAAGAAAATAAAAAGAGAGGTATTTTCTCTGTGTGCTTTCTAAAAAAGTTTCTTTTTTATTATATTTTTCTACATGTCAAAAATTATCTGCATGGCTATCAACATGTTGCTCCGGCTTCCACATGGACAATTCAGGCTACCAAATAGTATTTCTAATAGGCAATTGTCCAGTAATTTTAAAACTTTAAAAGTGTTCTTAGGTTAGATGCATGATGCTGATAGCGTAATATTTTTTATATTTTTTCGCTAGTGTAATATTCTTTATATAAAATGAATAAATCTTAACGTATTTAATGGAGTCTATGTTATAACGTTGAGCCAAATAATTAAATAATGATTCGAGGATAAAAAGAAAACAAAAAAAGAATGATCAATAACACATACGACATAAATGCAAAACAAATATAAGGAACATTTGTCCCTGACAGGAATAATCTAGAAAGTCGGGATAAATCTCGATGCCTGCAACAATTTTAGATTAAGAATTACACCTTATTCATTCCATTACATGCACCCATGCCCTGCAACATTTATTTCCATAAATTTTTAGGCAAAGTTTATATATATATGATCAGGTCGAAATCCGATGTTGTTGACGTGGTCGAGGGGTGCCGACTGAGCACTTATAATTTATAGGACGTGGTGTACCCAGAGCTGATAAAGCTGCAATATGGAAAGTAGAGGTGAGCTGAAGACCCACCAGGGACTGGTGGGGTTTTACCCTATGTCGGCACTCCGACGCTCAAGTCAGTCTCAAGTTATGGAGAAGAGTTCGAGTAGACTTGTGGTGCAATAAATGAGCTTACCAAATGACATTTATGAGGGGGTATATATACCCTTGGGGCTAATGATGACCTTCTTGTACTTTTTACAGGTGCATTTAATGCCCGTCAGGGACAGTACAGAGGTGCAGTCCGCATTTAATGCTGAGACGGTGGGGGGTCCCACCGGGATAGTCGACTCGATCCTTGAGTAACAAAGGGGTAGATCGATGGCAATTCTCTGACCAGGAGAGGACCAGATTGAAGGTTGACCGTCGACTTGAGGTGGGATACTGACTTCCCCTCCCTTTGCTTGGTAATTGGGCTGACCTACAGGTGGCCATAGGGTCCGGCCTACGTGGCTTCATATGCGGGATCCAGTCTGCTCTTGAGACAAATGGCACTCCCGCATTGGCCCACGTCGTCCACGCGGCGAGTCGGTTTTGGTCCACATCACAAGCCCCCAGAAAGGTTGGCGGCAAGGATGATGTGGCGGCGGCCTTTCAGATTCGAAAGTGGGCCCTAGCCTAATCATTGTGACGGTTCGCCTTCGAAGTTCCTGCCTAAGGTACCCCTATATAAACTTCGCGTCAGTAATTTTATTTTTCACCTTTGTGATCTGAAACTCTTTCTCAGCAAATTCAGAGCCTTTCGAGTGGAGCAAGCAAGACTTTCGATTCGAGTCCGGAGCTTTCAAAACAAGGTCGACACTCTATCAGATTTCTATCAAGTAAGTCCCTTTGACCCGAGTCTTTTAGCTATGTTGCTTCTTATCGAGTTAGCATTTGTTTGGGGAGGGTTTGATTTTCGAGTGAGAGGAACTCCATCTCGAATTGTGTTCGACTTCCCTGAATATAAAACCCCCGTTCTTAACTCGAGGAAAGGGTAAATTGAAAAGAGGGATTCAGTCGAAATTTTAATTTCGAGTGTAGGGATGTCTTCTTTGAACTCGGCCGGTTCAAGTTCTGAGGCCTCCAGTTGGGCCACTGCCTCTAGGTCCATGTCGGACCAAAATATATCGAGTACTCAAAATGGAGAGCCGATGCAGTCTAAGCAGGCCCCCGACCAGGAGGTGGATATAATGGAAGTATCTTCCGACTCCCAGGATAGGCACTCTTCATCCCCAGCGGGCCCAGTCATCTCAACCGAGCCGATATCCATGGTCCTGCCCGTAGGGATGGGTTTCAACCCTGAACCCTCGAACCAATCTCCTGAGGCCCCGAGCAGAGCCCCTGAGGTAGGTCCCTCAACTTTGGGCAGATATAGGTTTGTCGACGATGATGATGAAGAGGATTACTTTCCTACTGGTGCGAGATCCCCGACCTATCAGTTAGATAAAGACTCAAGACAGATTTATAGCAAGGTATCACCCAACATGTTTGAGACCGTCCGGGATATGCTATTCGATGGAGCCCCCGAGTTCGAGGGCTACAGTGTCATCCGACCCCGGAAAGATGACAGGCTAATGGATCCTCCTCGAGGGTTCATCTTTGTCACTTACAAGATGGTCACTTCACGTTTCTGGGTTCCTATTGCCGATGATGTCCTTGAGCTACTCAATAGCCTCAATATAAGCCATCCAACTGATGCTAAATGCGTACGTAATGATCAATGGGATCCGAGTCCTCATGCGGTACTTTGGGATCTCGATGAGCGGGGCCTTGGATGAATTATTCAAGGTGTTTGTGATAATGGAAAAGTCGGGTTCAGGGTTTGGATTTATTTCACTGGCCACCAAGAATAACCAGAAACTCATCACTTCCCCAAACACCTCCAACGGCCAAGGGTGGAAAGAGTAATTCATCTTTGTCGAGGGCCCGATCGGCTGGCCTGGGTTGACCAATCGGGTTTGGAACTGGCAGTCCCGGGCTATACTTCCTGAATCTACAACAAAGTGATCGAACACCTTTTTGAGAGATATGAGGGTGTTGGGGATGTTTGACTGCAAAAAACTAATTGAGACTAGAACTTTGGTAGATTTTGGCCTACCCCCGGAACTCAGAGCGGAGATTTCCACCCGGGTATTGGGGGGAATCTAGTCAAGCACTTTACATTTTTATTTTTGCCAAGTAATAGATCAACAATGCTAACCTTCTCAAATTGACTATTATTTTTATCTTGCAGATCGAGTAATAATAGCGTCTCAACTAGGTCAATGTAAACCCGGGCGCAAGGTATCCTCGATAAGTATAAAACCATCATCGCCGCTCTTCCGGCCCCTGTCGCCGAGCAGACACAGCCCCCGACCCAACCTTCCACTCAACCATCGCAGAAAACCAAAAGGAGGAAGGATCTCATGTTCGAGGAGAGTGATCCTGTAACGCCCCAAATTCCGGAAGTTCAGGTAAGCACGCCACGTGCGGGTCTTCGGGAGTTGGGAGTTTAAATTTATGCATTTACTTGCTTATTATGATTTCATTATAATATTGTGTGCATTATACAATTCTCTATATTTATATGAATTAATTTTAATGTGAAATTCATGAATTAAGTGATAGTGTGCTTAATTGTATCATGTGACTTTAATTGATCATTTCATGAAATTATGGACTTAATTGCATAAATTGGTTTGGAGCTAATGGATCTTTTAGGTAGGGATAATACTTGATTGCATTCATTTAAATAACCTAGGGACTTGTTTGCAAATTGGGGACATATGTTTAGATAGTGGATGATATAATATATATCTAGTATATGCATCTCTTCCAACACTCTCATACATTACATACACACAAGAACCTCACATATACACACACTAAGGATCGATCAAAACACCTTCAAGAGAGGAGGAGAAGAATTCATCTCATAATCCCAAGCTACTTTGAAGAACTTTGGAGCTAGAAGCATCAACATCTTCATCTCTTCATCTCATCTCATGCTTCTTTCATTTCAAGGTATAAAATGAGAATGGATTGAATTTCTTGATTGGCTACATGGGTAGGGTTTGATGTTAGCTTGTTGCTTTCTTGGTTATTCTTGTATAGAAGCATGTTTAGGTCCTTTTTCCCTTCATTCTTGCATAATACATGAGGTTATGTGATGGATGGTGTATATGAATAATTGTGGGGTTTTGGGGTTTGATTCTTGGAGATTTGATGCATATTTATTGGTTTGATTGTTGAATACTTGAAGTATGATGCATGTATGAGGTGTTTTAACAATTGTTTTGGTTGGTGTTTGGGATTTATTTGGTTTGGAGTTGGTTTTGCATGGAAACCCCTGTTTTCTCCCCTGTTTTTCTGTCACGCACAGGTGACACGGGCGTGTCACCTTTGCTTTCTTTTGGGTGACACGGGGGTGCAGGTTGGCTGGGGCGGTTTTTCTGTACCGTGACACGGGGGTGTCACGGTTTGCCTTGTTTTGGTGACACGGGCGTGTCACCTTGTTTTGCAAGCTTTTTGGTCCGCTGTACCGTGACACGGGGGTGTCACGGCTTAGTGTAATTTTGTGACACGGGCGTGTCACTCCCCGTTTTCACGCATATTGTTTTGCATGCTTGGATGTACGTGTATGTGTTATACACTTGGTTTATTGACATCATGCTCGTATTTGACATTCATTAAATAATTATTGCATAACATATTGGTGCATGATTTTTTTTACCGTTCGTCATACTTGGTTCATTCGAGTCGAGTCTTACTTCACACTTGTCCTTGTTGCACAGATCACGGTCCCGGTTTTGAGGAGCCCGCTCAGTAGGGTGCTCTCTTGCTTTCTTTTGGTCGTCTCGTCAGGTGAGGTTTAAATTCTAGATAAATAGAACCCTTACAACCCTTATGTGACTATTTCGGCCAAAATGTATATATATATATATCTATAGTTTGCGAACCTTATGACTTTCAAATGATTTGATAAAATGGAGTGATTGATTGACGGATTGATTGTATTGGGCGAGTATTGAATGGCATTGTGGGCCCGAGGATAGTGGCTCGAGCCAACCGGGAAAGCATGGGCTGACGGGTAACTCGAGTGCTATCCTCACCAAATGGGATGACCCCTGAACCCCCTAGGAGATTAGGGGAGGAAGGAGTTCCGGGCTTAGGGATTCATGTACCCTCTGCCCAGACTGATTGGATGGTGGGGCCTTGCAATCCCACCATCACCCGGAGGAAGAAGGATGGACTGAAACTGCTAATTGTGCACAATAGATAATTGCTTGATCACCTAATCACCTAATAAATTGATTGATTGTACACGGTCGGAGCAAGGTTGGAGAATTGCCCTCACTCGCCGGGCCACATATTGATTGTATTGAACTGAATTAATTGATAAACTGAATTAGGGGTAATCTCGGGCGATAGTACCTTTTCCTCTTACTATTGGTATTGTTTTTCCAAAAATTATTACCCGAGATTATAACTTGCATGTATGTGCGTATATATATTTATTTATACCCCTCGCTCAGTCTGTTTGGACTGACACCTCAATTTCTCAGTTTTGCAGGTTCGTGCTAGGCGGGAATTAGGGTCTCGTGTCTTTTATTCGGGTCTAGCACTGCACCTTCCTACATTGTACTTGTGTTGATACTTGTTATGTTGTATGAATCTTGAATTACTTGGATGGATATTGTAATGGTATGTTTTGTCGGTACCTATAAGTAAATATGTAAATATGGTATCTATAGGTATTGAATGCTTTTGCTTCCGCTATTTCATGGCTCTGAGTTGCTTTGGTTTTAATTGAGGGTACCCGCCTAGCTTTGTGTTTTTTATTGTCTCCCGTTCGCTATAGCTTCGGTTCAGGTATGAATTGCCCCATTTCATATGTGGATTGAGCCTATAGTGCGGGGGATGTGGCGCCTAGCGTTCCGGGTGCTAAATCCCAAGGTGGTATCAGAGCCCGGTTGCAAAACCGCGGCTCTAGTGTCGTGTCTGGTGAGTCTAAGTCGCACGGCATAGGATTAATTGATTATTTGAGAGTCTTGCAACCTATTTGAACTTATTTGATTCTATTTGAAGTGCTTGGATTAGGTGACTATGTAGTTGGATTACATTGTGTGTTGTAATTACACTCATTGCATTTGTTAATCAAACATGCATGTAAAGTGTTCGAGTTTCAGGATGGCTCGTGACCGACATCACAGGGATCGATCTCCTCGACATCGACGTCATCACCGGCGTGATCGAACCCCTCCTCCACCTCCAGCTCAACACCAAGATTTCTTAAATTCAATGGTGCAACTCATGGATCAGAGGCTAAGGGATTATGTGCCTCCAGCACCGCCAGTTCCTCCACCGCCACAACAAGCCCCTATTTCCGTTATTTTAAGGGAATTCCAGAATCAACATCCGCCGAGATTCCAAAAGGGGAACGATATTCAAGCCGAGTAATGGCTTAAAGAAGTTGAACGGGTGTGGGAACTTATTCCATGTGAGTCTCGGGAAAAGGCCCGGTGTACTCTTACCCTCATCCAGGGAGAAGCATATTCATGGTGGGAAAGTACCAAAATTGTCTTGGATGCCACCGAGGAGCAAATTACATGGGAGGTATTCGAAAGAGAGTTCAAGAATAAGTTTATTCCGCCATCTTCGCGCACTAGAAGACTTAAAGAGTTTACTGAGCTTAAACAAGGAGGAAGATCAGTTTCAGAGTATATAGCCGAGTTCGAGAGGTTGTCCAAATACGCCCCTAACATTGCTAGCGACGACTTCCACAAGGCTATGCAATTCGTACAAGGTTTGAGGCCGGATATTCAAGCGGCGATTGAAGCGGTTAACACAAGCACTTGGAAGAAGGCCACTACCAAAGCTCTTAAGGTTGAAGACTCAGTTGTTGCACGGAGGTCTTCCTTTAGGACGGGACAGGGTTCAGGTTCCGGGTCAAGATCGGGTTACAATGCCGGCAAGAGGCCGATGGTTTATGATACCGCTCCTCCTCAGTTTAAGGGCCCTATGAAGAAGTTTAAACCACAAGGGCCAGTCTAGAAGGCTCCTCAGCCAACAGTTATGCCGCCACCACCGGAGAAGCCTAAGTGCACTTTTTGCGGGCAACCTACACATCATTATGATAATTGTCGAAGGCGTCTAGGGTTATGCCTAATTTGTGGGGCTGCCGATCACATGGTGGATACTTGTCCGGATCGACGTAATCCGCCGCCTGGAGGGCAGAGGCCGATGATTCGGGCCCGTGCTTATGCCTTGGAAGGCGAGGAACATGATGCAGACGTGGACCCGGCTGCCATTGTTGAAGGTATCATTTGCATTCATGGCATCAACATACACACTTTATTTGATCCGGGAGCCACTCACTCCTTCATTTCTTGTGATGTTTCTATTAAATTGCCCTTGTGTGTTACTTATTCTGATGCATGCTACGTGGTTAGTACTCCTTTTGGTGGTAGTATAGAAACTAACCGGGTTTTTCGAGAGGTGCCGGTGAGTATTGAGGGTCGAGTTTTCTCAACGGATATCATTGAGTTGCCTATGTCTCGGTATGGTTCTATCTTGGGTATGGATTGGTTGTACAAGCACTACGCCACTGTTGATTGTCGGACCAAGAGAGTTAGTTTGGGTTCTGAATTGGTTACGGGTCAAAGTTCGAAGACGGTGCCTCTATTATCTTTTTCAGAAGCTCAGAGATTGGTTCGTGATGGGGCTACAGGGTTTATAGCCTATATTCTTAATCAACCAAAGGATCAAGTGAAGTTAGAGGAAACCGAGGTAGTTAAAGAGTTTCCCGAAGTGTTTCCTGAGAGGTTGGATTCGTTACCGCCGGAAAGGGAGATAGAGTTTATGATTGATTTGTATCCGGATGCCGAACCTTATTCTAAGACTCCATATAGGATGGCACCGGCGGAATTGAAGGAATTAAAAGTACAACTGGATGGTCTTTTGGAAGTTGGGTATGTGAGACCGAGCTCGTCACCATGGGGTGCTCCAGTTTTATTCGTGAAGAAGAAGGACGGTACTTTAAGAATGTGTATTGATTATCGGGAGCTTAATCGGATGACCGTTAAGAATAAATATCCTCTTCCACATATTGAAGAGCTGTTTGATATACTCCAAGGGTCTAAGGTATATTCGAAGCTTGATTTAAGACAAGGGTATTATCAACTACGGATCCGAGCCAAGGATATTCCAAAGACGGGTTTTAACACCAGATATGGGCATTATGAATTCGTGGTCATGCCTTTTGGATTGACAAATGCTCCCGCAGCTTTTATGGACATGATGCATAGAATTTTCCAGCCGTTTCTTGACCAGTTCGTTGTAATCTTCATTGATGATATTTTGGTTTTTTCCAAATCAGCCGAGGAACATGCAAGGCATCTCAAATTAGTGTTGAGAACATTGAAGGAGCATCAATTATTTGCGAAGTTCAGCAAGTGTGAGTTTTGGATCGATCGGGTTTCATTCTTGGGCCATATTATTTCGGGGAATGGATTAGAGGTTGACCCATCGAAGATTGAAGCGGTGTTGAAGTGGGAGAAGCCAAAGAACGCCTCCGAGATTAGAAGTTTCTTGGGATTGGCGGGTTATTATAGAAGATTCGTGCAAGATTTCTCTAAGATCGCTGCTCCTTTGACTCGGTTAACTAAGAAGGAGGTGAAATATGATTGGGATGAGAAATGTGAGAGGAGTTTCGATGTTTTGAGAGAGAGATTAGTTTCTGCTCCGGTGTTAACTCTTCCAGAGGGTTCAGAGGGATATGCTGTGTATACTGACGCGTCGAAGGAAGGTTTGGGAAGTGTATTAACTCAGAAGGGCAAGGTTGTCGCTTATGCCTCACGGAAGTTGAAGGATCATGAGAAGAACTACCCGACACATGATCTAGAGCTTGCTGCCGTGATTTTCGCACTCGGGAAGTGGAGACATTACTTGTATGGAGTGTCGTTTGAGATTTTCACCGATCATAAGAGTCTCCAATATCTTTTCACCCAAAAGGAACTCAATATGAGGCAACGGAGATGGATGGAGCGACTAGAAGATTATGATTGTGTTATCAAATATCATCCCGGGAAAGCTAATGTAGTTGCCGACGCTTTAAGTAGGAAAGTGGGTGTTTCGAACTTGGAAATAGGTACAAGTAAGGGAGTTGAGCCTATTGCGATTAGAGCTCGAGTTTCCAATATCTCCATTTATCCGGACTTGAAGTACAGAATGTTCGAGGCTCAAGGAAAGGATCCGGGAGTTCAGAGATTGGTCTCTAAGGTTAGAGAGGATCCGGAGAGTCCATTTGGGTTCGATGAAACCGGTATTCTTCGTTTCAAGAACCGAGTGGTGGTACCCGATGATTTGAAAAGGGTATTGCTCGAGGAAGCTCACAAGTCGGCTTATTCAATTCACCCTGGAGGGAATAAGATGTACAGAGATCTCAAGCAGTTTTACTGGTGGCGTGGATTGAAAAAGGATGTAGCAGAGTTTGTGAAGCACTGCCTCACTTGTCAGAAAGTAAAAGCCGAGCACCAGAAACCAGGAGGTCTTCTTCAGCCGTTACCTATTCCTGAGTGGAAGTGGGAACAGGTGACGATGGATTTTATATCCGGGTTACCTAGAGTGAAGGGTGGATTCGATGGTATTTGGGTGATCGTGGATCGTCTGACAAAATCTGCTCATTTTCTACCGGTCAGAATGTCTTTCAAGATTCGGAAGTTGGCTGAGATTTACAACCGGGAGATTGTACGACTTCATGGTATTCCGGTGAGCATTGTTTCCGATCGAGATCCCCGTTTCACTTCGAAGTTATGGCAAGAGTTACAAGAGTTGTTGGGTACAAAGCTTCAGTTCAGTACGGCGTTTCATCCACAAACTGATGGGCAATCGGAGAGGGTTATTCGGTATTTGGAAGATCTACTTCGAGCTTGTGCCTTGGATTTCCAAACCTCGTGGCACGATCAACTTCCTTTGGTAGAGTTCGCTTACAATAATAGCTTTCAGGCAACGATTGATATGGCTCCGTATGAATTGTTATATGGGCGGAAATGTAGATCGCCATTATTCTTTGATTTGGAAGAATGGAAGTGGTCAAAACAGGAAGGAGTCAAGAAAGGGAAAAAGCTGGAGAAATCTTCGAAGGCTGTGGAAGCCATGATTGAGAAAGTTCGGATTATACAACAACGGATGAAAGCTGCACAAGATAGACAAAAGAGTTATGCCGATATTCGCCGGAGGGATCTTAAATTTGAAGTGGGGGACCGGGTTTTCTTGAAGGTATCTCCTCGAAAGGGATTTTCTAGAATTGGAAAGGGAGGGAAGTTGAATCCCCGTTACCTTGGTCCGTTTGAAGTTATTGAGAGAATCGGAGAAGTAGCTTATCGAGTGGACCTACCTCCTAATCTTACCGGAATTCACAATGTTTTTCATGTATCTCAACTCAGGAAGTATTACCCAGATGAAACCGAAATTCTCCCTGTGGAAGAAGTGGAGTTGGAACCGAATTTATCTTTTGTGCAGAAGCCGGTCAGGATCTTGGACAGGAAGTATCAAGAGTTGAGGAATCGGAATATTTCTATGGTAAAGGTGTTATGGCGAAGTGACAAATCTGAGGAGATGACTTGGGAACCGGAAGAGAAGATGAAGAAATTTCACCCGGAGTTATTTTCATCCGATCGATGAATCTGGGGACCAGATTCTTCTAAGGAGGGGAGAGTTGTAACGCCCCAAATTCCGGAAGTTCAGGTAAGCACGCCACGTGCGGGTCTTCGGGAGTTGGGAGTTTAAATTTATGCATTTACTTGCTTATTATGATTTCATTATAATATTGTGTGCATTATACAATTCTCTATATTTATATGAATTAATTTTAATGTGAAATTCATGAATTAAGTGATAGTGTGCTTAATTGTATCATGTGACTTTAATTGATCATTTCATGAAATTATGGACTTAATTGCATAAATTGGTTTGGAGCTAATGGATCTTTTAGGTAGGGATAATACTTGATTGCATTCATTTAAATAACCTAGGGACTTGTTTGCAAATTGGGGACATATGTTTAGATAGTGGATGATATAATATATATCTAGTATATGCATCTCTTCCAACACTCTCATACATTACATACACACAAGAACCTCACATATACACACACTAAGGATCGATCAAAACACCTTCAAGAGAGGAGGAGAAGAATTCATCTCATAATCCCAAGCTACTTTGAAGAACTTTGGAGCTAGAAGCATCAACATCTTCATCTCTTCATCTCATCTCATTCTTCTTTCATTTCAAGGTATAAAATGAGAATGGATTGAATTTCTTGATTGGCTACATGGGTAGGGTTTGATGTTAGCTTGTTGCTTTCTTGGTTATTCTTGTATAGAAGCATGTTTAGGTCCTTTTTCCCTTCATTCTTGCATAATACATGAGGTTATGTGATGGATGGTGTATATGAATAATTGTGGGGTTTTGGGGTTTGATTCTTGGAGATTTGATGCATATTTATTGGTTTGATTGTTGAATACTTGAAGTATGATGCATGTATGAGGTGTTTTAACAATTGTTTTGGTTGGTGTTTGGGATTTATTTGGTTTGGAGTTGGTTTTGCATGGAAACCCCTGTTTTCTCCCCTGTTTTTCTGTCACGCACAGGTGACACGGGCGTGTCACCTTTGCTTTGTTTTGGGTGACACGGGGGTGCAGGTTGGCTGGGGCGGTTTTTCTGTACCGTGACACGGGGGTGTCACGGTTTGCCTTGTTTTGGTGACACGGGCGTGTCACCTTGTTTTGCAAGCTTTTTGGTCCGCTGTACCGTGACACGGGGGTGTCACGGCTTAGTGTAATTTTGTGACACGGGCGTGTCACTCCCCATTTTCACGCATATTGTTTTGCATGCTTGGATGTACGTGTATGTGTTATACACTTGGTTTATTGACATCATGCTCGTATTTGACATTCATTAAATAATTATTGCATAACATATTGGTGCATGATTTTTTTTTCCGTTCGTCATACTTGGTTCATTCGAGTCGAGTCTTACTTCACACTTGTCCTTGTTGCACAGATCACGGTCCCGGTTTTGAGGAGCCCGCTCAGTAGGGTGCTCTCTTGCTTTCTTTTGGTCGTCTCGTCAGGTGAGGTTTAAATTCTAGATAAATAGAACCCTTGCAACCCTTATGTGACTATTTCGGCCAAAATGTATATATATATATATATCTATAGTTTGCGAACCTTATGACTTTCAAATGATTTGATAAAATGGAGTGATTGATTGACGGATTGATTGTATTGGGCGAGTATTGAATGGCATTATGGGCCCGAGGATAGTGGCTCGAGCCAACCGGGAAAGCATGGGCTGACGGGTAACTCGAGTGCTATCCTCACCAAATGGGATGACCCCTGAACCCCCTAGGAGATTAGGGGAGGAAGGAGTTCCGGGCTTAGGGATTCATGTACCCTCTGCCCAGACTGATTGGATGGTGGGGCCTTGCAATCCCACCATCACCCGGAGGAAGAAGGATGGACTGAAACTGCTAATTGTGCACAATAGATAATTGCTTGATCACCTAATCACCTAATAAATTGATTGATTGTACACGGTCGGAGCAAGGTTGGAGAATTGCCCTCACTCGCCGGGCCACATATTGATTGTATTGAGCTGAATTAATTGATAAACTGAATTAGGGGTAATCTCGGGCGATAGTACCTTTTCCTCTTACTATTGGTATTGTTTTTCCAAAAATTATTACCCGAGATTATAACTTGCATGTATGTGCGTATATATATTTATTTATACCCCTCGCTCAGTCTGTTTGGACTGACACCTCAATTTCTCAGTTTTGCAGGTTCGTGCTAGGCGGGAATTAGGGTCTCGTGTCTTTTATTCGGGTCTAGCACTGCACCTTCCTACATTGTACTTGTGTTGATACTTGTTATGTTGTATGAATCTTGAATTACTTGGATGGATATTGTAATGGTATGTTTTGTCGGTACCTATAAGTAAATATGTAAATATGGTATCTATAGGTATTGAATGCTTTTGCTTCCGCTATTTCATGGCTCTGAGTTGCTTTGGTTTTAATTGAGGGTACCCGCCTAGCTTTGTGTTTTTTATTGTCTCCCGTTCGCTATAGTTTCGGTTCAGGTATGAATTGCCCCATTTCATATGTGGATTGAGCCTATAGTGCGGGGGATGTGGCGCCTAGCGTTCCGGGTGCTACAGATCCTCGAAAGAAGAAACACCAAAAGTAGAAGGAGTTTCGAGTTAGCACTCCTAAGCCCGTTAGCACAAGTCGGGACACGGACAGACCCAAAGGGTCGAGCCAATCCCGCGGTAACATTTCGGCCTCCTATCTTCCCTCGACTCCATCAGGCACTGCTAAAACTCTGGCCCCATTTTTGGGTGAGGCCATGGCCTCACTCCACGAGACCTTCAAAGCACCCGAGGAGGATGTAGCAGACTTTTTTTGGATGCTGAAAATCTCTGAGCCGCACTTTCCTGGTGGTTTGCGTAGTGTCGACCACGACGACAAGGTTAGTCGGGTAGTCTCTAATCCTCGCTCCAATCGGGCGATGGGTATCTTCTATGTTGGTTCTCAAACAGTGCCCGACCACCAATATCAATGGGAGATGAGCGACTCAAAGCTCGAGATGAACGCATTCATGAAAGTGATCGCCGTAAGTCCTCCGACCTTTTATCTTACCTCCTAACTTTCTGGTCAGATGTTAAACTGACGTCTGCTTCTTAACAGGTTACCCAGGATCTATTTCACTTGAGTCAAAGGGCCCAAATCTATCGAGAGGGGCGCGCAAGACTGGCAACCAAGTCTGGGGTCGACTCCGAGGTTGAAGGGTTAAAGAGCAATTTGACGACGGTAGAGGCGGCCCAGAAAGGAGTCGAGACAGAGCTGACGGTGGCTCGGGCGGCCAAGCAAAGGGCGTACGACTCAGAGGCCGAGTTGTAGCGGCAGGTGATGAATATGCAAAATAAACTTTTTGCTGCCAACTCAAGATCAATGACCAGGCTCTCCAGATAGTCGACATTTACAAGAAGGGGAAGAAAGTTGGTGAACGGAAGGGGGGGGGGGGGCCTGAGTGACCATAGATCGATGTAAAGGTCCCTGGATGAAGTAGTGGCCCTATCGGAATGCTATGGGGTCTACCGCTTCATGAAATCCCCTGCTTTCTCGAGGGTCACCGCTACCTTTGGGATAGATGATTTGAAGGAGGGGTTCAAACTTTGCTTCGCTCAGTGTAAGTCGGCGGGGTACATCCCCATCGACATCGACTCGCGAAAAGGGCCATTAGTCGGCACCGATGTGCCTTGTTCTCGGGGATGACCCTGTCTCTCAAGTAAAGAACCAATTCATCCAGCCAGCAGGGCTCCGTGGGGTCGATGCTAAGGACAACATCACCCTTGTCATCGGTCGATCTGGCCGGGGCTGTTAGAAAGGTGGTCGATCTATCCCTCGTACCTTTCAATCCGTTCGCCACCTTAGAGAGAACGTCTGCCCTCTCATTTTCTTCTCGAGGAATTTGCTCGAGTTTGAAACTCTTGAACCCCCTTACTAAGGATTTTACTTTCTCTAGATACTTTACCATCGTCTCTTCCCTTGCCTCGTATTTTCCATTGACCTGGCTTGCCACCAACTATGAGTTGGTAAGGCAGTCAGGTGTTCAATGCCCTGCTCCGTTGCGATTTTTAATCCGGCTATGAGGGCCTCGTACTCGGCCTCATTGTTAGTTGCAGGGAATCCAAGGTAGATGACAAAGTCGAGCTCATCTCCTTCCGCACTCCTCAAGGATATGCCGGCACCCTCCTCAGATGTGGTCGACGAGCTATCAACCGATAAGGTCCAACAGCCCATCGATTTGGGGATCGAGGGCGCATCTTTCTCGATCAGGAAGTTGGCTAACACTTGTGCTTGGTAAGCCAAACAGGGCTGATAGGATACATCAAACTGTCCTACCTCGATGGCCCACTTGGTTAACCTTCCCAACGTTTCTGGCTTTTCGAGGACTTGCCTCAGCGGTTGGTCGGTTAAGACCGTGATCGAATGGGCCTGGAAATATGGCTTCAGCTTTCGGGTGGGGTGTACCAGGGCTAATGCAAACTTCTCAATCTCAATGTACCGGGTCTCTGCTCCATGTAGGAACTTGCTTACATAATAGACCGGCATGTGCTTTCTTTCCCTCACCGCCACTAGTACCGAGCTGACGGCCTCACTCGAGACGGCTAGGTAGAGGTACAACTCCTTGCCTTGCTCGGGCTTAGCTAGAAGAGGAGGCGACTCGAGGTACTTCTTTAGTGCTTCGAATGCGAGCTCGCACTCTTCTGTCCACTTAAACTCCTTGATGTTTCTTAGAATTTTGAAGAAGGGGAGGCTCTTCTCGGCCGACCTCGATATGAACCTATTTAAGGAAATGATGCGACCAACTAGATACTGTACTTCTCGAATCGTTTTTGGGCTAGAGATGTATCGTATGGCGGTACTCTTCTCAGGATTTCCCTCGATTCCCCTCCGGCTAACCATGTAGCCCAAAAACTTCCCCCCTTCGACGCCTAACGTGCATTTATTCGTATTGAGCTTCAGATTGTACTTCCTCAGTAGGTCGATTTCTTACTACGGACAATCATGTCATCGATATAGACCTCTATAGTTTTCCCGATCTCCTCCTCAAACACTCGATTTACCAATCTTTGATAAGTTGCTCCTGTATTTTTAAGTCCAAAGGGCATTACTCGAAAGCAATATATTCCCTTTACGACTATGAAAGTAGTCTTCTTTTTATCCTCGGGCACCATACAAATTTGGTAATACCCCTGGAAGGCGTCCATCATACTCATAAGTTCGCACCCGGCGGTCGAGTCGACAAGCTGGTCAATGCGAGGCAATGGGTACGGATCCTTGGGGCATGCCTTATTTAGGTCGGTAAAATCATTGCACATGTGCCACTTGCGTCCTATCTTGGCCACTAGGACCACGTTGCAGAGCCAATCGATGTATTTAGCTGGGGTGATGTAGCTGGCGTCGAGCAGCTTATTAACTTCCTCCTCAATGATTTCATTCCTTTTAACACTTTGGGTACATAGCTTCTATTTTATTGGCTTGTAAGATGGAGCGACATTCAAATAGTGCATTATGACGGTTGGATCAACGCCCACCAGATCATTTGCAGACCAGGCGAAGACGATGACATTTTCTTGAAGGAATTGGATTAAAAGGACCTGCCCGAGTTCTTTGTCGGGTCGAGAGACGCCGACATGAGTGATTTTTTTGGCTTACCCTGGGAGAAGCTTGATTTTCTCGATCTGATTAGCAGCCTCGACATGACTCTCGGCTGCCTTTTTCCTCTTCTTGGCTAACTTTGAAGTGATCTTGTGGGATCTCTCCGGATCCTGAATATCTCGATCCTCGAGGTCCTCCTCGTCAAATTTTGGAATCTATAATACGGGCATGATGCGCTTATCGGGCAGCTTGACTTTCTCTATTGAGATCGAGTAACAGGTCCAGGCTGTCGGAATATCATAATGGACTTCTCCAATGCTGGATGGAGTCGGTAGCTACACCATCTGATGATAGGTTGAGATTATGGCCCGAAACTCAATTATACCTGGTCGACCGAAGATAATATTATAGGCGAAAGGCTGTTCGACCACCAGGTACTCGATTTCTAAAGTCGCCCTCTTAGGGAGAGTTCCCATGGAGGTGACTAATCGAATTCTACCTTTCGGGTAGACTTCCGCACCTCCAAAACCTATTAATAGGCTTTTTTAAAGGTTCCAGTCGAAGTTTGTTATCTAATTTCATCTTAACAAGAATCGAGTAGTAGATAATATTCACTGAACTTCCATTATCAACAACGGTTTTAGATACTGCAAAGTTCGCTACATCTAGGGTGACCACCAGCGGACAACCAGGCGCATCGCCCTCCCTAGGTGGCTCACCATGTAAATCCCTATTACTGAAAGTGATTTCTTTCTCTACCCACTTTTCTTTTTGTTCGACCTGCATGACTTCGCTAGGCCCATAGTAATTACGCTGAGCTTCCCTCCGAGTTCTCTTTCGGACAGCCTTCGTGTCCCCACCAGTCAGCCCTCCAGCTATCATGTTAATCCGCCCCAGGCACGGGAGGTTATGGGCATCCTGTTTAGTCGGTTGTTTAGCTTTTCGCTGCCAGGGAGGGTTGAGATCCTCGACCCGAGGGCGAGTTCATCAAGCTTCTTGACGAACTCTTGGAGCTGGCCGCCCTGGACAAGGCGCTTGACCTCATCTCTCAGAGCAAAGCATTCTGATTTATTGTGGTCGGTCTGCCTGTAAAAGTGGCAATACTTCCTAGAATCTCTTGTTTTCTACGTCTCCTTGATCGGCTTGGGATTTTTGAACATCTTTTTGTTGGGGACGTTGTAGATCTCCTCGATCGGCCGGTTGAGGGGGGGTGTAATGTTTCTTCTTGCTGCTTCCAGAGCCTGGCTCAGCTCGGCTCGACCCTTGCTGTCTCGCCTTGGCTCACTCCTTGGGGGTCGAAAGACTTCTGTCTTCCTTCCCGAGCCACCCCTCTGGGCCATTTCTACTTTCTACACACGCATCCAATCCCCTACGATCTCGAGTAGTTTGGAAATAAAGTCGGGATTCTTTCGGATTATATGAAGGGCGCATTCCTTGTCTCAAAGGGCCGTGTAGAGGGTGGGGATCAACATATCCATGCTAGGCGCTTGGACTTGGACCTCTACTCGGGAGAATCGAGTGAAGAAATCCCTGACCGTTTCATCCTCTTTCTGCACGATATAATAGAGGTAGGTTACAGGTAGCTTGTCACCCTTGACGGATGAGAAGTGGGTGATGAAATGATCGACAAGCTCGTCGTATGAGCAGTTGCATCTCGGGGCCAGCCTCGAGAGGCAGTCTGGGCCGTCCCGACAAGGGTGGTAGCAAAAATCTTGGCCCGAACATCGGACGAATGGCCAAACATGCTTATTTCTATTTCAAATCGATCGACATGCCTCTCCGGGTCAGTGGTTCCATTATAAGTCGGAAGGTTAGTCGACATTTTATCCACCGCTATCGCTTCAATTATCCCTTCACTGAAGAGGGACCGGGCCTCACGGGCACTTCTGAATTTTCGGGTTGGTTGCTGATCATGTGGTGGGGGAGAACTGTTTCGATCTTGCCACCATGGGGTACCCTGACCTCGCCTAGGGGGAGGGGGGTCGGCATAGGACTCCTCTTCATCTTACACCTCGACAGGAGGACGGTGTGGTGGTCTTTCTCGCTGGGACAAACGATTTCGAAGGTCATTTCTACCAACTTCAAAACCTCGGTTGGACAGCCTGGGGGCTTCAGGGTCGACCCTAGCCCCCAATCGATCAAAGACTCCTGAATTTCTTGGCACCTGCTCTTTTTTCCCACTAATGGATGACTTCCGGGACCTGCTGACAGTCCCGACAGTGCGAGCGGTATCACAATCATCCTCCCTTCTCTTGGACCTAGGGGGATCGACCCGTTGGTGAGTCTGTTCGGTGGGCCGCTTATCTCGGTGGCGACCCGATTCAGCTTCCTGCTCAACCTGTAGGATTTCAATATGCTGCTGCCTTCGACCCGCCCCTTGCCCCTGGGCTGGACCAGGTGGTGGAGGCAGGCCGTAGTAGTCTTGTTGATATTTGATAATAAGCAGGAGGTGGGGGATATCCCCAATGTGGAGGTGGGTATTCGCAGTGCGCGGGCGGTCCATAATAATGCGAGTACTGCCCAGGGAAAGGGGTGGCTGGACTCGCTCAAGGCTTTTCTAGGAATACCGGGGCTCGGCCCTCAACAACTGCAACAATGGTTTCAGCCTGGCACTTTTCGAGATAAGGGTCCAAATAGGGGGCTGAGTAGACCATCCGAACAGGTACTCTTCAGGGATTGCCCCCGGGTTGAGCTGGTACATTGATGGGTCCATCCCCCCCGGTGGGAGCGATAATCTCTTGACTGTCAGCCCCAAACACTCTGTGGCTGCGTAGTTCCATATATGCAAGGCTTCTATTCAAGTTTTCCACAGACGATACCAAAATGGTCAGGTCGAAATCCGGTGTTGTTGATGTGGTCGAGGGGTGCCAACTAATCACTTAGAATTTATAGGATGTGGTGTATCCAGAGCTGGCAAAGTTTTAATATGGAAAGAAGAGGTGAGCTGAAAGCCGAACAGGGACTGGTGGGGTTTTACCCTATATCGGCACTCCGACGATCAAGTCAGCCTCGAGTTATGGAGAAGAGTTCGAGTAGACTTGTGGTGTAATATATGAGCTTACCAAATGATATTTATGAGGGGGTATGTATACCCTTGGGGCTAATGATGACCTTCTTGTACTTTTTACAGGTGCATTTAATGCCCGTCAGGAACAGTGCGGAGGTGTAGTCCATATTTAATGCTGAGGCGGCTAGGGGGTCCCACCGGGATAGTCGACTCGATCCTCGAGTAACAAAGGGGTAGATCGATGGCAATCCTCCGACCAGGAGAGGACCAGATCGAAGCTTGACCATCGACTCGAGGTGGGATACCGACTTCCCCTCCCTTTGCTTGGTAATTGGGCCGACCTACAGGTGGCCATAGGGTCCGGCCTACGTGGCCTCATATATGGGGTCCAGTCTGCTCTTAAGACAAATGGCGCTCCCGTATTATCCCACGTGGTCCACGTGGCGAGTCGGTTTTGGTCCTCGTCACTATATATAAACCATAATTAAATTAGAAATTAGGAAATTTTACATTCATACTTTTATAAAGTTTGATGTAATTACATACTCCGTTTTCAAAATTGAAATTCTTTTAGGTCTCGTAGTATAAAATTAGAGGGTTTTCTGTACGGGCACCCTATCTAATAGGCTTAATAAATACGTTGTAGAAAGTATTGTTAATGAAGAATTAGCATCAATTAAATGAAATTTTAACATCCGCATAGAGGGTTTAAATTACATTGATTTATAATTTAAGGGAGTACGATGAGACGATGTGTTTTGATTTTCAACTTATAAATGTCAAAAAATAGTTACTCGCCTATTAGATTCCTTAAAATCCCGATGCAAAACAATTCAGATGATGAAATAATATATCAAATGAATCTCATAAGTATTATAAATAAATTTTCTTTATTTAATAGTATACTCTAAAAATATTAACAGAGGCATGAATCCACAAAATGATTCATAGTATCGTTAATCTATAAGGTGAAATTCATGGAATCATGGAAACTGGATCTTGGACTTAGCTACGTAGTTGAGGAATGTTACCATCACTGTTGTTGAATTAATGGGGCTTCAGAAAGGTCTCCGAATTGCTTGGGATCACAGATTGGTTAAATTAGAAGTTGAAATTAATTCTCTCGTGGTTTTTAACATGGTCCAGAAAGGGATTTCGCCAGAGCATCCTCTTCGTAATGTGGTTGGCGACTTCATTAATTTTATTAGTAAGCCTTGGGATATAAAGTTTTTCCATATACATCGCGAAGAAAACAGCTGCGCTTGAAGTGGGCCAGAACCGTTGAGCCACGTGGTCCATGTGGACTAATCCCCAAGGCTCCATATGTCACTCTTAACGGGCCTGACTCAGCAGGAGGTGCCACGTGGATGCTACGTGGGTCAACTCGACGGATAGCCCCATGTCGGCTGACATCCCAGGAGGTCTCCCAACTGCCAAGGTAGGTCGAAGGAAAGCCGACGTTCCCTGCAACTGGTCGAGGGTCAATCATCGAGCTGACCCCTCTTGCTCGACTGTCGACTCGAGCCCTAGAGTGGGCCCTCTCAATCGTTTCCAGCATTAAATGCGGACTGTGCACTTGTACTATACCTGATGGGCATTAAATGCACCTACAGATAGTACAAAAAGGTCATCATTAGCCTCAGTGGTATAAATACACCCTCATAAATGTTATTTGGAAAGCTCATTTATTGCACTTCAAGTCTAATCTATCTCCTCTCCATAACTCGATACTGACTTGAGCGTCGGAGTGTTGACATAGGGTGAAACCCTACCTTTCCCCAGTCGGCCTTCATCTTACGTTTTCTTTCACTCTAGCAGCTCTAATCCTCTTCGAGCACACCACATCATTATAAATTCTAAGTGATCAATCGGATATCTCTCGACCATGTCAGCAGACCGGATTTTGACCCGATCATTTTTGCGCCACTTGTGGGAAAACTAGAACAAAAGCCTGGCAAGAATGGAACTTCGTAGCCATAGAGTATTTGGATCTGATAGATAGGAGATCACAGCAGCACCGGGCGGGAATGGCCCCAGCACGGCCCAAACCCGGCTGGGGATAACCTCTGGGGGGTCCCAGCCCTGATGGTTTACTCGGCCCTTGATTTGGATGCTTACTTGGAAAAATGTCAGGCCGAGGCGGTTGCGGCGGCTAATGAAGGATGGGCTCCTGTATTTCCGGAGAAACCTCGAGTCAGCCCTGCCGTTCCCTCTCCCGGACAGTACTCGTATTACTATAGGCCTCCCGCCCATTATGGATATCCTCCTCCGCACTGGGGGTATACACCGTCCCCACCCGCATATTACCATCTCGATTACTACGGCCAGTGTTGTTGTGTTCTACTTCAGTTAAAAGCAATCGTGCAAGTGTACACTAACATACGCGTAGCACAATAGGATCGTACCCACAAGGAAGGGAAATCAATCACTACTCAACACTTCTCTCTAATCTAAAGACCTAACGAAATGCAATTGTTGTTACCTATTAATCTACTAAAAATAGAAATTAAGCAAATAACTAGAAATAAGCGCAAGTAATAACTAAACAAACGAATTAGAAATTAGTAGACTAAGCAAGCAGGGGAAAGTATTGAATCATACATTCAAGAGTTGATGTGATACTCGTCTGACAAGTGTAATTCTACAACCTAGTCACTTATATTTGTATTACCCACTCTCAAGGTATAACCAAGTGCTTAATTAGTGTTCAATGTTGCTCTCGCAATCACCAATAGTTAATTAAACCATAGGAACAAGACTAGTGCAATTCAATATTCTAGCGGCTCGGCATGGAATAATATTACTATTGTGTAAGCTAGAACCAAATCTCTTTGTATTCTACAACTTACAAGTTATGAAAACAATCTAAATTACCATCAATCTCTCGATCTATAGGCAATTATGCAACATGCTAAGGGTGATCAGGTCATCGCAAGTTAATTCAAACCTTTTTTCAAACTAAGAATTAACACAAGTCATTCAAGCATCAAATCAAGCACGTATCATGCATTCATCATCACTCCCCTAGCCCTAGAGAATTAGCTACTCATAATTAAAGCAAAACTCATAAAACGAATTCATATTCATCAAATCTAAACAAAGTCTAAGAATCAAACACATAAACATTCAGTAATATCTAAAAAACGAATCTAACATACGGAAACTAATTAAAACTAAACTCAAAGGAATTAGTTTGATAATCTAAAGCAACAATAAAACCGGAAATTGTTCTAAGAATTCAATCTTTTCGTCTTCTCGAATTCTCTGAAAAACACCTCTGAAACTCCTTGTCTTATCTTCAAAACCCTAGGTCACGAACTGGAAGAAAAGCTATCTCAAAAAGACTCCAAAACGCACTTAAATAGAAGCCCTAATTGTTTCTCACCGACACTGGTAACGGGCGTTACCTATCCATGTGCAATTCTTGTTAATGCCCGTTACAGCTTGAAATCACCATAACGCTTTTATTTGTGGTAACGGGCATTACCACTTTTCTTCTGCCCAGGGGCAACGGGCGTTACTCCTCCTATCTCGCCAAAGCTTAGCTCCTGTGCCTGGTAACGGGGGTTACCTAATTTGTTCTTCCAAGGGGTAACGGGAGTTACCATATTTTCCTCCAAAAATACGTGAATTTGCTTTGCTTCACCGTTTCGTAACTCTAGCTCTAAAAACACCTGAGTGGAGAAAAATAAACACATAAACACTTCAAACGGAACAAAAATATAATCTAATAAATGCTTAAAACCATGCAAATTCTACACGCAATAGCCAGCCTCCACCACCTGGTCCAACCAAGTGGCAACGGGCGGGTCGGGGGTAATAACCCACCGAGGTTCTGCCCTAGGAGCAAGAAGCTGAGTCGGGCCATCGCCTTGACAAGAGGCTTGTCGGAGAAAGTCAACAGGAGTTCGATGCCTCTCGGCCTAAAAGAAGGGGAGAAGAGCGAGGCACCGCTCACATAGCCGGGGCAGCCAATGAGTCCCGAGGAGAGTCCCCAAGTGGAGGAAGGGAGAGAGAGATCCAAGGAACTTGGCTGTTTTCGACCGATTGGGGGCTAGGGTCGACCCTGAAGCCCCTAGGTGGTCAAACTGAGGCTTTGTGGTTAGGAAAGATAACCTTTGTAATAGATTGCCTCCACGCAAGAAACCCCAGAACCGACCCTCTAGGGATCCACTCGATCGCTCGCCGCCTCGAGCTCCTCCCATCATCGACGTTCAGGATGAGGAGGAATCTTATTACGACCCCTCGCCGCCAAGACATGATCGTGACCATCGACCCCAACAGGACCGATTCAATGCTCCCCCCCCAACAAACCCAACAGCCAGCCCAGAGGTACAAAAGCGCTCGAGAGGCCGGGCCCCCGTTTTGCGAAGAAATTATTTGGGCCATGGCCGAAGACAAGATTCCCACAAACCTTCCAACATATGTAGGAAACACCGACCTGGAAAGGTATGTAGATCAGTTCGAAATTGAGATCAGCATATTCAACCACTCTCCGGATGTACGAGCCAAGATTTTTGCTACGACCCTGGTCGGGGTAGCCCAGGACTGTTCTCAAGGCTGCCTTCGAGAATCATCAGGTCATACGATGATCTGGTCGATAACTTCGTTGCTCACTTCTCCTATGTCAATGGCGACAAGCTTCCATCGACTTACCTTTACAATATCGTTCAAGGAGAACATGAGTCACTTAGGGACTTCTTTACTCGATTTTCTTGAGCTGCGAGACAAAGAATGTGCGGGGCACATTGTCACAGAAAACCCGAGGTCGATCTCCAAGATTCTAGAAATTGCTGGCGATTGGATGCGACTCAAGGAGGTCAAGTTGGCCAACAAAAATGGCATGGGAAGTAAGCCCGAGCCCTTCCGGCCTTCCCTGTCGGAGCCCAAGCGCGATCCTAACACTCGAGCCGACCAAGGGTCTTGGGCAGATCGAAAAAATACTACACTCCCCTGAATCGGCCCATTAAAGAGATCTACCATGTCTCGAACAAGAAATTATTCAAGAACCCCAAGCCGATCAAGAAAGCACAGAAGACCCGGGACTCGGGTAAATATTACCACTTTCACCGGTGGACTGGCCATAACACCTCTGACTATTTTGTTCTTAGGGATGAGGTCGAAAGACTGATCAAAGATGGCCATCTGTAAGAGTTTGTCAAGAAGCTTGACGAGCTCGCCCGGCAGAAGATCGGGATGAACAAAGCCCTCTTCGAAATCGCGAGGCTAAGCAGCCAGTCAAAAGGGATATTCACAATCTCCCTTGCCTAGATCGAATCGATATGATCGCCGGGGGACCAACAGGAGGGGACACGAAGTTGGCCCGAAAGAGAACTCGAAGGGAGGCTTACCGCAACTATTATGGGCCAAGTGAAGTGATACAGGTCGAGCAAAAGGAGAAGTTGGTCGAGGAAGAGATTACTTTCAGCAATAGGGATTTAAACGGTGAACCACCTCGGGAGGGTGATATGCCTGGTTGTCCGATGGTGGTCACACTAGACGTAGCAAACTTTGTTGTACCCAAAACTCTTATTAATAATGGAAGCTCGGTGAATATTATCTACTACTCGACTCTAGTTAAGATGAAATTAGATACCAAACTTCGATTGGAACTACTAAAAACTCCATTCACGGGCTTCGGGGGCTCGAAAGTCTATCCAAAGGGTCGAATTCGCTTGGTCAGCTCCATGGGAACTCTCCCTAAGAGTACGACGGTGGAGATCGAATACCTGGTAGTCGAACAACACTCGGCGTATAATATTATCTTTGGCCGGCCACGTCTCATCGCACCATAATATCGACTTACCATCAATTGGTGAAGCTCCTGACCCCGACCAGTATTGGAGAATTAGATGCGATATCCCGACCGCGTGGACTTGCTATTCGATCTCCACCGTCTAATGGCTCGATCCGGATGGGAATCTTTTCAAGAGATCCTATCGAGAGCCGGCCAAGAGATGCCTTCGAGCTTCCCAAGCTAAGGAGGTTCTCTAGGAAGTACATGCTGGGTCCTGCGGAAATCATACAGGAGGAAAAATGTTGGCAAAAAAGATAGCTCGAAGTGGATACTATTGGCCGACCATGGTTAGAGATTTGATTAATTTTGTGAGGAAATGCCCAAGTTGCCAAAAGCATGCTAATCTCACATATCAACATCAGAGAGAAATGATACCCATCGACGTAGCTTGGCCTTTTGACCAATGGGGAATCAACATAGTAGGCCCATTTCCACTCGCACCGAGGCAACATTAATTCGCCATCGTTTGCGTCGAGTATTTTTCCAATTTGCTCGAAGCAGCATCGGTCCCAAAGATCACCTTCCATGTTATGATCCGATTCCTATGGAAAAACATCATCTGTCGGTTTGGGGTCTCGAGAATCTTGATATGCGATAATGGGCCTCAATTCAGAAGTACATAGTTTAAGAAGTACTGTGCCGATATGGGAACCAGTTTGAGGTTCACCTCAGTCGTCATCCTCAAGCCAACGGTTAGACCGAGGTAACCAATCAAATCATTGTGCAAAACTTAAAAACCAGGCTCGACGCGAAGAAAGGGGCCTGGGCAGAAGAACTCAATGGGATGCTATGGGCTTATCGAACAACACCTCGAACGGCCATGGGAAACCCCTTTCTCAATGGTCTATGGGTCGGAGGCCATCATACCCGCTGAACTAATACACCAAACAACCTGAGTATCCCAATATCAACTGGACCAAAACCAGGAGAATCGACAGTTCGAGCTGGATACTATTAAAGAGAAAAGGGAACAAGGTTTTAGCCGAATGTAGCAATACTGGGCATCTGTAACTCGGAGTTATAACAAGAAGGTCCTGTTCTGATAGTTTCAGGTAGGGGATCTAGTCCTAAAGAGAGTCGACGTGACCAAGCACGGGGAAAACTAGATGCCAATTGGGATGGGCCCTATCGGATTGCTGAGGTTGGGAAGAATCAAGCTTATCACCTCGAGGACATGAACGGCAATCCCGTGCCTCGATCCTGGAATGCGCATAATTTGAGAAAGTTTTATGTTTAAAGACATTCAAGTTGTGAGTCAACTATAATTATCTTAATAAAGTTGACTCTGTTTCTCCGACTATCATGCTCAATGTTTATGAGTTAAATAGTTCGAGTTACCCATTGATCATCGTGACTTAAATTGTTCGCGAATAGTTTTATATTATTTGATCATCAGGCTTAATGATTACGAGTTTAATTTAAACGTACATAATTGAAAATATGCTAATTCGAATATTCAGCAATGAAGACAATATAACCGAAAGAAATTTCCGTTGACAATAATGTTAGCCGACCTAAGGGTCGGTGGGTTACAAAGCTTGGGTATTCACCCTTTGAATTTTACAAACAGGAGCACTTCTCAACCACCCCAGGCCGAGTTGGTACTTTCTACAAATAAAAATAAGCAAAATAAAAACAAGAGATTATAATAGACCCATGCCGAGCCAGTAAGATCAGCCAGAATCGACATGGGCAGCATCCTCAGGGGCTTCCTCGATGAAATTAGGGTCAATTAGGGGCTCCTCGGTTGCATTCTCTCCAAACAGCTCGGGGAAAATCTCTTCGGGGACCAGCGTACACTTGGGGTCGACTCCTTGTGGCATTTTGCTAGAATCTTCCTCCCGTCGAAAATATATCGATTTAGCCAAACTGATAGCGAAGCCAAACTCATGGGTATTCCAGTCGATCGGAGGGACTGGAGTAGAAGTTATGGTCGCAAGAGCCCTGGGATCATGGCATCGGAGGCCAATCTTCTTTTGATCATAGTCGACGGGGACGTATCCTGCCGACTTGCACTACGCGAGGCAGAGCTCGAACCCTTCCTTCAAATCATCTATCCTGAAGGTCGAGGTGGCCCTTGTGAATGCTGGCGAATTCATAAAATGGTACACCACTTAGCGCTCGGATAAGGCTACAATTTCATCGTATGCCCTCCGGCATCGGGCTATAGCCAGTCGGGCCCCCGTCTGCCCACTAACTTTCTCCCCTTTCTTGTGGGTTTCCATTATCTCGAGGGCTTGCTCATCGATCTTGGTGTTGGCATCGAGGAGCTTCTTCTGTAGGTCGGCCACTTGTCAGTTCAACTTGGCCGTCGTGTCATCGGACTTCTACTTGGCCAGCCTAACCTCTTTTAGCTCGGCTTCGGTCCCCCTTTGGGCGGTCTCGACGGCTACTAATTTGCTTTTTAAGCTCTCGATCTCAGAATCGACCCCGAACTTTGATGCCAGCCGAGTACGCCCCTCCCTGTAGATCTGACCCCTCCGACTCAGGTGGAAAAGGTCCTGCGAGACCTGTCATGAATCAAAATCGAGTCAGCATTCAATTCGACAATCAGGAAGAGGAGCTGCGAGAAACAGAGAAACTTACTGCGAGTATTTTCATGGCCGCGTTCATTTCCAACTCCTAGTCGCTCATCTCCCAGTGATATTGGTGGTAGGGAATAGTTTGAGCGCCAATGTCGAGTGCGCACATTGCCCAGCTATCTCGCGGTTGGGAGCCGACACGCCGAGCCCAACCCTCTTGGTCGACGTTGCGAGGCCACCCGGGAAGTGAGGCTCAGATATCTTTAGCATCTTGAAGAAGTCGGGCATGTCTTTCTCTGGGGCTTTGTAAGGATGGTTGAGTGACATCATGGCTTTGCTCGAGAATGGGGTCGGGGTCTTGGCAATATCGGAGGGAGTTGACGGCAAAGGAGGAAGTCGAATTTATTCCACACGAATGGCTGGATCCTTTTTGTAGCACCCGAGCGCAAGGCACCACATCCCCCGCACCAAGATCCGACCCGCATATGAAATGAAAAGTCCATACACGTGCCAAATCACGGCGAACGGGGACACAACACACGCGCTATGCTAGGCGGGAGCTAACCCTTAAACCAAATAAGAACGAGGAAATATAAAATCAGAGTAAAGATATAAAAGCGGAAGCAGGTACTAACACATAACATATACAATAAGCTTCAAGCTCCAAAATACCGAAATATATACAAGTTCTATCAAGTATCAACGGCCCATAAGGCCTACATATTTAAAAATAATATGCTCCAAGTTATAATCATGTAGAAGATATCCAAAATAATATGAGTGTGACCAAAAGAAAGTGCTAGACTCAAATGCAAGACCTAGACGACTCGTATTCCCGCCTAGCACTCCCAACCTTGCAGAAAACAACTGAAAACGAACCTGGTTCAGTCTAAAGGAGACTGGCGGGTATAAAACAGGGCATAATATACAAATACCGTAGAATTTAAACTCGTTCATGCAAGTCATAATCCCAATTGAAGTTTTGAAAAAACTCCCCAAGTGGGTAAAACAAGAAAAAACATCAACGGGATTACAATTATCATATTCATTCATTAGGGTTTTCATGGCCCGGCGAGTAGGCATGCATAATCTCCAACCTACACCTTGTGTAATCATGAGCATAATTATTAGATTATCACACATATAATCTTTTGTACACATTCATGCGATTCTTTCATAATCATACATATACACCTTTTTCCTCCGGGTGGTGGATGAATTTGCAAGAGTCGGCCACCCATACATAATGGCTAGTGAGGTACATGAATCCTCAAAAGCCCGGTTCCCTTTCCTCGTCAAATCTCCTAGCGAGGCTAGTTTCGCCATAGTTTGGGTAGAACTAGTACATAGGATCACAGTCGGCCCTTGCCTCCCCGGATAGCCACATGCACTATGATATGGTATATAATGGTTGGGCCACGTGGTGCCTCCTCGATGAGGCCACGTGGACCCTATCCTACATCGATCTACTCTGAGGTTGCCACACGGCCAAGGTGTGGCGTATTTTCCACCTCGGCTCGACCGGTCGATCCCAACATGCGGGAGTTCCCCTTTACATGGGTCAGCGAATCCTGGCTAACCTGTCCTTCTTTGCTGGAGGACAAAGCTCCGATCCGAAGGTCGATGCCCTACGTCATTAGACAACAAGATACCTTAAAGCATCCTTGTCGGGACACGTGTAGACCCCTCATTCCTCGTAACCAGCGTACCATAGAGTATTCAATGCCCCACTGTGCCTGCCTATACCTAGAGAGGAAAGAAGGTACACTCGACCCAAGCTTGGCCAACCCTAATATCCGACCAGCAGGTCGATTGCCTACTGCGCAATTAATGCATAGTCGTTGTACATGCATTATTGTGTTAATTGGCCAAGACTATAAATACTCCTCCCCTGAACAATAGTTGGTAAGCCTTTAAGAGCATTTATTTTGTATTCCTTGTATTTATTTCTCTCACTAAGATCCCAATACTGACTTGAGCGTCGGTGAGCCAAACTTGGGCAAAATCCCAAGTATCTGAAGTTAGCCTTCTAGCTTACGTGTGCTAGTATTTTCAGATCGATAAAAAACCCACTCATATAAATTCTTGACTAATCGACCCAAACCTACCACCTAGATCGACAACTCGGATCGACCAGATTTGAGCCGGATCAGTTTGGCGCCGTCTGTGGGGAACTCCTTTTCTTCTTTCTATCGATCTAGATAAAGTTGCTAGCACTTTCCATCTGCAACTATGGTGAACACTAGGATGACGATCCGTGAGGATGACATGGAGGAGGTTGCCAAAGGCAGGCACGACGTCAATGTGCTGCTTGACAACCCCCTACCACCAATCCAACCATAAAAAATATCGGCACCAGCACTGGTATCATCTTGCCTCAGTAGGAGGCGTTACCTAGGATTGCCCTCACTCAGGCAGACCTGGACGTATTCTTCGACCAATGGAGGGTCGAGTCGAAAGGGCCCAAACCGAAGGCCGCGAGCCACGCCGCCTTGAGCTGTCTAGGGCCAGCCCCGTCACCATCCCGAGACCCGTAATGGCTAGCGTCTTGGGGCCCGTAACCCAGACCTATGGGCCTACCATTTCTTACTGCTTTCAACCACTCAATAGTGGACCTGCTCAGGTCATCTGGGGGTTTTCTCCCGAAACGGGCATGGGCCAGGTCCAGGGGTTCATGCCGCCTCCACCGCCGCCACTGGGGGGCAGCAAGCAGGTCCCGTTCAAGGGCCATGGCGAGTCAGACCATCCCAGCCGTGCCAACCGTGGTAATTATGTGGTTGACGACGACCACGAGGAGTTGTATGATTTGCGGATTCGTATGCCCGCACTGTCAGCCAGAGTTGAAGTGGCGAGAATCGCCGTGGCTCGTCAGGAGAACGAGTAGGACTGCTATGTTGATCCGCCGAGGAGGCGGGTCCAAGATCGCCTGGGAGATCGTGGATCGGTGATCTCCTAGAGGCAGGTCGGCCTACGTGAGGGACTAAACCGACGCCCTTTGTGCTTCCGGAGTGATAGGGAGGAAGCTTCCCCCTTCTCCGAAGATATTCTCCGTATGACCTACGATGGGGATCGAATACCGATCGGGCTACCCTTGTACAACGGGACCTCCGATCTCCAGATGCATGTACGACCTTTGAGAACAGGATGTTGTTGCACCCCCACCCACCGCAAATTTGGGCCAAAATATTCGTCACCACTTTGACAGGCGCTCAGGACTGGTTCATCCGTCTGCCGCCTCGATCCATATCGACCTACAATCACTTTGTGGATCGATTCTTGATGCATTTCTCCTCCATGTCAGGAGAGAAACTGCTGCCCTCATACCTTAACAATCTCTACCAAGAAGATGACGAATCCCTCCGAGACTTCTTGACCAGATTCTCGAGGGTAGTAGTTAGGGTCGAGGATCCGACGATGGACACGTTACTTCCGGTTGTCCATCGAGCGCTGCACAACCTCATGTGGGCGGATGAGATTATCTGGGCCGAACCCCGAAACCTGACAGAGATTTAAGATATAGCCCGCGGATTCATGCTGGTCGAAGAGATGACCCTCGCTCACGGGCCCTTGTCCCGGTCTCAATCTGAGGGGCACAACTTTGGGCCTGGCTCGAACCCTAGCCGGAAAGGGAACGAGCCCCAAAAATCAAAGGGGAAAGTCGATCAACCGACCCAGATCGACCGACGAAACTATATTTTCCTCAATGCTCCCATCGAATAAATTTTCACAGTGATAGACAAGAAGCTCTTGCACAGGCCAAAGACCATTCGGGAGGGTCCCAAGGCACAAAAGTCGGGAAAATTTTATGGCTACCATCCACAATGGGGCCATACCACGGAGGAATGCCTTGCCCTCCATGATGAGATTGAACGACTCATTCGGGGAGGGCATCTGAAGGATTTTATCTGCAAAATCGACTACTTCTCGAAGAAGGCCGGTCGATCCAAGGAATGATCCTGCTCCCGCTCGAGGTCGCCAACGAAGAGGTCAGGTAAGAAACCCCTCGAGTGAACTGAGGACAACCCCCCAACAAACGGCACGATCTACATGATAGCTGGGGGGCATAAAGAAGGTGACTCCAACGCTACTCGAAAGAGTAATATCAGGAGGGCAGCTCGAGAGTACAACGGACCTCACAAGGAAGTCCTCCAAAGGGGCAGGAGGTTAGTTTTAGTGAGAATGATAGCCACGCAGGCCCACATCGGGAGGGCGAAACGCCTAATTGTTCGATGGTGGTGACCTTAGGCGTGGCTAACTTCAATGTAACCAAATACCTTGTCGATAATATAAGTAGCATGAACATTATCCTTTACTCTACTCTCGAAAAGGTGAAATTGCATAATTTGAAACTCGACCCGATCCGAACTCCTCTGTTTGGCTTCGAAGGGTTACAGGTCGTCCTGCTTGGGCGCATCCGACTACTCACCTCAATCGGAACCTCGCCCCATCGGGTCACCAAAGAGGTCGAATACGTTGTCATTAACATGCCCTTAGCTTACAACATGATTTTTGGTCGACCAGGCCTTATACAATTCCGAGCCATAATCTCCACCTATCATTAAAAATTAAAGATGCCAACGCCCAACGGGGTCGGGGAAGTGGAGTACGACGTTCCAGATAGTTGGGTATGTTACACAATCACCCTCAAGGAGTGTTAGGAATAGTGCCCTTAAAGCAGCTTTTGGCTTTACTATTTCCTTGTAATATCACAAACAGTCTTTGAATAGTAAACGAGATGATTTTGTTCATAGACAATCACTTCTTTATGTGCTTATTATGTTTGTTTGGGTTGACTGTGTGTTTGCATATATTGAACTCCCCTAATCCGATGAGGCCGTTAAGAACTTTGTCGTTATGGGAACGACACATGAAACAAGCTCTTAACTCCATAGGCGAGGATTAGAAACTTCTCCAAGTTGAGAGTCCGACAGACAGTGGGGGTGTCAACCTTGACTCTGCTGAGACTTGCTTGTGTGATTATGTCCTTTTGAAGGATCACTCAGTTTCATGGAGTGATAAGTGCATACGATGATGCATTCGTAACACAGGAGGGTGATTGTTACGAGAACTTCATCACTGACATGTCCCGCATGAGAACATTCCTAAATGGGAAAGGAAGTTTCCTAAAACTTCCAGATTAGGAAATATCTCACAGGTCAATGACGTGATTCATTAATCCTTAGACTTGAGATTCTGTAATGTTTCATATGAGCTAACTCTGTAATCTTTGATATAGGCTCAAAAAGGGGGTCGACATACTGACACCTGAACCACGGCCTATGTTGGGATTACACAAGTGGCATATGTAGAATTAGTAGAATCAACAAAGGACCTACACTTGTTGCAAGAACAAGAATGATCTCTTACTGATTGAATTGTTCGTAGTCCATTAAAGTTAAACCCTTAGCCAAGGTGGATAAAGATCAAGACATCTAGAAAATGGGGTTTTCTAGGATTGAGATCGAAATGGATATGAAACGAACTTAACTTTAAAGATCAAGAATATTTGGGCTTTGAGAATATTCCCATGCCTTAGTTCTTAATTGAGAGATGGAGTTGTAGGAGGATCGTATTTCACTGATTGTCATTGACTGAAAGGTTCTTCGATTCATTTCGTTATTCAGCTAGGGGTCACACACCCATTTCTAGATTACGGTAGTGTGATCTGTGAAGTGATTAATTAATTAGTGAATTAATTAATTGATGTCACTGCTAATCGAATAATGAACCTAAAGGGTCACACACAAATGCCAGAACACAAGGGTTATGGTAGGATGTTAATATTATTAACAAATGATCAAAATAGTTGATCGAAACGGAGTAATACAAGTGGGTATCGCCACGTGTCAATGACACCTGACTGCCACGTGTCACGTACACGTGGCTTCATCGTGTAGTTTATTTCACAAGAATGCGAGAGCCACCTGCCAAAGGCTGGCGAATCTGATGTTCAAGAATGAGATCGGGAAAACGATGGAGGTCTATGTGGATTATATGATTGCAAAGAGTAGATGGGCCTCCAATCACCTCGACCACTTACGTCAAGCATTTGATATTCTCAAGCAACACGGTATGAAGCTCAACCCGGAAAAGTGGACGTTCGAGGTCGGGGGGAGGGGGGGAAGTTCATGGGATATATGGTGAGCCAACGGGGAATCGAGGCCAACCCGGTCAAGATCAAGGCCATTCAGACCATACCTCGAACTCAATGCATAAGCCAGGTTCAGTCTCTGGTCAGCCGGATCATTTCTCTAAACCGGTTCATATCTCGATCATCCGAGCGGAACATCCCTTTCTTCAAGATATTGAGAAACTTAAAGAAGTTCGAGTGGAATAAAGAGTGCGATAGAGCTTTTGAACAACTTAAAGAGTACCTGTCGTCTCAACCATTGTTGGCCAAGCCCAACAAAGGGGAGACCTTGTACCTCTATCTATCTCTCTCCAACGAAACTTTCAGTTCGGTCCTTATTGCCATTCGGGATCAAAAACACATGCCCATATATTACTTGAGCAAAATCCTACATTGAGTGGAGCAAAACTATCTCGAAGTCGAGAAATTTGTCTTCGCTTTAACGCATGCCACTCGGAAGCTATAGCCTTACTTCCAAGCGCACCCAATAGTTATCTTGACCGATTAGCCGCTCAGGCAGGTCTTATCCAAACCCGACGTTTCGGGTTAAATGATGAAATGGGCGATCGAGCTAAGCTAGCACGATATCACTTTCCAACCCCGAGCCACGCAACAAGCCCAGGTTCTGGCTGACTTTTTGGTCGAAAAGAACACAACCCCCGTGAAGGTCGCCTCCAACCCCCTGTGTTGGACCATATACGTCGATGGCTCATCGACCTCTCAAGGGGGAGGAGTGGGGATATCCCTGGTCAGTTCCGATGGCACACAAATCGATTTCTCCATCCACCTTGATTTTAGATCTCGAACAACGAGGCACTAGTCGCCGGCCTAAAATACACATCTGAGCATTAGGGCGAAAAGTTGGCGGTCGTCACTGACTACAGCTCGTCGTGGGCTAGGTGGACGGCACCTATGCCAGAGAAGAATCGATGGCCGCTTATCTTAAAATGGTTAAGGAATTAGCCTCGAAATTCAAGGAGTTCAAGATCGAGCAGGTACCTCGCGAAGAAAACACGCGAGCGGACGCCCTATCCAAATTGGCCAGCGGTCTCCAAGGAACACAAGATGGGACGATCTCCTACCTGGTCTTGGGGGGCCGAGCCATCGACGAGGGCAAGATCGAGGTGGCCACCATCGATCCCCCAGAGCCCAACTGGATGGATGGTATCATCGCATACCTAAAAAATAGAATCTTGCCATAGAACCGAACCGAGGCACGACAAATGAAGTACCGTTCATTGCTATATATTCTTGATCGTGAAGGAAGGTTGTTCAGAAAATCTTTCACAGGGCCGCCCTTGAGGTGCCTTCAACCAGACCAAGCCAAAGACGTGTTGGAAGAAATACATGAAAGGTGCTGTGGAAACCACTCTGGAGGTCGAGCCTTAGCCCGCAAGGTCCTAAGAAGCGGCTATTTTTGGCCAACCCTTATATGAGATGCAAAGCTCCATTCCAGGAACTGCCCCAAATGTCAGAAACACGGTAACCCTATACACACGCACCCAACAGTCATGATATCGGTCGATGTCTCCTGGCCCTTCGATTAATTGGGAATCAACATCATTGTCCCCTTCCCCCTCGCACCTCGACAAAAATGGTTCGCGATTGTAGCCGTCGTATATTTCTTAAAGTGGGTCGAGGTTGAAACATTCCCAAAGGTAACCGATGCAGTGATAAGAAATTTTCTTTGGAAGAATATAATCTGCCGCTTTGGGGTTCCGAGGGTTCTCATCTGTGGCAATGAACCTCAATTTCGAAGTGAGAACACTAAGCATTATTGTCGAGACCTTGGAATCGACCTCAGGTTCACTACGGTTGGCCACCCCCAAGAAAATGGCCAAGCGGAAGGCACCAATAGGATTATTATCCAAAACTTGAAGACCCGCCTCGACGCCAAACTAGGCGCATGGGCGGACGAACTCGATGACGCCATATGGGCCTACCGGACCACTCCCCGAACCGCCACAGGCCAAACTCCCTTCTCCCTGGTGCACGGGTCAGAAGCTATGATCCCGTCAGAGTTATTGTACGAAACGACACGCGTTACTCAATACCAGATCGATAGGAACAACGAGAATCGATCCGATGACCTCGAGTTGATTGAAGCAAAGAGGGAACGTGCCTACCATAAGATCAAGCAATACAAGGTAGCAGCAGCCCGATCCTACAACAAGCAAGTAATGCCCAGATCGTTCTAGATCAGTAACCTAGTACTGCAAAAAGGTTGAAGTCCTGAAATACGTGGGCAAACTCGAACCCAACTGGGAAGGGCTTTACCGGATAACGGAGATCGGCAAAAACATGGCGTATCGACTCGAAGACATGGCTGGTGATCCGTTACCTAGACCGTGGAATGCTCATAACCTGAAGAAATTTTATATTTAAATACCTAAGGTTGTAACTGGGTCGGAGCCAACAAGGCCCGATCTCGAGATCGGATCGTTAGTTTTGACATTATGAAATGTACGTAATCGAGGTCGAATTCTTGCCAGAATCGACCTGCTTTTCAGCACGCTTCATTACTTGTTGACATTCGATCTACGATCATGCTCAAGAGGGGGAGTGAGACCCCCCATTTACTAAATCCCTCTCACAATAAGTCCAATGAGATCACTAATCGATCCAACGAGAACTGATAAAACAACAATAATTTTCAAGTCCAACGTGATCTCGTGTCGATCCGATGAGAACGAAAATAGTGGGTAAACACCACTATTCACACACTGAGATCGATTTTAAACAAGTCAAAACACATATGTTTTCATTCCAATGAGGTCGATCTACCCAACGACCCAAATTCGAATAAAACAACAAGCATGTATTAAAATGACCAAGTATAATCGCATCACGCCAATGCATACATACGCCAACTCGTGAAAAAATAAAATAACAAAGTCAAATGATAGTGAAGGCAACAAATCCGTACTAGATCGACTACATAGATCAATCCAACTTGAGTAAAACTTGCCTAAAACTACAGACTGATGTGCAGCCACATCGATAAGTATGGAATCATGAAAAATAAATCCTTAATCGAGAACCGACCTCACCCGCGATGTGGGTCGGTAAGGCAAATCGGAACGACGCTGACCTCACCCGCGGTGTGGGTCAGTGCCTAAAAAGTATTCAAACAAAATTAAAACACAAAGTATTCACCCCGCTACACCCCAGCCGGTGGGTCAAATTGATTGTCCTAAAAGTCACAAGAAAATTTACAACTTATGATGTTGGAGCTGAACTACTAGTTGGAGGCCCTGAGGTCGATGGAGCCTTTTCCAGTCTTAGCCGTGCTGGCGGAAGGAAACTCTCGATGTCAACGGGACGCCGGAGTTCATAAACAGGGTCCCTATTATCCCTCTTGGAGTAGGCCAGGTCTATAGCGAACCCATATTTGTGGTGAATCCAGTCGATCTCGACATGCGGTACAGGATCTTCGTTGAGCGGATCAGGGAAAGGTTCAGGGAGATGGACGCTAATGGTGGCTTGATTGAACCCTACCGGAATCAGACCTTGTTTTTTGATCTAATTGAAGGCTATTTTGAACAGCCCCTATCACTGCATTGGCCTCCTCAAGGGCAGGCCCCTCGATGAACTCCCGAACTGCATACCTTTCGATATCTGGCTTGGCCTTTTTAAATGACTCCACCATCGAATCGATCTTGACCTTAGCTTTTGTCAGTGCATCCTTTTTTTCCTCCTCTCGACCGGCTTCTTGGCCCGCTGGATTTCCTGCTGCTTCTGGGTCTCGATCCTCTCTAACTCCGTGGCATGATTCTTGGTAAGAACATCGATCTGCTCCAGCGCGCTCCTCAGCTCAACAGGCTTTGTTCAATCCTCCTCATCTCTCTTGCTACTCTCACTCCTAAGCTACAAAACCTCCTTTTCGAGCTCAGCCACTTTCCCAGCATCTATCGACCTCAGCATACTTTTCGCGGCCTTGTACTTCTGTTTGTACTTCTCCATTTCGGCCTCGAAAGTCTCAGATTACTGAAAGGTATTGATGGCAATATGAAGGATTTCCTGTAAATCGATGCAAATGGAGGGTCGGCGTCGAAGCAATAAAGCATTAAAAGACCAAACGATGTAAAAACAATTAGGCTAAAAAGAGCCTTGCTGAAGCGATACTACTGGTTGTTAGGATGTTCTTGAAAGAGCAGTTTTTGCACATCAACCACGCACCCGGTGTTGAAGAGCGCCCCCAGCAGGTCGATGTCGGGCTTGCCAACAGCCAAGTTCCTCACTGACCGGTCCCCTTTCTTTCTCTCTCGAGCCCGACTGGCCACCGTGGGGGGCTGGTTTTGTGAAAATTGAGCAGCTTTCCCTCGAGATCGGAGTCGTCAGAATCGGCATCGACGTTGATGGTTACATCTGGCCCCTTGTTCCTCTTCTTATGCACCTGTTTCCCGATCCCGTGCTGAGCTTCCTGGGGAAGAACCATATCATACGGGTTGTTTTTAGGGTCGATATAAATATCTAGATGATCCAAATTAATTACTTACTCTTGGCCCTTGGCATCGGGCTCATGAACCGGGAGGGGCTGGTCGTCGGATCGCTCTTCGTTGGGCTGAATCTGGTCCTGGGGTCGAGGAGCCGGGGTGGCGAGGTTGTTGTGCTAAAACCTGTGCCCCTCAGGCAGCGATTGGTTGATGGCCGCGATCGCTGGATCGATCTCTTCCACTGCAGCTCGAGGAAGAGGGTCCTCTTTGTTCAGTTTCAGGGTTGCTTGGACTCTCCTCGCGCGACTCATCCTCAGGATGTGCAAGCCTGCAAAGGTCAAATGACATCGATTAGTAACGATGTGGGAGGTCGAAAGAAGCAAGTACAAATAATAAAAAATAAGTAATATGTCAGGGCCTCCCCGATCGGGTAGGGTCCGGTCGGAGAGGGAGACTTACTAAAGCTAAAGTTTCTCAACCTCGTCCCCGGAACCAGACCCACCTCGATCAGATGACTAGTCCTCGTCAAGTATGTGGGATCAAGGGGCCCCAAGTTGTTCAACAGTTTGAACCCCCGATGCAGCCAAGCCCCCCTTTTCGTGGGGAGCTTCTTGGGCTTGCTAGTGGACCAGGTCGTGCGAAATGGGGGGTAATATCGGGCAATCTATGAAGAAGAATTTCTCTTTCCAGTTGACACCATTGGAAGAGATCGGGATTTCGACTAGCTTTCGACCCGCCTTGGCCTACAATTAGAAGTATCCGACACCCAATTTGATAAAATTATTGAGGGTAAAGAATTCCCGTAAATCATCGATCCTGGGCTCAAATCCGAGACACTTGATTATAATGATCATGCTATGCATCAAGGCAATTAAGTTTGGCACGAGCTGGGCAGGACATAGGTTGAATCGATCAAATCAATTCGACACCAATGTACTGAAAGGGAATCTGAACCCATAGGGTCCGGTCGGAGAGGGAGACTTACCAAAGATAAAGTTTCTAAACCTCGTCCCCGGAACCAGACCCACCTCGATCAGATGACTAGTCCTCGTCAAGTATGTGGGATCGAGGGGCCCCAAGTTGTTCAACAGTTTGAACCCCCGACGTAGCCAAGCCCCCCTTTTCGTGGGGAGCTTCTTGGGCTCGCTAGTGGACCAGGTCGTGCGAAATGGGGGTGATATCGGACAATCTATGAAGAAGAATTTCTCTTTCCAGTGGACACCATTGGAAGAGATCGGGATTTCGACTAGCTTTCAACCCGCCTTGGCCTACAATTAGAAGTATCTGACACCCGATTTGACAAAATTGTTGAGGGTAAAGAATTCCCGTAAATCATCGATCCTGGGCTCAAATCCGAGACACTTGATTATAATGATCATGCTATGCATCAAGGCAATTAAGTTTGGCATGAGCTGGACAGGACATAGGTTGAATCGATCAAAAAAATTCGACACCAATGTACTGAAAGGGAATCTGAACCCATGCTTCATTGAAGCGTAGTAAAGGCCAAAGGAATTCCGAAGTTTTGGGGCCCCCACTGTCTCCCCTTCCTCAGGGAGGTGAACTTCGAACCCCTTGGGCATAATCGATAGCCAGTTGTAAACCTCCAGAAACTCGTGTTCAATAATCTTCGAGGTTCGATGAGTGACCTGAGTAAGGGTCCGGAATATTGGTTTCAATTTCTCCTATGGAGGTGCCACTACCACGACCTCCTCTGCCCGATCGACCTCGTCCTCGTCCTCATCCACTAAGTTGAGTTTTTGCCTCGAGGTCGAGGTCGGACCCCCAAGATTGGCCATAAATTGCTGTGCCGTAACTTCATTAGAAGAATCCAGCATAGACCCAAAATCCACATCCGGAAGTGTAGGGGCTCCACCCGATCCTCCCAATCGATCGGGCGAGGGAGTAAAGAGAATGTTCATTTCGCCTCCGATATTGCCCTCCATCCCAGTTGGTACTTAAGCCATGCCTAACACTAAAAGAAATTTGGGGAAAGATCTCAAAATTACCTTGTTTCGAAGTGCTGATTGAACCTCCGTTCCGGTTAATCGATCTCAGAGCCGGATGGGATGCAAAGCGGTTCGATCATGGAGCGATGTAAAGTGAGAAATGAGGAGAATGGTAGCTGCCTATTTATAGAGGATGAAAAAGTAATTCCTCGAAAGACGAAACGGCGCCATCATTACTCTCAGCAGATTGATTTTGTCAAAAGACGTACCCCATTAATGAGGCGGAAGATCGAATCCAACGGTCGCGGCTGTTCGCCTACCCAATGCCAGGTCGATGGAAATTACCCTCGTGAAAAATCACGCCAATAATTTGGGGGGCCTCTGATATGGAATATAATGGTTGGGCCACGTGGCGCGTCCTCGATGAGGCCATGTGGACCCTATGCCACGTTGATCTACTCTGAGGCTGCCACGCGGCTAAGGCGTGGCTCATTTTTTACTTCGGATCGACCGGTCGATCCCAACATGCAGGAGTTCCCCCTTACATGGGTCAGCGGATCCTTGCTAACTTGTCTCCGACCTCGACCCATAACTCCCTAAATCGATCCGGGCCTGGTCCTTCTTCGCCGAAGGACAAAGCTCCGATAGAAGGCCGATGCCCTACGTTATTAGACAACAAGGTGCCTTAAAGCATCCTTGTCGGGACACGTGTAGACCCCTAATTCCTCGTAACCAGCGTACCACAGAGCATTCAATGCCCCACCGTGTTTGCCTATACCTAAAGTGGAAAGAAGGTACACTCGGCCCAAGCTTGGCCAAGCCTGATATCCGGCCAGCAGGTCGATTGCTTGCGGCGCAATTAATACATAGTCACAGTACACACACTACTGTGTTAATTGGCCAAGACTATAAATACCCCTCTCTTTGACAGTAGTTGGTAAGCCTTTAAGAGCATTTATTTCTCATTCCTTGTATTTATTTCTCTCACTAAGATCCCAATACTGACTTGAGCGTCGGAGAGCCAAACTTGGACAAAATCCCAAGTCCCCCAAGTTGACCTTCTAGCTTACGTGTGCTAGTGTTTTCAGATCGATGAAGAACCCACTCATATAAATTCTTGACTGATCGACCCAAGCCTGCCACCTAGTTTGACAACTAGGATAGACCAGATTTGAGCCGGGTCACACTAAGTCCCGGGGCCCGTGCATACATTCATGCTCTCGGCAAAAATCATAAGGTAGGGGATACATAAAAGAAAGGCTTTACGTTCGAAATCATTTACTCTAAAGAGACTCAATATATAAATATACTAGTTTGACTTAAAACTTTTCATATAGGGGGATATATCAGGTCATCATAGCTATTAGAAGAGAAACCCACCTTATAAGAGTAAAAGAAGAAGCACAAGAGTCTCAATGATCGCCCTCGTCTTCGACCGTACCCAAATCTATGTAAAAGAGGTAGTGTGAGACTCAAAATGACCATATACGACGCACGGCAATGCTATGCATTTAACGCCCCGACTTTTCAGTCGTACAGGTATGCCGTATGTGTTTACCAATTTACGCGAATTAATTGTTTATAAGTGTTTTATATATTTAATTTTATTATAAATTGTTATTATTTTATTTTATTTTATATTCGTTAAATTAGTATAGTTAATTTTTATAATTAAGTGTTAAATGTTAATTAATTATATCTCTAATTACATTATTATTAATTTCAAATTATCGTTGACTTTTTTTTATTTAATTTAAAATAGAACTTAAATTTTATTAGTTAATTTGAAATGTTATGAAATTGTTAATGCTTTGCACATGAGTGTTTTAATCGTGCTTTGTTCTTATATGATTTGATATCGAAATTTCGTGAAAATTTAGTATGTTGTAGACTTATGTGTTATGAACCTGTCCTTGTACTCGTTCCATGTTTTTGATCTTGTTTGGTGTGGTAACGAATTTATTTTGATTTTGGAACCAAAATGGGGGCTAACGAGCAATTAGCGCATCCTGGGTTTCGTATGTGATATCTTGAGCTCGGGAACTCGGATTCGAGTTCCGTCGCTTCTGTTGGACCCATTTCGATGATTCGGGTTCAATGGAATAATCCATATATTTTTCTAAAGCCATTTGATATTCTTCGATCTTGTTTGGTGTGGTAACGAATTTATTTTGATTTTGGAACCAAAATGGGGGCTAACGAGCAATTAGCGCATCCTGGGTTCCGTATGTGATATCTTGAGCTCGGGAACTCGGATTCGAGTTCCGTCACTTCTGTTGGACCCATTTCGATGATTCGGGTTCAATGGAATAATCCATATATTTTTCTAAAGCCATTTGATATTCCGAAGCTAAACCGAAAAACTGACTCGCGCCAAAATGACCATCTTTCACTAATTTACATATAAGTCCCTCAATTTTCAAGCTTTTCACTTCAAACCTGGACCTACACCTCCACAACTCAGCTCTTTATCACATTTTGCTTCCTTGAATTTGAACCATACACAAAAGAAAGGAGGAAAATCTGAACTTTTGGGCAGCAGCAGTCCATTCCCGTCACCTTGAACCCTAGGGAGAAATTGAGCTCATTTCTTCATTTTCCTTCATCTTCTTCAAAGGGGTAAGCTTATATTTGATATGTACATGCTTATATGATCATTTTCATCCATAAAAATCTAATTTTGATCCATGTTTGATAAGGTTTGGGGCCAAGACATGAATAGTTAGGTTTTTGTGCCATATTTGAATTCCCTCACTTCCCTTGGTGTTTTGCTTAAATTGGAGCTGGAATATTGATTACTTATGCTTCATTTATTGTTGAATATACCTGAATTTTGTGGTAGTTGAGGCATGAGTGAGTTACCATTAATGTTCTTGAGCTTTTGTTGAGATATATGCATGAGTTTGATACCTTTTCTCCTCCTTCACTTGTTGTTCGGTTTTGGCTTAGTTGCCGGAGTTTAGGACCTGAATTGCAGCTGTTCTTGCTACCTTAACATGCCTAGATGGAGTGGTATTGGAGTAATATGATTTGCAGGGATGAACAGGGGTGAAACTCTATCTTCTCGAGGTTGTAATTGTCTTCCCGCGCGGGGAGATTTTGAACAAGAAAGTACCCGGCCGGGTAATTCTAATGCGGATTGATTCTGCATAAAATGTCCCCGATAGGGGACTTTTATGGACAAAATCTCCCCGGGAGGGGAGATGGGGTGCTGCTGTGTATTTATATGCCTGTTGTGAAGTACTGTGTGATGTATATATATTATATGTGTGATTTGTGGTGCATGCATGTGTTGTATAATTTTAATGCATGAGTTGTGTGTTGTGTTTTATGTTTTTATGCATGCATGAGTGTGTGGTGGGTACGTGTATATTTATATATATATATTATATGCATGCGTGAGCATATATATATATTATATGTTAACATGCATGAAATATACATATATATAGAATATATGTAATACACATGTGTATGAGTATAATGTATATATATTGCATATTTAAATGTGTAATAGTGTTTGTGTATGTTAAGTGTTTAATTGTTTATTTTAATATATATATATATATATATATATATATATATATATATATATATATATATATATATATATATTTGGATTGCCTATAATTCGTTTAATGTATAATTTGTTGTATTTGAGTTATAAATTGTTATTTGGAATTCTTGACTTAAATTGCCATGAATTACGAATGAATGAACGTGAAACCTTCGTTTATTGATTGAAATTGATCGAATGACTTATTTATATACCTTAAATGCATTATTGGTGCACATGAACATGTTCATGAGATAATATCACCTCTTACGCATTCATATCATGTTCATTCATTACCGTGCGTCATATATGGTTCATTTGGAGTCTTGAATCTCACGTGAGAACCGCATTGTCTTTTGTACAGTTTTCTCCAGGGCGGAGACATGCCGGGTTCATAGGATACTTCCATGTCTTTATTTATTCTTGATATTGTTTGGTAAGGTGTAACAGGTGAGTTTCTCTACTATTTAGTTAAATGACCCTATATACTCCCAATGTGTAAAGATTTCGGCCAAATTTATTATATGTATATAGAGTCATTTTCAAGAGTCAATGATTTCAACGTAAAGCGTTTCTTTTATGAACCCTACCGAATGTTTTGGCGAGAAAGAATGAATAAATGCACAGAATGGGGCCAAGGACTTAGTGTGAGTGGCTATCTGGGGAGGCATGGGCCGACGGTGATCCCTCATACTAGTTCCAACCAATGTACGGTATAACCGGAACTCGTTAGGAGTTAACGAGGAATGGACGCTGAGCGCCATCTGGGGAGTCATGTAACCCCTTTTGGTCAATGAATGGGTGGCCGGGTCTTGCTAACCCATCCACCACCCGGAGGAAAAAGGTGTAAATGATCATGAATGTGCACAAAGAATGTAATGCATGAAAAGAAAGAAAGAATGAATGTTTAATGAATTACACTAGGTGTTGGTTGGAGATAATGCACGCCCACTCACCGGGCCACGAAAGACCTAATGGAAATTGGTTGTTATAATCCCCTTTGATGATTTCTTTATCTCGCCCACTTGGGAAATACTTCGAAAACCTCAAATGGGATTATAACTTGCATGTGGATGTTTAAATGCTGTCTTATATTATACTTATGCTCTGTTTTATACCCACCAGTCTCCTATAGACTGAACCCGGCTTTGTTTTCAGTTCTTTTGCAGGTTTTGGAGTGCTAGGCGGGATTTTGTGTCTGTCAAGTCCTGTGGTTAAGTCAGAGTCTTTCCATACGCACATTGTAATTTGTTTAAGTCATATTGAAACATGTATAAATGCTGAGCTTATGTTTTATTGATTCGGGACAGGTTTCTAGGGATAAATTGAACCTGTGGTTATGATTTATGATTATGTTTATATCTGAATTTTCGGGACTAGGTATTTATGCTAGTTGAACCCGTCAATTGCCACCTGTATTTATGACTGAATACATGATATGCTTTCGCACGTGTATTTTCTCCTATTGAATTTCTTATTTGGTTTCGAGGTTCTAGCTCCCGCCTAACATAGCGAGTGAGTGAGACCCCGTTCGCTCTGATTTGGCACGTGTATGGATTTTCCATTTCATATACGGGTCCGATTTGAGTGCGGGGGATGTGGCGCCTTCCGTTTGGGGTGCTACATCCTTAAGTGGTATCAGAGCCTCCAGGTTACAAAACCGGAGCTCGCGTGTTGTGATTGAGTCAGTTTAGGTCGTACGGCGTAGGGACTAATTGTCAACGTGTGCATTGCATTGATTCTTGACCTTACTTGATGGTGTTAGATGTAAAATGTTGAAAATTTATATGTTGAACTTGTTTTACTTTAAACATTTTGATTATGTGTTGCCTTTTACATTAAATACATGCTCTTGGTGCTAATTACGTGTCATATACACTTACTAACCAACATGCATTTATATTTAAGATGAGTTGTGATTGTAGGATATTCTTACAACATCAAACCACGGACAATTCTCACGATTACAACTCCTCGTCACTAGCTCTTCTTTTAGGTGTGGATGATTTAAAGAAAACTCTGGGGATTTAGAGGAATTCGGCCAATTGGTGATCCTTATGACAAGGTTATAAGATGGGAGTTCAAGATAAAGATGGGAACTAAACCATGAGTTTTACATTTAAACCGAATAAAGTGTGGACTGCACCGGGAGGTTATATTCAAGGATTCGAGAGTCATGGCCTTTACTAATTGGGGCTAAGGTTTGAGTGGAGGAACCCGGGATAGGAGATTCGGATCGGGGATTGTAGCTTAAAACATTTTCCAATATGCCCTTAGGATAAACAATTGTTCAATCAAAGAGTTGAATGATCAAGCCTGTTTTTCTTATCGAATCAACATGCAATTATGAGCACATAGACAAAGGAATCAAATTAATAGAGGAACTACCATCACATAAAGCTCTATCAATTCGAACAATTCCTATTTTACATGGAAGAGCAAATAAACTTTGATCATTACTCACTTGAGGTATCTTTCCTTGAAGGATATCAGAGAATCGCTTTCCAATACTTACCTTTCCATAACAAGGCATGCTTTCCTTAGTTGCACATAATTCTTCAAGATAATTCATAAATTGAGGCATAGATTTAATTACATCATGTAATGGAACATTTACCTCAACATTTTAAAATGCCTTTAGGAACTTTGATTCATCATTTTGGAACTCTGATTCATCCTTTTGGAACAACATACCTCTGTACATTTGGGTTTGGGCTGATCAATGGTTAAGATCGTACAGTAGGTCTGGATTCCTCATCTGACCTTAAGCTATGGTCATCACTTATGCTCAGGTCAGCTGTACAGTCATGCTCTGTTTCTTCATCAACTATCTGGACTGCTATGATCCGTTCTGTTTCAACCCCTGTTTTCTGAAGTGAGGGTTGTCCTTGTTCAACTCCAATTTATTCTTCAATTCAGTTACCGGAGAAGTTAATCGGCTCAACTCAGTCCTCAAGCTTTGAATGCACATTTGGAATTCTTGCATATTGTTCCTTGTCTTCTGTTGAAATTGTTGTGTATTAATCATAAATGCTTTAAACATTTCTTTAAGAGACGTACCTGAATTGAAAGATGATGGATATTGTTGTGGTGGCTGAAATGCACTTGTTGTGTGATTAAAATGATGATCATTCCACCCATAATTCCAAGAGTTCGAGCTCATGTCAAATTCATTCTTCGTTAGTGTGGGTTGAAGTTTCTCATCAAGTAATGGACACTTATCAGTTTTGTGAGGGCCCCTGCAAACTCCACATTGCTCGGTTATGGGCTGCAAATGAGAAAAGGGATCACCGAGGAGCAAAGGACATCCATTGGTTGGATGGTCACCAATACAAATTCCACAAACATCACTTTGAGAGCTTGAAGCCATTGATGGCAGCATGTTGATTCCCTAAATTGACTTCTCTGCACAAAAACAAACACTAAGCTATCAAAAGAAAAACAAAACCAATTAGAACAAATCCCCAGCAACGACGCCAGAAATTTGATGGGTGTCGAATCCACCAAATAATAATCCTAAACTACCAAACACAATAAATTGTGTATAGTGGTAAAGGGTCGATCCCACAAAGATTGGATGGTTCTATTATTCTCCAATAGCCAAGAAAACAAAGCAACAAAAATACAAGGAGGGGAGGTTAGCGTAATTAACTAAAGTGCAAGAAATTAAATAACAAATTGAAATTATATAAACTGACAACAAAGCATAAACTTACAATAGCCATAAATAAGACTCTAGTCAAGTTATTCGTATGATTCAAGCTAGTGATTCGATCATAGGTGTAATAATAAACTTCGATTCCATTTGATAGATTGGCTGCGGTGACAAGAAGCTCTGCACACCCTAATCCTTTCTTAATTGTATGATGATTATGATACGATCAATAACCATTTTCTTACTACAAAACAACCCTAAAGACACGGTCCTAAGATTTAACCTTGCAACAACATTAATCACGAAAAGGACACCAATCCTAACCAACAAACTCAAGAAGCTTGGAATGTTTAAGTCATTATCCATTCATCTCACCGCTATCAAGCAAAAATGGAGGTAAGCCTTTAATGGTGTGTAACTCTTAAGCACATCTAACATGACAATTACGGATCAAGCTATTTGTGCAGCCAAGTAGAGCAAGTATCAAGATAATAGTTGATCAGAAAATCATCTCAAAAACGAGTTCAAACCTTACACCCAAGATACATGCATATACCAAGGAATTCGAAGAAGTAAGAACCAATTAAACCTCACAAATCATAGCATGAATCAACAAATAACTAAACTAGAATAGAAGTACTTAGTTGTTGTTCATATATACAAAATATTTGGATATTAAACTGATCAAGAACTGAAAATAAACCAACCAAACCGAACTATAAAAGACAGATTAAAGCATCTCACAACCTATGCATGAAATTCAACTAAAAGAGGGAAAGGAAAGAGATTCTTGCTCTTGGCCGAAACAGGGGATTCAGCCCCTATTCTTGCTCTGTTCCAGCAGCAGCAGCTGCTTCGTGCCTTTCCCTTCAGCCCCCAAAGCTGAATAATAAACCCTTTTGCCTTCTAATTTAGCTTATGAGACTTATCCTTGCAAGTTGGGCACACATCCCAAGGCAAAGAGCCTTTTGCAAGTCCCAAAATCATCATCTTCAGTCTTGAGACGCACAAAACTGAGTTAGAGCAGCTGTAAGTGGATCAAGTTGTAAGAAAGGAAAGTTAGCCGCAACTGTTGACCAGGGTCTGCTTTGACACCCTTAGCTTAAGGGATGATCATGGCTTGAAGGTCATAGCTCAGGCCATTTTCTTCACTTATAACTTCTTTTAGTTCAGATTATGCATAACCCTTCAATCCAATGCAATTGGTCCTGCAAAGCCACAATTAAGCCAAATTAAGCATATTCTCAGTTAAATACAAGGGGGAAAATTAAGGCAATTAAAGCACTAATTACATACTAACACTGTAGCACCCGGAACGCTGGGTAGCCACATCCCCCGCACTATAGTTCAATCCACATATGGAACGAGCACCCATACATGAATCAAGCCTATAGCGAACGGGAGACAATAAAAAAAAAAAATCACTAGCTAGGCGGGCTAACCCTCAATTAATACAATAATACATAACCATAAACGGAATCAATAAGCGGAAGCATATCAATAACCATTCACTACATTATCCAATTCCATGCGTACTAATATTTCCATAATTGCATGCCTAAATTGTCCACGTATATGTCATAAGATATACAGAGATGCCAAAACATTCCATAAGAGTTACAACTGTATCCATACTAAACATGAAACATGAGAAGGATAAGGCTAGACTCAAAAGAAGCAAAACTTGACTCAATCCTGCCTAGCACTCGACCTGCAATACCTGAAATTGTGAGGTGTCAGTCTATGAAGACTGAGTGAGGGGTTTACTAAATATAAGCGCAATTACCATGCAAGCCATAATCTCGGGTAAGATTTTTATAAAACAAGCAATATAAGTTCAATAATACACTAGAACTCGTCCGAGATTACAACTAATCAATTTTCAATTCAATCAATTCAATACAATTCAGTTCAATCAATCAGTGGCCCGGCGAGTGAGGGTAATTCTCCAACCTTTCTCCGACTGTGTACAATAATTCAATTATTCAATGATTAGGTGATCAAGGAATACATTTCAGTGCATAATTAGCAATTTCAATAAACCATCCTTCTTCCTCCGGGTGATGGGGGATTGCAAGGCCCCGCCATCCAATCAGTGTGAGTATAGGGTTCATGATTCCCTATACCCGGTACTCCTTCCTCTACTAATCTCCTAGTGGATTCAGGGGTCATCCTAACAATGTGAGGATAGTGCAAGAGTTACCCGTCAGCCCTTGCTTTCCCGGTTGGCTCAATACACTACCCTCGGGCCCAACAGTGCAGTACAATATACTCGCCACAATACAGTCAATTCAATCGGTACAATTCGGTCCAGTCAATTCAGTTCAGTAACAGTATCAGTAACAATAATTCAGTATAATAGTAGTAATTCAGTTGTAAACCATTTGAGGTTTATGGAAAACTATAGATATATTTATACATTTTGGCCGAAAGATCACAAAAGGGTTGTACGGGTTCTATATATAACTAGAAATTAAACCTCACCTGACGAATGATGAAACAAGATAAGGATACAAGAAAGTGCCCAAATGATCAATGATCTCCGCCCTGGAGAAAAACTGGACAAGAAAGGAAATAACGGGAACTCGTGAGACAAGACTCAATATGAGACCAAGTATGACGCACGACCATGCTCATGTAAATAAAAAGACTAGCAATCAAGTGACACTTAGAATGTATGAAAACAAATTAACACCTAAAAGGTGAAATTAATATCAAGGAATCATGCATACATATAATTCAATTATTTCAAGTTCAATTTATATAGAGCATGGAGTCACACAATCATGTTTGAGCAATTAAATACCAAGAAGTGTCAAGTAGGAGCATAATTATCTATTAATCGAGCATATATATCATATAATTCACATATGGGAGCCAAGAGAGTGAAAAGAAAGCAAGAAGAGAGGTTTTGGTGAAGTTGGGCAAAAGTCGATAATTTTCGGAAATGCACACACTGTAGACAAACTGGAATAACTTGAGTTATAGAATTTGGAATTCAGTTTTTCTTATTGGGTATAAAACTAGACACAAAGATCTTTCCGATGATATATGGCTAGTTTTCAAGTTCAAATTGAGGAGGAAATGGCGTAAGCTTGAACTTAAGTGAATGCAGTTTGTCGGTGAAGTGGTGACACAAAAAAGAATTGATTATATCTCACAAATGAGAAGAGATATTGAGTTTATTCTAATTTGAGGTTGTTTTAGACTTCGAGAGGTTTCCGTGAGTTCAAAAATTAGGTCAAACAGAGTTCGGACGAGGGAGTCGCGGCCGTGACAAAATTGCACTGAAAATCAGTCGCGGCCGCGACTTAAAAATGGCCAGTTCTCGAGTTGTTGGTCGCGGCCGCGACCAAAAATGGTCACGAAATGGTCGCGGGCGCAACCACCACTCCATTAGTAGCAAAAGCTTCGGGAAAAATAGGGCAAGCACGAATTTTGGCTCCCAATCCAATCCAAAGCAATTAAATCACTCCAAATCAACATATATCATGCATATAACTCATATATATCAATTAGATACCATTTAAACCAAGAAACATGCTTTGATTCATCAAAATCATTCATGAAACCTTTAGTATGGAATTATGATTTCATATATTTATACCTCCATGAAACAAAGTTATATGTGCAAGAATCCAACTCAAAATTATCATACATATTACATACCAAGTCATAGAATTCCTTAAGAACTAAAACCCTAACAATAGCTCATGATTCCTTAAAGAAATTATGCATTAACTTACCTTGAAGATGGAGGAGAGGAAGGGGAAAGAAAGAGATGAAGACTTGAGCTTAATTCTTGGAGGAAAAATGGGAGAAATTCTTTGTCTCTTGCTTCCTTGTTCAAATCGTAGATGGAGAGAGAGATATGAAGTGCTTGTGTTGTCTTGTGTGTGTAAGAAAATGAAGAAAGGGATGCAGGTGCATATATGTGTATATATCGTGTAGAAAGGGAGAAGAAGGAGGGTAAATTGCCAACAAGTCCTTCCAAAAATTTAAGTTATGCAATCAAGTTTTCAATTTATGAATGTTACAATTTAGTCCTTATTAATTCTTCAATTAAGTCCGCAAGTTATACAAAGTTTCAATTAAGGCCAGTTAGTTATAGAATTATCACAATTGCAATTAATTAAACACTTAATCATTCTCAAGAAAATTAAATACACAATTCGTGTCATCAATTTCACAAAGAAAAGAATTTAAAATCTCGTAGTTCACAAGAAGTTCAATTAAATAATTAAATTGCACAAATAAAATAACAAAAAGGAATTAAATAATCCTAAATCTCAAAACTCACACGTGTGGCGCACGTACCTGAACTAATGGAAAATTGGGGCGTTACAAACACGGCCGTTAGCCCCAATTCCTTCACAAGGATCTAACGGCCGTTAGCCAGGTTAGTGACGATTGCCCTGGACTAACGGTCGTTGGTCACACACACACACACAAACTCACTAACCCCTATTGGGAAGGGGGGGGGGAGGGAGGGAGGGGGTCAGAGATTCACCCAAGGGGGTTAACGACCATTAACCCCCACAACGCCAAAATGCCCTAACGGGCGTTAGCTTCACCTAGGGTTGAATTCTTCGAAATTCAGCCCCAAAAACATAATCACACAAACCCAACTCCAAGCTAAGACATTAAAGTAAGTTCAAATGATCAAGGTTCATGCAATTCATGCCAATAAATGAGTTAAAACCGAGCTACAACATGCAACACATGCAAAGAGATGTGATCAAATTCATATCCTTCCAAAATCCTCAAGTTCATTAATGGCAAATCATTCAATTCTCAACCACCATGCAATATGACTCCATAAAAGTATAAATACATAACTTGGGATCAATTTGCACTGATGCAACTCAAAGAAAATCAAAGGAAACAAGGTAGAATCTCCGAAGTTCTTGAAACCTTTACTACTCATCTCTTATATCAATCCAAACTCATAACTTGGTGAAATCATGCATAATATATCTTAAAATGACCATAAGGAAATATACATAACAAATATGGACTTACCTTCAAGAAATGGTAGAAGATGGTGGTGAGATGAGCTCAAATCCCACAAGGAATGAATAGTTTTCTTCTCCTTCTTCTTTCTCTTTCTTTTTGGCTGAGTTTTGCTTGTGAGGGGGTGTGTGGTTCAAAATCAGGGGTAAGGGGAGGAGAGAGGAGTGGCTCAAGTGGGTTTAGGTCAAGGGTTAGGGCCTAGGGATGTAGTATAGGTCCGCAAGCTCAAGAATAGTAAACAATTGTCATTTTTGGTACGAGGTGCTCGTTTTGGTTGAAATTCGGGTATCCAATGGTCATAGAAAAATATAAGGCTTATCCCATTGAGTCCAAATCATCAATACAGGGTCAACGGAGGTGACATAACTCGATTCCGAGTTCCCGAGCTCAAGTTACGCCATCCAAAACCCTTTAGCCCCTTTTTGGTTCCGATCACACCAACGAATCCAAAACTCAAACAAACGAGAATAAAATCATGCAACGAGCATATAAACATGATCATAAAACACATAATTCACTCATACCAAGTTTTCACGAAAAACGAAAATCAAACAAGACACGTTCATAGTCATATAAACAATACGTTAGAAAATTAAAATAAAATCAAAACGAATAACAAATAAATTAAAGTATGACAAGTAATGAAATAAATAACGAAAATTAAAACAAATAAACAATTAAATTATGTAAATAGTAAAAACATACGTCATACCTGTACGACCGAAAAGTCGGGGGGTTACAACCTCTCCCCATTAAAAGAATCCGTCCTCGGATTCACTGCTTGCCCGGAAACAATTCGGAGTGGAACTTTTTCATCTTACCGTTTTCCACGTAGCCTCTTCGGTCTTATTACTTCTCCAAAGAACCTTGACTAGTGGAATACGCCGATTTCTGAGTTCCTAAAACTTTCGATCCAAAATCTTAATCGGCTTCTGAACGAAGGTGGGGTTCGGCTCTAGTTCCACTTCTTCAATCGGTAGAACCTTGGACTCATCTCGGTAGTATTTCTGGAGTTGTGAAACATGGAACACATTGTGAATTCCGATCAAACTAGGAGGCAAATCTAAATGGTAGGATGTATCCCCAATCTTCTCTAAAACCTCAAACGGGCCCAAATAACGAGGGTTCAACTTCCCTCCTCTTCCAATCCTTAAGAACCTTTTTGTGGAGAAGCCTTCAAAAAGACTCTATCCCCAACCTCAAATTCAAGATTCTTTCTCCGATGGTCGGCATAGCTCTTCTGTCGATCTTGAGCTACCTCCATCCGTTGTCTAATTAGTTGAACCTTATCTATTGCATCTTGCACGACCTTAGAGGGTTTTTCCTTCTTCTCCCCTCTTTTGACGCCCTTTTGTTTGGTCCAATTCCACTCTTCCAAATCAAAGAACAACGGAGACCTGCACTTTCTGCCATAAAGAGCTTCATAAGGTGCCATCTCTATCGAGGCTTGGTAGCTATTGTTGTAAACAAACTCGATTAATGGCAAATACTCATTCCACGAGCTCTGAAAATCCAAAGCACACGCTCTCAACATATCCTCTAGATACTTGATTAACCTCTCTGACTGCCTTTCTGTTCGAGGATGGAAAGTTATGCTAAACTGAAGCCTTGATCCCAAATTCCTCTGAAGCTCTTGCCAAAACCTTGAAGTAAATCTTGGATCTCGATCCGACACAATGCTGACCGGTACTCCATGGAGTCTAACAATCTCATCACAGTACTTCTTGGCTATCTTGCTTACTTTGTTGGTCATTCGGATGGCAAGAAAATGAGCTGATTTCGTCAAACGATCAACAATTACCCAAATTCCATCAAGTACACCCTTCAGTCTTGGCAAACCCGAAACGAAATCCATAGCAATCTGTTACCACTTCCACTCCGGAATAGGCAATGACTGAAGTAGCCCCGATGGCTTCTGATGTTTTACCTTTACCACTTGGCAGGTCAAGCAATGCTTTACAAAGTTGATCACATCCCGTTTCAAACCATTCCACCAATAAAACTGTTTAAGATCCTTATACATTTTATTCCCTCCGGGGATGTATCGAATAACCTGACCGGTGAGCCTTTTCAAGAATAATCCGTTGTAACTCTCCAGGCACGATAATTCTGTTCTTGAATCTTAGAAGTCCCGTATCATCAAACCCAAATGGACACTCTGGATCAGCTCGAGCTTTCTCTGCTAATTTTTGAACCTCGGGATCAACCCTCTGAGCCTCAAACAATCTCTGCTGAAGATCCGGCTGAACCGTAATATTCCGAACACTAGCCCTTAACTTGAAAGGCTCTTCTTCATCCCCAATTTTCACTTTCACATTGGACACGCTAGCCTTCCTACTAAGCGCATCCGCGACCATGTTGGCTTTGCTGAGATGGTACCGGATTGTACACTCGGAATCCGTAAGGAATTCCATCCAACGCCATTGTCTCTTGTTCAACTCCTTCTGAGAGAATAAATACTGGAGACTCTTGTGGTCGGAAAAGATCTCGAAATAAATTCCGTAGAGTTTATGTCTCCACTTACCCAAAGAAAAGATCACTGCTGCTAGTTCGAGATCATGAGTGGGGTAGTTCTGTTCATGCTCCTTCAATTTCCTCGAGGCGTAGGCAATCACTTTTCCATGTTGCATTAATACACATTCCAAACCCTCCTTCGAGGCATCCATATACACTATATATCCTTCTGTGCCTTCGGGAAGTGTTAACACTGGTACAGTTGTCAACTTCACCTTCAAGAGCTGGAAGCTCACTTCACACGCCTCATCCCACTCAAATTTAGCCTCTTTCTTAGTCAATCGGGTCAAAGGGGCAACTATCTTCGAAAAGTCCTGCACGAATCTCCGATAATGACCTGCCAAACCCAAGAAACTTTTTACTTCTGAGGCATTCTTCAGACTTTGCCACTGTAAGACTGTCTTAATCTTCGAAAGATCTACTTCTAGACCTCTACTCAAGACAATGTGGCCTAAGAAAGTTACCTGATCAATCCAAAACTCGCATTTACTGAACTTAGCATACAACCGGTGTTCCCTCAAGGTATCCAAAACCACTCTGAGATGTCGAGCATGATCTTCTGGAGTCCTCGAGTACACAAGAATATCATCGATGAAGATAACCACAAACTTATCGAGATAGAGACCGAAAATCCGATGCATCAAGTCCATGAAAGCTATTGGGGCATTAGTCAGTCCAAATGGCATCCCTATAAACTCATAATGCCCATACCGGGTGTTGAATCCCGTCTTAGGAATATCCTCTTCCCGGATTTTCAACTGATATCCTTGTCTCAAATCCAATTTCGAATACACCCCTGAACCTTGTAGCATGTCGAACAAATCCTCAATGTGGGGCAAAGGATACTTGTTCTTCACAGTCATCCGATTCAGCTCTCAGTAATCTATGCACATTCTCAAAGTCCCATCCTTCATCTTAACAAAGAGAACCGGTGCACCCCAAGGTGAAGAACTCGTTAGGATATACCCAGTCTTAAGCAACTCCTCAAGCTGAATCTTCAACTCTTTCAGCTCTGCCGGTGCCATGCGGTAAGGAGTCTTAGAATACGGCTCTGCTCCTGGATACAAGTCTATCACAAACTCAATCTCACAATCCGGTGGCAAAGAACCCAAATTCTCCGGAAAAACATCGGGATATTCCTTCACAACTGCGATATCCTCAAACTTTGCTTGATCTTTCGACTTGTTAGGTAGGTAAGCAATAAATCCCATGGCTCCCTCTCTCACTAACTTGTGAGCTTCTGTAAAGGATAAGAGCGGTAAAGTCTTCGAACCAATACCAACGATCAACTCTTCACCCAACTTGACTCTCTTTGCAAAATAATTAACCGTAGCCCAATGCTTGTACAACCAATCCATACCCAAAATAACCTCGTACTTCTTCATAGGCATCACAATGAAATCTGCAGGGTAATCTCTGTCTTCCAAACTCACTGAACAACCCCGAACAACTTGATCTGTCTGTAGGCTTTCCCTGAGAGGGGAACTAACCAGGTAACAAGGATTTAAGCAGGTAACAGGCAAGCACAGAGTAGCAGCTAGATCACACGAAATAAAAGAATACGTGGTACCCGGATCACAGAGTGCATGAATGTTCATTTTATGAATGCATATGGTACCTTCCACCACGGCAGTAGGATCGACCTCTACATCCTGCTCCTCGCCCTCAAGGGCATATGCATGTGCTTGGATCATGGGCCTTAGAACTCCAGCTTGAAAACCCGGAGTCTTATCTGGACAAGCATCCGCCCTATGATCACGTTTCCCACAAATGAGACACAATCCCAACCTCCTTCGATAATTAAAGTAATCGTGGGTCGGTCCTCCATAATGTGTATATGGCGTTTTACTCAATCGTGCTACACTCGAAGCTGATAGAGCTGGAGGTGCCGCTGGTAAGGCCTGTGGAGCTTGTGGGGCTTGTCCTCTATTTCGAGGCTTGTTGAACGGACCCTTAGGTGGAGCAGCTTGAACCATGGGCCTCTTTCCCGATCCTGATCCGGACCCTTTGTTGGAAAAACACAGAGTTAAAAGCAGCGGAAGTTTAAAATGTTTTTCAAAATGGATCGTGACCTTATAATGTTCGTTTCAAAACTTTTGGGATTCAAGAAACTTACAAAAATTGAAGCTTTCTTGAAACGTATTAAGTCGCCCTCAAACGTTCTTCATATGGCATGGATATCCCCATTTCTTGATTCTTTCTTCGAGATTCCAAAGTAGAAATCCTTTAGAGTAATAATCCACACCAACCTAGATTCAAATCATGTTAGTGAGTATGCTAGTACTATAACATGTGTATTAAAGAAACAAGATTAAATTAAGAGCAAGATTAAATCTCTCTTCAAAAACTCCTGTTTGGCGAAGATTGAATCTGCCAGGCCTAAGCCCCTTTGAAAAATTCGTCTGATCCTCAAACGCACGAACTGATCACGTTTTTTGAAGAAACTGATAATTTTTCAATCGGATTATATCGGGCTTAACCTCGTCCCACACGCCCTTCATGTATTTATGGGGTTTCTTAAACCCTAAGTCAGTTTTGTAACAGGATTCCTAGTTTGACTTTTCTTCTATTTTTTTCTTTCTCTCCAAGTAATAACCACTACCAGAAAAACGCCCTATGACAACGGATTTTGGCCCTATTAGCAATGGATTTAGCAACGAAAATTTTTCGTTGCTATAACCCTCGTGGCTAATCTGTAACAATGGATTTAGCAACGAATTATTAGCAATGGAATTAGCAACGAACTTATAGCAACGGATTTAGCAACGAATTACTACCCACGAAAATTAGCAACGGTTTTTTTAGCAACAGATTTAACAACGGATTTTCCGTTGCAAACCAACCAATAATTAATTAATTTTTTGCCTTTTTGCAACGGAATTTCCTTTGCAAAATCTGTCTCAAAAACTAATAATTTAAATTAATAAACTAAAAATTCAATTGTGGGGCCCAGATCACCCCACCTAAATGAGCCGAGCCTCAACCGAGCCTATGCGAGCCCACGCAAGCCAACACAATAATTTCACATATTCGCGTTGAGTAGGAATTGAACCCTGGAACCTCATGTGAAGAAAGTTGAACCCCAAACCAACTGGGCTAACTCAATTGTTGTTATTGTTATATAATTTTTTATATTTAACCACTATCAAATATTCATATACTAATTTAAATAATTAAATACTTGTTATCATATATTTTAAATAAAAATATTTTAAATATATAATTATTTATATTATAATACATATTCCGTTAAAAATTTAAATATTTATTAATTAACTACATATCTCAAGGTTTAGTTATGAGATAAAAATATAATGTATATCAACTTAAGTATAACTTTTTATGACATACAAAAAAAAGGATGAAAGTTTTACATAACTAAATAATTAGATTTAATTGGTTGTTGAATAAATAACTTTTATATTATATGAAGTATTCACTTATACATTTGTATTATTTAGCAATCGTAGTTGAATAACTTAATGAAGAATTATTTTGTTAATATGAAACATTTATATTTGAATTTGTAGAATTATATCTAAATATTGAAGAATTATTGTGTTAAATTCTATATAAACCCCGAGCATGTATATATATAATACCTAATAATAATAATAATAATAATACTGTATATCAACTTAAGTATAAGTTTTTATGACATATAAAAAAAAATGAAAGTTTACATAATTAAATAATTAGATTTAGTTGGTAGTTGAATAAAGAACTAATTTTATGTCAATATGAAGTATTCACTTATACATCAGTAGTATAATATCTGCATTTTGAGAAACTATTGTATTATTTAGCAATCGTAGTTGAATAACTTAATGAAGAATTATTTTATTAATATGAAATATTTATATTTGAATTTGTATAATTATATCTAAATATTGAAGAATTATTGTGTTAAACTATATATAAACCCCAAGCATGTATATATATGTATATATATATATATAATAGTAATGTATATCAACTTAAGTATAAGTTTTTATGACATATAAAAAAAAGATAAAAGTTTACATAATTAAATAATTAGATTTAGTTGGTAGTTGAATAAAGAACTAATTTTATGTCAATATAAAGTATTCACTTATACATTTGTAGAACAATATCTGCATTTTGAGGAACTATTGTATTATTTAGCAATCGTAGTTGAATAACTTAATATAAAAAATTATTTTCTTAATATGAAACATTTATATTTGAATTTATAGAATTATATCTATACATTGAGGAATTATTGTGTTTCGCAACCGTTATATGTTAAATTAAGAAGTTTTCTTTTAATATAATGAATTTATATTAAAATTTGTAGAATTAAATCTAAATATTAAGAAATTATTGTATTATGCAACCGTTACATGTTAAATGAAAAACTTTTCTCTTAATATTGAAGTATTTATATGTGAATTTCGAGCGTTATATATGTGAATTTTAAGGAATTATTGTGTTATGCACATCTTTTAATGATTTATAATTTATATTATAAACAAATATTATATATATGTACGTATATTATACATAAACATATAATATTAATTATTATTTAATATTTAAGATATAAGATATATATGTCTATATATTATATATATATAGATATATAATATATATATATGTATTAAATATAATATACATATGTATATAATATTATATGTATTATAAATTATATAATATATATACGATATATATAATATGAATATATTAAATATTATATAATATTATAATAATAATAATAATAATAATATATAATATATAATATGTATAAAATACATATTATATATTATATAATAAATATATATATACATATATGAAAAAGGGAGAGCCTGGGATTGAACCCAGGACCTCTTGAAAAGAAAATGAACATCCAACCAACTTGGATACAATCCGTTGATGTTTTGTTTCAATGAAATTTTATTTGACTTTTAAATATACTTAACGGTTCCGTCCAAAATTTAACGGTTGGGACAAAAAATATAACAAAATGAAACCAACGGGACTATTTTTGTCTAATTCTAAAAGAATGGGACCAAAATTAAAAACGGCGCAATCCTATGGGACCAAAAATGTAATTTGCTCTATTTTTTATTATTCATTTTTTTTATTCCATATAGCAACGAAAAATCCATTACTAAATTATAAATATTTTATTAATTTTTTTATTCATATGTTTATAGCAACGGATTTTCCGTTGCTAATCTTTTTTATATTTATTTATTTTTATTTCTTTTTTTTCTTCCTTATAGCAATGAAAAATCTGTTGCTAAATAACAACGGATTTTTTGTTGCTATATGGAAGAAAAAAAAGAAATAAAAATAAACAAATATTTAAGAAAAAAAAAAGAAATAAAAAGAAAAAAATATTTAAAATATTAGCAACGGAAAATCCGTTGCTAAATAGCAATGAATTTTTCGTTGCTAATATTTTTTATATTTATTTATTTTTATTTCTTTTTTTTTTCTTTCATATAGCAACGAAAAATTCGTTGCTAGATAGCAACGGATTTTTCTGTTGCAAATATTTATAAATATTATATTATTTTTATTAGGTTTTTATTTTAATAGCAACGGAATTTTCGTCGCTATATATACCAATTTATTTATTTTTTGTATTATTTAATTTTAGCAACGAAAAATCCGTTGCTATTTTTTTTCATATATAGCAACGGATTTAGCAACGAAAATTGCGTTGCTAAAGCATTTTGCCACGAATTTTTTTTTTCGTTGCTATATCCGTTGCTAAATAGCAACGAATTATTTCCGTTGCTAAATATCCGTTGCTATATGACAGATTTCTAGTAGTGAACATCTTATCTAAAGAAGAGATTATTCTTCTAGAAAGAGCTCCTTCTAATCAAATTAGGAATATCTAATTATTCCAATAATAATTAAATATCTTGTCTTATTAATATCTTATTCTAATCAAATTAGAATTAATATTAAATAGAAGATAATTTATATTTAACTTATTTATTTATTCTAATCAAATTAGAACAATTAAATAATTAAATATCTTAAATTAATTCTCCAATTAATTCCATGAAGGGCTTTAGAATTAATTCACTAATTAATTCTAATGGGATAAAATTAATTCCTAATTAATTTCATTTTGGGCTATACAATTAATTCACTAATTAATTATATTGTGGCTTTATAATTAATTCACTAATTAATTATATTTGGGATAATAATTAATTCTCCAATTAATTAACACATGGTCCAATTCCTCAATTGGAGCCACAGGTCCCAAACGTGCTTTGACTTCCACACGTGTACCTTATACTGTGGTCTCGTTTCGATCAATTACTTGATCTTTCCATAATACCCATTGAACCTGACATTTGTGTGTGACCTCTAGGTTCAATTTCAGTTAACAGTGAGCCTAATTAATTAATACTCTTTATTAATTACTTATCTCACAGATCACACGACCATAGTCTAGCAACAGGTGTGTGACCCCTACCCGAAATATGAATGTATACTCAAAAGAATCTTCTAGTCAATGACACCATGTGGAATACGATTCTCCTACCATCCTATCTCTCGATTAAGATCTAGGGCATGGGAATATAGAGAGCCCTATTAATCTTAATCTTAAAACAAAGTTCCCTTCATATTCCATTTGATCTCAATCCAAGAAAACCCTATTTTCTTGATGTCTTGATCTAACCACCTTGCGCAAGGATTTTTGGATGGAACATGAATGACTTGTGTAATAAGAGATCATCTTGCCTACAACAAGTGTAGGTCCTTTATTGATTCCAACAATTCTCATATGCCACTTGTGTAATCCCAACATAGGGCGTGGTTCAGGTGTCTATATGGCGACACCCTTTTGAGCCTATATCAAAGAATACAGAGTTAGCTCATATGAGACAATGTGGAATCTCAAATCTAAGGATTAATTCCTCACGTCATTGACATGAGAGATATTTCTTAATCTGGAAGTTCTAGTAACGTCCTTTCCCATTTAGGAATCTTCTCACGCGGGGCACTCTCAGTGAACTTGTTCTTCCAACAAGCACCCTTGTGTATTATGTATGCATCAACTTTTACACTTTACACCCCATGAAACAGGATGATCCTTCTTAAGGACACAACTACATAAGCAAGTCTCAACAGAGGCAAAGTCGACACTCCCACTATCTGTCGGTCTCATTGACTTGGAGAAGTTTCTAATCCTCACTTATGGAGTTAAGAACTTGTTTCATGTGTCATTCCCATAATGACAAAGTTCTTAACGACCTCATTGGATTAGGGGAGTTCTAGACATACATACGTAATGGAAACATTCAAAACACGTAATGGCACATAAAAAGTGTTCGCCTGTGATTACAGTTATTCGTATATTATTCAAAGATTGTCTGTGATATAGGGAAACTACTAAAGCATAACAGCTTTCTAGGTCACTATTCCCAACAATCTCCCACTTGACCATAAAAGCCATTTAGGTCTATTCTAAGTTCCATTTTCCCAAGATGTACTTTTAGAGTCTTATTGACTTTGGGCGTTTCCAAAGTGGATCTGCTATATTCTCTGCTGATGTGAATGTTTCTAATTTGCACATCATTAAGGAAACACGATTTCCTGATTTACATGATTCATAATCAAGCGTCTGGTCCCTTGGTGATGTCTCAGTTCTCTTACTCGAGCAACTATCCATTTCATCATATCATATGATAATGGCGTTGTTGCATGCTAGGAACTTTATTTATTCATTAGATGGAGTTTCTTACCCAAACACTTAACTTAGCGGTATTCAATACGGCTAAGTATTCAACCTTATAGTCGAATCTAAAGTGCCTCTCAATTGGAACTCCTTTTCAAAACACTGTTCTGCCATCTAGGCAGAATATGTGTCTTCTCATAGATCAATAATTATCTATGTTTTGATGCAATGATTACATCAAACAATCCTTTATTGACAAGATCTTGCCCGGACAATGTAATTTTACAGCCGTCTAATGACCTTTTCTAAGGTTACACTTAGAATTGGCCTATCACGCTTTGTGGTAGCCATATCTTGCCAAGTACATGACTTTACATACATTATGTACCCTTTTCCCGAAAAGGGTTTCGGACATTCTAACTTTCTCATAGCTATTTTAGGACACATCCTCTTCAAAAGAGATGTTCCATTGTCCATTGGAAATTCTGTAGGAATCTTCCATACTAAACTCTTTTAGTACATTGTTTATGTACCTTGACTGTGATAATCCAATTATTCTCTTAAATCTATCTCCATAGATATTTGTCTCAAGAATGTCGGATCTATCACCAAGATCTTTTATCTTAAAATGGTTCCTAACCATGCTTTGTTGACTTTAATGTCATCCTTCGCATTCCCAATAAGAAGGATGTCATCTTCACAAAGTACAAAAAGTTGAACTTTTAGTCTCTAACACTCTCTTTTACATGCTATGCTCGAATTTTAAGTCAAACAACTTTGACTATTTCACTAATTCGAATACTCTAATTCCTAGAAGCCTGATCCAATTTTGTAAATTGACCATTTGGAGTCTGCAAACCTTTTGGTTACTCTCACTAAATGTGAAATCCATGGATGTTCCATATTTATGTCTTCATCAATCTCATATTGATAAAACAAGCTTGATCCTATCAAGTAGTTCAACAAAGGTCCAAACTTAGTTTGATTATATGGAATCCATTTCAGATTTCATAGTTTGTTTTTCACTGCTCAGATTCCAAATCTGACAGCGCCTCCTCATGAGTAAATGGATCTGTAACGCCCCGGTTTTTTCCATTTACGTATTATATGATATTTTATAAATTCCTAATGTTAAATGAATTATATTTCCATGAACTTATGCGAAATTATTGTTAATGTGAGAATGTACATGAAATAATTTCCAAACATGATTTAATTGCCAAATTGTCTTCATGTGATCATTCATTTAAATTAGAGGACAAAATCGCATGTATTTCTTGGACCAAAGTGTGTAAAATTGTAGGAATGAAACTTGCTTGCATAACTTATAATTTTGAGGGACTAAATTGCAATTTGAAGCTTTTCACCAAATTCAAAATTGGTGATTCATGTAAAAAGCTTTCTCCATGCTTCCAATTCAATTTTCATCCAAAATCCTCATCCATCTTTGCTCCTTTTTCACCGAGCCAAACCACCAAGAAGAAGGAGAAGAGATTTCATCAATTTCATCCAAGTTTTTAAAGAAAATTTCAAGTTTTGAAGCCCAAGCATCCATCATCATCATCGTCTTCCATTTCTTCTCATTTAAGGTGGGAGTATGCATGGTTCATGATTCTTGATCATTTATATGGTAGCTAGGGTTTATGGTTTCATGGAATAAGTGGATGAGTTGTTGATAGCTACATGAATACACTAATTTTCCATGGATTGATGCATGAATTCTTGAAGAATTTGAAGTTATGGGATGAATTCATACATGAACTTGAAGCTTGTGATCCTTGATGATTTTGAGTGATTTATGTGTTTTATGAAACTTTATTGTATCTTGAGCATATATGCATGAATACTTCCAGAAATATGGCAATTTGGGACTTGAAAATTCATGTTTTGGATGATTTGTGGGTGTTGGCCGAGACCTCCCCTGTTCTGCTCTGTTTTCTTTCTGCAGAACTTGAAGGTCACGGCCGCGACGAAAAATACACATAAAACTGGTCGCGCCCGCGACCCAATTTTGGCCAACTTTCGACTTTTGGAAAATTGCATGAAAAATTCGAAAAATATTAGGTCGCGCCCGCGACCCCTGCATATTCTACATGAAAATGTGAATTTCAAACTTTAATTGCATGGTTTTCTTGGCTCGTTTTTGGCATGAACACTTCATTGATATGTCATATAATGCATGATGTTATGTGTATGAATTGTATTATGAGATTTCATTTTAAGTTCCATAGGGGAGGTTTGTGTAATATTTTCATACTTGGATTTATACTTTGAATACTTGATCATTGCTACCTTATTTGATAAAGTGAAGATGTTCATGATATCTATTGATTGTAATTGCATGATTGACATTATTGAAACATGCCGTTCATCTTGATTGGTTCATGCGCATCGAGTCTTACATACACTTGTCCTTGTTACACAGATCACATACCGGGTGACGAGGAGCACGCTCTGTAGGGTGTTTCCTTATTTCTTTTGGTCGGTAAAGGTGAGATTTAATTCCTAGATATATAGAACCCGTACGACCATATGTGATATTTTAGCCAAAAAATATATATATATCTATAATCTTTCTAAAAACCTCAAGTGATTGCAAATGATTATCGTGACACATTGAAAGGATCGTGATATCGTGAATTGATCATATTTTGGCGAGTAATCGTGAATTGTACACTGTGGCCCCGAGGGTTAGTGTATGAGCCAACCGGGAAAGCATGGACTGACGGGTAACTCTGCACTCCCCTCACATCGTGGGGATGAACCTTGAATCCACCAGGAGGTTTAGTGGAGGAAAGAATCCCGTACGTAGGAGTCATGAACCTGACGTACACCGTGACTGGGTGGTGGGGCCTTGCTCCCACTATCATCAGAGGGAAAAGAAGTTCGTGAAAATGCTAAGTGTGCACTGTAATGACTTGCATGATCACTATTGATTTGAAATCTAAAGATTGTATCGTTCACTATTGGTGTAAAGGTTGGAGATTACCCTCACTCGTTGGGCCACTAATTGAATTGAATTGAAAGTGATTGTATTGTTAAATTGGATTGTTGTAAACTCGAGTGAGAAGTTCTAGTTTATTATTGAACCTATTGTTTTCTTTTAGAAAAACTTACCCGAGATTATAACTTGCATGATACGTGTGTTAATATTTATTTCAAACCCTCACTCAGTCTTTCATAGACTGACACCTCACTTTTCAGGTACTCACAGTCGCGTGCTAGGAGTCAGAGTCGTGTCCAGTCTTCTAGTCGAGTCTAGCATACTACACTTCCATGTATTGTTACTTATGATCTATTAGGATATGTTATGTATTTTGGAGATGATAATGTATTGATATGCAAGTATGTCTAATGAGCAACAAAAATGTTTATGTTCGTTTATATTATATGTTGATTATAGTAGTTGGAGTTGAGTTAGTCCCGCCTAGCTAGCCGGTTATTCATGTTATTGTCACCCGTTCGCTATAGGTTGGTTCATATACGGGGTTATCCATTTCGTATGTGGATCGACCTATAGTGCGGGGGTGTGGCATCCATACGTGAAGGGTGCTACAGGATCTATATCCACTTAAGAAGATCTTATAGAGAAAACCATATTATCTTACGGGCTATCTAGGAATGCGTTCTTTGATGCATCGACGGAGGAGAGTTTACACGTGTACTATCTCCTTAAAATTGGCTGAACTTTATCAAAACGGTTCGTTTCTCCCTATTAGTGGCGTGGGTTTTGTCCTCAAACCTTTTGAAGTGCTTGGGCTTACCTTTCTTCTCTCTTAGGAACAATTCCTTAAGAAAGGTATATTCTTTAAAACAAACAATATTTGTTTAAGAGAATCGTAGAGAAATATTCTATACTGTCTGCATAAACTTGAACTAGTTTCAAGCTGATCTCTCAATGTCTTCTTCAATTAAGAAGACTCAAGAGAGATACATTCTTTAAAACAAACAAGATTTGATTAAAAGAATTGCAAAAACAATACTATATATTGTTCATATAAACTTGAACTTGTTTCAAGTTTATCTCCCACTGTCTTCTTCTCTTAAGAAGACCCCCACTATCCTCTTCATATAAGAAGACAATCCCAAAATTCTAAGATAAGAATTATTAGGGAATTTTGAAAGCCATAATTCATAGTGCATTTAAGGAACTGATTTGGAATTTGCAAGATTTAAAATCCCAACTGCGTTTTTCTGAAGCATAAGTTCTGAACGAAGGTAAGTCAGTAAGTCTCAACAAAGAACGAACCATATCCTCTAGGGTTATGTTCCTTCATTCAAAAATACTAAGCTATTCTTGAATGAGCTCACTGAGGGATAATCCTATTATCTCAAAGATGACTTAGAAATTTAGTCTATGAGACATTTGCTATTTTGATCAAATCGAGATGCTCATGTCTTTTGACTACTATGGTTCTTAACGTTCCTCATTTCAAAATTCTAATAATTTCACAAAAGTTTCAAAATTCGTACTTCATTAAGTACACACATTCATAATGATTAAACTATCGATTTAGTCTAGTGCTTACATTAAGCAATCCTTAATCATTAGTATGGATTGTGATCCATGTAAACTTTTGGACGTGTTTGTCGTTTCACATAAACGGGGTTTCAAAAACGTTTCCCTCAAAATACGATTCCAAGAAAGTTAAGTCTTTTTGTTTACTTTTGCAAAATGATCCTAAGATGATTAACTTGTTAATCCTATTTGAAACTTTCCAAAGTTATTCAAAACTATATCATCTTACTTACTTGTTTTATCTCATTGTATATTCAAAACATCAATACTTTGAGCTCTACACAACAGTTTGTGCAAAATTAACTCAAGACTAGTGAATTCTGATCCTATCGGAATTACTTCAACGAGAGACACATGGAGTATCCTTATACTCTTTGCAGTCCCTTTCCAAGGCCCTAGTTTGCCACAATGGAAGCTAAAGTCTGATCTTTCTTTCTTTTAGGTTTTCCCTTCTCTCACCCCTCCATCGGGTTTTAAGGGTTTCTTTTTCTTTGGCCTTGATGGCTTTACCTCATTATGTTTAGAAGAAGAACTAACGAGCATTACCTTTTAGTCCTTCATAAGGATGCTCTCTTAAGTTTTCAACTTATTTGATCAACTATGCTACAATAGCATCATCTAAGATTGAGTAAAAGGGGTTAAGAATGATCGTGTAATCAATTCAAGCAATCAGTGGAATAAGAACACATTTCTTAGGGTACGTGCATGGCTGCAAGTTCCTCCTTAGTGAGGAGCTTGAGTTCACGTCCATTCACATATGTATTCCTTCATATAAATTTGGAACAATTCCTTCGATGTGTTATACCTTGTAACACGTTCGTAAGGGAGTACAATTGCTCTTAAGTGTTCCTATAATGTGTTATACTTTGCAAAACATTTATGGGGAAGTACAATTTCTCTTAAGTGTTGGGAAGCAAGAAATGAAGTCCGATTTTGATTGGACTTAGGAATCCAATTTGTATGGGATTTTCTTTCTTTGGGCGTGACTTTGGATTTTGGGTTATATATATTGGCCTGGGACATCAGCTTTAGGAGAGGTCACGTAACACACTTTGGAGCAGCAGTTTCGGAGCTTTGGCAAGCAACATCAAGGAGCAAGAATTCGGCATAATCCTTCGTCTTAGTTTAATTCTTCCCTTTCGTTTTTAGTTTTATTCATGTTAAAGAATTCCTCAGTTATTGTTTTTATGGATTTTAGTAGCTAAACTCTTAATTATCTAGCTAGGGATTAAAATTCGATTTTGGATATTGTGAGACCTAAACGTTTTTATCAATTCATGTTTATTTAGGCATTTATCTTATCTCTGTGTTTCGCGTTTATTGTGATTGATTTATTTAGTGGTAGGGCCCGACCATCTAGATAGATTTAATTGCATATAGCCATTCATGATGCTTGAAGTGTAGTAAAGTTGATTGATAAATTGTGGTAAATTAATGACAGGGTTTTAGCGATAGAATTCCTCGTTCACTAAGGGGTTTGATAATCTAATTTAAATCTTGCGTGTGGCATGACTTGGTTAATTAGGATTGGTGTTTTTATCGTTTTTAATGCTGCAAATTCATTAAATCCTGTCGAGTGTCTCTAGGGGTTGTGAATTTGTTAGGGAAGATAACTGTTGAGCATCTCTAGGTTATCCAACGAATTAAGAAAAAATGAGGTTGAGTCGAGTGTCTCTATCAACTATAGCCAATCTGTCTGAATAACTTGAATGTATCTTTGAGTCAATGATCAATATAACAATTCGAATCGAATATCCCTGGCTAGGTAATTCTCCCTCTGATTGAATTAATCCTACGTGATCCTGCTTGATAATTTTAGTTAGTTTCTAATTCTTGTTATTTTATTTTAATTGCATACTTTAGTTTTAAAACTCAAAACTTTGCTTTACCTACTGAGAAAACAAGTTTCTTCTAAGGTCGTTTGGGATTTTTAGACCTTATAAAAACAGTGGGAGCCACATACGATAAAAGACCTAATCCTATGTGTTACTTTATTATTCAATATGCTCACATTTTCTCTACTTAGCATTTAGGTTGTAGTTCTGTGATTGTCTACAAGTTGAAATGCAACCTATTTGTATCCATCATTGAGTCAAATAAGTTGACTAAAGTCCTAACCACTCTGATTGGCAATTGCACTCCCTCATAAATATGTTACAAAGTATAACACATTATGGGAACACTTAAGAGCAATTTTACTCTCTTTCGAGCGTGTTACAAGGTATAACACATAGAAGGAATTGTTCCAATTTTGTATGAAGGAATGCACGTGTAACATGGACTAAAAGTCCTCACTAAAGAGGACCTTGCAACCACGTACGCAAACTAAGAAACGAGTTCTTAGTCCACTGATTGCTTGAATTGTTTCTATCATCATTCTTAACCCTTTTTGCTCAACCTTAGATGATGCTATTGTAGCATAGTTCATCAAATTAGTTGATAACTTAAGAGAGCATCCTTAAGAGAGCATCCTTAAGAAGGGCTAAAAGGTAATGATGATTAGTTCTTTTTCTAAACCTAATAAGGTAAAGGCAACTATGCCAAAGAAGAAGAAACCCTTAAAACCCGGTGGAGGGGTGAGAGAAGGGAAAACCTAAAAGAAAGATCAGACTTTAACTTTCATAGTGGCAAACTAGGGCCTTGGAAAGGAAATGCAAAGAGTATAAGGATGCTCCATATGTCTCTAGTTGTAGTAATTCTGATAGGTTCTGAATTTGCTAGTCTTGAGTTAACTTTGCATAAACTGTTGTGCAAAACTCAAGGCATTGATGTTTTGAACATACAACGAGATAACACAAGTAAGTAAGATAACATAGTTTCGAATAACTTTGGAACGTTGATAGTATTAGCAAGTTAATCATCTTAAGATCATTTTATGAAAATGAACTCAAAGACTTAAATTCTAAGAATCATATTTTAAGGGAAACGTTTCCTGAAACTCGTTTATGTGAAACGAGAAACGCGTCCCAAAGTTTAGATGGATCTCGATCCATACTAAAGATTAAGGTTTGCTTAATGTAAGCACTAGACTAAAACATTAGTTTAATCATTATGAATGTGTGTACTTAATGAAGTACGAATTTTGAAACTTTTGTGAAATTATTAGAATTTTAAAATAAGGAAGGTTAGGAACCTTAGTAGTCATAAGACATTAGCAGCTCGATCGGATCGAGATGATAAATATCTTATTAACTAATTCCTTAGTCATCTTAGAGATAATAAGATTATCCCTCAGTAAGCTCACTCATGAATAGCTTAGTATTTTTTGAATGAAGGAACATAACCCTATAGGATATGGTTCGTTCCTTGTGAATTTTACTGACTTACCTTCATTCTGAACTTGTGCTTCAGAATAGACAGTTAGGATTTTGAATCCTACACATTTAAAATCAGTCCCTTAAAAACACTATGAATTGTAGCATTCAAAAATTCTCTTATAATTCTTATCTTAGAATTTTGGGATTGTCTTCTTATATGAAGAGGATAGTGGGAGTCTTTTCAAGTGAAGAAGACAGTGGGATATGGACTTGAAACAAGTTCAAGTTAATATGAACGATAGATAGTATTGCTTTTGTGATTCGTCTGGAACAAATGTTATTTGTTCTAAAGAAAGTATCTCTCACTACAAAAAACAGCCATTTTCAGATGAACTTTTTCGACGAAAAATTTTGGTCTGAAAATTTCCGATGAAAGTCCGACTAAATTCCGACGAAACTAAGTAAATTTTACTTTTGTCATATGATGCAAAATTTCCGACGAAATTTCAACAAAATTCCATCCAACTAAAATTTTAATTTAAAAAATAATTATATTTTATAATTCAGACGAACTTTTGCGACGAAAGTTCGTCTGAAAATTTTAAATTAATTTCATAAGTTATTAGTCAGACGAAGTGGTCTAAAATCCGTCTGAGATTTCAGACGACACAATGACTAAAAAGTTGGTCTGAAATTGTTCTAAAACTGCGACGAAACTCAGACGAAAAATTTCGTCTGAAATCATCACTACAAAAAAAAGGCATTTTCAGATGAACTTTTCCGACAAACTTATTTCGTCTGAATAATTTTAAAATTATTTTTGTGAAACTCAGACGAAATTTCGTCTAAGGTTCGTCTAAAGAGAAACAAGATTTCTTAGCGAAAAATTTGTCTCAATAATATAATATAAGTTTTCAATTAAAATGATAATAAACGTTATAATATGTAACACATATGTAATTACTTATATATCGTGACATATTAATTAATTACAGTAGTATTATTAATAATTATTAATATAGTATTGTAATTTTTCTTTTTTTTGTTCAACATACGTACTATTGTAATTACTGAAAACTATGTAATAAAATTTAATTAAAGGTTATGTTTCATAAGATATAATATACATTATAAATCATTATAATGGTATACTTATATAGTGCTATGATATTATATGATATGTACAATAATTTGAGTTAGTAACATAAGATGTGGTATTATTTAATATGCGCAAATGTACTTTACAAGTGATCGGCATAATACAATAACTATAAGTGATCTATTAAAATAATATAATACATAGTCGTAAGCCTATTAAATGAATAATAGAACTATATATCTATTAAATAAATAATATAAAAATATTTACATTTACGATTATTATATATCATATGATATAATAATATCTAATACTATAGATAGCTATAAGTTATATTAAATGATATAATATTCAAGTGTAAGTCTACTAAATAATCATTAAGATGTTATACTTGTATAATGATATGATATTATATAATACAAATGGTATTTTAAGAATTTGACATGACACATGATAACGTATAAGACATGCACGAGCGTATTCTCAATAAGATTGATGTGATTAATGTAAGTCAATTAAATATTATTACATATAGATTTTCATATTTATAAATATCATAAAAGAATATGATATAATAGATATAAGTAATCTATTATCCTAAAATAATATATATATATATATATATATATATATATATGTATGTATGTATAAGTTTATTAATTAGCATAATGATGACTATATATTTATTAAATATTATAATATAAAGTTACTTACATTTATAATAGATATATATATATCATATGCTATAATAATATTATACCATTATTGATAATGTAATACTGGTAAGTACTTATAATAATATTATACTATTATTGATAATGTAATACTGTTAAGTACTGGTAAGTATATATATATATATTTCTATTAAATACTTATTTATATAATTAAGTTATGTTAAATGATATAATATTTAGGTAAATATAAAACTATTAAATAGTATAAAATATATCTTCCTCATTGATAATATAATACATATAAATTTATTAAATGAGATAATGATATTTATCACTTTATTAAATAATATAATACATACATATAAATTATATCAAAATGTATAATATGCACTTATAAATATGTTAAATAGTATAATTTATAAGTGGATTAAATGATATATAACATATAAATTATAATCTATTGAAAATTTTTAATTACCCCCTAAAATTAACTTCATTCCCACCTATTCTATTGAAATATTTCATTCTCCCCCCAAATTAAACATCACTCTAATATCTTTTCCTCCCCAAAATTAAACATCGTTGTTCATTCTTCTCCCAATTTCCTAAATACAAGATAAAACCCTAACTCTTCTTTTACTCCCCATCCCTCATCTCTTTGCAGCGATGAAGTCGAAGCCGCCATTCACCTCTCCGCCATCTGCAGACTCACCGTCAGCCCCTCTCCGTAGCTCCTCCATCCTCTCCTTTGTGGTTAGCCGGTTGTGCTCCACCCACCTCGTAACTACGACGCCCCGCGCTTCTCCCTTCCAGGTCTTTCCCTTCCGACCCCTTTTCTTTGGGTGATTCTTGTGTTAAAGAGTGATTACTCTTAAGTTAAATTTTGGTATATGATTCGTTATTTAGACTTCAATGAAATATCTATGTCTATGCCATGTAGCTTCAATGAAATATATATGTCTCGCCTCCAAGTTGAGACGATTTCTCCTTCACCTCAGCCCAGCAAACCCTAGCAATCTCGATTCCTGATTGAGGTGGAAAAATGTTGCAAAGGCTCACATACAGGACGAGGCATAGCTATGCCACTAAATCCAATCAACACAGGTTCATCAAAACTCCAGGTAATTGCCCTTTCAACTCGATGTTGAACAAGTTTGATTAGTTTGTTCTGGGATTTTTTTTATTAGATTGGATGTTTTGTCTAGCTTAATCTATTCTAGCCAGTTCTTCTCTTAATGAACTTGTTTTTATCTATTGTTGTTTTCTGTTTATGATTGATGAGTGTTTGTTGTTCGTGATAATAGGAGGGAAGCTAGTGTACCAGACCACAAAGAAAAGGGCCAGTGGTCCCAAATGCCCTGTTACTGGAAAGAGAATCTAAGGGTTATGTGTTCTTATTTTGCAATCTTGATGTGTTTATACGAACATGTTATGTAGTTATATGAAACAATTTTGTGCTTTTGAGATTCTTTCAAAGTTAAGTAGTATTGTATAATCTCTTCTGTTCTTTGAATCCAACGATAGCTAATTTGTTTTGGGACAGCTGGGAACAATGAGATTCAGCAAGTATGTTAAATTGTTGTTAATCATGTTATAAGTGTTTATCAGAGCTCTCTAGTTTATCTTAATAGATGGTCTTCTGGTGCAAATTATTCTTATTAATAATTTTTACGGAATCTGGATTTTGTCTAGTAATGTGTATATGTCTGCATTTAGATTCAGTCTCTTGGTCTGCTGCTCTAGTAGTGTGGGAAGGCTCAATTGGCATAGATTCATTCGATTGAGTTTTGAGGTGAGGTTTTCATAGCTTAATTTCATGCTAGTTGTTTCATAGATTATGCTAGATAATATATATGCATCCAGTTATGAGACCTAGATCTATGAAAGTTGAAAGACTGAAATGAGATTTGCTCAGTTTGTTCATACTCAGTTACTATATACACGTTCTATTAGTTATAGATTTGCTCAATTTGTTCATACTTAGTTAGGTGTACTTTGCTCCATTTGAAGTTGGAAAGGTATTTGTTAGATGAAATTGGAGACTCAACCATTTGTGGAAGCCTGAAATGAGGTTCTTTATATTTTTTGTGTATGGACAAAAGCTGTTTTCTTTAAAGATCCTAGCTTTATAACCCCTGAAGCTGATTTGAGTTGATTTGTTCTACTAACTGATTTTTTAGTTCTCCAAATGTCTATAGGAATCGATAACTTTCCAAAATTAAATTTGTTATTCTTTCTATTATTTATTTTTTGTTGCTTATATGGTGAAGGTTTGGATAGCTACTCTAAAGGGAGTTGACTGTGGGAATGAAGAATGCATTGATGTTGTAATCAGCCAAAAGAGTTAAGTCATGCTCTTCTTTCTCTTGAAACTGCATTGGTTTCTATTGATACTAGAATTAAGCATAAGTAGTGCCCATTTCCGGAATTTATATTGCTGATATTTTAGTTAGGTGAGCAAGAAAGTACATATTTTTGCAAAAACTACTAACATCTAATTTGTTTTGAAGAGGATTGAAGTCAGTGTAGTATTATATTCTGAACACGTGAAAAGTTACATATTCTTAGGCACTTTTCATTATCTTTAGCTAACCAAGTAGGAATTTTTGATGATGAGGTGAAGGGATGTTGTGAGAAAGTTTTAAAAGCTTGAAAGTTTTAAGCTTTCAGACTTTTAAGCAGATTTTGATTATTAAAACATGATTTTTTGGCATTTTTAAATCTAGAAAGCTTGTGATCTTTTTGTTGTTTCTTGATTTTAGCTTCTATGTTTGCATATAAAAACTTACTACTTATATGCTTATTTACATGATTATCAATTGAAAAACTAATAAGTTGTGCTTTTTTGCATGATCAATCCTATAATATCTTGCTTCAACCCATTAGCAAGAATTAATTTAAACGGTCAACTGGCATCGGACATCAGCGGATTATCCGAACTGCAGATTATGTAAGTTTCAAATTTTTGATATATATTTATGCTACAAATTTTTGATATATATTTATTCTTCAAATTCTTTGATTTCAAATGTCAATTCCAAACTCATACAAACTCTTTTCTTGAAACTGTTTCAGTGGCATATACCCAACATACTAAGGTTTATCTATGTTAAATTTCATGTTCATCCGAGTCCGTTTGGTACCCAAAAAAATTCCGAAAGCCACTGCTATCCCCTGTTTTTTCCTGTTTTCTGATCTGAATTTATCTATGTTAAATTTAATGTGTGCATGTATAGAGTTTCTGCATAAATGTGTTTGCGTGAATACATAGTGACTAAAAGTAGTCCTTTTTCTTCTTCTACTGTTTTGCAGGATCTAATTGCCAACCTTAATGTTGGATTGAAGTTTGTTATCTGTTGGATTTGAAGCTGCATCATACTAAGGTGAGTTTAGATTGAATAGATTGAATGCAATAATTTGAGTAAAAAAGTTAATCTTCAAGTAAAAAAGAATAAATTGAATGCAATAATTTGTGGCCATTAATAACAAATACCAACTAGAAGTTTACATTCTGCCACTTTTGTTTGAAAAATTAACAAAATATGAAGTTTCATTTATTTGATTGAAAACTGAAAGATATAGGCTTTTTGTTAGTGAATTTGCATCTGCTGAAATACATGAAGTGTGTGTGCAGTCTGGGTGATCAAGGTTTGTCAATTGTTTTGTCTGTTGATGCATTGAACCAATTAATACACAAATTAAATAAAGATTGTATCTTTATGAAATAGGCCAACCTTTGTTTCTTGTAAATTGTTGTTAAATTCTTGTAAATAGGCCATCTTTATGAATTTGCTGAATTGGTAAAAACTAACAATATCTTGTTGTTGATGTCTGACTGACAAGGTGAACTTTGGATTGTTAGTAAAAATCTGAACATGATGTTTTGAATTTTTGTTAAAAATCAGAACATGATATTTCTTTCATAAAAAAAGGGGATGTTTCTTGAAGGGAAGGTTTCTGTAATTTGTGAAATTCCTAAGGGGAAGTTGCTGTAATTTGGCAACATCTTAAGTGAAGCTTGCTGTAAACAAATTCAAAGCCACATATTGCAACAACAATGACAACATGACAATATACCTTTACTAACTTGAGATCTTACCTGGAAAATGAAATTTTTGGTAGTATGTTAGTTTCTTTCAAGTTGAAGATGTTGAAATCGATTGTCTTCGATGTTTTTTAAAAGGTTCTCTTGATCATGAGTTAGTTTCTTGGATATGATCTTATACTGATGTTGCTTCAAGTGATTGTTGTTTAGAAGGTTTTCCATGAATCTTTGATGAAATGTAGTATCCTGTTTAGTCTCCAGAAGAGGGCATTTTTGCTTTCTGTTTCCAAGAGGAAAAACAACAGTACTTTTGGGGGAATTGAAGTTGCAGTTTTGTTATTTTTTTGGGAGAATTAAAATGATGGATTTCAAGAAATGTGATGAATCACTATCAACCTACTTTGAGATGCATATATCTGACTGCCATTTGAGCATTTTAAAGTTTACTCTTTTTTGACTTTGAGGGAAGATAAAGATTATCAAAGCACATACTTATGAGCACATACTTGCTATACAAAGTGTAAAGTACAACTGTGCAAGAATTCATGCCAAGATTTAAGACAGAAATAGATCTTATATGGAAAATTTCAAAATCTTATGGATGGGGCTTTTTCTTGAGCTTCATGTTAAGTTTATATTTCTTTGTACAGTTGTATATTTATTGGTCTTAACTTTGTCCCCAACTTTCCAGTTTAGAGGTTTTAGCTCGATAATAACCCAACGTTCATGATGCTCTTTGATGCATTATCTTATATATTCATGCATTTACGTGTCTTTAAAGTTTAAATCCTTATTCATCAAATAACCTTTGTAGGTTTAATGTTTCTTTTTACATATCAAGCACCTCAAATGGCTTAAGTGGCAATGTAGCAACACTAGGTAAATTTTCAAATGGTGGAGAGAAATTTTCGCTTTATATCTAGTGTTGGCGTATTTTACGTGGGGTTTGCAACATATGGATTTATGTAATAGTACATAAAGATATTGTAATTCGGTAGATTTTACCGAATTTCGTACAATTGGATTTGTTTTTACAATATTGTTGGATATATGGACATGGTTGAATTTTTTATTTATTGTTGGCGTATTACACATCATTGTCGAATTTCAAGCTTTTTATTATTTTATTTTGGGGTATATAATTGCTGAAAAAACAGGTTGAAATTTTGAAAAAAAATAAAAAATAAATTATAATATGAAATTTGTGACGAAATTCGTCTGAAAAAATTCAGAATTACTTGCAAATCTTCGAATATTCATCTGAAAATCGTCTGAAGTTCGTCTGAAAAAAATTCAAAATTCCTTGCAAATCTTCGAAATTCGTCTGAAAAAATTCAGAATTCCTTGCAAATCTTCGAATATTCGTCTGAAAATCGTCTGAAGTTCGTCTGAAATATATTAAAGTTCATCTGAAATTCGTCTGAAATGACACATGAAAATAATAAAATAATATTTTTCGTCGAAAAATTTGTCGGAAAAAGAATTCAGACGACATATTTTGGTTGCAAATTCGTCGAAAAAATATTCGATGAAAATTTGACCAATATGTTTTGGTCAGAAAAGTCGTCGCAATTTCGTTTGAGAGTTAGACGATGAAAAATTGGTCCTTATCTCTTCGTCGGAAATTTCCTCGCAATTTCGCCGGAAGTTTGGTTAGTCGGTGATTTGTTGATTTCGGGCGAGAAAAAGTTTCGTCTGAAATTCGTCTGAGTTTAGTCAGAAAAATGGTTCGTCGGAATTTTCCTCGAAAGTTTCATCTATATTTATCTGCGGCGAGCGTCTTTCGGTCGAACTTTAGTTCGTCTGAAGGTAGTCGGAAACCATCGATTTCAGACGAAAACGACCAAAATTTCACCAAAAATTGGCTATTTTTTTGTAGTGTCTCTAGAGTCTTCTTAATTGAAGAAGACAATGAGAGATAAGATTGAAACTAGTTCAAGTCTATGAAAACAATATAGAATATTATTTCTACAATTCTTTTGAACAAATGTTGTTTGTTTTAAAGAATATACCTTTCTTTGGGAATCGTTCCTAAGAGAGAAGAAAGGTAAGCCCCAAGCACTTCAAAAGGTTTGAAGATAAAACCCACGTCACAAATAGAAGAAACGAACCGTTCTGATAAAACTTGGCCAATCTTAGGAGATGGTACACGAGTGAACTCTCCTCCCTCGATGCGTTCAGAACGCATTCCTAGATAGCCTATAAGATAATATGGTTTTCACCATGAAATCTTCTAAAGTGGATACTGATCCATTTACCCATGAGGAGGCGCTGTCAGATTTGGAATCTGAGCAGTAAAAACAAACCATGAAATCTAAAATGGATTCCATATAATCAAACTAAGTTTTGACCTTAGTTGAACTACTTGATAGGATCAAGCGTGTCTTATCAATATGAGATTGATGAAGATATAAATATGGAGCATCTATGGATTTCACATTTAGTGGAAGTAAGCAAAAGGTATACTTACTCCAAATGATCAATTTTCAAAATTGAACTAAGCTTCTAGGAATTAGAGTATTCGAATTAGTAAAATAGTCAAAGTTGTTTGACTTAAAATTCGAGCATAGCGTGTACAAGAAAGTGTTAGAGACTAAAAATTCAACTTTTGGCACTTTGCGAAGATGACATCCTTCTCATTGGGAATACGAAGGATGGCATAAAAGTCACCAAAGCGTGGTTAGGAACCATTTGAGATGAAAGATCCTGGTGATAGATCCTACATTCTCGAGACAAATATCTATGGAGATAGATTTAAGAGAATGATTGGATTATCACAGTTATGGTACATGGACAATGTACTAAAAGAGTTTAGTATGGAAGATTCCTACAGAATTTCCAATGGACAATTGAACATCTCTTTTGAAGAGAATACGTCCTAAAATAGCTATGAGAAAGTTAGAATGGCAAAACCTTTTTCGAAAAAAGGGTGCATAATGTATGCAAAGTTATGTACTTGACAAGTATGCCTACCACATAGCGTGATGGGCCAATTCTAAATGTAACCTTAGAGAAGGTCACTGGATTGCTGTAAAAATACCCTCTAAGTACTTTAGAAGAAATGAGGATATATTTTAAGAATCCAGTAAGATCTTGTCATTAAAGGATTGTTTGATGTATTGCATCAAAACATAGATAATTATTGATCTTTGAGAGAATACACATTCTTCCTGGAAGGCAGAACAGTGCTTTGGAAAGAGTTCCAATCGAGAGGCACTATAGATTAGACTATAAAGGTTGAATATTTAGCCGTATTGAATACCGCTAAGTTAAGTGTTTGGGTAAGAAACTCCATCTAATGGATAGATGAAGTTCCTAGCATGAAACAACGACATTATCATATGGTATGATGAAATGGATAGTTACTCGAGTAAGAGAACTGAGACCTCACCAAGGGACCAGACACTTGATTATGAATCACGCAAATAAGGAAATCGTGTTTCCTTAATGATGTGCAAATTAGAAACATTTGCATCAGCAGAGAATATAGCAGATCCACTTTGGAAACGTAAAGTCAATAAGGCTCTAAAAGTACATCTTGGGAAGATGGAACCTAGAATAGACCTGAAAGGCTTTTACGAGCAAGTGGGAGATTATTGGGAATAGTGCCCTAGAAAGCTTGTATGCTTTGGGACTTTCCCTATATCACAGACAATCTTTGAATAATATACGAATGACTGTAATTCCATGCAAACACTTCTTACGTGCCATTACGTATTTTATGTTGTTCCACTACGTGTGTATGTCTAGAACTCCCTAATTCGATGAGGTCGTTAAGAACTTTGTCATTACGGGAATGACACATGAAACAAGTTCTTAACACCATAGGCGAGGATTAGAAACTTCTCCAAGTCAATGAGGCCGACAAACAGAGGGTGTGTCGACTTTGCCTCTGTTGAGACTTGCTTGTGTAGCTGTGTCCTTAAGAAGGATCATCCTATTTCATGGGGTGTAAAGTGCATAAGTTGATGTGTACACAATACACAAGGGTACTTGTTGTAAGAACAAGTTCACTGAGAGTGCCCCGTTTGAGAAGATTCCTAAATGGGAAAGGAAGTTACTAGAACTTCCAGATTAGGAAATATCTCACATTCAATGACGTGAGGAATTAATCCTTAGACTTGAGATTCCACATTGTCTCATATGAGCTAACTCTATAATCTTTGATATAGGCTCAAAAGGGCGTCGCTATGTAGAAACCTGAACCACGGCCTATGTTGGGATTACACAAGTGGCATATGAGAATTGTTGGAATCAATAAAGGACCTACACTTGTTGTAGGCAAGATGATCTCTTATTACACAAGTCATTCATATTCCATCATAAAATCCTTGTGCAAGGTGGTTAGATCAAGACATCAAAAAAATGGGGTTTTCTTGGATTGAGATCAAATGGAATATGAAGTGAACTTTGTTTTAAGATTAAGGTTAGTAGGGCTCTCCATATTCCCATGCCCTAGATCTTAATCGAGAGATAGGATGGTACGAGGATCGTATCCCACATGATGTCATTGGCTGAAAGGTTCTTTCGAATATACATTCACATTTTAGGTAGGGGTAACATACCTGTTGCTAGACTATGCTCGTGTGATTTTTGAGGTAATTAATTAAAAAAGTGTATTGATTAATTAGGCTAACTGCTAACTGAAATTGAACCTAGAGGGTCACACACAAATACCAGGTTCAAAGGGTATTGTTAGAAACATCAAGTAATTGATCGAAATGAGACCACATGTGTATGGTACACGTGTGAGAGTCAAGAGCGCGTTTGGACGCATGACTCCAATTACAAAATTGGATCATGTGTTAATTAATTGTAGAATTAATTATTAAGTCAAAATGTAATTAATTGGAGAATTAATTATAAATCCCTAAATATAATTAATTGGAGAATTAATTATATAGCCAAATGAAATTAATTGGAGAATTAATTTTAGCCCGTTAGAATCAATTAGTGAATTAATTCTAAAGTCCATCATGGGATTAATTGGAGAATTAATTCTAAGTATTTAATTATTTAGTTGTTCTAATTTGATTAGAATAAAGAAATAAATAAATATCTTCTATTTTATATTTATTCTAAAGTATTAATTCTAATATGATTAGAATAAATATTATTGGGATAAGATATTTAATTATTACTAGAATAATTAAATATTCCTAAATTAGTTAGGAGCTCTTTTTCTATAAAATAAATATCTTATTTTAGATAAGATATTATTTACTTGGAGAGAAAGAAGAGATAGAAGAAAAGTCAAAGTAGGAGACCATCTCCTACAAGGTTTTGGGGTTTCGAACCCTAGCCTATAAAAGGGACTAGGGGTTCGAGTTTTAACACTTACACGTGATGTGGAGATCACGTCCAAACTTCATGGAATTTTGGGGATAATTCTCTTGCTCTCTTTTCTCGTTTCAAGTTTCTTTAATACGCATGTTATAGTAATAGCATACTCACTAACATGATTTGAATCTAGGTTGGTGTGGATTAATACTCTAAAGGATTTCTACTTTGAAATCTCGAAGAAAGAATCGATCAAGAAACGGGGATTCATGCCGCATGAAGAACGTTTGAGGGCGGCTCAAAACGTTTCAAGAAAGCTTCACTTGTTGTAAGTTTCTTGATATCCCATAAGTTTTGAAACGAACATTGCAAGATCACGATCCCTTTTGGAAAAAATTTTAAACTTCCGCTGCTTTAACTCTGCTGTTTTCCAACATTATTACCGTAATAGAATACCTACTTATTCGAAAGTTGCTCAATGTTTTAATTAGGGATTTTCGAATTAACCGGAGAGTTGTCCAGTTTTGACCACACCAACATGTACAGTTATCCATTTTTAATTGTCTTGATTAATGCAGTTTCACATAAAATGCATCATAGAAGCAATTAGTAGATAACATGTCCTAGCATGACACTGATATGAGATGATCATGGGTATCCTATCTTATGCGCAATTATGGGAGCCAGTCCATAATTGCTAGTTCTAACATACATGCCACATAAACAGATATTTCACATAAAGGTGTAGAATTTAATGGAAAACCCAATTCTATTATATTAATAGAAACAATAACATTTTGAGGGGTCTTCAATTATGGCGCCTTTCTCCTTGATTTGTGGATCCATCTTGCTCCTTGGGTGCTTGTCTCCAAAATGAAAGAAAACCTCACTTCCTAAGTTCTACTCTCTTTACATAAATTAATATGGCTCAATCTTCATATTGACCAGAGACAAATACACAGGGCATACCCCGGCCCAAAAACAATAATAATGAAAGCCACATAATAAATCAAGCAAAGCGGGCACATAAGTAGGGCTCCAACCCCAATTGAAATAACGCAACTATGGGGCTCTGACCCCAATTGGAATCATCCATATGCATAAATTAAAATATTCATAAAACTAACCCATGATCACCTAAACTAGCATAATTGCTTGAAATTTAAATTTACCAATTAAATTTAAAATTCCATTGACTTCAAGTTCTAAAAACTTAAGTAATTTGAATATAGTTCACTATTCAAGAATTTATTCAAAATCGAACTCAAATCATGACAAAACCTCAATTAATTCAAGAATTAAATTTTTGTCAAAAATATCATTCAAAGTGATATTATTAATTTCTTGAAAAATAAAAACTCAATGTTAATTCATAAAATCCCAATTTAATATTTATTTCAAAAATAAATAATTTTACAATAAAAATCTGAATTTAAATTAGGGATCCAAAACTGAAAGTACGAACGAAAAAACGAACGCCCGAAGGGTAGCGGAACAGGCGAGCAAGGGCGCCCAGGAAGTGTAACGCCCCGATTTCTGGTTAGTCAGGTACGCACGACACGTGTGAGTTTTTCTAGAGTTAGGATTTATTTTAGTTCTTTCATTTATTAAATTTCTACAATTCATGATAAATTTTATATATTTTATTCCAATATGTTTACATGAAAATATGTGAAATACTTGACAGTTTGAGGATTATTATTATTATCTAAATTGGATTTAATTGTTACGTGAATTAGTGGCCAAACGTGGTTTAATTGCTTAATTGTCCTTAAATGCTCATTCATTTTAATTCAAGGACCAAATTGCATGATATATTCCTGGACTAAAGTGATTAGTTAGCTAGGAATGGAACTTAATTGCATGACTTGTATTTTAGAGGGACCTAATTGCAATTTAATCATTTCATTAAAATCAAGGATGATGAATCACGATATATGCTTCTTCATTCTTCTTCCACCTTCATTTCATTTCAAGTCATACAATCATCTTCATCTCTCTCTCTCGATCAAACATCACATAAGAAGAAGAGATGGTTTTCATCTTAATCAAGTTAAATCATCAAGAAATTAGAAGCTTTGAAGCATCATCATCTCCATAACTTCATCTTTCTTCTTTATCTTTCTCTCTCAAGGTAAATATGAGTTAATTATATGAATTCTTCAATCTAGCATGAAGGCTAGGGTTAGGATTTGATTGCAATCACTTGTTTATATGATGTTAGAGCATGATTAGGAGCCTTGAACTTGAATTCCTTGCATATATCATGGAAATTATGGAGTTATATGATGAATTCATATTTGAGATGATGATGATGATTCTTAGTGATTAATATGTGATATGAGTGTTTATATTAGTTTTATCACACTTTAAGCATATACATATATTTCCTTTCATGAATTACAGCATTTGGAAGTGAATTATAAGTGTTTTGATGAGATTTGGTGATAATTCGTGCGTCCCCTGTTTTGCTGCTCTGTTTCTGCATCATCTGCATAACGGGAACGACCCTTCCCGTCCCAGTTCATTCTGGGAACGGCCCTTCCCACCTGTTTGAACACCTGACGCGATAATGGGACCGACCGTTCCCACTTTGCTCACAGCCGGGAACGGCCCTTCCCATTTTCGGGGAGCAACTTCGGGGAGCTGGGAACGGCCCTTCCCATTTTGAACTAAGGGCCGGAACGGCCGTTCCCAGACCCCTGGAAAGGCAGAATGTTTCTGCATAAATTTCATTTTTCCAATTCCAATCTTATGCCTTTAATTGACCTCAACATGTTATTATATGATCAATTACATGCAATAATATGATTGTACCATGCTACATTGATCAATGCATGTCATCTTGCTACATGAATAAGCCGTGCGTCATACTTGGTATCATTATTGAGTTATTATCTCACGAGTGCACAATGTCCCGTTTCTTGTCCAGTTCTTCTCCAGGGCGGAGATTGTGATCAATTGAGCACGTTCATGCATCCATGAGTCGTCGTGTCGCCTGTCAGGTGAGGTTTAATTGCGAGTTACATAGAACTCGTATAACCCTTATGTGAAGTTTTGGGCCAAAAGGTATATATATTTATCTATAATCATTTCTAAACTCTCAAGTGATTTGCAAGCAAGTCATGTTCATGAAAAGCAATTCATGTATCGTGATTGAATCGTGACCGTGTATTGGCGAGTAGCATGATAGCACTTTGGGCCCGAGGGTAGTGTATTGAGCCAACCAGGAAAGCAAGGGCTGACGGGTAACTCTTGCACTATCCTCATCAGTTTGGGATGACCCCTGAATCCACCAGGAGGTTTGGTGGAGGAAGGAATCCCGTACGTGGGAAACATTAACCTGACGTACGTAGCATGGATGGTTAGGGCCTTGCAAACCCACCAGCACCCGGAGTGAAAAGAGTTCATGAAATTACTACTTGTGCACTATAATAAGCTGCATGACCACATGATAATTAAACACAGCATGTACAACTCACTATTGGTGTAAGGTTGGAGAATTACCCTCACTCGCCAGGGCCACTGATTGAAAGCATGAAAATGATTAAAGTGTTAAACTTGATAGTTGTATTCTCGGGCAAAGTGTATTGTATTTTGAACTTATATTGTTTTCAGTTATGAAACTTCACCCGAGGATATAACTTGCATGTTATTTGCGGTAGTATTTATTTATGCCCCTCACTCAGTCTTCCAAAGACTGATGCCTCTACCTTTCAGGTTCTTGCAGGTGCGTGCTAGGCGGGAATTGAGTCGAGTCTAGTCCTTGCATTCGAGTCAAGCACGGTGCATTTTATTTATTGTTGCATAGAAAGTATTGTTAATGACATTTGTTATGTATTTTAGGAGATGAAAATGTATTGATATGTGAGATTAGAATATGGTTTACTTAACAAATGATCGATAATATAGCATGCTTCCGCTTTATTTCTCCTGCATAATGGTAATTGATTTGAGGGTTAGTCCCGCCTAGCTAGCTTGTTTCTTTTATTTGTCACCCGTTCGCTATAGGTTGGTTCATATACGGATTATCCATTTCATATGTGGATCGACCTATAGCACTATACGGATTATCCATTTGTTATGTATTTTAAGGGTGCTACACGAAGGGTAGCTGAACAGGCGGCCGTCCGCCCGAGATACCCTAGGCGGGGCAGCATGATGCTGCCTTATGCACATACGATGCGTGTTAAGGCTGCGCGCGATGACGCACGGCTGCAATCTCGTTCCGTGTTTTTTTTAATGCAAAATCTAAAATTTCAAAATTCAGTTTTGTTGAACCAAAATCGCAGTTTAGGAAAACCCAGATTTAAACAACTTTGAATCAGATTAATACGAAAACAGTTTTTCATAATTTCTAAGAAACATTTTAGATCCGACAGATTCGTATTTCGAACAAAAACCAAGAATACATAACTATCATCCAAATTCAAGAATTTTCTGTCAAAATTCAAAACAGTAACATTTCGAAATGAAAGTTGCAAGGTGGCTCTGATACCATTTGCTCGAAAAACACAGAGTTAAAAGCAGCGGAAGTTTAAATTTTTTTTTTTCAAAATGGATCGTGATCTTGCAATGTTTGTTTCAAAACTTTTGGGATTCAAGAAACTAACAAGAATTGAAGCTTTCTTGAAACGTATTGAGCTGCCCTCAAACGTTTTCCATGCAGCATGAATATCCCCGTTTCTTAATTCTTTCTTCGAGATTCTAAAGTAGAGATCCTCTAGAGTAATAATCCACACCAACCTAGATTCAAATCATGTTAGTGAGTATGCTAATACTATAACATGTGTATTAAAGAAACAAGAAACAAGATTAAATTAAGAGCAAGATTAAATCTCTCTTCAAAAACTCCTGTTTGATGAAGATTGAATCTGCCACGCCTAAGCCCCTTTAAAAAATTCGTCTGATCCTCAAATGCATGAACTGATCATATTTTTCCAAAAAATTGATATTTTTTCAATCGGATTATGTCGGGCTTAACCTCGTCCCACGCGCCATTCATGTATTTATGGGGTTTCTTAAACCCTAAGTCAGTTTTGGAACTGGATTCCTAGTTTGACTTTTCTTCTATTTTTTTCTTTCTCTCCAAGCAATAACATCTTATCTAAAGAAGATATTATTCTTCGAGAAAGAGCTCCTTCTAATCAAATTAGGAATATTTAATTATTCCAATAATAATTAAATATCTTGTCTTAATAATATCTTATTCTAATCAAATTAGAATTAATATTAAATAGAAGATAATTTATATCTAACTTATTTATTTATTCTAATCAAATTAGAATAATTAAATAATTAAATATCTTGAATTAATTCTCCAATTAATTCCATGAAGGGCTTTAGAATTAATTCACTAATTAATTCTAATGGGATAAAATTAATTCCTAATTAATTTCATTTTGGACTATACAATTAATTCACTAATTAATTTATATTGTGGTTTTATAATTAATTCACTAATTAATTATATTCGGGCTTAATAATTAATTCTCAATTTAATTAAAAAATGATTCAATTCCTCAATTGGAGCCACCCGTCCCAAACGTGCTCTCGACGTCCACACGTGTACCTTACACTGTGGTCTCGTTTCGATCCATTACTTGATCTTTCCATAATACCCTTTGAAACTTGCATTTGTGTATAACCCTCTAGGTTCAATTTCAGTTAGCAGTGAGCCTAATTAATTAATACTCTTTATTAATTAATTATCTCACAGATCACATGACCATAGTCTAGCAACAGGTGTGTGACCCCTACCCGAAATATGAATGTATATTCGAAAGAACCTTCTAGTCAGTGACATCATGTGGGATACGATCCTCCTACCATCCTATCTCTTGATTAAGATCTAGGGAATGGGAATATAAAGAGCCCTACTAATCTTAATCTTAAAGCAAAGTTCCCTTCATATTCCATTTGATCTCAATCCAAGAAAACCCCATTTTCTTGATGTCTTGATCTAACCACCTTGCACAAGGATTTTTAGATGGAACATGAATGACTTGTGTAATAAGAGATCATCTTACCTACAACAAGTGTAGGTTATTTATTGATTCCAACAATTCTCATATGCCACTTGTGTAATCCCAACATAGGGCATGGTTCAGGTATCTATATGGCGACACCCTTTTGAGCGTATATCAAAGAATACAGAGTTAGCTCATATGAGACAATGTGCAATCTCAAGTCTAAGGATTAATTCCTCACGTCATTGACATGTGAGATATTTCCTAATCTGGAAGTTCTAGTAACGTCCTTCCCCATTTAGGAATCTTCTCACGCGGGGCACTCTCAGTGAACTTGTTCTTACAACAAGCACCCTTGTGTATTGTGTACGCATCAACTAATACACTTTACACCCCATGAAACAGGATGATCCTTCTTAAGGACACAACTACACAAGCAATTCTCAACATAGGCAAAGTCGACACTCCCACTGTCTGTCGGCCTCATTGACTTGGATAAGTTTCTAATCCTCGCCTATGGAGTTAAGAACTTATTTCATGTGTCATTCCCATAATGACAAAGTTCTTAATGGTCTCATCGAATTAGGGGAGTTCTAGACATGCACACGTAATAGAAACATTCAAAACACGTAATGGCACATAAGAAGTGTTCGCCCACGATTACAATCATTCGTATATTATTCAAAGATTGTCTGTGATATAGGGAAAGTCCCAAAGCATAATAGCTTTTTAGGGCACTATTCCCAACACCCTTGTCCCATGAATACCCTGGAAACCAGATCCTTCTTCTTGTACTCTTCTTCCTATACCAAAGCCCTCTGAACCGTGTCCGCGAAGGACTCGAAATTGTGACCGGCATGACCATGCGTTAAATCTTGTCTCAACCCTGCGATGAATTTCCTGGCCTTCCTTTTCTCATCTCGGGTGATGTGAGGAGCATATTTTCCGAGCCTATTGAAGATAGCGAGATATTGGCTACCGTGCGGATACCCTGTTTTAGGTCTATGAATTCCTGTTCTTTCCTTTCTCTCACAACTTCGGGCACAAAACATTCCCGAAATTCTCTCTTGAAAACTTAGAAAGTCACTTCCTCCTCGTTTACCTCAAGCTTCTCCCTTGTCCTCTCCCACCAATCAAAAGCCTCTCCATCTAATTGGAATATGGTGAATTGAGCCTTCTCCTAGGTAGTAAACTGTCAAACCCCATAAATTCTCTCTATTCTCGTCAACCAACCTTCTGAAACGGTATCATCAATAGAACCAAAAAACTGAGGGGGATTATAACTCAAGAATAACCCATGTGGATCCTGATGGTTTGGTGGACGTGTGGGTTGCTCAACCGGTGGTTGTGGTGTTGGTGCTTGAGCCCTACGGTGCTCAACGTAGTTGAAAATCGCATCCATAAAGTTCTCCATGTTCATTGGAGACGGTTGTGGTTGTTGTGGCTCTTGTTGTTATGGTTGTGATGTCAGAGAACGGTCATGACGACGTCGCTCCGGAGATCTATGTCTACAAGGAGGCATTCTGTCAATAAAACACTGAAATGCGTACTATTTTTAGTTCATGCATGAGAGTGCAAGCAATTCAAGCAAAAATCAAGAACTAAAGCACATAAGCACATAAGAGATGCATAAAATCACATTGACAAGTTGTTCCTAAAATCGTACATCAAAGTGGGGCAAAAAAATGTAAAAGATGTCTTGACTCGGTCCTCTCCAGTATCGGGGTCGAAATGGCGACCTTGGACCCCGGGGGCTAGTCCAAAATCCACCAAAGTTTGGGCCTCAATTAATTTCTTGCAGTCGAACATTTCTAAGGTCCGCATATCTCTCAAAAAGGTGTTCGACCATCGAACAGCTAGCTCGGGCAGAGTCGGCGTAGGTTGCCAGTTCCAGACCCGATTGGCCAATCCCAGCCAGCCCATCGGACTCTCGACAAAGATAAATTGGTCCTTCCATCCCTGCCCATTCGAGGAAGTGGGAGAAGTGATGAGTTTGTCATTGTTTTTGGCAGCTAAGGAAACAAACTCGAACCCCGAGCCCGACTTCTCGATCGACACCGACGCCTTAAAAAGTTCCTCTGTAACCTCCCTCATCGAGACCTCATCAGGACTCGCATTCCGTTGACCATTGCGTATGCGTTGGGCATCAGCTAAATCAGACTGATGTTGAGAGAATTGAGAAGCTCGAGCACATTAACATCGATAGGAACACGGAAGCCCGAGGTGACCATCTTGTAAGTAAAAGAGATACAACCCGGGGGAGGATTGGTTAACCGATGGCCAGTTTTGGGACGGATAACACTATAGCCTCCAAACTCGGGGGCTCCACCGAATAACATAGTCTGAATCGATTCGAACATTTTAGGCGACACTTTGCTCTGGACCTCTCTGGGATCTTTTTCCACTTGGTAAGTCGGGGATCGTGCTCTGGGAGGGAAGTACTCCTCCTTTTCGACCAACCTAAATCTATCGGATGTCGAGGGAATTGCCTCGGGGGCTCGACTCGGGGGCCCAAAGTCGACCCCCCATCCCTACTAGCGGGATTGCTGAAATCGGCTTGTCTAAGATAACTGGACGAGCCGAGGAAGAAGAATGCTCATCTCACGAGTCCGAAGTAACTTCCATTACGTCGACCTCCCAGTCGGATGCCTGCTTAGACTGCAAGGATTCCCCACTCTGAGTACTCAAGATACTTTGGTTCGACATGGCCCTAGAATCAGTGGTCCGATTGGAAGTCCCAGAACTTGAACCGACCGAGTTCGAAGAAGACATCCCTATACTCGAAATTAAAACTTTGACTGAATCCCTCTTTTTAATAGTCCCCTTCCTCATTTTAAGGAATGAGGGTTTTATATCATACAGGGAGTCAAAATAATTCGAGATGGGGTTCTTCTCACTCGAAGATCGAACCCTCCCTAAAAAGAAAAAAGTGAAATCTACAAAAAAAAACAGGCTTAAAGGATTCGAGTCGAGGAAAGACTTACTTGAGAAAGTTTGGCAGAAGATCGACATGCTTGATTGCCCTAAATTCGACCCGAGGATCTTGCTTACACTACTCGGAACGCTCTGCATTTGCTGAGGAAGTTTAAATTGGCAAAAGTGAAAAATGAAAGTTATTGAGGTATGGGGCTTATATAGGGGTAATTTGGGGTGGGAAAATCGAAGTCGAAAGGTCGCCGCCACGTCATCCTCGCTCCGAGGGCTTCTGACATGAGACAGAACCGTCGAGCCACATGGTCCACGTGGACTAATCCCCAAGGCGCCATGTGTCACGCATAAGCAGCCTGACTCAGCAGGAGGTGCCATTTGGATGCTACGTGGGTCAACTCGACGGATAGCCCCATGTTGGTTGACACCCCAATTGTAACGCCCCGTGTCTTCGTTCCAGGTAGGCTCACCACACGTGTGAGTTTGAGTGATAGAATTGTTGGCATGCTTTAGGAATTATGTGTCTAATTGGATTTATGTGAATTAATTGTCTATTTGATTATATGATCATATAATTTAATTCCATTTCATTTCCATTTTCTAACGTATGCATGTTTCATACATTTCATTTCATAACATATTTTATATATATACACTTATATATATATACTTAAACTAATTTCATAAGAATAAAATTTCCATTCACTTCGTGCATTTATCATGAAACATGCAATTACATATGTATATATCTATATAATTTCATCTACACTAATACACTCACACATACATTTTATATATCTATATATAAGCACTAAGAGAAATTATATACATATTATATACATAATATCTTTACTTTATGACTTTATACATATATGATATATATATCTATAATTACATTACATACATTATATACATATATCATATATGCAAGACACACATAAACATATACAAAATCTCGACAACACACATTTATCACATTTCTCTCTTCGTTCTCACACTCACACCTTTGAGCAAGCTAGAAGAGAAGGAAGAGAGAATCATTCATCAAGAAGCATTAGCATCATCAAGATCATCTTTTCCATTTCATCATCTTCATTCCATTTCTTTTATCCCAAGGTTGGTAATGATATATTATGAGATTGATTATGTTGAATAGTCAGGGCTTTGTGACTTGGATGAGTATTTTGATCTTGAGCATGAATATGTAATCTTATATGTGAGTATCTTTAAATTTATTGCATGAATACCTTGGTTGTAACATCCCGATCGTTTGGATTTCCAGGTACGCCTTAACGAGAGGGTTTTATGTGCTTTAAATTATTTAATTACGTATTTGAATGTTATTTTAATGCTTTTATGATTATTTGAATTGATATGAAATTAATTGTCTATATTTATGAACTTTGAATTTTAAACGTTTAAGTTTGCATGCTCGTAATTTGCTCGTTATGTGCCGGAATTCAATTCCGTTTTTTGTGAAATTTTGATATTCGTGATATATGTGAGTTATGAATATGTTTGCATGCTCGTTTTAAGTTTTCGTGTTCGTTTATCAAGGTTTTAAACCTTAAGTATGTGACGAGGGACATGAGGGCCAAACTAGTTTTAGCGCGCCTCGTGTTCCGGAGGCCATAACTTGAGCTCGGGAATTCGGATTCGAATTCCGGAAGATGCGTCGGACTCGTGACGAAGAAAGGAAACTCTTGATCTTGGTTTTTTAATTTTATAAACCCATTTGGACCCTCGTTTTTTGACCGGAACGAACAGCTTGCGCTAAAGCCACCTTCTTTGACTAGTCAAGTACTTGTGGGGCCAATTTAACTCAACCTAAGCCTAACCCTTGATATCTTGACTTGAGTTAAGTCTCTCCCTCTCCCTTATCAGCTGAAAACCGAGCCAAACCCCCTCATTTTGTGCTTCAACTGATCGAGAGAGGAGAGAAGAGGAGAGGAGAAGAGAACTTTGGCCCTTTTGTGGATCTTGAGCTCAAATCATCATCTTTCTTCTCCAAATCTTCAAGGTATGTATATTTTTGTATTCTCTACACTTTTATACAAGTTTTTATCCCTTTAATACTTGTTTTGCATCAGATTTGATTAGGGTTTGGGTAGGAGCATGAATAGGGACTTTTGGGAATTTTTGCTCTTATGAGCTAACTTGCTTTATGGCTGATTCCCTTGCCTTAAACTGAATATTTGGACTTTTTTCTTTGCCTCTTTGATGATCAACTGATATTATATGATGTTAGGATGATTTTCTCTCGAGATCCTTTGAAGAAATTATGAGTTTTTGAGCCTCAAACCTAAGCTAGAAATCTGCTCCCCTGTTTTGGAACTGCTGTGTGGATTTGTGCTTTGTTGCTTGAGTTAATGGCTTCCAATTCGTGTGAATTTTCATGGAGATGTTGTACACTAATTAGTTTATATGTTAGCCCTGCTCTTTCAAGCTTTTAGATCCATTTTCAGCTCCTAAACCAAAACATGAAACCTATTTGTATGTTATGTGCGAACTGAACTGCTGTCACGTTTTTTGAGTTCAAATGATTGAATTCTTGCCTCCAATTTTGTGTGCTAATGCTTGGTTATACAATATACATGTTGTTCTATGAATGCGCTTCGTTTTGGCCTGATTTCATGCTTTATTTTGGCCACAAACTTGAGTTCTTGCACCTTAGAAACTGCTGCTGCAAATCTGCTCATTTTCACCTACTTGCTGTCACGTTTTGAGGTTTGCTTGATGGATTCTTGCATCCAATTTGTGCATATACATGTAGTATATTGTCCCTTTGCATGTTAGGATTAAGTTTCCAAGAATTTAGATTCATTCTCAGCCCCTAGAGCCTTGATCATGGCATGAATGTATTGATTTCTCAATTTTGGCTCTAATTGCATTGCTTGTTTGATGAACCTTTTTGGATGCATTCTTGAATCTCTTTGTGTGATTCTCTGGTGTGTATTTGATGCTTGTTTTATGTGTTAGAATGCTTGAGTAGTTCCCTCTCTTTCATCCCTTGAGTTGCTCTTTGTTTTTCCCTTTTTAACCGCAGCTGTCAGCCCTTTTCGCCCCCCTTTTCGCCAGTTTGTTCTTCTGGAGTGACACGGGCATGTCACCCCCCTTTCTGTAGCTTTTTTTCCCGCTTGTACTGAGATACGGGGGTGTCTCAGTTTAGGCTTCTGGGATGACACGGGCGTGTCATTCCCCTCGGTTTGATTTTTAAATGTAACTCTTTTCCGTTCCTTTGCTTTCTCTTGTCCCGTTTGTGGTCTATATGTATTATTAGCTTAATGTATTATGTTTTAACTTGTGTAATATGAATTTATGGCTTGATTGGTTTGCTCGCTTTTGAATTATGACTGCATATGTGCGATATGCTTCTCTAACGTGTGTTTATGACTTCAAGCCCCGTTTATATGCCTTGTATGGTCCTTTCTTGCTCCTTCTATGCTATGAATGCTTTGATAACATGTTGTATAGTACGATATGATCGTTCTATGAAATCCGTGAATCCGTTTGATATGATTTATGAGACTTATGCATTAATATGAACTCGTATGCATTATATGTCAATTTGTTAAGCTCCATACGCATCACTTGCATTCATATGCATTCGCCGAGCGTCAATATGGTTCATTTTAAGTCTAAGTTTACCTCTTGCTCTTTGCTTTGCTCTTAGGTTCGTTCCAATGTGAGGAAGTGGTTCGTTTGACTCCTTTTGGTCCGATTTGTCCGGTTTGGTCGACAAGGTGAGGTTTTCTTTCCTTTTAGTTATTATGACCTAAAACCTTATTTGTATTTCGAACCCGCATGTGACTTATATATGTATATATATAGATATGTGTTTGGATACGTATTTTATGGGATTTGTCCCGTTTGTCTTGAGACTTTGAAAACGCTTTTAGAAGTATATAAGCTCTATTTTCGTTTGTTTTGATAAGCTTTGATAAAAGGGTGTGTGTAAGTGTGGTATGATCTGTGGATAAGCTTCGTATGATAAGTACGATATGTATAAGATATGTCTATCTGTCTGTGTGTGTGAGTTCTGTGATCTGTTTGGGCCCCGGAGTTGTGTGGTTCGGGAGACCCGGGACGACCATCGGGGTCGCCGGTTACAACCCCAGGACACTTCTCCACCAACGGGAGACTTAGTTCTCCTATGCCGATGGAGCGCATTATGGCTGGCCGTCGAAGGAACCGGACGGGATCCTCCGGTTCACAAGTTTCGTTCTGTGGAGGGTTGAGAGGGGCACCTCTCTTCCCCAATGGTGTGGCGGTGGGATTGTTTATGAGTTTTTCTTCGGTTTATGTTTTGAGAAAGAGTGTGTGTTAAGCGTGAACTCTCCGATTTGGTAAGTTTATGCTTTAGTGTATGGTTATGAAACGGGAGTGGCTTTTAAATTGTAAAACTTGGATAATTTTGGGCTCTTGGCCTTAAACTCCTTTCCTTATATATAGTATCACGTGGAAAATGTCTTAGATTGCAAAAACCACACCCGGTTCACGAATCCTTTCAGCTTTGTTTATGCTTTGTTATTACGTATGTGTATGGGTGTGTGTGTTAGCCCCCTCACCAGTCTCTAGGACTGACCCTCGTTATTTCTATCTTTTTCCCCCTTTGATTTGAGGTTGCAGGTACCCGTTTTGTGGGAGTTAAAGCTAGGCGGTTGTCTTTGAGTCTTGGTTTTGGGAGAGCTTGAGTCTCATGCATTGTATCTCGGTTATTTTACGCTAATTGTTAGTTTCGAAATATGTATTAATTTGCTACTTAGTTCTGTCCTGGGATTCAGTTTTTATATTTGCTTGGGTGTCTAAAATTTGTATAAGTAATATGTGGAGAACAAGATATGATTTGTGCTTGCATGCTATAAGTTTTTATTTATTGGCTTCCGCGATTTTGTTTTGCGCACTCTGAGTAGGGTCTAGACCGCCTAGCTTAGGTTGGATTTTTGTTTGTCACCCGTTCGCCGTGGCTTGATACGTGGACAGAGTTCCCATTTCGCTTCACGTGTTGGGTTATGGTGCGGGGGATGTGGCGCCCTTCGCTCCGGGGTGTTACATTGGTGGTTGAATGATTTCTTGATATGGCATGAATGGGGTCTTGTTTGATTGATCCAAGCGTATAAATGAAGGATTTATGTGTTGTAGTTGAAGTATTAGATGTTTATTGGTGTTATATGCTAGTTTTGAGATGTTCAGTTGTTGTAGATTGATGTTGGAGAGGATTGGGAGCCAATTTCCGAGTCATACCCTGTTTTTTCGTCCAGCGGCACTCCAAACGCCAGTGTGGACCCTTACTTCATTTACCAAACGCCCGTTTGCGCACCTACTGCCTCGACAGATAGTTTCCAAACGCCCGTCTCTGTTTTAAGTTCATTTTTCACATGCCCGTTTACCCCTCAAAAAAACTCTGATTGACCTAAATTTTGAACCGATGGAAATATCTTGAAGTCTAGAACACCATCCAATTGGAATCACCCCAATATCATTTCTAGTTTTTGAGTTATAACCGTTTAATTTGGTGTGGCCACTTTACTAGAAATCTGCGTTAACCCAAATTCGGACCTACGCCATTTTCACTCCGCCTTGAATTAGAATTTAATCCATATATGTTTGGAAAGATCTATTTGTCTACTTTCATATCTAACCAACAAAACTCCATTTAAACTTCTAGAACTCAAGATATTCCCAATTTTCCACATTTTGGGCATTTTTAAAAATTGTCAACTTTTGCCAAACTTCGCCAAAACACCTCTTCTTGCATCCCTTTCACCCCCTTGGCTCCCGTATGTGATTTATATAAAGTATATGCTTGCTTAAACATTATATGAAGCATTAATTGTGCATGAACATTCTTATGAATTATAATTATCATCATTCCATATCATGAACATGTCGTTCGTCGATTACTTGGTTCATTTGTCTAGAGTCTTATGTACACTCGTGTTTCTTGCACAAAGTTCGATCCGGTTGAAGAGTAGGGTCAGTAGGCTTCTCATTTGTTCTTCCTTTTGTCAAGGTGAGGTTTTGTTTTAGTTAATTAGAACCCTACTATCTTGTGTGATCCTTTCAGGCCAAAATGTATTAAATATATGTATACTTTCGAAAATGATTTATGTATGAATGGTTTTCAAAGGTTTTCATGAAAATGTTTTGACAAGAATCATGCACATGTTATTGGGCCCCAGGGAAATGTGTGAATGGAGACCGGTACGACATCGGGTTGTCGGATAAGCCATTGCATATAATACCCTTTGAGAGTATCTTACGCGACCGTGTAGCGTGGGAGGTGAGATACTCTTGAGCCGGTGGTTAACCTATCGAAGGAGCAGGAAGGAGTCATGATCCCCCGTCTCGATATTGTTCATGAGGTGGCTAGGGCCTTGCAAACCCTTCCACCGCCCCAGAGGAAGAAGGATGGAAAAATTATGTTTTCTCACGACATGATTATGATTATGATTATGATTATGATATGATTATGTATGTATGAACACCTAAGTTATGTTTAAATCACACACTATGGGAGTAAGGTTGGAGAATTGCCCATTCGCCGGGCCACGTTATGTAACGCCCCGATTTTCGGACATTCAGGTACGCGCACCACGTGTGAGTTTTCTCGGGACTTAGGATTCATTTTAATCCTTTTGCTTATTAAATTCCTATATTTTATGAAAATTATATGAATTATATTTCAACATGTTTACATGAGAATATATGAAATTCGTGACAACTTGAGAATTATTGCATGACTTGGAAATGGTTGTTACGTGAAATAATTGTCGAATGTGATTTAATTGCCTATTTGTCCCTAAATGCTCATTTACTTGAATGTAAGGACCAAATTGCATGATTATTTCTTGAACCTAATTGATCATCTCCCAAACCTTTTATCCTTGATTGCATAACTTACACACTTTAGGGACTTAATTGCAATTTTAATCAATTCATCAAAACCAAGGCATGAATCACGATATAATTCTTCCTTCATCTTCCATGATCATTTTTCATTTCAAAAACACATACCCATATTGCTTTCTTCTCCACCAAACCAAAACTCTCCAAGAAGGAAAGAAGAATTTCATCATCTCAAGCTATTATTTTGAGGAATTATGAACTTTGGAGCATCATCATCATCTATCTTCATCTCTTTTCATCTCTTTTCCATTCAAGGTATATATGAGCCATTTATGTGAATTCTTGAATTAAGGTGATGAAACTAGGGTTATGATTTTGATGGAATAACTTGTGTTTTAATTATTAGAAGCATGATTCTAAGGTTTTAACTTGAATTGATGCATGAATTCTTGGAAATTATGGAGTTATATGATGAATTCATACATGGGTTAAAGTTGGTGATTATGATGATTAAGGTATGGTTGTGTGTTTATATTGGGTTTTATTATACTATAAGCATGTATACATATTTCCTTTCATGAATTATAACATTTGGGAATGAATTATGAGTGTTTTGTGGAGATTTGGATGTGGTTTATGTTCCCCTGTTTCTGCTGCTCTGTTTCTACACTATCTGTGTAACGAGAACGGCCCTTCCCGTTCCTAGTTATTTTGGGGAACGGCCATTCCCATGTGTGAAATACTGTTAGGAATAGTGCCCTAGAAAGCTGGTTTAGCGTAATCTACTTTGGGACTTTCCTTATATCACAGACAATCTTTGAATAATATACGATTGATTACAATCATAGGCAAACACTTCTTTATATGCCAATACGTATTTTGTATGTTTCCATTATGTGCGCATGTATGAGAACTCCCCTAATCCTGATGACTTTAGGACTCTACCATTTAGGTGAAATGGTTCATGAAACGAGCCCTATATCACATAAGTCATGATTAGTAAAATACTCCAAGCCGATGAGTCCTACCGACAGTGGGAGTGTCAACCTGACTCCTCTAAGGCTTGCTTGTGGGATCACGCCCTTAAGAAGGACCACCTTGTTTCTTAGAGGTGCAAAGTGTATAGTTGATATGTGCATGATACATGAGGGTGCTTACTTTAATAAGTAAGTTCACTGAGGTGCCCCGTGTTAGAAGATTCCTAAATGGGAAAGGAAGTTTCTATTTCAGGAAATGGAAACTTCCAGATTAGGAAATATCTCACGAGTCATCGATGTGATTAATTGATCCTTAGACTTGAGGTTCCATGTCATTTTATGAGTTAACTCTGTAGTCTTAGGTATAAGCTTTAAAGGGTGTCGCCTTAGACAACTGATTCAAGGCTTATGCTGGAGTTGCACAAGTGATTCATGAAAGTGAATGAGAATCAAGAAAGGACCTACACTTGCATTTGCAAGGTGATCTATTATTCTGTAAGTCATTCATATGTCGTATGGAGTCCTTGGCCAAGGCAGTAGATCAAGACATCAAGAAAAGGGTTTCTTGGATTGAGATCAAATGGATATAAAATGCACTTAGCATTAAGACCAGATTATTAGGGTTCTAATTATTCCCTTACCCTAGATCTTGGTTGAGAGATAGTAAGTAGGAGGATTGTATCTCACATGAATCAATTACTTAAAGGTTCTGTCGAATCCGAACATTTCAATTCAGCTAGGGGTTAAACACCTGTTGCTAGCCTATGGTCGTTTAATCTGTGGACTGATTAATTAATTAGTGAATTAATTAATTAGGGTCACTGCTAATTGAATTGAGAACCTAGAGGGTCACACACAACAACTTGGTTACATGAGTTGAGGCTTTAAAATGATTAAACGAGTTGATCGGGCCTAGAGGGTTCCACACGTGTGAAACCACACGTGTGGCTCACGTGACTGGACACGTGTCATAGGGACACGTGTGCTACACGTGTTTATTTGATTGAATATTAAATAATTAATTTTTTAATTATTTAATAGACTTTGGTTTAATTTTGAATTAAAAAGAAAGTCTAATTTTGGAGAAAAATAATCTAGTTAATTAATTGTGAATTAATTAATTAGATAAAATAAGTTATTTATTTTTAAATAAATAAAGTATAATAATATCCAAAAGGGTTTGGATATTTTAGATCTCTTGAAAGTTGATTTGAATTGGAATTCAAAGTCAAAGTCAAAATTACTTGATGATCAAGTAATAGGAGAGAGGGACCAAATCCTTAGCCCAAAAGGACTAGGTTTTGGGCGTCCCTCCCCCTCCTATAAATAGGGGAGCTCGAGCTCCTCTTAGAGCTAATCGAGAATTCTTTTGGTTCATGTGTTGAACACCTTCCCTTCTCCAAGATCAAATAAACCCTAGGTTAAGCCTAAACACTAACTAGCATCCTTACTAGTTAGATTGTAGCCAAGTTGGTGGACTATCTCTAGAGAGCTTCAAGTTAGAAGTTTTGAAGATTCGAGCTTTACCAAGGAGTGGGGATCAAGCAAAACGACCAGAAGGGATGATGAAACGATTCTGAACCCAACAGAAAACGAGTGAAAAAATCGAACCAAAGAAGATGGCGAAAACCGTTCGTCCATATCCTGAACGATGAGTTTTTTCACGAGGGTTTTATGGCTGGCAGATTTCTACTTTCGCAAAATTGGTTTTCCAAGGGAGTTTCAATCATTTCTTTCTCGTTTCATGTTTCTTTCTTTATGTTATATTGTTAAGAACTTCCATAACATGATTTGAATCTAGGTTGGTGTAGATTGTTATCCCTACAATGGATTCTGAAGTAGAAAGAGACTTTCGAGGGATGGGTTGCCATTACCGCATGAAGCGCGTTTGAGGGCGGCTCAAAACGTGTCAAGAAAGCTACTACCCAAGTGAGTTTCTTGACCTCTACGAATTTGGATATACGATTGTGAGTCTAAGATCCTTTTGTTGGAAAATTTTTAAATTTCTGCTACTTTCTGATTCCTGTTTTCCAACAAATGCATATATGTTGGCGAGAATGGGAACGACCGTTCCCACTTTGGCTCACAGCCGGGAACGGCCCTTCCCAGTTTCAGGGAGCAACTTCGGGGAGGTGGGAACGACCCTTCCCATTTTGAGATTTCCAATTCCTTTTATTTGCCTTTAATTGATCCCAACATGTTATTATATGATCAATATCATGCACTAATATGATTATATCATGCTACATTTGTTAATGCACGTCGTCTTGTTACATGATTACGTCGTGCATCATATTTGGTATCATTATTGAGTCATGTCTCACGAGTGCACAATGTTCCCTTTTCTTATCCAGTTCTTCTCCAGGGCGGAGACTATGATCGATTGAGCACGTTCATGCATTCTTGAGTCGTATGTCGCCTGTCAGGTGAGGTTTAATTTCTAGTTACCTACAAACTATACAACCTTTACGTGAGATTTCGGCCAAAAGGTATTTATATCTATAATTTTCCATGGAATTACTCATGATTTCAAGCAAGCCAAGTTTACTGAAAGCAAGTCATGTTCATTGCAAGCAAGCCATGTTATTGTCATGAATCAAGCATGTTTGGCGAGTAATCATGTTCACTTTGGGCCCGAGGGTTAGTGTATGAGTCAACCAGGAAAGCATAGGACTGATGGGTAACTCTGCACTTCCCTCATCATGTGGGATCACCCCTGAATCCACCAGGAGGTTTGGTGGAGGAAGGAGTCTCATGCGTGGGAGTCATGTTCCTGACGTACACCATGTAGTGGATGGTGAAGGCTCGCTACCTTCCCATCATTGGAGGGAGAAGGAGACTGGGGACGGGTCCGGCAACACGGGCTGTCCTCGGGTTACTACATTGGTTTCACTCATTGATTATATTGATTGAATACACTATCGCACTGCTACACTGTAACTGAATTGCATGATCACCTATTGACTAATAAGGCAAGCATGTATTGTTCACTATTGGTGTAAGGTTGGAGATTTGCCCTCACTCACCGAGCCACGTATTGCATGAACTGAATTCAATGAAATGTTAAACTTGATAGTTGTATTCTCGGGCGATGTTTACTTTATTATTAAGGATGTATTATTTACTTTTCTAAAACTTCACCCGAGGATATAACTTGCATGTTATTTGTGCTAATATTTATTTATGCCCCTCACTCAGTCTTCACAAACTGACACCTCCACCTTTCAGGTTCTTGCAGGTGCATGCTAGACGGGATTAGAGTAGTGTTCAGCCTTTCATTCAGGTCTTGCACGGTCCATCTTCATTGTTGTTATATGTTGGAAATTGGTGAAACATTTATGCTAGTGTTAATATTTGATATATTGTATTGAAGCGCATGTAAGGAGTATTATATATTCGTTGTGCATGTCGTTTGATTATTAATGTTATGCTTCCGCTTAAATTATTATAAATTGATTATGTGGTTTGGGGTTAGGCCCGGCTAGCTAATTGTCATTTTATTTTTATTGTCTCCCGTTCGCTATAGTTTAATTCATGTATGGGTCGTCCATCTCATATGTGGATTGAGCTATAGTGCGGGGATGTGGCATCTTTGCGCTTCGGGTGCTACACGTTAAGTTATGTTTCTTCAAGTAATAATATGACATCCGTAATTCCGAGCAATACCTATTTTACACTACCCACTTAGGATTTTCTAACACTTTACTCGGGATTATGGATTGCATGCGCATGTGATATATGTATTAATCCCCTCACTCAGTCTTTGGACTGACACTCCACGTTGTTTGTAATCTTTTTGCAGGTCGAGCTAGGCGGGCAGTAAAGGTCGTCTTGGATTCTTTACTTTCGAGTCCTAGCTTGCATTACCTCTTTAGCATCTCATACTTGAACTTGGATTTATGTATTATGCTATTTTGGAGAATTAATGTAAATATATGATGATCTTGAATACTTTGATTTTGTAATACTTGAATTGTATGTGGCGTTATTGTATATATATGCTTCCGCTTTATTTTATGGCATCATTAGTTGAATTTGGTTTAAGGGTTAGCCCCACTTAGCTAGGTTGTTTATTTTCTTTGTCACCCGTTCGCCATGTGTTTGATTTGTGTATGGAAATTCATTTCGTGCATGGATTGGACTCGTGGTGCGGGGGGGATGTGACGCCTTCCAATTCGGATGTTGCACCAGGAGGTCCCCCAACTGCCAAGTGAAGGAAAGCCGACATTCCCCGCAACTAGTTGAGGGTCAATAGTCCAGCTGACCCCTCCTGCTTGACTATCGACTCGAGCCCTAGAGTGGTGCCCCTCAACAACCTCTAGTATTAAATGCGGACTATGCATCCGTACTGTACCTGATAGGCATTAAATGCACCTGCAGATAGTACGAAAAGGTCATCATTAGCCCCAATGGTATAAATACACCCTCATAAATGTCATTTGGTAAGCTCATTTATTGCACTTCAAGTCTAATCGATCTCCTCTCCATAACTCGATACTGACTTGAGCGTCGGAGTGCCAACATAGGGTGAAACCCCACCTGTCCCCAGTTGGCCTTCAGCTTACGTTTTCCTTCACTCTTGCAACTATAATCCTCTTCGAGCACACCACATCATTATAAATTCTAAGTGATCAGTCGGATATCTCTCGACCACGTCAGCAGACCGGATTTCGACCCGATCAACGCTGATCGCCTCACTAAATTGGGTCATGAGTTACCTGAAAGTCTGGGAAGTGGCTCCTGCTGGAGCTTTTGAAGGCGGAGACTTAGTTTTGCTAAGCTTCTTTTTTCTTAAAAAAAAAAAATATTGAAATAATTTAAACTTTGATAATCTATTAATATATTTGTTTTTTCATAAAAAAGAATAAAAAATAAAACACAAATTTAAAATACAAGACATCCCAACCCATTTAATTATATAATTAAAGAGATTAATATTAAAATGAAGCGGCCTACATAAAATCACGAAGTTTGTAGTTATCACCTCACACTTAAAACTTATCCACTTTCATGATTTTCATACATGCAAGACCTAAATCATCCACCTATGCCATAAACTTTGTAAAATGCAACGTATTGATGAGCCGAAAAGTGCATGTGAAATCACACATAATGTACAACTCTTTAAGACTAAAATTTTTCAAAGAAAATCTATAAAGTATGATAGTCGGTGCTAATTCATTCAAACTAATGTAAAGACGATGACGACTATTTTAGTTCAAACTAGTGTATTGATTGGTGAGTGATTTACATTGACCGTATGTCACTATTAGATAACTAGTATTTTGGTTGGATATCCCGAATTTTAAAGGTTCTCTTTGATTGATCATTATGTGATATTTCGAATACTCATTACTAATTGAATTCAAATGATCTCTGGATTGATCAGAAGATCCTTTCAATTAGCTAGAATCCCTCTTTTTTTTGATTTAGTTCACCACCGCGAACCTCAGCTAGATTCAGGCATGCTACACTTTTTAGTTATTGGAAGAACCCAAGTACTCTCTTTATTCAGGAAAGAATTCTCAGAGATCTTTTTGCCTTTTGGAAGATACAGGAGCAAAACAATGAACCTATTCATATTGGAAGACCCAACTAATTCTTTCAATCTATCATTTTTGGATCCAATGAAATTCACAGGTATAGGAAGAAGCCTCCTCAAATAGAAATTTTTTCTTTCGATCATATTTCGATTGTTCATATGGGGAGTTGTCCTCGAATATTATATATTTAGAAATTTCTCATGTACATGATATAACGATTTTAAAATTAGAATTTTCCTAAAAGAAAATGGCTGAATTTCGTACACTCATGTGTCTTTATGCAAAAATCTTATGATTCTAAATATTTCTTAATTACTTTTTCTATAGAAAAATTATATTTTTTTTATACTAATTCAATCCTTTAAATATTTTTAATATATTTTTTTTTTATTACAAAATAGGTTCGTATATTTAAAAATTTAGCATTAGCAATTGCATACATATTTTGGCCAACGTGGGTTGACCAAGTGGTTTGAAGATTCTTTCTCGAAGGTAAAAATTTGGGTTCGAGTCCCTCTAATCATTTGGGGTGTGTATTAAAAAAAAAAAAAATTACATAGATATTTTGACCAGAATTTTTCCCTATCAAAATGGGATAATTTTTTATTGACACGTGTAAAATTTTAGAAAAGAAAAAACTCCCGCTAAAATTTACATTTCCTTTACATCCACCAATATATACTACTCATTAATATCCGTATATCGACGAATGTACATAGTAGGAGATTAATCGCATTTCTTTGCAACAAATGTCATCAGTCATCACTCATCACCTCAAATTTCTACAATCATCAAAACAACAAAATCTACGTCATCATTTTATGAAATTCATGAAAATCCAGCACCCCATTGCCATCAAGATCGAAAACCCTAATCATGGCTTCGCACTCTCGATATGACTTCACACACCCAAGTCGGCGGAGCACCCGCCGCAGCCCCTCCGGCGTGATAGCGCCGCCATCATCCGCCACGTACACCTCAAAGGCCTCCCGGAGAACCTTATCATCCCCGTCCCTCAGTTCCATCATCCCCACAAACTCCTCAAATTTCAACAACGGAGAACCCTCCACGGCGTCACCGCCGTCGGAGAACTCCTTGATAATCCTCTCCGCCTCGTCCTCCGACACCGCGTCGCCTATTGATGCGAAATAGTCCCTTAACTCGCCGGCGGAAATCTTGCCGTCGTTGTTGGCGTCCAAGAAACGGAAAACCCTTCTGAATTCTTCTTGCTTATCCGTAACGGCGGCGGGGCTGACGGGCTCTGGCGGAGGGCTGCCGCCTCGGGACTTGGGGACTCGGCGGAAGGGGCGGATAATGGCTCTCGTAATGTTTGCAATTGCCATTATAATTTATTGAAAGAATTGTAGAGAAGATATATAATGTAGTATGTCATATGTGTAGTATGACAATATGAGGGGTTTATACTTTATATATATATATTGGAAATTAATTATGTAATAAATTTTGGCAGGCCAAACCGCCATTGGAAGTTGCTAGGTAGCTTCGTGCTGTTAAAACAAAATTAAGGTAATTAATTAAAGTAGTTGAATTCTTGTCCTTGAAAAGTAAATGAATTTAAAATTTAAAACTCATCTTCTATGATGTCGAATTTTTTTATTTTTATTTTTTTTGTATCGTATTGGATATTCATGTCGAACATTACGTAAATTTCAAAAAAACAAAATATATATACATCATGTTCGTATCTTGTCGTATCCGTATCGTCGTATTTATAATCATACATCATAGAAAAAATATAATCTAAATGGAATCGACAATTAAATATAGCAAATTATATTTAAATATGTAAATTTACTTGTATTTCCCTAAATCAAAGTATTGTTGCTTGTAACAATATTATAAAATTAATTAATTAAAGTAATAATAGTGATATACTTAGTAACTGTAACACTCTTTTTGTGTGTAAAATAAAATAATATATTACTAAATTCTATATTTGTTGAAAGTAAGAAGAAAAGAATTAAAGAAACAGCTTCGAAAAAAATGATAAGAGAAAATAGATAGCAAAACAAAATTTTGGGGTAACGGCATATGAGAGCGGAGAAAGAAAATATACAAAATAGGTTTTATTCAATGATTAACTCAACTTTAAATACAATTTTAGGGCTCATTTTTCATAAAAAATTCAAACAAAACAAGTATGTTATTTATGTGGTGTAACTTAACGATTCGATACAGATATCTCATGTTCGAGCTTTTAAAATCGTAGATATCATTAGTAGAAAAAGTCTTACATTTTAATGATTCGATCCGTTTCGATCCATATAAATAGATTATAAAAAATAAAATTATGTTGATCCGATGGTTTATATTCCGAATATATAAAAATATATTTAATTTTCAGCATTAAATTTAGATATATAAAAATATAATCGCATACATGATGAGAAAATTGAGAAGAAAACGTGGGGGCAACATATATATTCATTGATAGTGATAAAGAATTAGGTATGCGTGGCATGACAGTTTTCCGGCCACACCCACACGACATGAATATTGGAGCACCTCATGTTGTGAGCAACACTTAATTTAGGTCACAACTTTTATGTGTGACACTAATACACCGTCTTTTATTAAATTTGTGCCATACAATGTTGGTTAATTCCAACTACCATTATGGGTTTAAGTCATTTATTTCATACTAAAGTGACGGAGACAAATATAAGATAAATTGTATTGATGATCCTAATTTTAAAATTGTATATACGTGTGTGTGACTAGCGGAGGTGGACAAAGAATCTTTCGATAGTTTGTGATTACCAAATTATTAAACAATGTACTTAATCGTCGGGATCTGATTCCGTCACTGTTATGCTATACCACTAACATAATTTGAAATTTTTGCTATCGAGATCAACAAATATATGTGATAGTAATCTAGGGGTGTGCATTCGGTAATTACCGAACCGACCGAACCGATATTTCGGTAAATCGATTCGGTATGGTTTTTACCGAAATAATTTCGGTACGGTTCGGTATATAACCGAATTACCGAAATATAATAAAAAAAAAAAAGAATTAAACTTAAATCAGCCCGCAAACAAACCATTAAACAAAGTAACAAACCATGGTTCTTAAACAAGCCAACCCACGCAACATTACATAATCTTAAAACCATGAAAAAAGTACCAAGTTCATAAACTTTAAAGCAGTATCCACGCCAGAAATTCTAGTTCGGGATAAGCTACAGCAACAGGCCTCATTTACCAACACCAAACCAGTCAGTAATCATATCCAACTTTCCCGAATATTGACTCAAATGGCGGAGGAAATTGAAGAAATTCGGACGATGCAGTCACAAATACTACAAGTTTCAAAGTTAAATTTTAAATGTTGAACGTCGCGACAGGTGGGTTGACGGAGAAGCGACGGCGGTGGCGCGGGGTGGGCTGGCTGATGGAGGCGTGCGGCAGCTAGGGTTTTTTGGGGAGAAATGCCAAAATAGGTGTTGAAGCCCTTCTATGAATCGTGAACCATGATTATATAAGGCTTGTAAAGTGTGATGTGAACAAATTAAAAACGTGTTTTGTCTATTGGTGTAATAGAGGTCAGAAAACATAAATGTGAAAATATAATATAAATATATATTAAAAAATAACTAAATATGTAATTCGATATTTCGGTCGGTTCGGTATACCGCACATGTATACCGATATCGAACCGAATACCGAATTTTTGGAAAAACTTATACCGAATACCGAATCGAAAATTCGGTTCGATATTCGGTACGTATCGAAATTTCGGTATCGGTCGGTAATACCGAACTCTGCACAGCCCTATAGTAATCCCTGATTCGTTAAATCCTTTGAATTCAATCAAGGGGAAATTCCCAATTTAACTCTTTTAACATTTTGAGTATTTTTTATTTTTCGATTATAAAATAGTCCATATCTTCAAAAATTAAGTAATTGCATGCACATTTTAACTGGAACCATTTTTTCTAGTCGAAAAATCGATCCGGTTTTACACCTGTCAATAAAAAACCAACATGTTTTCCGGCAAGAAAAAGTGGTTCCTGTCAAAATATGCATGCAATTACTTGATTTTTAAATATTTTACAATAGAAAAATAAAAAGTAACAAAAATATTTAAAGGGTTGAGTTAATATACTCAAAATGTAATTTTCCCCTTGAATAATATTGTTTTTTCTTTTGTTGTGACAAATGTGCCAATCCGATTTAATTTAGTGTTTTTCCTAGTGTTTAATTTTAAAGTTGGATGTAAAATTCCAGATCTAGCCATATCTTTTTTGACCCAAATAGATGTATAAATAGATGAATTTTGAAATGAGTCGAGATCAACTCGTTAGTTAAATAAATCGGTTTAATCAAAATTTTCATACAAGTCATTATATATACCGATATAAATCTACTATTAGTTAAATAAGATTTGACGTGGCACGGGCCCACCTTTCGGCACAACCAACCATCACACGCTATCTGTCCGGTCGAGAGGACCATTCGACAGTCAAGTCGGTCTTCTAGTAACCGCTCCAATTTTACCGCCCTCCATCTCGACCCCGTCGATCGTCGCCCCAGAACTACTCGGTCGATCCAAATCTATCGACCATTATCGAGCCGACCCACTATCCCTCTCCAAGCTGAGTGGCCAACCACGCATTTAATGCAGGACGATAATGGAGCACCTGTCAGCTCCCTGCACCGACACGTCGAGGCGGTCATTCTCTCTCTTCACCCTATATAAAGGCTCCGCATTTATTACAACAGTAAGTCTTCTCACCTACCACTTTTAAAGCTCAATCATTCGATCACTACCACTCGATCCTGACTTAAGCGTCGGAGTGCCAACCGGGGTATCACCCCCACATTCCCCCAATTTGCCTCGAGCTTTTGTGTTCTTCAACCCTTGCAGATTTCAAGCAGCAAAGCAGCGATTCCCCAATCAACAAATAGAGTGTTCGAGCTCGATTTTCAAGTCGGACTTTCATCGGAAATTTAGCTCGATCATTTGGCGTCGTCTGTAGGAATCAACACGACAACAAGCCATTAGATATGACTGCTTGCAATGTAACAGCCCGAAACAGGGGCAAGTTGGAAATTATGAAAATACCCCTACAACCCTAGAATTTTCTACATTCCCGAAAGTACTTTTACTATCCAATATTGTGACCAAAAGAATCCTCACATTATTTCGAGGATCTTGACACTCTCCGTGAACCATAATTCCCATCCTAACTCTAGTAGCATCAAAAATCGGCAAAACCCTAGCTTATAGTTCGATCGTAAATAACTCTTTACTCATCTACCTTTCGATATTCAATATTATAACCTAAACGATCCTTGAATTATTTTGTGAATTTTCATGCATTTACCCAAAACTCGATTCCACCATAGCATATTTTATAAATATTTTCCCTTTTAAAATTGTCATTTTATTTTAAACAATTAACTTTCATTCAACATTCGATATTTTACTCAAAACGTTTCTTGAATTTTTCTCTAAAATATGATAATTTTTACAACCTTTAGACTTCATCATAGCTTCGTTTATATAATTTTCTCATAATTTCAATCATCTTTAATATTCATAATTTATAAACGAAAACTCTAAATATTCCACATTTATAATCATAACAAAGCTTATTTTTCACTCATTCTTTCATTAATTCACTACTTCAGGCTTTTACCTCTCGACTCTTGAATAAATTTTATATTATTTTACATTTATTTTTATTCAAGATGACATCATTCATGACCACATGAGCTTCTAGAAGGTTTAATTAAATGAATGTAATTTCTCCACATTACTTATGTAATTACCAAGCATTTGTTCAAAATATAATTTAACCACATTTCTTCCATAACTACCAAGCATTTGTCTAAGATATGAAGCTTCCACATCTTCCCTAAACTCTTAGAAATTGCAAGGTAAGCCCCTAAATCCCAAGTATAAATACCCCTCCAAGCTCATTTCCAAAACTACACCAAAATCATCACTCTCTCTCCCTAGGTCACGGCATCAACCCTCTCTCCCTCTAAGGTGTGTTTTTCTTTTATTATTTCATGCTTTATAATATGTTCTTAGGGTGTTTATGAGTATAGCATGCTTAGATTTAATTAAATTATGCTTTAGGAATTTATTTTATGAAATATATGCTATTTATGTTAGTTTAGGAAAAATGTGATAACATATATGCATTTTATTTAATTAAATGCACGAGTTATGATACGATATGAATATGTGTTTAAATAATTATGATCTTATTTGATTAAATTCATGTCAAGAATAATTTATTCAGAATTATTTTTCATAGAGAATTCATATATTTTGTTATATTATGCTTCAAATTCTATGTTATAAATATGAATATGAGCAAGTGTGTTACATACCTTCTTTGAATATTCAAATAGGCTCAAGAACAACAATTTTAAGTGCACGCGTGATAGTATGTGAGTGTGTGTGTTCGATTTTGTGTTATAAAGTGTTTAATTCATAAGAAATTGAATAGTAAATGTTTTCAATAGTAATTTTGACTTTTTGGTCAACACATATACAATTAATTTCGAAAGTTAATTAAAAATAATTATAAAATTAGTTTTGGAATTTTTAAATAAAGATTTTATCCGAATTTTCCAAAAAACGGTAAATTGTGAATTATTTTCAAAATATAACCTACATTGTCAAATTAAATTCTAAATTTCATTTCTAATGTTATAATTAAGATTATAATGTGATTAATAAATATTTAAGTGGTTAAAGAATTCATGAAACCTGATGAATTACCTAATTTCCCTTAAACGGTTAAAATTAAAGTCTACCGGGAATTCTCTAACGTGATATAGTTTATATGTTTACTTGATTAGAATAATGTGTAATCCTTTTATGCATGAACATTATGTGTTTTATGTGCTTATTTGATTAATATAAGGAACCTAGTTCTAAGCCTGTAGTAGTTAATACTTTCAGGCGCACTGGAATCCACATTACAATGTCTGACTACCGGTATAGGTGAGGGTTAAAATGTTTTCAACTGGAATCATGCTATACATATGTATCTATATAAAAACTATTTCCAAGCCTACCCATCATATTGATTTACTGCCTTATATACATATTATTGTACTACAATGTCCCTCTTAAGGGAAAAATACTTTCATGCCGGAATCAACATTTTGCTAGGACATTATATATTTCAAGTCCACTTTATCAAAATATTGATTCCGGGATATGCAAGCAAAATATTGTTCTTGATTCATGTTATGGGCCCCGGCTGTAGCCCTAGAAAGCAATTACCCGGAAGGTATCGGGCCGAGGGTATTGTTGGTGCTGCGGACTGCCACCACCTCTTGGTAGTGGTTTAACTGGAGGTTAGTTACTCCACGCCAAGGGATGAGGGAGAGATAGCTGCCTCCCGAATCTAGTTCGTGGTCTCTGGGGTTTGATTCCCTATTGACATCAAGGAGTAGTGGAGTTAATATTCTTGGTTTTATTGAAGTATCGGAGCCTGATCAGCCAGATACTATTTTACCAATTATTTAAGGAGTTATGGATGGAGAGGCCTAGCTTGCGGGCATTAATGTTCTTATTACAAACGGTTCATATTTCTACAAATATTCCAAACTACCCCTATCCCTGTTTTACAATTATTATGAACCGTTTCCTATTTGTTATATCATATTGTTAATATTTCAGATCAACATATATATATATATATATATATATATATATATATATATATCAATAAGTTATTATACCCCCTTCACTTAGTCACTTTGACTAACCCTCTCGCCTATTTTTAAAATGCATGATTTCAGAAATCAATGAACGACAACTAGAGGTATCTTGAAGCATTACAACCATAGGTGGGATCCGATCCTAAGAGTACACTATCTTGAGCCTACTCTCTGTAGAAACAAACCATCTCATACTTTGTGCTTGCATGTCAACCTGTTGTACTCTTTTGCGAACTACTTTGATCAATAATGATAATCCTTGCTCATTGTACGTTATCCTCCCCTTTCATTGGTAAAGTTGAATCTCTTTATCTTCCGCTGCACTGTGTCACATACTCCATTCATATATTATCCTGACCATTCGCCGTAGTATTTCCTGAATGTTGGGTCTAACCTCCACTCAGGGAGTATTGCGGTGCGGGGTTGTAGTGTTGGGGAGGCGCTACATGCAATCTGACCAGTGCTCGCATCTTCGATGAGAATGGCCAGGAGATCTTCCCGCAAATCCCTGTACATGTTGCTGCCCCTGCTATTGCCCCACCTCAACTTGTGTACTCGACGCCCGAGTTAGACTAGTACCTAAAAGCTTGCAGGGACGAGGCCATTGTCGCCGCGTCAGAGGGAAGAGAGCCTCGAATGCCCGAGTGTCCCCAGACTCGACCCATCGAAGTGATTCAACCTGCAACAAATTACTGGATATGTTCAGCAAATACCCTACCAACAGCCTATTGGGTATTGGGCTGCGGTCAGACAACCCACCTATTAACCCTCCCAGTACCGACCACCACCCCCTGCTCAGGGGAATGTGCGGAGACCAGTACAGGAGCTACTTTCTTTTCGACCGGATGATGAAGCTAACTCTCGGACCCCCACGGACACCCATATACACAGAGCGGCTAATCCTATGGGTCGAGAGGTTTCTCGACAAAGATCTCGACACACTCAATCCCAAAGAAGGAATGACATCTCGCGACGATCGGAATCAAGGAAAGAGTACAATAGTCATTGAAGTAGTGTCTCACGCCATAGCTCAAGCGGAATTTTTGATCGCCTTGGACCCAATGGCCGGCCCAACCAAATTCGAAGGTCCAACAGTGGCCATATTGTAAGATCAGATGACTTGAGAAATCAGATCCCTCCTCGTGACAGTTAACAAAATTCCAAACGTTATGAGGAAGGTCAAGGGTCACACAGTTGGTCTCGCAGTCGATCCCGATCGCCCCGTCGCGAACGCTCTGGACAGCATCAAGATCGACCTTGGAGATACTGCAGCGACAGGGAAGCTCAATCACCCTTCTACGCCGAGATCATAGAAACGACCACCGAGGAAAAGATCCCTACTGGCCTACCAACATACAATGGGTCGACCGATCCTAAAAAGCATGTGTCAAGGCTTGAAATGCAGCTCAACATGTTTTGGCACTCATCCAACATCTGGGCCAAAATCTTTGTTACCACTCTAGATGGGCCTGCCCAAGACTGGTTCTCTAGACTTCCTCCCCGATCTATCCCCAGTTACAAGAAACTAGTCGAGAAGTTTGTCGGCCACTTCTCCTTGATGAACGGAGACAAACTACCATTGACATATCTCTATACCATCAAGCAAGGGCTGAATGAATCTCTCCGAGATTTCTTCACCCGGTTCTCTCAGGCTGTTATCAAAACAGACGAGCCTAGCATCGACCTCTTGGTGCCCATCATACATCGGGCTCTGATTAGTGACGATTGTGCTCGACATATCTTCCTGCAAAAGCCCAAAATTTTGGTAGACATACAAGCAGATTCCTGCAATTGGATGCAGCTCAAAGAACTTGAGAACTCTCGAGTCAGTCCCCTACATGGCAGAAAGAATGAACCAAGTCGCTTTGCCAAACCTGATCCCCGGCCAAAGGTCGATGCCCCTGTAGGACCAACCCCTAGGAAGCACTACACTTAGCTAACTCGCCCGATCGATGAGATTTACAATGTCATCGATCCCAAACTTCTCAAAAAACCCAAGCCAATGCGAGAAACTCCCAAGACTCGAGAAAACAACAAGTTTTGTAACTTCCATCAGCAGAAAGGACACAATACCTCCAAGTGCAACGCTTTATGCGAAGAAATCGAGGGACTTATCAAGGGTGGCAATTGCTCGAGTTCGTTAAGAAAATCGATGACAATGCTCGAAACAAAGACAATAATGATAGGTCACCCCCAAGACAGAGTCAAGCTAAACCGCCAACCAAGCACGGCCCCCACAACCGACCATGCCTTAGTCAAATTGATATGATTACTGGGGGACCCTCGGGTGGAGACTCAAAGTCAGCTCGAAAGAAAACGAGGTGGCAAGCATTGCAGAGCTTCTATGGCCCTTGAGAAGTGATGGACGTCGGGTCTGCAGAATTCTGGATCGAGGAAGAAGTAGTCTTTAGTAAGAATGATGTAATCGACGTACCAGCGCACTCGAGCGAGACTCCTAGTTGCCCTATGGTCGTCACGCTCGACGTCGCTAACTTTGCTATATCTCGTACTTTGATTGATAATGGAAGTTCAAGTAATATTATCATTTACTCGACTCTTGTTCGAATGAATTTGCATGATAAGTTGCTATTAGATCCTATTCAAACTCTTCTTACAGGTTTTGGCGGAGCAAAAGTCTACACAAAAGGTCATGTTCGACTCATAAACTCGATGGATACACTCCCTCGACGCGCCACACGCGAGATCGAATACCTCGTGGTCGAAATGCCATCCGCCTATAACATCATTTTCGGTTGACCAGGTTTAATCGAATTCCGAGCCATCATTTCAACTTACCACCAAATGGTAAAATTGCCCACCACTGTCGGGGTCGGAGAATTGCGATGCGACATCCCAACAGCGTGGACTTGCTATTCGATATCGATGGAAAAGCCTAAGGCACCTAGCGGGAAACAAGTCCAGCTCCTCATCAATGATCCGATGATCGAAGACGAGTTTGAGGATCCTGACACCGTCGACCTAGAAAATTCAAAGAAAATGAGCTCGTCCCACGCCGCGAAAAGGAAAAAATAAGAGGACAAGAAGCTCGAGTCCACAGAAGAGCTCGAGAAAATTCAGTTAATCACTGGACAGACCAAGAAAATCACTGGCATCAGAGCTCGTCGAAAATACAAGGAGCAATGCATGCCGATACAATTCCTCCGAAATAATATCGATGTATTCGCTTGGAGCGCTTCCGATCTTGTGGGAGTCGACAGGAAGGTGATCCAACATCACCTAAATGTCGACCTATCATACAAGCCGGTCAAACAAAAGCTCCACCCACAGAGTGAATCCCGAAACGCCATCATCGAACAGGAAGTGAACAAGTTGCTCGACGCTCGAAACATTATGCCGATCCAATACGTTGAATGGTTATGTAACGTGGTGCTCATACCAAAAACAGGTGAAAAATAGCGTATGTTCAACGATTTCACCGACCTAAACAAAGCATGCCCAATGGATCCATATCCGCTGCCCAGGATTGACCAACTAGTCGACTCCACAGCAGGATGCAAGCGATTGAACATGATGGACGCCTTCCAAGGTTACTACCAAATCTTCATGGCCCTCGAAGATCAGCCAAAATAGTGTTTGTATTCTTCAATGGAATATACTGCTTTAAGGTTATACGTTCGGGCTAAAAAATGCAGGAACAACATACCAAAGGATAATGAATAAGGTTTTCGAGTTTGAGATCGGTGACACAGTCGAAGTCTATGTCGATGACATGCTCGTCAAGAGTGAGAAAGCTGTTGACCACCTTGACTACCTGAAGCGAACTTTCGACCTTCTCAGGAAATACAACCTTAAGCTTAATCCCGCCAAGTGCACATTCGGGGTCGATGGAGGAAAATTTCCCGGTTATATGGCAAGTCAGAGAGGAATCGAAGCCAACCCTGCGAAGACAGGCTATACAACTCTTCCCGAAACCCAACTCGATCTGTGACGTACAATGCTTGGTTGGTCAAATCATCTCCCTGAATCGATTTATATCACGATCATCTCCCTGAGTCGACAGGAAGGTGATCCAACATCACCTAAATGTCGACCTATCATACAAGCCGGTCAAACAAAAGCTCCACCCACAGAGTGAATCCCAAAACGCCATCATCGAACAGGAAGTGAACAAGTTGCTCGACGCTCGAAACATTATGCCGATCCAATACGTTGAATGGTTATGTAACGTGGTGCTCATACCAAAAACAGGTGAAAAATAGCGTATGTTCAACGATTTCACCGACCTAAACAAAGCATGCCCAATGGATCCATATCCGCTGCCCAGGATTGACCAACTAGTCGACTCCACAGCAGGATGCAAGCGATTAAACATGATGGACGCCTTCCAAGGTTACTACCAAATCTTCATGGCCCTCGAAGATCAGCCAAAATAGTGTTTGTATTCTTCAATGGAATATACTGCTTTAAGGTTATACGTTCGGGCTAAAAAATGCAGGAACAACATACCAAAGGATAATGAATAAGGTTTTCGAGTTTGAGATCGGTGACACAGTCGAAGTCTATGTCGATGACATGCTCGTCAAGAGTGAGAAAGCTGTTGACCACCTTGACTACCTGAAGCGAACTTTCGACCTTCTCAGGAAATACAACCTTAAGCTTAATCCCGCCAAGTGCACATTCGGGGTCGATGGAGGAAAATTTCCCGGTTATATGGCAAGTCAGAGAGGAATCGAAGCCAACCCTGCGAAGACAGGCTATACAACTCTTCCCGAAACCCAACTCGATCTGTGACGTACAATGCTTGGTTGGTCAAATCATCTCCCTGAATCGATTTATATCACGATCATCCGAGAAGAACCTGCCATTTTTTAAGATCCTCCGCAACATCAAAGATTTCGAATGGACTCCCGAGTGCGATTTAGCCCTTGAAGATCTCAAGAAATACCTAACTTCTCCACCTCTGCTAGCGAAGCCTGTCGATGGAGAGACCCTGTGCCTATACTTGGCCGTTTCACCCGAGACGATCAGCTCAGTGCTCGTTACAATACGGGATCGAAAACATCTCCCTATATATTATGTCGGCAAGGTTCTTCATGTCCGATACCTCGAGATCGAGAAGTTCTCCCTAGCTGTAGTTCACACTTCTCAAAAGCTCCAACCGTATTTCCAAGCCCATCCCATTGTAGTTCTGACCGATCAACCGCTCAGAACAGTTATTGAGAAACCCAAATTTCAGGAAGACTCACCAAATGAGCGATCGAACTCGGACAATTTGAAGTCTCTTATCGCCCTCGAACATCATATCAAGCCCAGATCTTGGTATGAACCTTAGCGGTCGATGGCTCTTCGACCTCCTCCGGGGGGGAGGGGGAGAGTAGGTGTATTCCTCTCGAGCACCGACAAACATCGCGCTCTGAGCTATTCACTTGACCATGAAGACCGATTAAACAAGCGATCACTTCCTCGGCCCCGCAAAGCGATGTCTTCGACCTTCCCAAGGCCAAGAAGTTCTGGCTGAAATCCATGAGGGAACATGCGGAAATCATGCTGGTGGTCAGTCATTAGCTCAAAAGACATCCCGAGCCAGTTTCTTTTGGCCAACCTTACGCAAGGACGCGTTCGAATTTGTCAAAAAATGTGATCGATGTCAGAAGCATGCCAACTTAACCCATCAACACCCTGCTAAGATGATCCCGATCAAGTCGACATGGCCATGAATCGACATCATTGGGTCATTTTCGATTGCTACTCGACAAAGGCAATTTGTCATTGTCGCGATCGATTATTTTTCCAAATGGGTCGAAGCCCTTGCAGTCCCAAAGATCACATTCCATGTCATTCAGGATTTCATTTGGAAACACATCATCACTCGATTCGGAATTCCTCGAATTCTTGTGTGTGATAATGGTCCCCAATTTCGAAGCTCATGTGACACCCCAACTCACAGTCGGTACAGGTAAATTATGTGATTTAATATTATTTGCGTATTAAATTGATTGTATGTGAACTTATATGAATTTATTTGAATAAATGTCGTATGGGAATTACTTGTTTTAATTGAGTTGGCCTTGTGTGAACCCGTAATTGTTGAACCGAACCAACTTGAACCAGAACACCTTGAACCGAACCCGTGAACCGACCGGTCCAGCCCTTAAAGGCTGAACCATTTTTCTCCTCCTTCATTTCACGTTACAGCAGCAACTCTTGAGACAAGGAAACCAAAAACCTAAGTTGATCATCCAACCTTCTCAAGCCAAGATCTCCCTCGTTTCTTCGTCTTTCCTCGAATTTAAGTATGTTTCGGTTTCCCCTCGTCGTGCTCGTCAATTCTATGGTTTAAATTCTGAGTTTAGAGTGAGTTTCATATGCCTTAGCTTCCCTACGTGAATAGTAAGGGTTTGGTGTTTTTGTTAAATACTTGATCTATGCTTGCTATTATTGAATCCTAGCTTCTTATATGAGTTGTTTATATAGTATATGTTACATTTATTGCATTTAATATTTGGGTAGTTGAGTATTTATGGATGAGCATGATTTTAGCTTGATTCTTGCATATTTGATCATACCTTTTAATTTTCGTTTTTCTTGAGTTATTTGAGTGTTTACATGTCAAGCATGATTTATATGAATTATGTGTGCAATTTGGGAAGTTGTGGCAAATTTTAGGTACTTGATTTTGGCCATTTTGGCACAAAAACGAAGCTCCCCTGCTTCTGTAATGGCTGATTCTGCTCCAATTTTTCGAACCAGGCCGGAACGGCCGTTCCCGTCCCAGTTAAAAACTGGGAACGGCCCTTCCGGGCCATTTACTGTTCATCACCGGGAGTGGGAACGGCCGTTCCCAGTTTGCACTGGGAATGGGAAGGGTCGTTCCCATGGCCAAAACCCATTTTTAGTTCAACATTACAGACGCGCGGGGAGAGTTCGGGATTTATGGGAACGGCCCTTCCCGTCCCCAGTACAAACTGGGAACAGCCGTTCCCATCTTCCAGAAACTTTTAGCGAGGGCAGGAACGGCCGTTCCCTACAGTGAAAGGGCCGTTCCCACCCCTTCCCGAGACCTGAGAGCTGCCACTGCTTCTTTTTGCTTAAATTATGCATTTGTATGACTTTAATTGCTATTCTTTTGCATGTTAATCGTTATAACTTAATTTTTGTTGCTTAATAAATTATAAATAAATATGTCGTACTATAATTTGTGAATTATATGACCTAATTGTATCATTTTATATGTGATCATGAATCATGCATTTTGCCGGGCGTCTTCTTTGGTTCATATAGAGTCTAAGTCTTGGGCTTTCGTGTTTTCTTTTCAGAGGAGGTTCCAGTTGACGAGCCTGAGGCGTAGGTTGTTCACGTCTGCTTGTATTTTGTCACACACAAGGTGAGGATTAGGACTTTTGTTTAGTTAAACGACCTAAAGCCTTATGTGATGTTTTCATGCCGCGCATGTGACTATATATTATAGATATAGCTAGGTATGTGTTGATTAGAATAATTTTATGACTTTGTGAATATTCTTGTTTTGGAAATATACTATATAAGCATATGTAAGCTAAGTTTTGGAAAAGTCTTTAAGTTTCAAGTTAGCGAGATTGCCATGAAAGATTTGGCATATGATATGATTTATGTTTGTGGATCCAAGGAGCTACGGGTAAGGAACCCTCGGGACGGTTCGGGCCGTCGAGGTTCGGCCTGTGCGTAGTCTCCATCCGATATATCACACGCGACTCCGGGAGCCAGGGAAGGTGTGATATTTCGATGCCTCCGGCGTAAAAACCGGGGAGGGCACAATGTGGGTTCGCTACCCCTCGTGAGTCTGTATATGTATGGATGGTTAGGGCCGCCGGTGGCTCTTCCATCAAAGGAGTAGAGGTTGATGTGTATGATTTCTGTTTTGTTTGTTCTGAGGAGTAAAGGTTGGAAGCTCGTTCTCGCCGAGCATTATGTTATGTTGTGTTATGATTCGGAAATATGGATCGGGTTTGTGTTGTCTAAAGGTTTTAAGGTATATATACTTTGTTTTGAAAGTTTTAGTTTGTAAAACCTAATCCGGTTCATATCTCCACCCTTTTGCTTTGTGCTTTGCTCTATATATATATATAGGGTGTGGGTGTGCGTTAGCCCCCTCACTCAGTCAGTTGACTGACTCCTCATTTATTCTTTTAGTTGCAGGTTTTGGAGCGTGAGCTAGGCGGAGAAGTGTGTCATCTTTATGCACTTGTCGGTCTAGGTCTCGTTAGGTGCATCTACATATTTGCACTTTACTATTTTGTATTTGTATAGTTGACTTGTAAATACTATTTTGCTCGTGCCGTGATGGCTTTTGTATAGGATTTGGTGTTGGTACCTATATGTAAATACTATATGGATAAGTATGTGTTGGTACCTATACATATCTATGTGATGGTTTCTACTTGTTGTTTATTTTATTGCTTCCGCGTACTCTGATCTGGTATTGTTTAGCTCCGCCTAGCCTAGTGGGTGTGTTTGGTCTCCCGTTCGCTATGATTCGGATTCGGATTCGGATTCGGGTACGGACATTCCATTCCGTATTCGGGTTTGGATTATGGTGCGGGGGATGTGGCCCTACGTGTGGGTGCTACAGCTCAAAACTACAAGCCTACTGTTCAGACTTCAAGATCAGTCAAAGATTTACATCAGTCGGACATCCTCAAGCAAACGGGTAGGTCGAAGTTACAAATCGAACCATAATTCAAAACCCTAGTACTCGACTTGAAGCCAAGAAAGAACTCTGGGTCGATGAACTGGAAGGAGGCCTTTGGGCCTATCGAACCACCCCAAGAGTTCCAACAGGTCTAACTCCGTTCGCCATACACTAAGAGTTCCAACAGGTCTAACTCCGTTCGCCATGGTGTATGGCTTGGAAGCCATGATACCAGCTGAGATTCTCCATCAATCTCCTCGAGTTGCCCAATTTCAACCAGAAACGAACAATGAGCAAAGAGCTTTCCACTTCGACACCATAGAGGAAGCCAGGGAAAAAGGATATCAGAGAATGTAGCAGTATCGAGCTACGATAGCTCGAGCGTACAACAAGAACATTCGACCCCTCCACTTCCAGGTCGGAGATTTGGTGCTCAAGAAGGCTGAAGTCACCAAACATGTTGGTAAACTCGATGCAAACTGGGAAGGACCCTATCGGGTGTCCAAAATAGGCAAGAACCGGTCTTATCATCTCGAAGACCTTGATCGAAAGCCTCTACCTCGATCTTGGAACACACGTAATCTAAAAAAGTATTATATTTAAACCTCTCGAATGTATATCTTTTAATCAATGAATAAAAAAGTTTTTCCATTTTTGATGAAAATGTCTTATTCGATCTGATACTTGTACGTTTTATTTTACGACGCTCGTATTTGTTAAAACATCATATACTCGAAAAGATTAGAGTTCTTATCTCGGCATCTACTCGACCGTCTGTATCGAATTAATACAAGAACTTTTATCTAAAACCATCAAAAGAAAACTTAAAATAAACTTCATTGAATCAAAAACTGAGAAATTACATAATGAGAATTTAAAACAAAAGTACGCCGATCACATTGTTTTCGATCGTACACTACTAAAATTTGGATTTTCACAATGGGAGCAACCAACGCTCGGATCCCTACCTATTTACAATGGACTACGAGGTAACAACTAAGTGAACTCACGCTAACAGTCGAGTTCTAAAAATTACAAAGGTTCGAACCCAAAAGTCGAAGCCTTGGAAAATTGGGTCTACATTCTGCTTAAACTTTCGAGCACAGAGATAGGGCTGGCACATTCTCTCTGGCTCAGTTCTCGGTCAAAACGGGCCCGGTTCCTTTCTCGATAGGTACTAACCCCGCATCGCCAAACTACTCTGCGCATATATCTTTTGGGTTGAAAGAGGCGTCCAGGTCGAGCTCGGATATTACTACGTATTCTGGCTCCCCTGCATATCTGGATCGAGCCAGGTTGACAGTGAACCCGAACTCGTCCTTAGTCTAATCTGGCTCTGGGGTGGCTCTGGGGAAGGGGGTCGGGTAATAGGGTCGACAGGGCGAGGATCATCTTGGTACAAGCCCACCTTCTCCTGGTCGTAATCCATGGGGAGATACTTGGTCACCTGTACTTGAGCCAAACACAAGTTGAAGCCCTCCTCGAGGTCCTTCAAACTTGGTATCGAGCAATCCTTAGTGTATGCCTTTGAATTCATAAAGCGATACACGCCTCTTCTCTCCAGATCGGAGACTGACTCCTCGAGGCCGCGCTTGCACCTCCTGATTGCCAGGGCTGCACCCTTCCTGTCTCCTTCGATAAACCCCCGGTTTTTAGCTTCGAGCTCCTCCTGTTTCGCTCTGGTGACTCGATCCTCAGCAGCTTTGAGTTTCTTCTCGGTGTCGGATAATTTTTGAATTGCCTCGAGAAGATTATGATCGAGCTCCTCCTTGTCCTTGTTGGCCGCCGCCAGCTTCTCATCCTTCTCGGCCATCTCTACCCTTAACCGCTCGACCGCCTGCTTGGCCCGTATCCTTTGCTGGCGGTGAACCCAGCTCCACCGAGCAACGTGGAAGAAGTCCTGACCCACCTGAAAGAAATAAATCGATTATCAAATTCGAGTCATAACTTGGATGAATGCAGGAGTAAATTAAAAACCTTTGGATCGAAAACACTTACCGCCATATACTTCTTGACCCATGAGGCCTCGATCTTATTATCCGACAGGGCCCATCGCTCCTTATGATCGACCACCGTTTGGATCGAGCTATACAACGCTCCGATCGCTGGGTAGTCTCGGGGGGCCGTACCTATCCTTCAAGGCTCACCTTGGCCATTCAAGCTCTGGATTCTGCTCGGGAAATGAGGCTCAAGGACGGTCGGATAATCGAAAAAGATCCTCATGTCCTCTTCACTGGGTTTCCAGGGGATGGCTGTGGCAGGTCGAGTGCCATGAGGAGGCTTTCGAACCCTAGCTAACACACTTGCAACATTCCGGGGGACGATCATCCCTCGACCTTGATTGGGGGGCTCAGAGAATTCACGGGCCTGCACCTCGATGATGGGTCCCAGCAAGGGCGACATCGGAAGCATCGGAGTCTTCTCTCGACCTTTGCCCTTGGCTTTGTCTGCCTCGACCTTGGACTTTGAAGATTGGGAAGAATGGCGGCTCGATTGCGTCTTCTTCTTCTTGGGGTGGGGGGCTTCCAAGTCGACCTCCCCACTCGGAGTTACCCCTCGCTTTTCGGGAGCGTCGACTATCCTCTTCTCGAGGACCCTTGGCAACACCTCGACCGTGGCGTTGTTCGCGACAGTAATTTCTGCCTCGGTCGGAGGGGGATGACTCTTCTTTTCCGCGGCCTTCTTCAACTCGGCCATCATCTTCCTCCGAGCGGATAGAGTAGCCGAAATGATGTATTTCTCTGCAAAAGGAAAACATTATCGATCGAATACTTGTCAAAAAAAAAAGGGGGGAAAAATCAAGAGATCAAAAATTGGAAAATTGCTTTAAGGGTTCACTCGGTATACCAGGGTCGAAATATTTACGGACCCCTGGCGTCATTTCCAGCTCGATAAGCATCTGGGGGTCGACCATGTCCTTCGACTCGACACTCCCCGAATATCTCAAGGCGGCCATCAACGTGTTCGGCCAGCCCGGATTCCCTCTCGGAAGATTTGATCGAGGAACCCAACTCCATCCCGGATACTTCAAACCGGGCCACCCCTTCTCGCACTCGATGAACACGAATCTTTGTTTCCAGCCCACACCGTTCGAGTAGGTTGAAGACCTTACCAGTCGATAATTATCTTTCGACTGAAGCTGAATATACCCTGGACCAAGCACCGAGGTTTCGGTAGTCAAAGAAGCCTGAAAAACCTCTGAGAGATAGAAAACATTGGTCTTCATTCCTAGACACCTCAGCAAAGCCCTCAGCCCATTCACCATCACATAGGAGTTAGGCATCAATTGAAGTAGGCTGATCCTGAGGGTATTAAAAAATTCGAGCATCTCCTCGGGTATAGGTACCCAGAACCCGGTCTCGACCGCCTTATAATTGACCGCGATGCAGTTTTTAGACGGATTTGTCATCCTATCTCCTGGCTTGGGCTTTATGACTCGATAGCCCCCAAACTCCGGTACCCCACTAAATAACCAATCACGAATCTCCCTAACCTTATCCCAGGAGATCTCAGGAGTAATCGCTCGAGGATCCTTCACCAACTGACCCTTCGGCTCGATATTGCCCTCCTCTTCTTCTTCCTCCTCTTCTTCTTCCTCTTCCCGACCTGAAGTCGAGGCCTCCTCACCCCTCGCTCGAGGCATTTCCACCTTTTCCCTCTCAACCTCAGGAACGGGGTCGGAATTCCCCTCAATGTCGACGTCTTTGTCCTTTCCTTGGGGATTCGTTGATCTAGTCTCAATAGAGACCCCTGAATCGGACGAGCCTGAACTTGAACTTGATCCCACACTTATGGCTCCCACATCCATCCCTATAGGCTCGCTTTCCTCTCGATTTGTCGACATCCTACAGTTGGCAAAAAACGTCTAAGACTTATGCTATATCGAAACGGATTCGATCAAATCGAGAGAGAGGGAGCTTTCGAAGAAAGAAGTGGCGAGCCTCTCCCTCGAAGCAGTCGAAAAACAAAAGGAAGAAAATGAAATTGAGTCGAGATAGAGTCGAAAATAGTACCTTTGTGTGTAAAGAAAAGTTGGGGTTTGCTTCCTCTGGAATAAACGATCGAAAATCTACGTAAAAGGATGCTAGAATGGCTCGGAGCAGCTCGGACCTCGCTTCAAATTCTTTCGCAAAATGGTCAAATGAATTTACAAAGGGAACTATTTATAGAGGTGAAATTGGCGGGAATCGAGAAGGTGAAACGTCGCCATGATTATGGTGGGCCCACACCTTGGGATCTGAAACACTGCTGCCACGTCAGCCCTAGCAGACGACGTTTCGGGGGGCTTATGACGTGGCACGGGCCCACCTTCCGGCACAACCAACCATCACACGCCATCTGTCCGGTCGAGAGGACCATTCGACAGTCAAGTCGGTCTTCTAGTAACCGCTCTAATTTTACCGCCCTCCATCTCGACCCGTCGATCGTCGCCCCTGAACTATTCGGTCGATCTAAATCTATCGACCATTATTGAGGCGGCCCACTATCCCTCTCCAAGTTGAGTGGCCGAGCACACATTTAATGCAGGATGATAATGTGGCACCTGTCAACTCCCTACACCGACACGTCGAGGCAGTAATTCTCTCTCTTCACCCTATATAAAGGCTCCGCATTTATTATAATTGTAAGTCTTCTCACCTACCACTTTTACCGCTCAATCATTCGATCACTACCACTCGATCCTAACTTGAGCGTTGGAGTGCCAACCCGGGTATCACCCCCATATTCCCCGAGTTGGCCTCGAGCTTACGTGTTCTTCGACCCTTGCAAATTTCGAGCACCAAAGCGGCGATTCCCCAATCAACAAATAGAGCGTTCGAGCTTGATTTTCAAATCGAACTTTCATCGGAAATTTTGCTCGATCAAGATCAAACTCATTATTTTTTTTTAATTTTAATATATATCTTAAAGTGATAAGAATGATTCAAATCCAAAATTATTACTCTAAAGGAAGAAATTTTAACCATTTAAAGTAATCATTATTGACAAATCAAACTTCTCCGTGTAATATACGTCATGAATTGTAATTTAAGACTAATAACTTTGCACACTTGTTGCCTGTGCGAATAAAAAAATATTATTATTTATATATATTAAAATTGATTTTTATTTGATATATATTCTATAATTATTTTTAATTTAATTATTAAATAAATAAATAACATAAAATATAAGGAAAAAAACTATATAAAAAAGAAAAGAAAAAAAATTAAAGCAGATGAGCGAAGAAAAGTTAAAAAGGTATTGCTAGGATGATAAAATAACTAAATAAATAAAAAGAAAAGAAAAAAATTCAAGAGAAGAAAACGGATGCAAGAAGTAAATAATTACAAAGAGAAAAAAAAAAGAGTCGAAGAGACCAAATGGTTATTATCTACCTCTTTCGCTTAGGGATGGCAATGAGTCGAGCTGGCTCGCGAGCCCTACGAGCCAACTCGATGAAAGTTTGGGCTTGAGTTCGGCTCCGGCGAGCCGAGCCATGGCTCGGTTCGTGTGTTTTGCGAGCCAAGCCCGAACCTTATTCTTCCTAGCTCGTGGCTTGCGAACCTTATTAATTTAAAAAAAAAAATTATATATATGTGCTTATATACTGAAAATATGTATGGTTTTTGGGATCAGTCATCAGTGTATATATTCTTGTATATATCAATTTATATTCTATATAAAAATATTAGCAATCTAAATAACTTAATTAGAAAATTAATAAATTAATTTAAATATCATTTATAAACAAAACCCTAGAGTACCAACATAACCCAACTCTTCTCACCTTCTGAAGAATTCTTCCGCCTATCTCTTTCTTTCCATTCGAACCAGTGGTGGCTCTTCTCATCTATTCTTCCACCTCATTTCTTTGTTTCAATTGGAACCAGTCGCGGCGCCGCCACCACGCACACCACCACCACCGACTTATCTTCCCTCTTATTTTGTGAGACAGGAGGGAACCATCGCCTCTCTTGTCGCCGCCGCGCACACCACCAGCACTGAAGACGACGACCACCACCATCATCTGTGCCTTCAAGACGCCACGACCGACGAATGCAACCGCCACCACCATCTTTTGCACTCTCATGATGCCACCACCGCGCGCCGATTCCCTGAAGGTGACCACAATGAAGTATTTTTGAAATCTCCTTCAATTCTTTGTTCTCCTTTCTTGAAGCCCAGATCTGATTCAGATCTATCGATTTTCTTCTTTCTCTTTCTAAATTTTTTTTTTTTTTGCTAATTTTCGATTTATTCTTGTTTTTTCTATTTTCGATGTATATAATGAATGGATCCATGATTTTCTTATTCTTTTATAATCTGTTGATGTAATAGTTCAGTTTGTGTTCTTGTGGTGTAAATGTATTGGATTTCTGGAGCTTTTATTTGTACCTAAATTCCAAATTATGCTATTCTTTTTTGCAATTGATCAACTTTGCAGCAGCATTCTTGGTTGTTTGGCCCTAAAAAACGAGGAAAGTTGTGCAGGGACCTTGGTTCGCAAGCTTTTGGGGGTGAGTAAGGTCAAAGCACATTATTCATCATGGTATTAGAGCAGGTCCGAATATAGGTCTGTCTCTCCACCCCGCCGGATATTCCGATTCCCGGCTTGCAGATATTTCGATTCCTGCAATGTTCACGCTCCAGTTTGTCCCGCATTCCGCGGCCCTGGGCATGACGGGGGTGTGTCAAGTATCCCACATCGAATAATCAAAGATGTGGAGTTCAATATATAATGGCTTAACAACCCTCCCCTCAATAGCTAGCTTTTGGGGGTGAGTAAGGCCAAGCTCATTATTCAATATTGGTTCGCAAGCCGAGCCGAACCCTCGCGAGCCAGGCCTCGACCCAAGCCCGAGCCAGAAAATCCTGGCTCGTTGGCTCGCGAACCAGGTTCGAAACCCATATATTTTGTGCGAGCTCGAGCCCGAACCTTTAAAAAATATAAGGCTCGGCTCGTTGTCATCCTTACTCTCGCTTAATATAATAGTATAGATATTGACCTAAAACAATTTATAGTTTAAGATGTGATTTCAAATCGGTGGTGAGAATTCATTAGTATAACAATCACATCATTAACCATATATATCTTAATTTATGTAACTGTATATATATCATTAGTTAAACCTAATGAGTAGTAATAATATTGATAATTATGTGTGAAAATCATTAAAACAATTTATAATTTAAGATGTGATTTCAAATCGGTGGTGAGAATTCATTAGTACAACAATCACATCATTAACAATATATATCTTAGTTTATGTAACATTATATATATCATTAGTTAAACATAATGAGTAGTAATAATATTGATAATTATGTGTGAAAATATTAAACATTGCGACTCATATTAATCCAGGGGTTGGCCAAGTGGTTTGAGGGTTTTTTCTCGAAAGTAAGGTCCTGGGTTCGAATCCCTTTGATCACTTGGTGTGTGTTAACAAAAAAAAAAAATAATAAATAAAAATGCAGACTTATTTCCAAGGCGGGCTAGTTAGACGCCTATGATGTACAGACACGGACACGACGACACGAAGACGACACGGATTTTTTAAAAAATTTAGGACACGACACGACTATATATATATATGTATGTATGTATTAAAAATATTAAATTATGTAACACTAAGCCAAATAATCTTTACTTTATAACTGTAAAATAGTTTTTAACCTATACAAAGTCAATATATATACTCAATTGCACCAATTACTATTTATTAATGTCATATTGAGGTTGGATAAATAAAAATAAAATAAAATTAAAAAAAAAAAAACAAACAAACAAACCGAATAACTTAATAAAGTAAAGTCACACTTTGCAGTTTAATGGGCCAAAGGCCCAAACATTAATTTATAAAGTTTGATATAGAGTTGGAGAAATAGATCGTTGGCTTAACCTAAAATGTAAAATCTAGTGCGCAGCCGATTAATCTACATTTCTCTCCAAAATTCTCGCCACCTGAAATTGGTTCTCCTCCTTCCAAAATCTGAAAATCCCCTCCGCCACAGGTGATGGGTTCTCCTCCTCCCAAAATCCCCATCGCTGCCATTGCTGCAATGCATGGACACACCTCCGACACGTGTCCGACACGCCTAATCCGTGTCCGACACCGTGTCCTTATTACTTTTTTTTTTTTTTTAAATTTTGGACACGAATTAGGCATGTCGGACACGTGTCGGAGGCATGTCCGTGCGCCACCGTGCAGTGTCGGACACGTGTCAGAGGCATGTCCGTGCGCCACCGTGCAGTGTCGTGTCCGTGCATTGCAGCTAGACGCTAGTTACTAGTTAGGTTAGCCGACAATATTTATATAGAAGTGGACTAAATTAAAATTTAAGGGGAAAACAACCTAGTCTATTTTTACAATTTTTTATGTGGATTTTTAAATACTTTAAATTGATATCTGTATTTTGTAAAAAAATTTAAATTGTCATCTTAGTCATTTATGTGTTAAGACATTGCTTATTTTTTGCCCAAAATTGTTAATTTTTAACGGAAATGAGACACGCGTTAACACTTACATGACCGAGATGTATAACAATTTGAAAATTTTTATAGAGTACATATTACAAAACATTTGAAAATTTGAATAAAAAATTGAAAAAATGAGCATGAATAAAAAGTTGAAAAAATGAGCATAGTGTAATAAGATGCTTTTTCCTCTCAAAATTTTTGAATTTTTTTTTCTAAGTATTTTTAAGGGGTGTTCCAAAAATTTGGGTTTGACTTATTTTAAACAAGAATGAAATAAAAGTTATATTCATTTCAGAACCAATTTATAGTTTCTACTTCTATGTGTTTTGTTAATGTTGGGCCTACTCTTAAATATCAAATGCTCTCTAAGTTTCCCGAAAGTAGAAGTATCTAAGTGACCCAGATCTACATATAATACGGAGGCCTAAATGCTGGCCCGAACTTTTGATGGATCTTTTTGGGTCTTGACCCAGCCCAACAACAATACCCGTATCCAAGTTTCCAACCACAATACCCATGTCCAAATCCACTTCTACCGACTACCCTCTGCAATTTCCCCTGTTCTGCCGAAAAACTAACACAGCCGTGAGACACCAACTCACCACCGCCGCTCCGCCGCTCTTCCGCCGCCGCGAATTTTAGTATGTCTCTTATTCTCATCTGTTAAAATAATTGATGATTTCCTTGGGTGAAAGTATAATTATATTACTTAAAAATGATGAAAAATTTACCACTTTTAAAAACGTTCAAAACTCTCAGTTTCAACATTGAAAAGTGTAAACAAAATTAAACCCTAGCTCCAAAATCTGAATCCCCACCGCAGCACCATCAGCACCAGGCCGCTACTGCGTCAATCACCGCCACCAGCCCACCACCACAACGCCGCCGCCATTACCGCTGGGTCGCCACTCGCCATCATTCACCTCTGCCGCTTGCCACGCCGGCCCGCTGCCGCCGCCGCTGCCGCTACTTGTTCCTTCGCGCCGTCGGTAAATCATCGAGACAAAGCACATTTATTTTTCCTTAATCTGATTTTTATTTTTGGTTGAGTACTTGTGAAAAATGAAGAAATCATTAAAAAGACTATGTTTTCCACTCTTTCTAATGAAGTTTACGGTCAAAATAGAATTATGGCTAGTGGGTTTTGAATTTTGATTAAAGTTTCTGAATTTTTCTGAGAAGCTGATTCTCAATTTTGTTTTTGGTTAAATCGGAATGGTTATGTTAAATTTTGGGTTGTGAATGATAGGAATTTAAAAAAGAAAAGAAATTAATTTATTTTGAACCCGAGACTGAGCCGAACTCGAACCACCAATCCAGTTATGTTAAGTGTTCCTATAAAGTTGATATTTATTTTTTGGCTTTCTGGTAGATTTGGATGCCTCTAAAAGGAGTAGATCCTATGGAGTATAGTAGTTGTATGCTTGTATTTAATTTCAGAATCAAATAACACAATTTCAGTCTGTTTGTCCATAATTACCTCTCTTTTTAGGTTTGGCTGTGTAATTTTGAAGAAAAGATATATGGAGAAGGCGTTATGATAAATCTCTCCACCCAAATCAGCCGCCTCTTAATTCTCCACCGTTTTGATGCTCTTAAAAACCTGAGCTTCACCTTTTCAGATCACCTGGTGGACACTGTCCTAAAAAATCTCAAGCTTCATCCCGTTTCCGCCCTTCACTTCTTCAATTTAGCCTCAAAACAAAATTACTTTAGACCCCATTTCAAATCCTACATCAAGCTTAGCCACATTTTATCTAATGCCCGAATGTTCGAGGAAACGCGGTTGTGTGTACGTGGCCTTGTTGAGCTCTCAGAGAGCAACCGCCTTCCGGTTTCTTTGATTTACGATGAATTGGTTGCTGTATACAGAGAGTTCAAGTTTTCAGGAAGTGTTTTTGACATAACTTTTAAAGCTTATGTCGAGAAAGGGATGCTGAAGAGTGCTCTCTACTTGTTCGATAATATGCCAAAATGTGGTCGCCTGCCGAGCATGCGGTCTTGTAATGGGTTGTTGAGTTGTTTGGTGAAGAAACAGGATTTTCATACTGTTGGTTGTGTCTATGATCAAATTATTAGAATTGGGATTGTTCCGGATGTGTATACTTGTGCAATAATGGTGGATGCCTATTGTAAAGATGGCAGAGTTGCTAAGGCGGTTGAGTTTGTGGAAGGCTTGGAGAAAATTGGTTTGGAGTTGAATGTTGTGGGCTATAATAGTTTGATTAATGGTTATGTGGAGGAAGGGGATATGGAAGGGGTGAAAAAAGTGTTGGGGTTAATGAGTCAACGAGGTATTTCAAGAAATGTGGTTACGTTTACCCTTTTGCTTAAAGGATATTGTAAGATAGGAAAAATGGATCAAGCAGAGAATGTATTTGAAGGGATGAAAGATGAGATAGGAGGCACATTGGTTTTGGATGAAAAGGTTTACGGGGTACTAATCGATGGGTATTGTCGATCAGGCAAAATTGATGATGCTTTGAGAATCAAGAATGAGATGTTGAATATAGGATTGAGGATAAATTTGTTGATTTTTAATTCTTTGATTAATGGATATTGCAAACTTGGTCAACTTCGTGAAGCTGAGCAAGTAATAAAGAGTATGGTTGGAGGGAATTTCAAGCCGGATAGTTATAGCTATAATGCTTTATTGGATGGTTATTGTAAAAAGGGATTGTTAGATGATGCTCTCAAGCTTTGCCGTCGAATGACTAATGATGGTGTATATCCAACAAATATAAGTTTTAACACCATTTTAAAAGGTTTATGTGATTATGGTAATCTAGATGATGCTTTGTCTCTTTGGCAATTGATGCTCAAGAGAGGAGTTGGTCTTGATGAGGTCGGATATAATACGCTTATCCATGGTCTTTTCAGTAAAGGAAATTGTGGTATGGCTCTAACATTGTGGAAACATGCTCTAGCGAAAGGATACACAAAATGTACTATTCTATACAACACGATACTCAATGGATTATGTAAAATGGGAAGGATGATTGAAGCCGAGCAAATTCTTGACAAAATGAAGGAATTGAATTGTTCAGCTGATGATGTCACCAAGAGAATATTGATGGATGGATACTTCAGAGCTGGTGATATTCAAAGAGCTTTTCAGATTAAGGACATCATGGATAGAGATCAGGGTCCCACTTCCATTGAGATGTATAATTTGCTTATTAATGGATTGTTTAGGGCAAATAATTCAGACAAAGTTTTGAATGTTCTTTCTGAACTTCATGCAAAAGGATTAAGCCCTAATATAATCACTTATGGAGCCCTTATCAACGGTTGGTTACAAGAAGGAAACCTTAAGAATGCTTTTGATGCTTATTTTGAGATGAGAGGAAATGGAATCCCTCCAAATGTGTATATATGCAGCACAATTATAAGCGGACTGAACAAGCTTGGTCAGAGCGATGATGCAAATATGATTCTCCAGCAAATGATCGATTTAGATGTTGTCCCAGATCTCAAACAATTTTACAGACTCTTTGATTTCAGTGCAGTTGAAATAAAAGCCCAAAACATTGCAAATACTCTTGATGAAAGTTCTGGAAGATATATCATTCCCAATAATATTCTATATAATGTTGTTATAGCTGGATTATGCAAATGTGGGAAGACTAATGATGCAAAAAAAATTATGAGTGATTTGTCACATAGAGGCTTCGTCCCAGATGAGTTCACTTACTCTGCCCTTATCCACAGTGCCTCTGTTTCTGGTGCTGTTGATGAAGCTTTCCTACTGCGGGATGAGATGCTAGAAAGGGGTCTTAAGCCAAATATAATTACCTATAATGCTATCATAAATGGCTTATGTAAATCTGGAAACATTGAGCGTGCATTAAGACTTTTTCATAAACTTCGATCCAAAGATTTGATTCCTAATGTTGTTACTTATGACATCTTGATTAGTGGATGTTGTAAGAATGGGAACATAAATGAAGCACTTAAACTCATGGGGAGAATGATGAAGGAAGGGATTGGTGCGTCAGTCAGAACGTACTCGGCATTTCTTAATAGTCTTTTGGAAAAGGGTGATGTGGAAGGATACATGAAAGTTTTAGATGAAATACGCAATGCAGGCCTTGAAAATGAATTTGAAAGATATTGTGGACCATTTGAAGGTAATTTAGATTCTATGTTTACTTATCATTTGATTTTTCTGTTTAAAAAGCATTGAAAGGATTCCTGTTCAATCATGTAGGCTATGCTGCCGAGGCTGTGGCTGTACGATAGGGGGTACCAGATAATGCAATTTGTTTTGGGAACTGGTATGATTTTGACAAAAAGTAGTGTGAGTTCGACAATTAATTATGGGTGATTTCTCCTTCAACGCGATGGGAGTTTGTGTAGGAAATTTTTTCAGTTTTATTTTGTTTGGTCTTATTTTACTAACGGTAGAAATATCCATGTTTAATTGGAATGCAATTGCAGTATTGCGCAAATATAGATATGATATTACTCTTTCAAACTTCTTTGCTAGTTCCATCAGCAGAACTCAATTAACTTTTGTGCATTTCACTAAGATTATTTGTTCACTTTTCTTTTTGATTATTTTTGTTTCAGGCATCATCACATGGCCGAGAACCTATGATGCACGGAAACTTTTAAAACTATCATGTTGCCGTGTCGTGTCGTGTCGTGTCCGACACCGTGTCCGACACTCCTCACGTGGGAAATTCAAGAAAAAATCCGTGTCGTGTCGTGTCCGTTTCCGTGCATCATAGCTGAGAACTCTCTGTTTCTCCAATGAACATATGGCCATCACTATAAGGACCTCGGTGACCAAAATTTCCCTTAGTCTTCTTCTGTCTTAGGGAAATGTTGCATTACTTTTGATGAAATTATTAAATTAGTACAAGATCGACATAAAACTTAAAACCAAATTACACAATTATATAAAGATTCGGACATAATGAAGATTTTCTTGTGTAATTGCTGGTATTTGTGGCCTCTAGATTGGATGTTTCTTGAGCATGGCGAAAGCCGCACGTAATTCCGCAGATAGTTCAAGCCCATAATCTTGAGGGTCAAAAGTATTAATTCTTAAATATTTATAACAATCAAATCTAGTTTTAACAGTTTTACTTTCAGAATAATCTTTTTTTTCCATGAGTCACGGCCCTTGACTGATGGTCGAGGAACCGGGAGTTTCCACTGTTCTGCTGCCCTTTGATGATAGGCTCATTGTGTAAATTGTAATAAATCTGGATATTTTCACCATGTTTTACAAGGAATATGAACTCAAATAAATTGCTTTCTAACCAGTTTACTTATTTGGTAATCAGGGTAGTATTGAAGAAAGGGAGGACCTGAGGTCTGCAGCAATCAGGGTTTTAAGGGAAATTGGAGTACTATCTGCTGAAATAGTGGCTGAGGTCTGTACCGTTCTTCTTTTATGCAAATCCTTTTGAGTAATCTGTAACAGTTGGGAAGATCAATCAGCCACTGCTTCATGTAGTCCATGTGCTTAATGTTTTTTGCACGGAAATTGTTCTAACCTTAAAAACTTTTACTTGCATTTACTATAGTTACGAAAGCAGAAAGAACTTTGTTTTTTCTTGGGATAATTACACTGGAATGCCCTGAGGTTTGACTAAATTACACAAACTTCCCCTAAAATACCTTGAGGCTTGGCTAACTCATGCTATTATGGTTATGGATTAAAAGCGTAATCAATGGACTTATATTTACTTATATTTATTGGTTTGGAGTTGATGGCGGCATCTTATTTGCAATATAGACCACTAGATATTGCTGGTGACTTAGCAGCAACCAAGGATCAGAGGAGGAAATCTATAATGGGCATGAGAATAGAGCCTTATAAATTACATGCTATTTGGAATTACGGAAAGGTACTTGAAAAATAATTGTCTTTTGGGCTTGTCTGAAGTTTATTTTAGCCTGTGTTTGCAAAAGCTCTTGCTTTTGGAGGAGTTAAAGGTACAAGTTGAAGTTCTTAAAAAAGTTAAAAAGTGGTAAAAGTGATGCAGTGCTTGGACAAAAAGTTGAGAAGCATTCTAAACAAATCTCCAGGTTGTACAGAAATAACCTAGAACTGAAGCTAAAAGTTAGACCTTGTGTGCTTCCAGCTTATTATTTGTGCCTAAATTAAGGAAAACTTATCTTCCAAACACTTCCAAAGTAACAACAAAAATCAATAAATACAAAAAGTGTGTTTTTTTTTATAGTTTGCAAAATACTACCTCAGTTTCGATCAAATATTCTAATTTATTGTTAATGCATTTAGGTACCGACGGGATCAGAATTACCGGATGAGATGATGCATGCTTGGCGGTGCCTGTGATATAATGGTATTCTCTCACCCTTTATTGACTTTTGTCTCCTATCTTCGCTTTTCTATTTTCTATGTGAGTAACAACTAACAATCCATTGTTTCATGCTCTTCTCTGTTTTGCTTCACCAAAGCAGGGATCAATATGTCCACTCGGGAAAACTCTTAGTGTGTTATGTGTATTATGTGCTCTGTGCTCATGCTTGTTTTTTGTGGGATTGTACTGTATTATGGTCTCTGTATGCTTTTTTCTGATATGATCTGAGTGAACTTTGTGTTGGTTCACAGCGTGCATGTTTGATATCTCTAAATGGTTGATTCTTGAATGTTTGCTTTTAATTATAAATGTTGATTTCTTGATTGATCCCGTTATGGTGAATGAGTGGAAGATTTATGTTTTATGGATGGCTGTTAAATGCTTGTTCCGAATTATGGTTAAGTCTACTTTATCGGTCAATTCCTAATTTTCTGAAATTGTTTCTGATTCTCCTGCCCTTATAATTTCAGATTATAGAAAGAGCTGCTTGTGAGTTGGATGAGAAAGGAGGGTGCAGCGAGCAATCCATATCCCATTTCATGCAAACAAAACATGGCATTTTCATGGGCTCATTCAGGTTTACTGAAACGTCATCTTCAAAAGCTGCGTCAATCTGGAGATATGGTTTTCACCGGGCGCAGGAGATTTATGGTGCTTCAAGACTTACAATGCAGTCTCGAAAGGTAGAGAACAAGAAAATGTAGTTGGTATCATCAAGAAAATGTAGTTGGTCTGAAGCATGTTTTCACATGTAAAGTAGTGATAATTATATGTTTTGCTGCGATAACTTTTAAAAATATTATATTATGTATTGCTTCGAATGTTTCTCACATGAAAAATTTTAAAAGTGAAATTCATGTCTGCACATCAGCTTAAATAGTATTCCAGTGCAAAAGGTTTAACTTGTGGATTCGTTCAAGGAGTTCTCCTCATTCAGCTAGTCTTTTCGCTAAATCATTACCATATATTCCTTTTACTCAATAGATTATGAAGAATATCCCGAGCAGGTATTTGCTTGGTTCTCAACTATGAAGACGAGTACACATTTTCAACTATAAATATATATATTTCCTTTTAGTTATTGGGTTAAACCAGGAGATTCTCGTTACTGTTCCATCCCAAATACTCGTATATTTATATGTTCTCGCGCATTTCACAATATCGTGCAAGCCATATCCTAATTTGTTTATGTGGTTTACATATACGCAAAATCTAAAACTGATCATTTGTCCACCTAGAGCAGTTCAAGTGATAAAATTTACCCCCTCCTTTTTTCATCTATCGTATTTAAAAAAAAAATTACTTGTAGCAAATTATAATGTATAGATACGAATATATCGATATAGACGTGATATGATGCGAATATGACGAATCTTTTTAAAAAATTTCACGTAAGAATTATCCATCCAACACAGTATCGGACAAGAGAAGTCTTCCCCTAAAATTTGTGAAACTAGAGCCCAACACAGTTGCAGAGCTTTAAGGTCATTGTGTCCTATAAGCCAAAAAGCTGCACAACGAAAACCAATCCTTACATTGAGACAGAAGGCCAATCATACATCACTTCTGACACCGGCTTGTGAAATCATATTATCACAACGAAATGGAATATCTCATTTTCATGGTACATTGTACCTAGACATATTCTCCAGAATATCCTTACTAATAATGCTTGCAAATTTAAAATTTTTAATGTTTTTGATATCCAGATTGCATTACGTTAAAACGAACATGATGGTTGATTCATTGAATGTGGTCATATATTTTTTGTTTTCAAGAATGTAGTCACCCCCAACATGTTTGTTTCATTCAGGGACGGAGCCACATGGGGGGCGGGGGTGGCTCCTGTCCCCCCTAAATTTTGAAAAATTTTATTTACCCTCCACATATTTTAGAAAATTTTAAGTTTTGCTCCCCTAATTTTAAATTTTCGTCCTTTTATTTTAAAATTTTTAGTTTCGCCCCCGCTCCTTGTAAATCCTGGCTACGTCCCTGGTTTCATTCAAGGTACCCCTCCCCCTCCAATGGAAAGGAAGGTCACGAATACGATCACGGCAAGATACGAATACGGTAATACGATTTTTTTTTTTTTAATAATATCGAACATGATGTCTAACACGATCGACATGACACGACAAAATAACATTTTTAAAGCGTTTGAATAATAATAATAATAAAAGTATGTAATCAACTGTATTTATTGAATTAGGGGTCAATTACATCTAAACCTTCTCTAGTTAGACGTATTTATATTTGAATCCTATTTGGTTTGAGAAATTTTACTTTCACCTCTTATGATTTGTTAATAGATTATCAAAGCCCTCAACAATGACCTTTGTTATGGAAAGAGAAAACCTATTTTTGTTAATATTTTAATATCATCAAAAGTTTTTACCATTACCGCCATAAATTTCGTCATTTTCGGGTAATATAATAGCAAAAATTTATACTAAATTTGATAAGGTTGAGCAATGTCGAATACTATTTAATATGAGACATTTTGAAAAGTCTCTTTGGCGTTTGTGATTTTAAAAATATCAATTTAAATCTCCAATTGTATCGATGATTCAATTTGATGATTTAATATTATATATAAATTTTGTAATAGAAAAACATTTAAATTCCTATGGAAACATAAGGGAAAATTTGTAATCTTGTAGCAATTTATAAGAGGTGAAGGTGAACTTTAGAAAATTAAGATGCCTAATGAGGGATGTAAACGTAATTTGTCTTTAAATTAATAGTAAGGAAACAAACAAAACAGTTTAACTAAGACAAAAATTAAATGGTTAAAATACAAGTTAGATAACATAATAATAGATTGAAATTAAAGATCAACTTGATGATTACTTCTATCGGTCTACATAAAAAGAAGAAAGGTAGGTATTGATTGAGCCAAATTTTCGCTAATCGATCGATCGGGATATTTGGTCCGAGCACTTCAGTTTGTTGATTGGGGAATCGCCGACCTACGCTCGAAATATGTGAAGGATGAAAGGAATGTGAGCTCGAGGCCAACTCGGGGAAGGTGGGGGTGATGCCCGGGTTGGCACTCTGACGCTCAAGTCAGGATCGAGTTGAGGAAGTCGATTATCAGTGCAGTAAATATGGTAGGTGAGAAGACTTACCGGTGCAATAAATGAGAGGTTTTATATAGGGTAAGGAGAGAGAATTTACCTCTTCGTCGTGCCACTGCCCCAAGCTGATAGGTACCCCACTATCTCCTAGCATTAAATGCGTGGTTGACCACTCAACTAGGAGAGCGGTAGTGGGCTGGTCCGCTATGGGCTCGATAATGGTCGAGAGAAATCGATCGAGGGCGGTGGATCGATGGTGGGGCATGCCCGTCGATCGAGATGCAGAGCAGTAAAAGTATGGAAAAGGTTAATTGGACGTCGATCATGACGGTCGAGCATATCAATCGTATCGGGAGAACAGATGTCGCGTTGTAATAAGGCCACGTGGGAAGGCGGGTCCATGCCGCGTCATAAGCTCCTCGAAACATCACCTACTAGGGCTAACGTGGAGGCGACGTTTCATCTCCCGAGGTGGGACCCGCTGTAATCATGGTGACGTTTCATCTTCTCGATTCCCACCAATTTCACTCCTATAAATAGTGTTTCTTTGTAAATTCATTTTACCGTTTCTAAAAGAATTTAAAGAGAAGCTCCGAGCCAGTTCGAGTGATCCAGCGTCTTTGTGCATCGATTTCGACTGGTCGTTCCAAGGGAAGAGACTTCCGATCACTCTTTTACACACAAAGGTACTATCTCGATTTTGTCTCGGTTTGAATTTATTTCATTTTTCGATTGCTTCAAGGGAGAGGTTTGCCACTTCCTTCTTCGAAAGCTTTCTTTCACTCGATTTGCTCGAATCCTTCCAACCAAGTGCGCGTTTTAGAGCTATTCCTTTGATAAATGTAGGATGTCGGCAAATCGAGGTGAAAGCGAACCAGTGGGAATGGAAGTGGGGACCATATCTGTGGGGTCGAGCTCCAGTTCCGATTCGAGCTCAGATTCATCCGATTCTAGGTTGTCCATGGAGACGAGGTCGACTAAGATATCGATGTAATGGGGGTATCCGATCCCGCCCCCGAGGCAGAATTGGAAGAGGTTGTCATGCCTCGGACAGAAGGTGAAGAGGCGTCGACATCCAGTCGGGGGAAGGAAGAGGATGATGTTAGGAATAGTGCCCTAGAAAGCCGATTGTATATCCGCTTTGTGCTTTTCCTTATTGTAATCACAGACAATCTTTGAATAAAATAACGAATTGAGGCAACACTTCTTTATATGCTCTTGTTTGGTATGCGTTTACTTTAGCTGTGCATGTATGAGAACTCCCCTAATCCTGATGACTTTAGGACTCTACCACTTAGGTGAAATGGTTCATGGAACGAGCCCTATTTCACATAAGTCATGATTAGTAAAATACTCCAAGCCGATGAGTCCTACAGACAGTGGGAGTGTCAACCTGACTCCTCTAAGGCTTGCTTGTGGGATCACGCCCTTAAGAAGGACCACCTTGTTTCATGGAGGTGCAAAGTGTACGTGCGTGATACATGAGGGTGCTTACTTCAATAAGTAAGTTCACTGAGCTGCCCCGTGTGAGAAGATTCCTAAATGGGAAAGGAAGTTTCTATTTCAGGAAATGGAAACTTCCAGATTAGGAAATATCTCACGAGTCATTGATGTGATTAATTGATCCTTTGATTTGAGGTTCCATGTCACTTTATGAGTTAGCTCTGTAGTCTTAAGGTATAAGCTTTAAAGGGTGTCGCCTTAGACAACTGATTCAAGGCTTATGCTGGGGCTGCACAAGTGACTCATGAAAGTGAATGAGAATCAAGAAAGGACCTACACTTGCATTTGCGAGGTGATCTCTTATTGTGTAAGTCATTCATATGCCATATGGAGTCCTTGGCCAAGGCAGTAGATCAAGACATCAAGAAAAGGGTTTCTTGGATTGAGATCAAATGGATATGAAATGCACTTAGCTTTAAGACCGGATTATTAGGGTTCTGATTCTTCCCTTGCCCTAGATCTCGGTTGAGAGATAGTAAGCAGGAGGATTGTATCTCACACGAATCAATGACTTAAAAGGTTCTGTCGAATCCGAACATTCCAATTCAGCTAGGGGTTAAGCACCTGTTGCTAGACTATGGTCGTTTAATCTGTGGACTGATTAATTAATTAGCGAATTAATTAATTAGGGTCGCTGCTAATTGAATTGACAACCTAGAGGGTCACACACAACAACTTGGTTACATGAGTTAAGGCTTTAAAATGATTAAACGAGTTAATCAAGCCAAGTGGGTTCCACACGTGTGAAACCACACGTGTGGGTCATGTGAGGAGCACGTGTCCTTGGGACACGTGTCTCACATGTGTATATATATATATTGTATATATATATATATATTAAATAATTAAATGTGTTAATTATTTAATAGACTTTGGTTTAATTTTGAATTAAAAGGAAAGTCTTATTTTGGAGAAAATTAATCTAGTTAATTAATTATGAATTAATTAATTAGATAAAATAAGTTATTTATTTATTTAATAAATAAAGTATAAAATTATCCAAAAGGAGTTTGGATATTTTTAGCTCTCTTAAAAGTTGATTTGAATTAGAATTCAAAGTCAAAGTTGGAATTACTTGATGATCAAGTAATTAGAGAAAGGGACCAAATCCTTGCCCCAAAAGGACTAAGGTTCGGCCTCCCCCTCTCTTTCCTATATATAGAGGAGCTCATGCTCCCCTTAGAGAGTGATTGAATTCTTTTGGCTCATGTGTTGAACACCATCCTTTCTCCAAGATAAATTAAACCCTAGGTTAAGCCTAAACACTAACTAGAGAACTAGCATCCTTACTAGTTAGATTGTAGTCAAGTTGGTGGACTATCTCTAGAGAGCTTCAAGTTAGAAGTTTTGAAGATTCGAGCTTTGCCAAGGAGAGGGGATCAAGCCCCGAGAAGAGCGTTCTTGGGTGGCTTGAAGTGCTTCAAGAAAGATTATTGAAAAGTAAGTTTCTAATATCTACGAATTTGGATACAAGATTGCGAGTTCAAGATCCTTTTGTTGGAAAATTTTAAATTTCCGCTGCTTTCTGATTCCTGTTTTCCAATAAGTGGTATCAGAGTCACCTCGTTAATCGTGTTTGAGGACATTGAAGTCAATCGACCACTTCTTCCAAGATATTTCGTAGAGTTGTTGGATATGTTATCAATTTCAGGAAATAATCAGGTAAGTAAAGATATAAAGGTTGTTAATTGTGGATCCAGTATTAGCAATGAGAATGAGAGATGATTGAGCATACTTTGATCAACGATGAGAATCCTACAAGGGAGACGTTTCACTAGGACCCGATTTCTTCGGTTTGTATGCAGGTGTATTTACTGAATTACTCTCACGGGATAATGACCTTGATTCTTTCCTGCCTCAAACCTCCACCGTGTTAATTGCTAAGGAAATAGAAGCTCAATTTTCGGATTTCAAATAAAGTTAAAGAGTTTAAGATCTTTGCTTTGGGAAATTATTTCACTTTGATTATGAAGGTCGAGGAAATGGTAAAACCTGTCCTCTCTGTTGGTCGGATAAGAGCTTGCTTGGAACACAAAGCTAGTCTTTAGGCTTGAACATACAACTACTCCATGATAAGAAACCCAGGGGTTACTTTCAATTCCAAAACCGGAAGGTGAATGTGGGAATCGATCTAAAAATAGTTCAACCGGTAAATCTGAGGTTCAAACGGGTATAAAGATGTGGTGGTTAATGATGATTTAAGGATTATGTTAGAAAACAGCACAAGGGCAGAAATGATTATCAGAAATGGGAATGTTGAACCGTAACAGTACCAAGCGAGTTATTTCAACACCAGAACTTCAATCCTCGGTGAACGGTACACTCAATCATGCATACCATGTGCACCATTATTTTATTATTATCATTATCTTGTTATCCTTGTGCATGACTCCTTGTTTATTATTAATTGTATATTGTTATTTCGTTGTTCCTGTATATGATTCCATAATCATTATTACTTGTTTACGTGAACGATTAATTGCATAAATGGTAATTTTGGTTAATCCTTGTGTGTCAATTGTAAATATTTACCTAAGTGCTCGCTTGAATCTTAATTCGTGTGCGTGAGAGACGGGGATTCTCTCAGGGTTGTTAAGAGACGGGGTTCTCTTGTTACTTGCTCGAGAGACGGGGTTCTCTCGTTAATTGTTTGAGAGACGGGGCACTCTCCATATTTTCAGCTACTTGTCAATTTGTTCCAGTGGAAAGGTTAGATTTTCTTATCAGTGTTTAGGCTCTGGAAAGTTGAGGATCGTGATGTGCACATGGGGAACTTGGTGGATCGAAGATCTCTTTCGAACTAATCCCTGACGGGGAGTAGCTAACCCGCATGGGATGAACACGTAAGAGCCAATTAGATTCCAGAAATTCATGACATGGAATCCGAGGACGGATTCTCTTAAGGGGGAGAGAATTGTAACGCCCCGAATTTCAGACAGTCAGGTACGCTCGACACGTGTGAGTTTCGAGCGTTAGGATTTTATTTTATTATTTTCGTTTATTAAATTATACGTGTTAGATTAAATTTATAAATTTCATTTCAACATGATTACGTGAAAATATGTGGAAACGTGTCAAATTGTGAATTATTGTATAATTGGAATTCAATTGTTACATGAATTAATTACCGAACATGATTTAATTGCCTAATTGTCCTTAATTGCTCATTTTCTTTTCTTTAAGAACCAGATTGCATGAAAACTTGTGGACCTAATTGATCATTTCCAAACTCTTGGTACTTGATTGAATAACTTATAGGACTTGGAGGATTTAATCACAAATATCATATTTGTCCAAAATATATTACGGTATATGCTTCTTCATTCTTCTTCCATCTTCATTTTAATTCCAACATATACAATCATCATCCTCTCTCTCGGCATTCACTCAAGAAGAAAAGGAAATTGAGAAATCATCATCTTCAAGCTAGAAATTGCTAAAGAATTCCATGATTCAAGCTCAAGCATCCATATTCATCATCTTCTTCCATTATTTTCAATCCAAGGTATGTATGATTGATATTTCATGAATTCTTGATAATAACTCTTGAAGCTAGGGTTGATGTTTAAGCTTGTCAACTTGATTATTTGATGTTAGATGTATGATTTCATGCTTTTAGCTTGAATTTATGCTTGAATTCTTGAAGAAATTGGAGTTATAGGTTAAGTTAATATATGAGCTTGATATGATGATTCTTGATGATTAGACATGAATTATGTGTTTATATTGAGTCTTAGTGTACCACAAGCATGCATATATGTTCCTTTTCATGAATTATAGCATAAGAGATTGAATTATGATGATTAAGGTGAGAATTGGGAGTGGTTCGTAGCTCCCCTGTTCTTCTGCTCTGTTTTCTGCATCTTCTGCGTAACGGGAACAGCCCTTCCCGTTCCCTTTGTAAATGGGGGAACGGCCGTTCCCACAATGTGAACAGTGTGTATGGCGGCGAGGACGGGAACGACCGTTCCCATTTTGGCTTGCAAACCGGAACGGCCGTTCCCATCTTCGGGAGCAGCTTCGGGAGTGGGGGAACGACCCTTCCCATTTTCAATTAAAACATGGAACGGTCGTTCCCGTACCCCTGGAAGTGCAGAAACTTTCTGCATAAAATTGGAATTTTGGAATCCAATTCCAATGGATTATTTGACCCCAAATCGTTATTATATGATTGATTACATGTCAAAACGTGATATTTATATGCCACATTGTTCATTGCACAATGTCTCGTTACTTGATCATGCCGTGCGTCATATTTGGTACCATTGTCGAGCATTGTCTCACGAATGCATGTATGTTACCATTTCTTGTTTAATTACTCTCCAGGGAGGAGATTGTCGAGCACGAGCACGTTCACGAGTCCACAAGTCGTTGTGTCGCCTGTCAGGTGAGGTTTATTTACTAGTTATATAGAACCTGTATAACCCCTTATGTGATCTTTCGGCCAAAGGTATTTATATTTATAATTTTCATGAAATTACTTATCATTTCAAGCAAGCAAGTCATATTCATGAAAAGCAAGCAAGCAAGCAAGCCATGTTTCGTGCATGTTTAGGCGAGTAGCATGACCGTTCACGTTGGGTCCGAGGGTAGTGACTAGAGCCAACCGGGAAAGCAAGGGCTGACGGGTAACTCTGGCACTATCCTCACCACATTTGGGATGACCCCTGAATCCGCTAGGAGATTAGTGTAGGAAGGAGTTCCGGGGCTTAGGGATTCATGTACCCTATGCTCAACATGTCGTGGATGGCGAAGGCTAGCTACCTTCCCATCATTGGAGGGAGAAGGAGACTGGGGACGGGTCCGACACCACGGATTGTCCTCGGGTTATTGCATGATTTTCATACCATGAATGTGTTACTTGATTACACTATCGCACGATTGCACGATAATTGAATTGCATGACCACCTAATGTTTAATAATCAAGCAAGCATGTTTCATGTTCATTTGGAGTAAGGTTGGAGACCGCCCTCACTCGTCGGGGCCATGTATTGATTGCATGAAAATGAACAAGTGTTTAATATTGATAGTTGTATTCTCGGGCGAAGCAATGTTATTATTAAACTCATATATTTATCTTTTATAAATCTTTACCCGAGAATATAATTTGCATGTTATCTGCGCTAATATGTATTTAAACCCCTCACTCAGTCTTCATAGACTGACGCCTCCACCTTTCAGGTTGTTACAGGTGCACGCTAGGCGGGAGTTGAGTCGAGTCGAGTCCAGTTCATGTAGTCGAGTCAACCATGGTTCATGTATTTAATTATTTATTGTTAATTATGAAATTATAGTTATTGTTATTGTTTTATTTGAAGATGATAATGTATTGACATGTAAAATTAGAATATATTTTATTTGGTAAATGAGAAATAACGTGACATGATAAATGGAAATATTTGATAGTGATTCCTTTATGCTTCCGCTTAACTTCGTTGCATGTATAAGTTAATCCCGCCTAGCTTGTCAGTTATTGCATTGTCACCCGTTCGCTATAGGTTAGTTCATGTACGGATTGGCCGTTTCGTGTGTGGATTGTCCTATAGTGCGGGGGTGTGGCACCTCCACGTGTACGGGGTGCTACAGCCGAGATGATCGGTAGATTTCTCACTTTTGACGAACATATCATTGACATACACTTCGATGGTGTCTCCAATCTCTGACTCGAAAACTTTGTTCATCATTCTCTAATATGTTGCTCCGGCATTCTTGAGTCCGAATGACATAACTTTGAAACAGTATATACCATTGAAGACTACAAAGGCTGTCTTCGATTGATCCTCCAGAGCCATGAAAATTTGATAGTATCCTTGAAAGGCGTCCATCATGCTCAACCGTTCGCATCCGGCTGTGGAGTCGACCAATTAGTCGATCCTGGGCAGCGGGTATGGATCCATTGGGCATGCCTTATTCAAATTGGTGAAATCGTTGCACATTCGCCACTTTTCTCCTGATTTCGGGACAAGTACAACATTGCAAAGCCATTCGAGGGGAGCTTGTCCCCTTTTATCGAGGAAAAATGGGCAACGATGTTGGGATTAATGCCCTGAAAATCCAATTATATTGTAAATATTTTGGATTAATAAAACTGAAATTATAGCAAGTTATGAGTATTTTACAAATTTAATAATTAATGACGTGTGATGGTATTTTTATATGAAATGTGTTTCATGGGAAAAGACTTTAAATACCAGAAATCACGTGTCATTAAAGTTCTAGTCGGTATGATAAGAAAGTATTCTTATCAAGACTATAATGTGTTATATAAGATGATTAGTCTTTCGTCATAGGGAAATGGAGTTTCCAATTATAACACATTGATGATTTTCAATGAGATTAGAAACATCGAACTGGACCATTGAGATTGTTCATTTTATACTGCTATCTAAAATGAACAAAATCTCGGAAGCATTAGACTCTTAATCCTGGCTATGTTTCTACTTTAGGCATGTAGTGTTAATCACTGTGATGTACTCAGAAGTGAGGTCTCGGTAACGGGTGGCCAAAATACTTTGTACGTTCGGTGATTGCATGAAATGTGCTAGAGAGAAATATTGATCAAGGAATCTGTAGCCTTGCTGGAAGGTTAAAAGATATCCCTGAAATAGATTTGCAAAAGTTCGAATTAAAACTTTGGCCAAAGTACTTCGTGTGTTCGTCACCGAAGTTGTATGTTGAATGTGTTTCACATACAGGGAATTTGGACTTAAGGCGAATCAAGAAATTTCAGATTGGAAGTGAAAAATAAATGATAGTAGTATTGATTTATTTTTCATGGATATCTGTACAGAGGAGTAAAATGCAAAATTATTCTAGATCGAGAAATTCGTGAATAATTTAATTAATTTTAGAGTTCAACAATATTTATTTAGTGGAATTAAATATTGTTAAACGGTAATCAATTATTGTCATGAGATGATAATAGATTGATCCGTTTGGAGCTAAGATTAATTAGTCCTGCAGGTCCCCCCGCAAGCCCCAACGAAGATCAAAGAGAAAATATTAAAAGGAGAGAGAGAAATAGATTTTCAAAGAGTTTGAAAATAGCCAATGTATTTATTTTGAGAAAATAAATTAAATTCCAAAGAGTTGGAAATGCCCGAAATTTTATTTTGGAGAAAATAAAAATTTTCCAAAAAAAAAAAAAAAATGATGACGTGGCAGGTGACGTGTCACACCACGTCAGCAGGTCAGCGCCGCGTGGAGCTGACTGGGCGCCAAGTGGCACGCCGCGTGGACAGCCAGGATCGCGCCAAGTCGCGCGAGTCAACGGTCCGGATCAAGGGTTGGAACGGACCGGGTCAGGACGCGGGTCCGGGTTCGGGTCGGATAGGGTCGGTCAAGGTTTGACCGACCCGGAAACGTGGACGAATCGTATTGTGACACGTGGCACTGGCCGAACCAAGCTGAACCGGTCTAAGGGCTGAACCGTCGGTTGGACCGGACCGGTTCGCCACGTGGCAGCTGCTCGTGCCTCCGTGAGTAGCACACGCGCCAAACGCACACCCGCCACACGGGCGGCGCGTGCGGTCTCCGTTCCGCGCGTGCCGGGCGGCGTTGGCCTCGTGGCGGCGTGAGCTGCTGCGTGGCGCCCTTGGATTGGCCGGCAGCCCTTGGAGTGCACGGCAATTTTCCGTTTTTGACGAAAATGGCCCTGATTTTTGGCTTATAAATATGGCTGTGCATTCTTCATTTCAAATAACAGTTTTTGGCATCAAATTTTCAGCTTCCGAAATTCTCTCTCCATAATATTAATTAAGGATTAATTAATTACTTAATTAGGTGGTTATATAATTAATATATAATCCACTTAATTATTAGAAAATAGAGATTTTCAGGTTTTAGAAAAAAGGGTTTTTCTGAAAAATATTTTCTCAAGTATTTAGCGAAATACTACCGGAGCCCACACTCCAATTTCTTAATCGGGGATATTGCGGGGAAGCTCTGCCGGTTTGACGAGAAGATATCGAGGTGCTGGAAAAGTGCCGTTGATAGCTAATTTTGCAGTACGGTAATACTGTTGTGCTGCCAAAATTATTATTTGCATATTGTGATCATATGCTAGATGATTTAAAATTATGTTATCAATGCCTGTATATATTAGAGTTATGCTGCCCGATTTATTCCGCTGTTTTATTAAAATATTTTTGAAATATTTTGATAACGAGGTTATGGCGAAATTTTTTGAATATTACGCTATACCGTCACTCTGATTCAGGCCCGCCACAATCCAACAACTGGTATCAGAGCTAGTTTGAGTAACCCATAAGGGGCTCTATCGTAGAGGGGTTCTTGCAGTGTGACCTGTGACGAAGTATTGACTCTTACCCCTCGCGGTCCCGCTGGTAAGGTTGGTTGTGTGGAGACGCACACCGTAAAACTAGTTCGTGAGGTATCTTTGCTAGTCACCCTATGAGATAGGAACGCCAACAAACGAAGCGTTCGACCAGAGCCTTGTAAGTGGGGATGGATCGAGGCGGAAGCCTCAAGAACCAATCTTGAGCAGGCCCGTCCAGTGTAGTGACAAAGATCTTGGCCCAGATGTTGGAGGAGTGTCCAAACATACTGAGTTGCATCTCGAGCCTGGACACGTGCTTTTCAGGATCGGTTAACCCATTATATGTTGGCAATCCCGTAGAGGTCTTCTCTTCGGTGGTTGTTTCGATGATTTCGTCACAGAAAGGAGATTGAGCTTCCTTATCACTGCGATACCTCCAAGGAGATTCCGCTTGAGCCACGTCGTGATATGTCACTGCGGTGACTATCTTGCTCTCTCCTTATCTCGGATGGCAGAGGACTGTTGTTCCTCCTTCACGAATTAGTACTCCGGCTCCTTCGTCTAGAATCTTCTCGATTATTCGGATTGTCAGCTCAACGCCTAGCGTTATCGGTGGGGGCCCAAGAATCAGTCGTTAGCTCAAATGGAGAGTCGCTTTTGGACCGGTCACTATGCATTTCCTTGAGCAGGAGATGGAGATGGTTGGTACTGAGAGGGATGATATGAGGCGTGATCGACCCCTGCCCAGTATCCGACCTGGTGATGATAGGGCACTGCGGCACGTAACCGGGGTGGTTAGCCACAGATTGGATTATCTCTATGGGTCGAGTCTGGGGACACTCGGGCATCCGAGGTTCTCTTCCCTCACCAGCCGCTGCTATTGCTTCGTCCCTGCAAGCTTTCAGGTACTTGTCTAACTTGAGCATCGAATACACAAGTTGAGGTGCAGCAACGGCAGGAGCAGATACACGTACAAGAATCTGAGGAAGGATTTCTCGACCATTCTCATCGAAGATGGGGGTGCTGGTTAGATTGCGAACTGTCATGATTGATGACCTTTCATTGAGCGAATTTCCACAGACGGGGCCAAAATGATCGAGCTAAATTTTCGCTGATCAATCGACTGAGATATCTGGTCCGAGCACTTCAATTTGTTTACTGGCGAATCGTTGACTTACGCTCGAAATCTTTGAAGGATGAAAGGAATGTGAACTCGAGGCCAACTCGGGAAAGGTGGGGTGATGCCCGAATTGACACTCCGACGCTCAAGTCAGGATCGAGTTGAGGAAGTCGATTATCACTGCAATAAATATGGTAAGTGAGAAGACTTACCGGTGCAATAAATAAGAGGCTTTATATAGGGTAAGGAGAGAGAATTTACCACATCGATATGCCACTGCCCCAAGCTGACAGGTGCCCCACTATCTCCTAGCATTAAATGTGTGGTCCCCCACTCAACTAGGAGCGAGGTAGTGGGTTGGTCCGCTATAGGCTCGATAATGGTAGAGAGAAATCGATTGAGGGTTGTGGATCGATGGTGGGGCATGCCCATCGATCGAGATGTAGAGCAGTAAAAGCATGGAGAAGGTTAATTGAACGTCGATCATGATGGTCGAGCATATCGACCATATCGAGAGGACAGATGTCGCGTTGTAATAAGGCCACGTGGGAAGCGGTTCCATGCTGCGTCAGGTATTATATATAGCCCAAACTCCAAATACTTTATAAAATAGTATGGATTTAAAAATGGGCTAATTCCAGATAACCCCCTGTCCTTTGGGGTCTGGTGCGCTTTGCCCCTTAACCTTTAAATCGGTGCGATTGCCCCCCAACCTTTGAAAAATATCACACTTAACCCCTTTAGCAAAGTAGATATGTGAAAAGTAGATATCAAATGTGTTGATATTATATATCAAATTGAAGCTCTCGACGCAAGGAATACAACAATGGTCTCGAAACCAAAATCCGACAACCGACGAAGTAGAAATCATTGGTCAAAGACGACGCACGATGGGCAAAGCATTGAAGCGGCTGTTGGCGGTTAATAGGATCGACTAGGGTATGGACTTTGTTCGCCTTGGAGAGACGAAGACGATGGTGGTGGTCTTGAAGTTTGGGTCACCATGACGGAAGAGAAATCAACGGTCAAAGTTTGTTAAAACGGGTTAAGTGTGATAATTTTCAAAGATTAAGGGGGAAATCGCACCGATTCAAAGGTTAGGAGGCAAAGTACAGTAAACCCCAAAGGACAGGGGGTGTGTAGAATTAGCCCTTTAAAAATTAACTTTTAGATCATTTGTGGTGCATGATTGACTATTGATTAATATAATATAATGCTATAATTATCGATGCGACATTTTAAATGATTAAATTCAAGAAAACAAAAAGACTAATAAATAAAGAAATATGAAATTCAAGATACGGAGGTAAATTCATCCAAATAGTTTCGCTGGTATCACTATATTTATACCATACTGTGTTTGTATATTTTAATGTTGGTAAAAATGTAAATTTGGTCCTATAATTTTCTATTTTGATAGTTTAGTCCTGTCGAAGTTTGGCTTTGTAATTAAATCCTATAATTTTAAAAAATTTACAATTTTGGTCCAACTTTCACTGAAAAATTAATTTGTCACAAAAAATATTTACGTAACAGCCCCGTCAGTAATATGAATCGGAGGTAAATACTTACTCAATAAACCGATAAAATTATTTTTAGATCATTTGTAATGATTGACTATTATAATATAATGCTATAATTATTAATGCGACATCATTTTAAATGATTAAATTAAATAAAGAAATATGAGATTCACGATACGAAGATAAATTCGTTCAAAAAATTATCCGATATCATCATCTTTATATCATATTATGCTTGTATATTTTATTGTTTGTACATCATAATTTACAGATACGTACAAAAATTGCACAAATATTATCCGTCCATTTTGTTGGCATAAAGATTGATGCATCGAATTATTACAAACAAATGATTTTAGATAAACATTGTTGATATAGATGGAACTTTTTGCAAAGAAAGTTTTGTAAATTTCTCGTAAAATCTAATCATCCAACTAAAGGATATGCTGCGGACCGACGACGTCCCTTTTGTCCTTGTCCAATTGTGATCACTCAATCAATCCTTACCAATATTATCGTGCAACTTTATTTCTGTGATAACGACACCCATTTTTGGCTTCTTATTTTCATCTCATGCATATCCCGATTTCTTTCCGTAAGCTTCATGGTTACTTGTAAGAGATAAATTAATATAAAGTCTGATGATATTAGTCATTAGATTTATCAGACGGGATGAGGTGCTAGATTCGTTAAACAAAGTCCAAAATTTAAAATTTTAATCCAAGGAATGGAGCAAGTGAGTTAGAAGGTACTCTCATTACATAGTAAGCCCTTGCATTACCGGAAGATTTTGTCGGGCTAAAACTGGCCCGAAGATTCACTAGCTAGCTTATTTGGTCAAAAAATGAATGTAAAAATCTAAAAGTTGTAGTTCAAACCTAATTCGATAGAACCCAACAAATTAAAATGACAAATATATTATACTTGTTATTTGATTTATTACTCTTTCTAAACTTTCTACCAATCACAAGGCAAGTGTAAGACACTCGCCTCCTTATTATAGGCCGAATCAGGCTCGGATTAAAATTACCCATAAAATCGGGTTATATGCAATCGATATGGGCTCTATTTATATGAATTATAAGAAATAAATAACTATATAATATATTTCATAAATTTCCAAATTTATCACTCAAAATATTAAAATATGATTAAACTACACTAGTTGAAGTTGGGGGTCCACGTAGTCCTTTTATTAGGAACGATGACAGGATTTTAATAGGAAAACTCATTAAAATTTGTCAAAAAGCAAGGAGCAAAACAAACAATACATAAATAAATTTCAGAGGATATATAATAATTTTAATATTTTATGCAGTATTAAGGTAAATAAATAGTAAAAGAAATAATTGTAGTAAACAAATCTATATATCTATATCTATCTATATATATTATAAAAATGCGAGTTTGGTTTTTGGTTTCTTGAAACTTTGAGATCGGCCAAAATACCCTTATTGTAAGTTTTTTAGTAAAATACAATTAAGAGTATTTTTCTAAAATACTAAATTGATACATAGTTTCTTACAAAATATAGATCACCTAAAATATTCTTACAATAATTACATCAATAAGTATTATTCAAGGATAATGATGTAAATACATGTTATAAATTATTAATTTAACTATATTTTAAAAAGCACTTATTAACTTAAAATAAGACTCTTTGGTAGAAATAAAATTTCTCCAACTTACCTAAAAAAGATATATAGTTCAACAAGGATTGTTTTAATATTATTATATTATATTCAAATTTTATAATATAAGTTATCCATTTTTTAACTTTAAGGCCTATAATTTAAAATGTTATGAAAAGATATATCTAACGAATTGAAAAATAACAAATTGATTCACTTTGTAATTTAATAAATTTTTATAATTATACAAAATAAAATATTATTTGAATTGAATGAGTTACATAAAAGAACTTTCAATAAATCAATCTTAATATAAGTCTAATTCTATAAATCCATAGTTCTAATTATCTAAGTTCGTAAACTTTCTTAAATTATCATCTTATTATAATTTTGTAAAGTTATCTAATTAACAAAATAATATAATTGAATGATTTACGTAAAATAATTTTCAATAAATTAATTAATCCTAATGTATTTATTTTTTAATTAATTAATACTAATATAATTGTAATTATCTAAATCTAACTATCCACATAATCTTCTTTTAGTTTTTATGATAAAATATAAATTAAATACGTAAAAGTACGAATAGCGTTTTTGGTTTTTTAATACTTAATATACCACAATTTGGGATTGCAGGTCATTAGACCAAAGTTACTTTAAATTGAGAATTCTAAAAAGACTTAATGTGTGTATATAAAAAAAGATATAATCTAATTTTATAAATAAGTTTTATAGTATTCGATTAAATATTCCTTGAATTTTTTATATAAATATACTCTTTTAGTTACTTCTACTACATACATAAAATCAATTATTAAAAAATATTATAACATAAATCTGAAATAATACTCATTAGAAAAATACAAATAAAAAAATAGAATGCAAGATCAAATGACAAAGAGAATATAAAAAAAGAGATAAAAATAGTTGGTTAAGAGAAAGAATTACATGGTTTTAATATATATACACAAGCATACCAAAATTAAGGACAACCGTGAAATATCTCTACAACTATCTCCATCTACCACATGCACACAAATTGGCTCCCCAATCACGTGTGCGATAAACTTGATCGACTCAAGCACAACTTTCTTTAGGTGACTGATATAACAAAGAAACAGACCCATTTTGTAGGGTGGAAGAAGGTGACTAGAAAGAAACGAGAAGGTGGATTGGGTCTTAGAGAAGCCCAAAAAGAAATATAGCGATGCTCTCTAAAACGGGATGAAGAATGCTCAATAAGGAGACGACGGTGTGAAACTAGATACATAAGAAAAATATTTAAAAGGTGGGGACATTCTTCATCGAATATATATAAGCCTCAACTTATGGTTTCCTGAGAATGGAAGGGGATCGTTGAAGAACTTGAATGATGGAGCCATTTTGCAAATTGAGGATTGGGATCGGTGAACGGACGTCTTTATGGAACGATAGATGGTTATCACAAGGCAAACTAGCAGACATCTTTGGAGATAACATTCATGAGGAGGATGAAGATCTTATGATATGTAATCTCATTGGCACAGATAAAAACTGAAACCTGAATAAATTGAAAACATTACTGTCCAATGAGGTGGTGAATGAGATACTTAGTGTTCTAATCGTGTTGCATGATAATGGAGATAAGAGAGTCTAGATTGGGTCAACTAACGACAAATTCTCCTATAAAACGAAATATGGTTTGCTTATGATGCTGGACAAAACATACGAGAAAAATTGGAAATAAATTTGGAAATTACCTCACCCCTAAAAGCTCAAAATCTTCCTAATGGCTTTGTCAAAATGATAGCTTGCTCACGAATGTACTGAAGTATGATAGAAAATTTGAAAAAAGTAATGTGTGTACAAATTGTTTTACAGGACATTAATATGTGAACCACGTGTTGAGAAATTGTCCGTTCATACTCCGGTGTAGTACAAGATTGTTGATGCACAGATTGAACGAAATTTTCATGGCTTGTGAAGGTCGGACGGGCTCAAAGAGAGTTATAATATCAAAATTCAGAGTAATATGTTACCGGAATATCCTAGGCGAATTATGTTGATCTTGATGCTCTAAAATCTTTGGAAAGCATGGAACCGATGAACCTATCAAAATAATATGAAGTTTAGAAGTATCACTCTTCGCCACATAAAAGAGTTATCTGAGAGTTATCAGTGAGGACAAAAAATACAGGCAAAAGAAAATCTGCACTGAGTTGTTGTTGAATAAACCCAAGAAGGGATTAGTGAAACTAAATTCGGATAAAAGCTTTTATAACCACACCAACAATGTTTTGACCCGGGGCATCATACGAGATGACAGCTAAAGATGGGTGATACGATACACTATGAATCTTGGTAGAGTTTCAATAATGCAGCGGAGTTATTGGGCTTACGTGAGAGATTAACACTAGCTTAGTAGAGGTGCTTTCCGAAAATTAATATGGAGATTGATTCAAAGACAATCGTGGAATGGATAACAACGGAGGATATTGAAAAGAACCCAATGAGAAATGTGATATTTAATTGCTGAAGTTTACTTTGAAGTCCCTTGAAAACTTGGATTAAATAAATCCCGAATATAAGTTGGCGAGGATATGTCACAAGGTTTAATATGGTTATTGCGTCTAGGATGCTCCACTGGCAAAACTGGATGAGTCTTAGCTTGAGGCTGTTTTTCCTATATTGGGTTGCTTCGTTTAGGTAAAAAAAAAATATTGAAAAAATAGAAAAAAAATAAATGAATATGATTGAACGTATAAATAGTGTAAAAGAAAATATTAGTTATATTTTTTTTACTGTACAAGATACATGTTATTGTTTTAAGGGAGACTGACATGATTGGAAAAAAAAATTCTTCTATGACATGAGACGTGTAAAAAGTGCAATACATCAATATGAAAATTTGAAAAGAGTGTTTTTTATGGAAAGTGCAATAATGAAGATATAAAACCTATACAAAAGTAATATAAAAATATCAAACCATTAATAAGTAAATTTTTTATTTATAAATTTCATATTATAAATTATTTTTGAATTAATAATAGGTACAAAGTGGTACTAAATGTTATATATGTGGTATAGTGTTTTCATTATATTATCTAGAGTATATAAGTTTCTCAGTATATAAATATCAAAAATCAATTGAGAATCAAATTAATTTTCATAAAATATTGCTTTTTAATACTTCATAAATAAATTAATCATTAAAAGTTCCATTGATATTTTGTATAATTAAATTACTAACACTTTTAATTGTTTAAGGAGAATATAACTCAAAATATTATAGGAAACTTATTTTACAAGTATCCACAGAGTTTTGGTTTCTCATTGCAATTCAAAGAGTATAAGTTATCAATTGAAAATTATATGCGGTAGCTGATGTAATCGAAAAAATACAATCCAATTTATAAATATAAAGAAAAATAGAAATATTTATTAAATCAAACTACAATTATGGAGAAAAAGATGAAGATTTAGGTAAAAGGGTAATGTTGAAAATGATGATATGTCAAACCCACAATTTTGAGAGATAAATATTTAGTCTAAGGTAATTATAGTAAAATTGGTGATTGTTGGGACATACCCATTGGACCTTTAATGGATCCAAACCTAAGATCAACTCGCTCGAGGAGAAGGTTGATCAGTTCTCTATCAGGTGGTGAACTGAGGAAGCAGTGTGAGGCGAACCGATGAGAGTAAAACTAAGAGAGATTAGCACATTTGAGATTCTATGAAATGTCCAACAAGTCATAACTAAGCTTGAAAATAAACACGAATTTAAATTAAGAAGAGAACGAGTAACTGAAACTAAGAGTAGGTTGATATCTATAAATAAGGGAAGAAGAATCATTAAAAGTATAAGCAAGAATAGGAGAGAAAATAAGAGAAAAGAGTAATTAAGAAGGAACTCAATAGTGACAATGATATATCAAAACTACAACTTTTCAATATTATGGAATAAAAAAAAAATTAAAATATTTCCATTTTAAATTATGGAATTAAGGGCAAAATTATAGAAAATGATAAGGTGCAAAAACCATAGTTCCCTTTTGAAAGTGAATATAACTTTTATATTTTGAATGAAAACAAAAAATTCTTCAAAACTTTATAAAAAAAATTAAAAATTAATCAGAAATTATATTAAAGAAAGTCAAACAATAGAAGGAATAAAGTATATATAATTAATATAGCATTTTATATGATCTTTTAAATTTTTGTCTATATTTTTTATATATGTCTTTTTATTTAGGGAAAATTACATCTGACTACACTGCTAGATATGGTAATTACAACGCAACCCATCTTTATTCGAAAATTATAATTTAGTCCCTGAAAAGTTTGTAATCTCTCTATTCCGTTAAGGTTCCGTTAGGGTTAGACTCTGTCCTTCCATTAGTTTAATGAATAAAATAACAAATTCATCACTACAATATACACATTCTAACAAAACGATCTCTGTGTATTACATAGATAACAATGCAGTCCCTGGGGACAAAGCCCACCCCTAGCGGAATAGATGGATTACAAACGGTCCATAATATTTAGGAATTAAATTGTAATTTACGGATAAAAATGAACTGCAGTAATTATCTTATCTAGCAGGTTAGTCAGTTATAATTTTCTCTTTTATTTATTGAATATATTTGAAAGTTATAAACTATTACTTATGCTTAAAAACTAGAATTATTTGGATAAATTATTATACACTTTAAACTTTTTTTTTATATAATAATATAATTTTGAATATTTTTATTATTTATTTGTTTGAATATTTCTTTATTTTGAATTTCTATTTATACTACATGATTTGAAAGGAAATTTTATATAAATATTTTGGTATTTTTAACTTTTTAATATCAAAATGGTTCATTAAAAATATTATTATATTTTTTTAATTAAATTAGATATTTTTAATATTTTAATTTATTTAATAAATATAATAGTTAAATTTATTTAAATAAAATTAAATGATAAACGCGCGTTTAGCTCGTTCATTTCACTAATTGGTTATAAAAGTACGTTTCATTGTGGTCAATTCTACGTACTATGTTTCTCAAAAATATATAATATTCTACGTACTAGGTTTCTGAAAGTCCAACCTTAACCAGAATACTAGATTAATTTCCGCAGCTTGTGCAGTTAATCGAAACTAATTTAATTATGTGCATATTTATCAAAAATATATTTAAATAAATACCGCCAAAAAAAAGAAAAGGAGAAAAATTAATAAGTCTCGATCTATAAATGATTTATCTAGAAATTGCATTATGAGACTGACATTGATAGCCTCACGACGATGACATGTACACCATATTTGGAAACTAGAATCCTCCAGTAAATACAAAAAAAATAATACAAATTTTGGTGCCATAAATGTAACACATGCACCATTTACGTGACGCTACCAAGAACATGTGTCAAATGTCTGAATATTACTATTTTCTTTGATATATAACATAATATGATTGAAAATTATTTAACCAACCAAATGCCCATCTCTAATTATTTTTGACCTTTCGACTATGCCAAGGGTCACATTTTATTTTCTTTCTTGTGATTAAGTGAAAAAGAGAACCATATATATTTGCTAATTTTCGTTCTGGTGCATGATTAAGGGAAAACAGAAGCATATTTACTTTCTTTCTTGTGATTAAGTGAAAAAGAGAACCATATATATTTGCTAATTTTCGTTGTGGTGCATGATTAAGGGAAAACAGAAGCATATTTACTTTCTTTCTTGTGATTAGAATGCCATCTATATCATCTTGACTTATAAATGAAATTGCTTGTTTGGGTACTTATTTTGTGGTTGTGATCGATGGTGGTCGGACTATTAAAGTGTTAAAATGTTTAACAGATAACAACTTCATTTTATACAGGTTAGTTTTAGATTCTATGATACATGGATATATATATGGCGATGTAAATTGAACACGATAAAATACAAATATGATGATACAAATTTTTTTTTTTGAATTTTTCACTTGAAAAGTATTGAATACGGTATCCGATATAAATATTCGTTATGATACAGTAAAAAAAATAATTTAAAAGCGTTTTGTACATTGGAGATTAGATTCAATAAAAGGATAGCTCCGTTTTATACATGTGGTGTTATACATGTGGCTGTTAGGATTCAATAGATCAGACAACTTCGTTATATCACTTGGTGTTAGGATACAATACAAAGGAAATGTAAAGCAACATGTGGCTCTTCTGGTAATTTGGATCAAGAGAAATGTTAAGTAATATGTCTTTGGCACGCCATTCGCAATCTCAGGCTACAAGAATTAACTTAGAGTGTGAAATTTAAATGAAGAACAAATTTATTTTGATACTATGTTGAAAAATATATTTTGACTTAGGTCATCTTAAAAGTCACATAATAAACCAAAAATTGTCTAAATAATTTAGTAATAGGTGGTTTCCTAGTTAATCCATATATATATATGTTATCGGGAAATCTACAGAAACCTAACTGCATAGTTTCATTCGTCCACATTATATAATCCAAGGAAAAAATTATTCAATGCATCATACCGAATGATCCAACTTGCAATATGTGGACATAATTTTATACTTTTGCAAATCTCGTTCTTCCGTTTTTAATTTGATAAAATTAAAGGACAATGAACTACCAGAATTGGTGACGCATGCCAGCCAGAATGACACATCATCGGCAACGTGACAATTTTTTTTTGCCACATATTGTCAAAAGCCCCATCTGTTCCAACTGAAATACAACCTCCACGTGGCCGCATATATGTAATTCCGGTGGATACGTCACCAATTTCAGCAGTGTATTTGTCTTATAATTTCACCAAATTAAAATTTGAAGGATGAGAATTACAAAAGCCTAACACCATGTCCACATATTGCAAATTGAATCATTCGACGGATGGATCGAACAATTTTCTCTATAATCCAATTGATTCTCGTCGATTATGAACCAAATATTAATCTTAGTTTAATATACTTTATAAATTAATAATCTATTCCAATTAAATACACTAGATTCCAACTTGCTCCTTCATTTCAAGAAAAGAAATACCAAAATTAACATAGTTAGGAAGCAATGAGACATATTCCATTATTGTACCATGCATGTGAAACGGCATATATAACCAGATGCAGTAGAATATGCTGCACTTCATACAGTTTTTTCACATCACAAAATTAATTAACATGACGGATGAGTCGTCACATCATTTATAATCTCGTATATAAGTGTTCATTTGAGGATATGGTGTGAAAGCTTCCTACCTAAGTGATAATGTAAATATATACTCGTTGTGCGATAACTTTAGTTTGAATCTAATTCTTTTAAATCAATGTAACGAGAAGGTGAAACGTTTTATAGTTATGTAATCAATTGACGTAAAGTTTAAACGGAGTCTCGGCCTATATGAGTACTCTTAAGATTCTTGCTTGCTTACGAGCTCGATTAATTTACAATGTCGTTCCAAGAGATGTAATAAAGAGAAGAATACTAAACTTTTCCTATCTTACACATTACTTGAATATATAGTAATTACGATCCTAAAGTGTAATTTAGTGGTTCGTCAATCATCACTGTACTATTTTAATAAAAAAATCTCATATATTTAGATTTTTAGGAATGCAACTATCATTATGAAAACTTTACACATAAATAATAGGACTCGGCTCGAATTCAAAATAATGAACACATAAATATAGAGTTGAGAGGTATATTTAAATCTGGAAATTGAATACTTACAACAAAATTGACTGCAAAATTCCTATAAAATATAAATAAATAAATCTCTTATTATATAATATTTTTAGAGCAATGTTATGTTTAGTTCCTTATAAGTTTCAAAAGTAAGAGATGAGTCCTTAACACTACTAATTTGGTTTAAGTTAATATCTTAACAACTTTTTCAGTGAAAATGTGAGTAGAAAAAATTCTTGTAATTGGTCTTGAAGGGTCACCTTAATGGTACAGAATAAAAATACCATTACTAATTGCATACCTAATACAAATGAAAATTTTCTAGGTACATTTTTATCGGAAAAGTTGTTGAAGAACTAACTTAATTAAAACAAATTAATAACTTTAGGGGGAAAAACTATAATCTTGGGACACCAACTACCCATCATTCACAATTTTGGACATTAATAACTAAGATATTCTCAAATTTAGTATATTAATTAACTAAAGAAAATTATCAATTTAAGGACTCTATTCCTCCCAAATCAATTTTTCAATCAAATTGAACACGTGCGTGACACATGTCGACGGAAATTGAGTATAATATATATATATATATATATATCGGCTTGATCATGTGTCGTACATGTGATCAATTTTTCCAGAAAATTGATTTGGAAGAAACGATAGTCCTTAAATTGAGATTTTTTTTTTTAAATTAACATCCTAAATTTAAGAATGTCTTAGTTAATGTTCAAAATTGTGAATGGCGGGTAGTTAGTGTTCCTAAATTACAATTTTCCCAATTTAAAAATTCATCTATTACTTTTGAAATTTCAAAAATTAAAATAATACAAATTCATAACTTTAGAGACTAAACATAATATTTGTTGTAACTTTTTTTTTTTTTAAAGTCTAAATTACAATTTTCTCCTATTAACGTGTTCTCTTCACAAATCCACCACTTTGCTCAAAACCCCCGCCGCCTCACACGAAAATGATAAGCAAAGTAATTTTAAATAAGATTTTCTTTTTCTTTTTGAGATAGAAATCATTCTATTACATCAAGATTACTTAACGAAGCCAGGAGTACAAGACAACACATGGTTAGAAATTAGAATAATATCAATTTTCACGATAACTCAAATTCACGACCTAAAAGTCACGAGATCCGTCCTACCATTGCAACAAGACTCCGACTACGACAATAGAAGTTAAATTGACAACTTTTTTTTTTTTTTTTGTTGAAAAGAATACTGCCGTAAAATGTTAAAAGTATGTTTTTACTACAGAATGGTCTCCCACTGTCACAACCCACCAAATTACTATAAATTGACCTATGGTCCTCCTCAGAAATACAAGAAAAATGTCCAAACCCTTGAAGGTTTCCATTAACTACTGCCCCGTAGAAAGAAAACCTTGTATAGGATGGATCGAGGAAGTGTTCAAAGACTGTCTCTGTAACCTTAAAGATGAAATCTCGTTTGTCTTCGGAATTGCAAGCTTAGTTTGCTGGGCTGTTGCAGAAATTCCTCAGATTATTACAAACTTCAACAATAAGTCCGCAGCTGGTGTGTCTCTAGCATTTCTCTCCACTTGGATAATCGGGTAAGGCTAAGACTCTGTGTATATATGTATGTATTTGTCAGCCATTACTGATTTTTAGTCTTTACACACACATGTGTGTATATGTATGTATGTATATTTGTACCCAACATTGACGTTTGTGATGATCTTTACATACATATGTATGGGGGCATTGAATTTCCGGTCTAAATTATGATTTTCATTTCATGTTTTCCTGGGAGAGAATCTTTTACTTATTTTTTTTATGTTACAAATATTTATTTCTCCTAATTTCAATCGTTTTCTGACGGAAGGAATGAATATGAAGCGAGTAAAATGTAAAAGTGGAACAAGAAATTCAAACACGTGTATATGTATGTATGCTTGATACCTAAAAATGCTGCCAAATTTCTTACAAACTATGATTTTCTTGGTGGTATTTTGTGTATTGGTTTTGGGGTTTAAAATTTTCTATTTTAAATTTGTTATATCACTTATGTACACGCATTAAGTATATTAATAGACTACTAAAATTAGAAGAGAGATCTTTTCGTAATCTGTACCATATATTAATACACTTAGTGCGTGTACATAAGCGAAACAGAAAATAAAATATAAATTTGAAATAGGAGATTTGCACTAGATTCACGGTGCTGATCAAGCATAAGAAAATGTTTTGGTTACAAAAGATTCCAATTATATTATATATATGTGTATGGTAGGTAGGTATTTATGCATGTATGTGTGAAGATGTATATGCAATATATATATACACAGGTATGTATGTACATGAGTTGAAAGGTTTGATGATGTTATATGCAGAGATGTATTCAATCTTGTGGGCTGCATACTTGAACCAGCTACGGTAAGTGTCCCTTCTCGTGTTCTCTTTTATTGTCTACAATTTAATTATTACATTAATTTGTCAATAAGGAGAAGATGATTGGTACACCAGTCATCATCTTCCTCCAACATATAGCCTAATTGTTGCCTTTTCTTTTTATCATTTTTTCCCCTTCAAACGCAAGTTTATATGCCTTTGGCACGAAAAAGTTCATAAAATTTTGAAAATTTTGTAAAACTGAAACTATAATTATACCTAGCTCAATTCAATTAGTTTGTACAGTTGCAACTTGCGAGTTTGAGCTTCTATGTACGAAAAAGTGATAATTTAAAGATAATTTTCTCCTCGATTTTTGTTTGACCCTCGCTGCGGGCGATGGTGGTGGTGGTTTTGACATATATTCATATTCAGGTGAGATGCGTGTAGGGAACATATCAAGGTCTCAGATATTCAATTTAAAATTAAAATTCAGAAGAAAATTATCCTAAAATTGTCAAATTTTCGTATTTAGTGAGTCAAAATTAAAATCGAACAAATTATCGTCCAAAATATCAATTGAGTTATAGTACCACTTTTACAAATTTTCATAAAACTTAGACTAGTTACAAAATAGTATACACATTCGTCGATATCTTTATTAAACGGATTCGCTCCAATTAAGTCCAAATAAGAATTGCCCTACTATTTTTATATATACTATATAGTTATATTATCTACAATTGCCTTCCATCTCCTATTCAAGAAGAAAGTGGTCCAGAATTCTATCACAATTTCAGATGGTCCCATCAAAACATTTAAGAACCGAAAAAACATTGACTATGCTGTCTGAGAGCGGGTTCTAGTCGCCGCATATAATTAATTAGGAATTAGGATGTTACACAAAGATAAACATATTTACATAATTTTCTTCATTATTTCTGGATTATTCATGAAAATTACTGTATATAACTTTGATTCTTACGGTTGCTTTTTTTGTTTGATTTCCATATGTGCAGTTGCCCACTCAATTCTACACGGCCTTGGTAAGTCTTCCAAAACTTACCCTTTGATTCGGGGACATTTAAAAAAATAATCGTACGTACAATATTACATACGTATTTGATTATGATTTATGATATACGAACACTTCTAAAAATATCATTTTATTGTATTGTGTCGTGTCAAACACTTATATTAAATAGCGTGTCTGACTATTGGATCATAAATTTTAATAGAAACAGTGTCGTTGTTCGGTGTTATGCCGTATTTCTATGCTCGTGTTTGTGTTATACATAATAAACACAAATACTACATGGAGAATACATACATATATCTATATTATGATAAATTGTTTTATTTAAAATGATATAATAATATTTAATTATTATTTTCCTTTTCTTGGTTGGTACAGCTCTATACAATTGTGACTATCGTATTAGCTCTGCAATGCATATACTACAACCATTTTTTACAATGGTGGAAGAACCGCAGCCATAAACAAGGAACTGAGGTAATCCACAACTCTTTTCTAATTCATTATAAATAATATGAATTTTAATTAGAATGTTAAGTAATTTAAAATTAAATAACTTTTTTTATATACATATTTCTCTTGTAATTAATTTTTAGTCCATCTTACAATAACCGATTATAATTTATTATCTGTATTCTTTTTGTGTTCCTCCAATATTTACTTTAGCATATATCGAAATTATAAAATTAAAACAGAACTATATATATACTGTTACACATTATTATTATTATTATTATTATTATTATTATTATTATTATTATGACCTTAAACATTGTAAGAAAGTACTTTTACTAGCTACATTTTTCATATATATATTATCCTCCTTTTTTTTTAATTTTTAATTTATGTTGTTTAATTTTTTACCAGGATAAAGATGAGAATGAAGCTCTAGAACCCAAGCATCAAGATCAAAGAACAACTTCGACAAATGCTCCCGTTGATGTTCCTCGCCGGAGGGATTTCTATTTTACGTAAGACTTTTAAATTTGAATGCATAAATTAAATTATAATGTGATAAATATATATATATAGTTGGTAGTTAGTCAGTTAGATGGATAGATTTCTCTTAACATATTAATTAAATTTATTCTGAATTCAGATCAGCAAGATCTTTGGCGGGAAGTGAAACTCCACCAAATCAGAGTTACATGAAACCTAAGAGTGGCCCTCCTGCACTGGAGCACGTCTCAGACTCATCATCTTCGGACGAAGAACAAGAAGAAGAAGATAACGGATCGGTTTCAAATAGAAAAACAAATACCCAGCCTCGTAATATTCCTCGCCCCGTAAGTATAAATTTGATATCAATTCAATTCCATAAATATCCTTACAGTTGATTTAAAGTTATGGTCGATGGAGTCATTTAACTTGATCAAGTAACGAAATTAATTTTATTATTTCGGAAGCAGGAGAATGGAATATATGAAAAATGAAATTATTCGATAACGTACTAACGTATAATGTGAAAAAAGTTTGCGAATTTGTGATAATAATTGTATTTCTTTGACACCATTAATCACCAATATTAGAGACTTCCTTTTATATATGCCAATCTTGTGTAAAAGTTGAATTTGTCACAACAATTTTGGTTTTTCAAAATAAAATTTTAATAGTGACAACAATATGATTAAATTAATTGTGAATCTTGATAAGCAGGCGAGGTATGGAGCATTTTTAGCTGCTTCAGCAAATCTTCCACACTTGACCAGGGCATTGAGAAAGGGTCATGGCATAGACTTCTCCGGGATAAGACTATTGCAGGTATTTCGTTGGATCTTTTCAATTAATATCAGGCTACAATATATGGATACTTTTAAAAATACTTTTTTTACCGTGTTGTTTTTGACATTCTTATCAAAGACCTAACTATCATGTAATAACTAAATCTAAAAACTGAAGTTGTTTTGTCGTATCTGTCGTATCCTATCAGATAATTAGATATAAACTTAGTAAAGTGTTAAATATTTTTGTGTAAACAGGAACAAGAAGCGCATGAAAACCCATTTGGACAATGGTTGGGATGGTTGATGGCAGCTATTTATATGGGTGGTAGAATCCCACAAATCTGGTTAAATGTGAGTATTTTCTCAATTCTTTTTTTTTTAAAAATATTTTTTTACACATACGTAAAGTTAAGTATATTATGTTTCATAAATAATGTGTTTAATTTTCAGAAAAAAGAAAATAATGTACTAAAATGGGATTTTGTCTTTACATTTGCAGATCAAAAGAGGAACCGTGGAGGTACATATTTAATACATATACATACTGAATTATTAAATTTATTATTTCTTGAATTAGAAAATTGTCGATTTTTTTATATATAAACATATTTATGGTTTTAATGATGCAGGGCTTGAACCCCTTTATGTTTGTCTTCGCACTCGCAGCAAATGCCACATATGTTGCAAGGTATTCATTTCTTTCTTAACAAGTTTTTACTCAAATTAAATATGATTGCAACTATGTATTACATCATAAATATTAATGCAATCACTAAATAATCCTCATAGTTGAGAAATTACGAAAAAAATACACAGGGAGATTATGGTTGATCAGGGTGTTTTTTTCGTAATTTCTCAATATATATATTTTTCGTAGCCCTTATTCAAGTCATATATATATGTCTTGTCTAACACTCTGCAAAACGTTCATGTAAAAATAAATAATGTTATATTAACAAAATGGAATTACTGTGACATTTTGAATGCAGCATATTGGTGAGAACTACAGAATGGAGTAAGATCAAGGCAAACATGCCTTGGTTGCTGGATGCAATCGTGTGTGTTTTGTTGGATCTTTTTGTATCCTTTTCGAATGAACCAAGACATATGCGAGCACGAGCACGCACACATACACATACATACATGATAGTATTTGCAAACTCCAAAAGGAGAAAGCACTTTTACACGACTTTTAAGCACTTTGAGAGTATTCAAGAAAAATTTTCCATTTAGTTAAAAAAAAAAAAAAAAGTTAGGATCGGGTTAGAAGAATTTAAGGACCAACATCTAGCTTCTGCTTCTAACTTTTAAGTTGATTTTATAAATAAGTTAAAGTTTATTTCGTCTGATAATAAAAGCGTTTTTTGACCATTTCTACCTAGCACTCAGATTTTTTCTTATTAAAACTTCTGTTTTTTAAAAATGGGGTTTACTTTTGCTATTTAAACTTTTTATAACTTTAACTTCAACTTTTACTCTTATACTCCTCTAACGTAGAAGTTTTTCCAAACGCGTTTTAATTCCGATTGTTTTCTGCTTAACATGATGCCCTACATAGATAATTCTACAATATATCTTCTACAAGTACATCAAGAGAAAGAAGACAGAGCATGCTGGAGACCATTACTACGGCGACTATTTCGAAGCAAATAAACCCCCCTTCTTAAATTAGTATTGACATATAGTTATGTCTGTTTTTATTTTTATTAAATTGTAATTGAATAAAGTTTTATTATTTGCATAATTCGATATGACATTATAGCTTCAGTTGGAAATTAGGGTAATAACATTTGAGATCGTAAGAATTACTGTCAACATTTATAATTCTTTGAAAACCAAACATGATCCTCTTTTCTTACCAAAAAAAAAAAAATAAAAAAAAAAAAAAAAATATATATATATATAACTGAGACATACGCCGGTTGAATTGTAGTCCTTTTAATTATTAGGAGAGATGACAGGATTTTCTTAGGAAAACTCATTAAAAAATTGCGAAAAGGGGAAAAAAAAAAGGAGCAAAACAACAAATAAATATATAATTTTCCGAGGATAATAATTTTAATATTTTATGTAACAATAAGGTAAATAAATAGTAAAAGAAATAATTGCAACTTTGATTTGGAAATGTACACATATTGGGCATTGTGGTCAATTCTACGTACTATATATGTTTCTCAAAAATATATATATTCTACGTACTAGGTTTCTGAAAGTCCAACACTCAACTATAATACTAGATTAATGTCTGCAAGCTGAAGCTTGTGCGGTTAACCGAAACTAATTTATGTACATATTTACCAAAAATATATTTAAATAAATAGCATAAATACACAAAAATAATACAAACTCTAGTACCATATATAATGTAACACATGAACCATTTACGTGACGCTACGAGGAAGTGATGAACATGTGGTCCGATTCATATACGCCTAAAAATTATATTTTCTTTTTTTTTTTTTTGGGGGGGGGTTGGAAGGAGTTTTTACAGAGGCCTCCTCCTCATATATATCATCCAAAGCCAAGAAAGGTTACAATGGTGCATGATCCACGGATCGTGGAGGCTAGTAAGAGCATGGTGCCCACGATAATACATGGGAAATAAAAGCATAGCACCAAAATTCTTGCGAATACAGAGGTTAGCAAACGTAACCAAATAAACGAGCACTGTAGCCGCAGAGTAAAAGGCCCTCTTGCAAAGTGAAGTCTTTGGAACTCTTGCTGGCCTCAAGAAGAGGCCCAGCCTTCCGGGCGGCAATGGTTGTCGGTGTGACTTCCATTTGACAACAATCGTTCTCATCTATGTCTGTAGCACCCGGAACGCCAGACACCATATCCCCCGCACTATAGCTCCAATCCACATAAGAAATGGACAATCCATACATGAATCAAAGCTATAGCGAACGGGAGACAATAAAATAACTCAAGGCTAGGCGGGTACCCTCAATTTAAAAACCAACCAACAATCAAGTCAGAGTATTAAAAAGCGGAAGCAATAACATTCATTAGATACGTATAGGTACCATATTTATTTATTTACTTATAGGTACCAACATTCACACTATCAATACGTTATCATCTCCCAACAATATAGATAACAAGGCGATATACAAAATATCCCAAATAGCTATACATACAAAATGTGGGAATGAAGTGTGCTAGACCCAAATTTAAAGACCACTAGACTCTAAATTCCCGCCTAGCACGCCCTGCAAAACACTGAAAAGTTGAGGTGTCAGTCCAACACAGACTGAGCGAGGGGTATAAATAAATATAAGCGCACATACATGCAAGTTATAACCTCGGGTAATAATTTTGGAAAAGCAATACAATCTAATAGGTTAAAAGAGATACTATCGCCCGAGATTACAACTAATCCAATTTCAATTCAATCAATTCAATACAATCAATAGTGGCCCGGCGAGTGGGGCAATTCTCCAACCTTACACCGACTGTGTACAATCAATCAATCAATTATTAGGTGATTAGGTGATCAAGCAATTCATTAATGTGCACAATTAGCAGTTTCAATAACGCCTTCTTCCTCCGGGTGATGGTGGGATTGCAAGGCCCCACCATCCAATCAATCTGGGCAGAGGGTACATGAATCCCTAAGCCCGGAACTCCTTCCTCCCCTAATCTCCTAGAGGGTTCAGGGTTCATCCCAATTTGGTGAGGATAGCTCTCGAGTTACCCGTCAGCCCGTGCTTTCCCAGTTGGCTCGAGTCACTACCCTCGGGCCCACAGTGCAATACAATACTCGCCAAAACAATCAATCAATCAATCAATCCCTTCAATAGTTCGATAAAACATTTGAAAACCAATCTCATTTGAAAACTATAAGTATAAATATAGGTTTTGGCTTAAAACTTCACATAGGGTTGTACGGGTCCTATGTATCTAAAATTAAACCTCACCTGAACGACCCAAAAATAACCAAGGAAACAGCTCACGGGGCCTGCTCCTCGTCACCAGGAAGCTGGTCTGTGCAAGAAAGACAATTGTCCGTGAAACACGACTCAAAATGTACCAAATATGATGAACGGCGGAAATGCAACGAGACGACGAGAAAAATACAATGTACCATAAAAATATTGCGTTTCAACATGTAATCAGTCATATAATAGCAATTAGGGGTCAAAGAAGCCGTCGGAACGAGGTGCGAAAATTGCAATTTTATGCAGTGAATTTTTCACACATTCTGGACTATGGGAACGGCCGTTCCGGCTTCCCTTTGAAAATGGGAAGGGCCGTTCCCATGGCCTGAAGAAAACGCGCCAGCGTTTTAAAATATAAAATGCGTTTTGGCTGGGAAGGGCCGTTCCGGCTCACAGGCCAAAGTGGGAACGGCCGTTCCCAGTCTCGCTGGCCTAATCTCCCAGCATTATGGGAACGACCGTTCCAGTTTTGAACTGGGGTTGGGAATGGCCGTTCCCAGAATACGAGAGCAGCTGTATGCAGAGCAGAAACAGGGCAGCAATGGCAACACCACAATCAATCATCAAAAATGGCTTCAAGCCAAGTTCAAAAGCATATATTTGATACAATAAATATGCTAACATGCATTTAGATCAATAACAACTCATAAAAACACATGATCCCATGTTAGATCATCCATAATCAATCATTTGAAACCCATATACTCAATCATGCTTCAAGGCCACAAAACTCAAGATAATTGCATCAAACTCAAGCTTAAAGTTCATAAATAAATTTCCAACAATGAATACACAATTTACTCAAGCCATTACAAAGCCCTAACTATACCACATATACAAGAAAATCATCCATTCTCCATAATTACCTCAAAAGAAAGAAATGGAAGAAGAGATGATGAAATGATGTTGAAGATGCTTGTATGGCCACAAATCCCACAAAACTTAGCTTGAATGGATGAAATCTCCCTCTCTTCCAAGAAGGGTTTGTCACGGTTGAGCAAAGGAAACAAGAACAAGGAAGAAATGTTTTGGTATGAATGAGAAGAGAGGCTACGTGAATGCTGCTAAAGAGAAGAGAAAAGATGGCCATTTTGCAATTAAATCCCTCCACTTATTAAGTTATGCAATTAAGTCCAAATCCAATTTTCAATGATCAATTAGGTCCAATGCAATTAAATCCCATATTCATGAAAATGAGCAATTAAGGACGTAAAAGAAATAAATCACATTCGGGAAAATAATTCACATTGCAATCACGTTCAATAAATCCGAAAAATATGATATGATATGAATTTTCAATAAAATGTTAAGAATCTAATTTTTATAAATTATGTCATGCTATGAAAATTTAAAGAAATGAGCGATTAATAATTAAAATCTAACTCTCAAACGCACACGTGTCGACCATACCTGAAATGCCGAAAGCTGGGGCATTACAATGTCACTCGCGTCCTCAGGGCTAATAATAGGCTTAGGGCGATGTCGGTCATCATACAGATTTTTCGTCAATTACATAGTTCCAGGCTTGTAGACCGCTTGTACTTTCCGCTTTAGCTTCCCTGACCCTCGCCTCCAACCTGAAACAAAAACCCATCTCGACCAAGGGCCCATCAAGGATCTTATATCAGTAGTACTGCTTATGAAGAAAAGCATAAATATTGAAATTATGTTTCATAGTTGTAAATAACACGCCGAATTTTTTTATTTGCATGGGAGGCAAATAGCGTACCTTTATTATTATTGCAGACATCGTACCTATTCTGTTCATTCCCCATCTTTCCCTTATCATTCCATAATCTGTGAATACCACCTGCAATATGGGGAATAAAAGTATTAGTCCGGATGTTGCTCTTATTAATTGGTTTGCGACTTATTTGCATCTGAAACTTGGCAAACCCCATTTATCCACTGTAATTAATCCTTTAAGCTTTCTTTCAATGGGGGCATTCGGATATTGCCATGGAGTTTGCGAGTCGGCCCCTCTCTTAGCTAAATAATCTACAACTTGGTTCCCCTCATGGTATATGTGAGTTAAACAGACCTTCATCTATCTCACCATGTTGTAGAACTCCAAAATGAGATGATTAATTCTAAGATCGCCTGCACGCTTTCGGTTTAGGATGCTCAGCACAACTTTGGCGTCAATTTCGATCCAAATGTTCTCACCCCCAATATTCTTTGCGTACTTTATTCCTTGAACAATAGCCATCAGTTCTGCAAAAGTGTTGGAGGCGATGCCTATTCCATTGCCAAAGGCCAAAATTGTCGATCCCGTATGATCTCGTATAACACCTCCTATCCCGGCAGGCCCTGGGCTTCCTTTCGACGCACCGCCCGTATTGAGTTTCCATTGCCCCATTCGTGGCTTCAACCATTTAACCATAATCATGCTAGTAGCTGGAGGTTGTTGGAGACGTATTCCAAAAGACTTGGCGCTGTGCATAGCCCCTTTCCAACTGGTCCGCTTCTCGCATTTGGTTTTACTCCAAAGAGACAGATGAGAGCGAACTCGCATGATGATATTGTAAAGACTAAATTTGATTCCTTCGTGTTTAGTTCGATTTCGTTCCTTCCAGATATGCCAAAAGATCAGGCCTAGTAGGATCACCCTGATGTGGTTCTTACCACTAAAAGCTGAAGTGTTTGTCCAGCTCTGAAAAATCATAGCTGGATTCTCTAAACTCGACATTTGGATGCCAAAGATGTTAGCGAAGTGTTCCCAAAGCCGTTTCGCTTTGTCGCTGGTAATAAATAGATGTTGCACGGTTTCCAGCATCGAGCAACATTGACATTTGGACAGGAAGACCATACCCTTGCGATGCAATCTCTCGTCCATGGGAATCCAATCATAAATTAATCTCCACAGAAAAATCATGATACTCGGGGTTAGATTAGCTATCCATATGAGCTTCATTAGGGGCATAACATTCCTTTTCTCCCTAATATAATTCCAAACCGATTTTACAGTGAAGTTGCCATCAGAACTTTTCATCCAGGACGAGGAGTCCGCTGCCACCGTATCAAACAGAATCTGCTCAATCATAGTAGCTGTCTCCTGTCCGACTACAGCGTTTAGAATATTAACATCCCAAGTTCGATTTACCCAGAAGTTTCTCACCTTCAGAGAGCTCAGATTCTCATCACTAATGCTGTCGTTCAGGCTTTCAGTAAACCAACGGTCATGCTAAAAGGAGACCGTTCCATTTCCCAGCGTCCATGCTATGTTTTCCTCGGCCTTATTGTAGCACCCCTTACACGTGGAGATGCCACAACCCCGCACTATAGGCCAACCCACATACGAAACGGGCAATCCGTACATGAACTAACCTATAGCGAACGGGTGACAATGCAATAAAATGGTAAGCTAGGCGGGAATAACTTATACATGCGACATAATTAAGCGGAAGCACAATATAATCCTGAACAAATATTTCCATTTAGCATTTCATGTCATTTCTCATTACCAAATAAAGGATATTCTAACTTATCATATCAATATATTATCATCTTTAAATACAAACAAGTAACATTAAACATAATTCCTTGAACAATAAATAGGCAAGTGAATAACATGCACCGTGCTTGACTCGATTACAAAGACTGGACTCGGCTCACTTCCCGCCTAGCATGCACCTGCAATAACCTGAAAGGTGGAGGCGTCAGTCTGTGAAGACCGAGTGAGGGGTTTAAATACATATTAGCGCAGATAACATGCAAGTCGTATTCTCGGGTAAAGATTTATAAAAGATAAATATACGAGTTCAATAATAATATAGCTTCGCCCGAGAATACAACTATCAATATTAAATACTTGTTCATTTTCATGCAATCAACACATGGCCCCGGCGAGTAAGGGCGGTCTCCAACCGAACTCCAAATGTACATGAACATGCTTGCTTGATTATTAAACAATAAGTGATCATGCAATTCAATTACCGTGCAATCGTGCAATAGTGTAATCATATAACACGTTCATGGAATGGAAATCATGCAATAACCCGAGGACAATCCGTGGTGCCGGACCCGTCCCCAGTCTCCTTCTTCCTCCGGTTGATGATAGGATTGCAAGGCCTTATCATCCATGCGTGTTGAGCAGAGGGTACATGAATCCCTAAGCCCGGAGCTCCTTCCTCCACTAACCTCCTAGTGGATTCAGGGGTGACCCCAAATGTGGTGAGGATAGCGCCAGAGTTACCCGTCAGCCCTTGCTTTCCCTGTTGGCTCTAGTCACTACCCTCGGGCCCATCGTGCACGGTCATGCTACTCGCCTAAAACATGCTTGCTTGCTTGCGATTCATGAACATGACTTGAAATGATAAGTGATTTCATGAAATTATAAATATAAATACCTCTGGCCGAAAGATCACGTAAAGGTTATACGGGTTCTATATAACTAGTAATTAAACCTCACCTGACAGGCGACACACGACTCGTGAATGCGTGAACGTGCTCATGCTCGACAATCTCCGCCCTGGAGAATAACTGGACAAGAAACGGGACAACATACATGCATGAGACCACAATTCAAGCATATTATTTCATATAAGACGCACGGCGTGATCACGTACGAGACATCATGCAATAAATAATGTAGCATGAAAACATCACGTTTTGGCATGCAATCATTCATATAATAACAATTTGGGGTCAAATAAATCATTGGATCATAGAGCTAAAATTTACATTTTATGCAGAAAGTTTCTACACTTCCAGGGGTATGGGAACGACCGTTCCAGGTTTTAGTACAAAATGGGAAGGGTCGTTCCCCCACTCTCGAACTGCTCCCTGAAGATGGGAACGGCCGTTCCCGTCTGTGAGACAAAGTGGGAACGGTCGTTCCCCTTCTCGCCGCCGGCACATTATTCAAATCAATGGGAACGACCGTTCCCCAATTACAAAGGGAACGGGAAGGGCCGTTCCTGTTTTACAGAAGATGCAGAAGCAGGGGAGAAGAACAGGGGAGGCACGAACCAACCTCCAAATTAATCCAATCAATTATAATTCAATCTCTAAATGCATACTTTCATGAAATAACATATATGCATGCTTGTACTACAATAAAATCCACTATAAACACCTAGTTCATGCTTAATCATGCCAAATTTGCCAATCAAGCTTATGAGCATACCATGATCAATCAAGTTCTAATCTTCATGATTTCAAGTGATAAATGCATAGAATCAATCCAACATCAGCCTATATATGTCATATAATCCTATGGAATGAGAGAGAACCATAAACCCTAGCTTTAAGCTCTAATTCAAATTTCATATAAATCATCTATACATATACCTTGAATGAAAGAAATGGAAGAAGATGATGAATATGGATGCTTGAGCTCGAATTCCCTAAATTTCTTGGAAAATAGCTTGAAGATGAAGATTCTCAATTTTTCTTCCTTCTTTGAGATCGGACCGAGAGAGAGATGGGATGCTTGTATGATATGAAATGAAAAATAAAGATGGAAGAAGAATGGAGAAGCAATATAATGTGATTCATGCCTTGGTTGTGATGAATTGATCAAAATTGCAATTAAGTCCCTAAAGTGTATAAGTTATGCAAATAGAGATAAAGTTTGGCAATTAGTCCAATTGGGTCCGAGACATAAACATGCAATCTAGTCCTTGAATTTAAATGAATGGTCAATTAAGGAAAATGAAACAATTAGATCATGTTTGGCAATTATTCCACGTAGCAACTGAATTGCAATTGTACAATAATTCACAAATTAACACGTTTTCACATATTTTCATGTAATCACGTTTGAAATATAATTTATAAATATCATAACACGTATAAATTGAATAAACGAAAATAATAAAGTAAGGTCCTAACGCTCGAAACTCACACACGTTGAGCGTACCTGACTGTCTGAAATTCGGGACGTTACAACTCTCTCCCCCTTAGGAGAATCTGTCCTCGGATTCCATGTCCTGAATTACTGGAATTTAATTGGCTCTTACGTGTTCATCCCACGCGGGTTAGCTACTCCCCGTCAGGGATTAGTTCGAAAGAGATCTTCGATCCATAATATCCTCCCATGTGTGAATTCACGACCCTCAACTTTCCGGAGTCTAGCACTCGAAAGAAAATCTAACCTTCCACTAAAACAAGTTGACAAGTAACTGGAAATACGGAGAGCGCCCCGTCTCTCAACAACTAACGAGAGAACCCCGTCTCTCAAGCAAGTAACAAGAGAACCCCGTCTCCTGACAACCCTGAGAGAATCCCCGTCTCTCACGCACACGAAATGAAATTCATGCAAGCACTTAAATAATTATTTACAATTAACTCATAAGGAACAAGTAGCAATATCAATTTTGCACTTATTGTTCAGATAAAACAAATAATAATAAGAAAGGAATCATATATGAAAATAACAAATGATAATAATAAACAAATAATAATAATAAGTAATGGTGCACGTGATATGCCTGATTAAGTGTACCGTTCACTAAGGATTGAAGTTCTTGCATTGTAACAATTCGGTGGAATGCTGGATTCCTTAGTTGAAATTTTTCTTGCTTTACTCCGCTACGGTTCAAAATTCCCATTCTTGATAATCACCTCTGCCCTCCTGCTATTCCCTAACATAATCCGTAAATCATCATTAATCACCACGTCTTTATACCCATTTGAACCTCAGATTTACCGGTTAAACTATTCTTAGGCCGATTCCCACCTTCACTTTCAGACTTTGAATATTGAAAATAACCCTGAGTTTCTGGTCATAGAGTGGTTATATCTTTAAGCTTAAGAGCCTGGCTAGGTGCTCCAAGCAAGTTCTTATCCGACAACAGAGAGAACAGGTTTTACCATTTTCTATACTTCGGTAATCAAAGTAAAACATTTCCTGAAGTACAGATCTTAACTTTTTATTTGAAATCCGAAAGTTGAGCTTCCATTTCCTTAGTAATTAGCACGGCGAAGTTTTGGGACAAATTTTATTGAACATGAGTTCCAAGGATCTCACCACAGATTTCAGAGGGTTTAAAATTTGCAGTGTGTGCATGGGGATAGAGTATAAGACCGATTTAATCAACTGCAATCTCCCCCCATACGAGAGCTTACTGAATTCCCAACCTTGGATGCGTCCTCTAATTTTAACCATGATATCATCAAACATCGCAGTTTTGCGTCTACCTTTGAACAGTGGGGCTTTGAGGTATTTGATCGGTAATTTATCCCATGAGAAGTTAAGTGTCTCCTGCACCGTAGCCGCTGCAATATCTGAGTTGTTGCGCACCGTATCCGCTGCAATATCTGAGTTGTTGCCCACCACAAATGAGCTTTTGTTGTTGTTCAATCTTCGACTAGAGACCTCCTCATATTTATCCAGGATTAGTTTGATACCCTGGAGGGAGGATCTTTTAGTATTGGTGAAGATTACGATATCATCTGCATAAGCTAATTGAGTGATAACCACAGAGGAAGGAGTTTTGAACCAGGCCTTTTCGTGCTCAAGCATGTACCTATCAAGGAGAATGGAAAGAAAATCAACACCGATGATAAAGAGAGACGGTGACAATGGATCACCTTGTCTTAACCCTCGTGTCGAGTGAAATAGGCTAGCCGAGGCCCCATTAACCGAAATCGAGAACCAGCAATTGTTAACAACAGCTTTTACTCAGTTAATCCAATTTTCTGGAAAGCCCTTTTTCTAAGAACCTCAAAAAGAAATTGCCATTCCATCCTATCATACGCTTTGGCCATATCCAATTTCAGAATCACGTTCTTGTCTCAGACCCGAGAATCCATCCCATGGACTACTCTTGTGCCAATAGAATGTTGTCGCTAATCAGACGACCTTTAATGAATCCACTATGGTTGGGAGACATAATCTTAGGTAAAAGCTCGACAAGTCTCGAATTCATTATTTTTGTGATGATTTTATTCTTGACATTACAGAGACTAATGGGTCTAAAATCGGACCAATGCTGAGGGTTGTCCTTCTTTGGGATTAAAATAACCGTAGTTGCCATGTAAGCTCTAGGTAATGGTGACCCCTGAAAGAAATCTAGTACCGTTTCTAGGACATCGTTCTCAATTATGTTCCAGAAGTCCTGATAAAACCGAGCTCCAAAACCATCCGATCCCGCGACACTATGTGGGCTAATGACAAATACGGCTCTACGCACCTCGTCCCTTGTAGGTAAGCTGATAAGTTTATTTCTCTCGTCGAAGCTGATCATGGGGTTGACAAGTTCGAGTCTGTCCGTGATATCATTCGGTGATCCTTCCGAAGTGAGAAGACCCTGGAAGAAACTTTTTGCCGAGGCTCTGATCTGGTTTTGATCTGTGATCTTCTCGTTCCCTTCCTTTATAGCCGTAATTTTTCCTCGGAACCTCTTTTTCTTGACTATCACATGGAAATAACGAGTATTTCTCTCGCCGTCCTCAATCCATTTGCATGCGCTTTTTGCCTCCAGAAATCTTCCTCCATGGCTGTCGCTCTGTTTCTAGTTGCTATGCATTTGTTTAACTCGATTAAGTGCTCCTCGCTCGAGTTATTGTCATATCTATGCTCTGCTTGCTTAACTGCTCTCTCCGCTACTTCAACCTTGTCAAAGATATTTCCAAACCTTTGTCTGTTCTAGACTTTCAGAAAAAGTTTAAGTCTATTGAGTTTGTCATGTAGTTTCCAAAGCCAGTACGAGTGAGACGGTTGCTCCCAGTTTTCACATACCATCTCATCAAAATTTGGATGACGAAGCCACATCTCTTGGAAGCGGAAGAAAGCAGGTGGTCTAACATACTTATCACCGAAGCTTATAAATAGAGGGCAATGATCCGACCCACCTCTCGAGAGGTGAGTCACTGAAGTATTAATGAAATTGTCTGCCCAAGTTTTGTTTACTATCACTCTGTCTAACCTTTGCTTCATCTGACCTTTAGCCCAAGTGAATTCAGATCCCTCAAACCGCGTTTCTGTTAGATTGCAGTCTTGTATGAAGTCATTGAATTCGGCCATGCCAAGTAGGTCCGGTTGGTTTCCCCACTTCACTCCTCGATCTTAGTAATGATATTGAAGTCACCCCCGAGTAGCCAAGGTATGGATTGGTCTTGTTCGTTTCTCATGAAGTTCCAAAGCTCTCTCCTACCACTAGTCATGGATTTATCATATATAATAGAGAGTTTATAGGTTTTGTTCCATCTGCTATTCTTGAGTTTGATGTGAAGGAATTGCCGATTATCCTCAAGAATGTCCACTTCAGTGTCCTGTTCACAAAAAAACCAGTTGTGATTAGACTCATTAGTGAAAATTTTAGGAAAATGAAACATACGAGAAAATAAATTAAAGTCAAGTTGAACCATAGGTTCTAAAATAGCCATAAAATTCAAATTATTCTTTCTTCTATATCTTTTAAGGATACGTTATCTGCCCTCGTTACGTATCCCTCTTATATTCCACACTAGTCCCTTCAAAATCATGATTCACCAGAGTTCACGCCCGATGGCCTCGTAGCCATCCTTTTAGGGGCGAAGATAGGGGGGGGGGGTTGTTTTTCTTCTTCCTTCTTCGGTTTTTGACCTCCGTGTAACCTAATTCATCAGCTGAGTTAGCTCTACGGTGCGAGACTTAAATTTTCTGTGTTTCCAGATCGTCCTCATCCTCACCCGATTGATCTTCCTACGGTTTCATCATCTCCACCATCACTTCCGTCTTCCTCTACACTTTCATCATCCTGTTTCGACTCATTTGCGTCCTTCCGTAACGATAAGACAATTTCAAGGGAGTTGATTTAAATCGGCTCAACGTCTGCAAATTCTGTCCCCTTGCTCTGCTGCCCCAACTCAACTCGGCTTTCATCATGTTCAGGGATGCTTTGATTTGTTGCTTCGTTCTCAGCAGCAGTAGAGGGAGTTTTTGCCCTACTTTTGTTATTGTTTGGTTCTGCATCAGTTTGCGCCTTCCTATTTTGGGGGTAGAAAGTTTTTACCCAAACTTTGGAATTCATTGTTTTAGTGTTCCCTTTTGAGGCTTTATTTGATGCTCCAGTTTCTCTCTTTCCTGCCGGATCAACAACTTTATTACTGGTATTCCCAGCTTTTCTTTTCTCATCAATGAGCTCTCGTAGGTCCTTATCATTCTCGGTTTGTAATCCCTGGTCATCAGTGTTTGTCATGTAGCATTCCTCTTGTTTATGGCCTAGTCTTGAGCATTGTGTGCAATAGGCTGGGAGACGTTCGTACACGATGTCTTGAATTTGTATGCCTCCCTCGTACCCCAGAGTGATTTGATGCTTGAGGGGTTTGAGCAGGTCGAGTTCGACACAAACTCTCGTAAATTCTGGTCTATTGGCATCCACTGTTCCCTCATCGCAACAGAGTGGCTCGCCAATTACTCTAGCAATGTCATATAGTGCCTCCTCATCAAAGAATTGGCTCCTGATACCTGGAAAACGATTCCAAACAGGAACGACAGACGACTCTATATTCGGGTTAAATGTAGGTGTCCATTTAAAGACTCTCATAGGGTAACTATCGAACATGATGGTTTTCCTGAGCCAGAGTTTTGTTACGTCTTCTTCGCAATTCAAACGAATTAGAACATGTTTCATGTTTAAGAGACCCAGTTTAAATTCACCTGAGAGTTCGAGTTTCATGAATAATTCATGCAAACGTGACATTGAAAGGTAGCCATGCGAAAACTTACCGACCAAAGCATGTTTGAAAGGCTGAGATAACCTGGAAATCTCGGTCATAGAAAACTGTATGTGTGTGAGACCATTCCGTTCTGTGATCGTGCCATATTTTCTAGATTGGTCGGAGCGGTGGAAAACATGAACCCTAGCGCGAGTGGTATTGCTGATCCTATTTGTGTTCCCCGTTTTTTATGGCGACCGTTTCCCTGAAAGCGCCGCAGTATAGCTCCTTTGTTGCCCAGTGTTGTTCAATGGCTCCAACGGGGAAGCCTCCGCCGGCGGCGGGGTGTTCCATGGCTGTAACGCCCCAGTTTTCAGTCGTATAGCATGACGTATGTGTTTACCAAATTGCGCGAATTAATTGTTCATAAGTGTTTTATATATTTAATTTTATATACTAAATGTTAAATATTTATATCTTAAGTTTATTTAATATTAAATTTATGTTAATTAGTTGCCAATTAAATCTTAGTGTTATTAATACTAAATGTATATATTTAATACGTGCACTTTAATTTAAATTATATTAATTTGTGCACTTGATTTAAATTATATTTAATGCATGCACTTTGGTTTATATATTTATAAATGAATTTAAATTTTGTTAATTATTATGGAATGTTATGAATTTATTTATGCATTGCTCATGAGTGTTATAAACGTGCTTCGTTTTTATATGATTTGATATCGAAATTTCGTGAAAATTTAATATGTCGAAGATATACGTGTCATGCATATGAATATATGCTCGTTTCATGTTTTTGGGTTCATTTGTATTACTTTCGAATTTGTTTTGTTCTTGGAATCCAAATCGGGGGCTAATGAGCAATTAGTTCACCCTTGGTTCCGTATGTGATATCTTGAGCTAGGAAACTCGGATTCGAGTTTTGTCAACTTCGCTGAACTCGTAACAAAAATTTGAGTTTAATGAACTTAGCCTTATATTTTTCCAAAGTTATTTGAACCTCCGAAATTCAACCGAAAATTGTTACATTCGTCAAAACTGCCACAACTCAATAAAATGGCCATAACTTTCTCAAACCTTGACCAAATTAACCATGGTTTGATTCTTTGGAACCCTAACTCAACCCTCTAACTGGACTTAATCATCCCAAACCGAGAAAACCCTCCTCACTTAGAGAAAACTCAGTCAAAAACCCCTGCTCTCCAGAAAACCCCGTAACCCTTGTGCACCTTGGAGATTCAAGCTCAAATCTCTTCCATCTTTCATCCAATCAACAAGGTGAGTCTAGGGTTGTGATATACATTCAATATGTGTCATTTTAAGCTATGCATCCCCAATTTTGAGCATGCTTTCATGGGATTTTTGAGAAGATGATTGAATAGTACATTGGGAGCTAAAAATTTGATCTCATCCATTCGTTGTTGCTTTTGCTTATTTTATGGCATGAAAGTGATCATCTAAACTCCCTCTTTTCATTTATGATCATTGATTATATGGTAGTTGGAGATTTAATGAGATTCCATTAATGGCACTTTGAAAATTTTCATGAATGATCATCTTCTTCTCTTCATCTCATACTGAACTGGTACTGTTGCGTTTTGGGACAATATTTGATGTCATTTGCTGCCATATTTTCATCTTTTTGTTACTGGATTGATGGTTGAAGTGTGCGAGCTTGTGCCCAGTTTTTATGATGTTTTGCCCTGTTTTTTCGGCCTAAAGTGCTGCGCCTGCTGCTGTTCTTTTTCCTTGTTTCTTGGTTGTCCGTTTTCAGTTAAATGGTGGGAGTTTTGGGCATGTTTTGCTGCTGAATGATTGCCTTATTTGCTGCTACCTTCTGCTGCGTTTTCTTACATTTAAAACAGGGGAAATCGAACTTGTCTGCTACTGTTTCTGCGTCTGTAATCCATCTCCCCGGGCGGGGAGATTTATGCATGAGAATTACCCGGCCGGGGACCTTACCTTGTGAGCTTCTGTAACAGTTTTTCCCTTTTACCCGGCTGGGGAGTGTGCTGTGTATTAATTACCCGGACGGGGAGATTTGGTTTGGGAGCTGCTGTATATTGCTGTAATGACTTGTGCCTGTGTTATTTTCTAATGCATGAATGTAGGTGTGTGTTTGTTTGTGTAATTCTATTACTAATGCATGCATGGGTAGTGTGTGGATGTGTAGCTATATATATATATATTCATATTTTATATGTGTTAATATTTGCATGCACGTAAGGTGAGGTGCTTTATTTTGAATTGTTAATGCATGCATTTTGGTTTGTATCTCATGCATGTGAAGAGTTTATTAGCTGCATGTAATGTTATATTTTGTTTCCTGCATGTTAGTATGTATATATGTTAGTGCATGCATGGTAGGTACGTAGATATATATATATATATATTTACATGTTTAATGTTTGCGTGTATGAATTGATTTAAATTGATTTGTAAATGCATGCATGTTGTAAGTATACTTATATATATATATATGTTTATATATATTAAATATTATTTGATTTAATTGAATTATGGGAATTAAATTGTTACCTATTTCATATTCTTATCTAATTTCCAATCTTCATTTGAATGTAAGTATTTGTCTTTCCTCTAATGGTAAACGTGATATAATACGTGATATGGTTGTTATGTGAAATTCTTGAATTGATTTGCTATGAAATGTGTAAGGATTGAACTTGAATGAATATGAACGCTTCCTTGAACGAATGAATGGCTCGTTTATATGATTTAAATACGTAAATCGTGCACATGAACGTGTTCATTACATAATATCATCTCTTATGCATTCATATCATGTTCATTGCATGCCGTGCGTCATATATGGTTCATTTGGGGTCTTGAGTCTCACGAACACATTGCGTAGTCTTTGTACAGTTTTCTCCAGAGTGGAGATGCTGGGTTCATAGGACACTTTCGAGTCTCATTTTCTTCTTGGTATTGTTTGGTAAGAGGTGCACAGGTGGGTTTCTCTACTATTTAGTTAAACAACCCTATATACTTCCAATGTGCATAGATTTCGACCAAAAATTAATATATGTATATAGAGTCATTTCAAGAGTAAATGTTTGCAACGTAAAGCCTTTATTTTATGAATCCTACCAAATGTTTTGGCGAGAATGAATGAAAGAATGCACGGAATGGGGCCCAGGGACTTGGTGTGAGTGGCTATCCGGGGAGGCATGGGCCGACAGTGATCCCTCACACTAGTTCCAACCAATGAATGGCGTAACCGGACCTCGTTAGGAGTTAGCGAGGAATGGACACTGAGTGCCACCTGGGGAGTCATGTGACCCCTTTTGGTCAATGAAGGAGGTGACCGGGTCTTGCTAACCCGTCCACCAACAGGAGGAAGAAGGTGTAAATGATAAGGAATGTGCACGAAAGAATGTAATGCATGAAAAGAAAGAAAGAATGAATGATTAATTAATTACACAATGTGTTGGTTGGAGATAATACACGCCCACTCGCCGGGCCACAAATGACCTAATGAAAATTGGTTATTATAATCCCTTTTGATGATTTCTTAATTTCACCCAGTTGGGAAATGCTCTAAAAACCTCATTTGGGATTATAACTTGCATGTGAATGTTTAAATACTATTTTATATAATACTTATGCCTCATTTTATACCCACCAGTCTCCTATAGACTGAACTCGTATTGTTTCAGTTTTTCTTGCAGGTTTGGAGTGCTAGGCGGGAAGTCAAGTCTGTTAAGTCTTTCGGTCAAGTCAGAGTCTATTCATATGCATAGTGTACCGTGATTTGTTTAAATTATGAAGAACGTATGATTTGTGTTGATTATTACGACTATTTTGAATCCGAGATAAGCTTATAGAAATAGAAAGAATCCATAATTGATGTTTTATGATTTTTATTGAATTTCGGGATTAGGTATCTATGCTAGTTAAACTCGTTACTCTTTGCTTACCTTGTTATTTATGAATGTATTTTGCTTCCGCACTGATATTATTTCTGTTGTAATGTCTCTTTGGTTGCGAAAGTTAGCTCCCGCCTAGCATAGCGAGTGTGTATGTCCCCGTTCGCCGTGATTTAGCGCGGGTACGGATTATCCATTTCATATTCGGGTCGGGTCTCGGTGCGGGGGGTGTGGTACCTTGCGCTCGGGTGCTACAATGGTAGAACCCTAACAGTATCAAGAGATATGTAGGTGGAGAGGAGAGCTTTTTGATGATGATTATATTTTCTTGATAACATAAATATGATCGAAGAGACCAAAATAAATAAATAAATAAATAAATATAATTGAAAATTAGTTAACTAACCAAATGTCCATCTCTAATTATTTTTTACCTTTCGACTATGCCAAGGGCCACGTTTTATTTTCTTTCTTGTGATTAAGGAAAAAAGAGAACCATATATTATGGACCATTTGAAGGTAATGTAGATTCTATCTTTACTTATTGTTTAATTTTTCTGTTTAAAAAACATTGAAAGGATTCCTGTTCAATCATGTAGGCTATGCTGCTGAGGCTATGGCTGTACGATAAGGGGTACAGGATATTGCTATTTGTTTTGGAAACAGGTATGATTTTGATAAAAAGTACTGTGAGTTCGACAATTAATTATGCATAATTTGTCCTTCAACACGATGGGAGTTTTTGTAGTAAATTTTTTCATATTTATTTTCTTTGGTTTTATTTTATGCATGTTTAATTGGAATGCAATTGCACAAATATATATATGGTATTACTGTTTCAAACTTCTTTGCTGGTTCCATCAGCAGAACTCAATGAACCTTTGTGCAATTCATTAGATTATTCGTTCACTTATTTTTTCTTATTTTTGTATCAGGCATCATTACATGGCCGAAACTCTCTGTTTCTCCAATGAACATATGGCCATCACTGTAAGGACCTCGGTGACCAAAATTTCCATTAGTCTTCTTCCGGCTTAGGGAAATGTTGCATTACTTTTGATGAAATTATTAAATTAGTACAAGATCGACATAAAACTTAAAACCAAATTACACCAACTATATAAAGATTTGGAGATTATGAAGATTTTCTTGTGTAATTGCTGGTATTTGTGTCCTTTAGATTGGATGTACTCAAGCATGCGAAAGTCGCACGTAATTCCCTAGATAGTTCGAGCCCATAATCTTTCGGGTTAAAAGTATTAATTGCTATTTTCACCACGTTTTACGAGGAATATGAACTCAAGTAAATTGTTTTCTAACCAGTTTACTTATTTGGTAATCAGGGTGGGAGGGGTGGGAGGGGTAGGGGGGGTGTTGAATTGTTGCTCTTAAAAAAATATGAGTTTTGTTGACTTACCAACTTCAGTGAAAGTTAATCAGAAACAGAAGAGCACATCACTCAATTAATTAGAGAGGTTTGACCTCTAAGATTGTGTAAAACACTAATCAAAGAGATTAATCCTCTACCTTAGTATTAAATTTAAGATTTTTAAGAACAACTTTGTAGCACCCCGTATGGTGGGTCACCACATCCTTCGTACCTAAGCCCAATTCACATACGAGATGGGAAACCCGTACATGAACCAAGCAAAGGCGAACGAGAGACAGACAGACATACTCACACCTAAGTTAGGCAGGATGTAGACCCTGCAAATTAAAACAAACAAAAGAAACAAATGCGTATGCGGAAGCTGAACATACATTCAAATTTTAAAGCACAAACAACAGGTGACGAGTTCAACTAGCATAGAAACCTAATCCCGAATAAAATAACAGAAATCATAAATATAAATGGGTTCAAATCTGTCCCTAGAAGCCTGTCCCAAAATTCAAATACATAAAGTAAACAACAATGCTTACATAACCATACTAACATACTTATACAAAATCCAAATCGAATGTAATGCAACAGACCCAAACGAATAGACGCAAGACATGATAGACTCCAAGGACTCAACACGCCGCCTAGCTCGAACTCCACAACAAGTACCTGCACACTAAAAAAACAAAGGGGAGAGGGTTCAGTCACACGGACTGAGTGAGGGGCTACCCACACACGCTACATACGTATAGAGCAAAACACATACAACACATAATGTTCGTGAACTCAGGGATAGTTTTTGCACATTAAAATATTTGCCCGTGATACATACATATAGGGGTTTCTTATCAAAACAGAACAAACTTAACTTAACAAATTCTTACGTATCTTAAGTATCAAATCTTATCAAATCAAATCATATCTTAGCTTATACTTTCAAAAGTTTCATATTTTATCTTAATTTTAAGTCTACCCCCGTTTCACGAACTCTAACAGAGCATACATACATACATAACTCGGCGGGTACAAGTACTTAATCCCATCCTGGGCTCCTCCTGTTAGGAATAGTGCCCTAGAAAGCCGATTGTATATCCGCTTTGTGCTTTTCCTTATTGTAATCACAGACAATCTTTGAATGAAATAACGAATTGAGGCAACACTTCTTTATATGCTCTTGTTTGGTATGCGTTTACTTTATCTGTGCATGTATAAGAACTCCCCTAATCCTGATGACTTTAGGACTCTACCATTTAGGTGAAATGGTTAATGAAACGAGCCCTATATCACATAAGTCATGATTAGTAAATTACTCCAAGCCGATGAGTCCTACAGACAGTGGGAGTGTCAACCTGACTCCTCTAAGGCTTGCTCGTGGGATCACGCCCTTAAGAAGGACCACCTTGTTTCATGGAGGTGCAAAGTGTATAGTTGATATGTAACGCCCCAAATTCCAGAAGTTCAGGTAAGCACGCCACGTGCGGGTCTTCGGGTGTTGGGGGTTTAAGTTTATATATTTACTTGCTTATTATGATTTCATTATATTATTGTGTGCCTTATACATTCCTATGTATTTATATGAATTGATTTTAATGTGAAACTCATGAATTAAGTGATAGTGTGCTTAATTGTATTATGTGACTTTAATTGATCATTTCATGAAATTATGGACTTAATTGCATAACTTGGATTGGTGCTAAAGGATCTTTTAGGTAGGGATATTACTTGATTGCATTCATTTAAATAACCTAGGGACTTGTTTGCAAATTGGGGACATTTGTTATGATAGTGGATGATAATATATCAACTATATGTATCTCTTCCATCACTTGCTCATACATAAATTTTTCATCCAAGAACATCACACACACACACACACTAAGAAACGGTAATTACACATTCAAGAGAGGAAGGAAGATTTCATCTAATCTCAAGCCATAATTGAAGAACTTTGGAGCTAGAAGCATCAACATCTTCATCTCTTTTCATTCTTCATTCATTTCAAGGTATATATGGAAGCATTGCTTGAGCTCTTGATTATTTGGTTGAGTAGGGTTTGATGATTGATTGATGCTTTCATGGTTATTCTTGTATAGAAGCATGTTTAGGTCCTTTTTCCCTTCATTTCTTGCATAAAACATGAAGTTATGTGAAGGTTGGAAAGCATGTATATATTGGGGTTTTCATAAGAAATTCTTGATGCTTTGATGTTATCTCTTGGTTGAATTGATGAATATTTGAAGTATGATGCATATATGAGGTGTTTCAACAATTGTTATGGTTGGAGTTTGGAATTTATTTGGTTTGGAGTTGGTTTTGCATGGAAACCCCTGTTTTCTCCCCTGTTTTTCTGTCACGCACAGATGACACGGGCGTGTCATCTTTGCTTTGTGTTGGGTGACACGGGGGTGTCACGGTTTGCCTTGTCTTGGTGACACGGGCGTGTCGCCTTCCTTTTCACGCATTTGGTCCGCTGTACCGTGACACGGGGGTGTCACGGCTTAGTGCATTTTTGTGACACGGGCGTGTCACCCTCTGTTTTCATGCATATTGTTTTGCATGCTTGGTTGTACGTGTATGTGTTATATACTTGGTTTATTGACAATCATGCTCGTATTTGACATTCAATAAATCGTTATTGCATAACATATTGGTGCATGACTTTGCCGTTCGTCATAATTGGTTCATTCGAGTCGAGTCTTATTTCACATGTGTCCTTGTTGCACAGATCACGGTCCCGGTTTCGAGGAGCCCGCTCAGTAGGGTGCTCTCTTGCTTCTTTTTGGTTGGCTTGTCAAGGTGAGGTTTAAGTTCTAGATAAATAGAACCCTTACAACCCCTATGTGACTATTTCGGCCAAAATATATATATATCTATAGTTTGCGAACTTTATGATTTTTAAATGATTTAGCAAAACTGATTGATTGATTGATTGATTGACGGATTGATTGTTTTGGCGAGTAACTATTGTTCACGTTGGGCCCGAGGGTAGTATATTGAGCCAACCGGGAAAGCAAGGGCTGACGGGTAACTCTTGCACTATCCTCACCATTGTGGGATCACCTCTGAAACCACCAGGAGGTTTGGTGGAGGAAGAAATCCCGTACGTGGGAGTCATGTTCTCGACGTACACCATGATTGGATGGTTGGGTCTTGCAAGCCCGCCATCACCCGGAGGAAGAAGGATTTATTGATTGAAATTGCTAATTGCGCACTGAACTGTTTGTGTGATCACCTAATTCAGTAATTAAATTGAGATATGGTACACTGTCGGGGAAAGGTTGGAGATTTACCCCCACTCGCCGGGCCACTGATTGCTTGAATTGATTGTTAACTGTAAATTGAATTGTTATAATCTCGGGCGGGGAAATTCTTGTTATTTAAACTTATTTTGTTTTCTTTCTAAAATCTTACCCGAGGTTATAAATTGCGTGGTAATTGCGCATATACTTATTTATACACCTCGCTCAGTCCGTTTGGACTGACACCTCAACCTTTCGGTTTTGCAGGTTCGTGCTAGGCGGGAATTAGAGTCTCGTGTCTTTTATTCGGGTCTAGCACTACACCTTCATACTTTGTACATGTGTTGATACTAATTACCTTTGTAGTATATCTTGAATTATGTTCGGGATTGATTTTGTATGGATATGATTTGTCGGTACCTATAAGTAAATATGTAAATATGGTGTCTATATGTATTGAATGCTTTTGCTTCCGCTATTTTATTGCTCTGAGTTGTTTTGGTTTTAATTGAGGGTACCCGCCTAGCAGTTGTTTTTTTTATTGTCTCCCGTTCGCTATAGTTTCGGTTCATGTATGAATTGCCCGTTTCATATGTGGATTGAGCCTATAGTGCGGGGGATGTGGCGCCTAGCGTTCCGGGTGCTACATCCCAAGGTGGTATCAGAGCCCGGTTGCAAAACCGCGGCTCTAGTGTCGTGTCTGGTGAGTCTAAGTCGCACGACATAGGATTATGTGATTATTTGAGAGTCTTGCATTTTAATTGAAGCCATTTGATTTTATTTGAAATTTTGAGATTCATGTGTCCTATGAATTTGATTACATTTATTCATACTTGTTGATCAAACATGCATGTACAGTGGTTTTATTTCAGGATGCCTCGTGGAAGGCCCCGTAGAGAGCATTCTCCCGGTCATCGACATCACCATCGTGACCGAACTCCACCTCCACCCCCTCAAGCACAACCTCAGGACTTTTTAAATTCTATGGTTCAGTTAATTGATTAGAGATTGCGAGATTATGTGCCTCCTACGCCACCAGCTCCTCCTCCCGCGTCACCGGCCCCAATTTCAGTCATTTTGAGGGAATTTCAAAATCAACATCCACCCAGATTCTTTAAAGGGAATGATATGGTAGCGGAACAGTGGCTCAAAGAAATTGAGCGAATTTGGGAGCTTATCCCTTGCGAGACTCGAGAGAAAGCTAGGTGCACCCTTACTTTGATCCAAGGAGAAGCTTATTCTTGGTGGGAAAGCACCAAGATTGTTCTAGATGCCGCCGAGGAAGAGGTTACATGGGAGGTTTTCACTAGGGAATTCAAGAACAATTTCATTCCTCCCTTCTCTCGCACAAGAAGGCTTAGGGAATTCACGGAACTCAAGCAAGGGAATAGATCGGTTGCCGAATATATAGCCGAGTTCGAGAGATTGTCCACATATGCACCCAATATCGCCGGTGACGATTTTCATAAGGCTATGCAATTCGTGCAAGGTCTGAGGCCGGACATTCAAGTTGCAATAGAGGCTGTTAACACTAGTACTTGGAAGAAGGCTACCCAAAAGGCTTTGAAAGTGGAAGATTCGATAAATGCTCGGAGATCTACTTATAGATCGAGTCAGGGTTCCGGCTCGGGATCGAGGTTGAATTATAATCCCGGGAAGAGGCCAATCACTTATGATGTCCCTCCATCGCAGTCTAAGGGGCCGATGAAGAAATTCAAGCCTCAAGTGCCGGTTCAGAAAACTCCCCGGGTTACTCCTGCTGCACCACCTTCTACCGGAAAGCCGGGATGTACTTATTGTGGATGGCCTACCCATACTTATGAGAATTGTCGGCTTCGCCTGAATCTTTATCTGGTTTGTGGGAAGGCCGATCATAGAGTGGATACGTGTCCGGATCGCCGGGATCAGCCTGCCGGGGGTCAGAGGCTGATGATTAGAGCCCGACCTTATGCTTTGGAAAGAGAGGAAGCGGATCCTGATATAGATCCTGCAGCCGTGGTAGAAGGTATTATTTGTATCCATGGCACGAACATACATACTTTATTTGATCCGGGAGCTTCCCACTCCTTTATTTCCCGTGCTATTTCTGTGAATTTGCCTTTATATGTTACTTTATCTTCTGCTTATTATCATGTTAGTACTCCTTTTGGTGGTAGTGTAAAAACTAACCGGGTTTTTCGAGAGGTGCCGGTGAGTATTGAGGGTCGGGTTTTCTCAACGGATTTCATTGAGTTGCCCATGTCTCGGTATGGTTCTATCTTGGGTATGGATTGGTTGTACCAGCACTACGCCACTGTTGATTGTCGGGCCAAGAAAGTTAGTCTGGGATCTGAGGTTGTTACGGGTCAGGGTTTGAAGACGGTGCCTTTATTATCTTTTTCAGAAGCCCAGAGATTGGTTCGTGATGGGGCTACAGGGTTTATAGCCTATATTCTTAATCAACCGAAGGATCAAGTGAAGTTAGAGGAAACCGAGGTAGTTAAAGAGTTTCCTGAAGTGTTTCCTGAGAGGTTGGATTCGTTACCGCCGGAAAGGGAGATAGAGTTTATGGTTGATTTGTATCCGGATGCCGAACCTTATTCCAAGACTCCATATAGGATGGCACCGGCGGAATTGAAGGAATTAAAAGTACAACTGGATGGTCTTTTGGAAGTTGGGTATGTAAGACCGAGCTCGTCACCATGGGGTGCTCCAGTTTTATTCGTGAAGAAGAAGGACGGTACTCTAAGAATGTGTATTGATTATCGGGAGCTTAATCGGATGACCGTTAAGAATAAATATCCTCTTCCCCATATTGAAGAGTTGTTTGATATACTCCAAGGGTCTAAAGTATATTCAAAGCTTGATTTAAGACAAGGGTATTATCAACTACGGATCCGAGCCGAGGATGTTCCAAAGACGGTCTTCAATACGAGATACGGGCATTATGAATTCGTGGTCATGCCTTTTGGATTGACAAATGCTCCCGCCGCTTTTATGGACATGATGCATAGGATTTTCCAGCCGTTTCTTGACAAGTTCGTTGTAATCTTCATTGATGATATTTTGGTTTTCTCTAAATCGGCCGAGGAACATGCAAGGCATCTCAAATTGTTGTTAAGAACATTGAAGGAGCATCAATTATTTGCGAAGTTCAGCAAGTGTGAGTTTTGGATCGACCGAGTGTCCTTCTTGGGTCATATTATTTCGGGGAATGGATTAGAGGTTGACCCCTCGAAGATTGAAGCGGTGTTGAAGTGGGAGAAACCAAAGAATGCCTCCGAAATCAGAAGTTTCTTGGGACTGGCGGGTTACTATAGAAGATTCGTGCAAGATTTCTCTAAGATCGCTGCTCCTTTGACTCGGTTAACTAAGAAGGATGTCAAATATGATTGGGATGAGAAATGTGAGAGAAGTTTCGATGTTTTGAGAGAGAGATTGGTTTCTGCTCCAGTGTTAACTCTTCCAGAGGGTTCAGAAGGATATACTGTGTATACTGACGCGTCGAAGGATGGTTTGGGAAGTGTATTAACTCAGAAGGGTAAGGTTGTCGCTTATGCCTCACGAAAGTTGAAGGATCATGAGAAGAACTACCTGACGCATGATTTAGAGCTTGCTGCCGTGATTTTTACGCTCGGGAAATGGAGGCATTATTTGTATGGAGTGTCCTTCGAGATTTTCACCGATCATAAGAGCCTCCAATATCTTTTCACCCAAAAGAAACTCAATATGAGGCAGCGGAGATGGATGGAGCGACTAGAAGATTATGATTGTGTTATCAAATATCATCCCGGGAAAGCTAATGTAGTTGCTGATGCTCTAAGTAGGAAAGTGGGTGTTTCGAACTTGGAAGTTGGTGCTAGTAATGGAGTAGAGCCTTTTGTGTTTAAAGCTCGAGTTTCTAATATCTCCATTTATCCGGACTTAAAGTACAGAATGTTTGAGGCTCAAGGAAAGGATCCGGGAGTTCAGAGATTGGTTTCTAAGGCTAGAGAGGATCCGGAGAGTCCATTTGGGTTCGATGAAACCGGTCTTCTTCGTTTTAAGAACCGAGTAGTAGTACCCGATGAGTTGAAAATGGTATTGCTCAAGGAAGCCCACACGTCAGCTTATTCAATTCACCCTGGAGGGAATAAGATGTACAAAGATCTCAAGCAGTTTTATTGGTGGCGTGGATTGAAGAAGGATGTAGCAGAGTTTGTGAAGCATTGCCTCACTTGTCAGAAAGTAAAAACCGAGCACCAGAAACCGAGAGGTCTTCTTCAGCCGTTACCTATTCCTGAGTGGAAGTGGGAACAGGTGACGATGGATTTTATATCCGGGTTACCTAGAGTGAAGAGTGGATTCGATGGTATTTAGGTGATTGTGGATCGTCTGACAAAATCTGCTCATTTTCTACCGGTCAGAATGTCTTTCAAGATTCGAAAGTTGGCTGAGATTTACAACCGGGAGATTGTACGGCTTCATGGTATTCCGGAGAGTATGGTTTCGGATCGAGATCCCCATTTCACTTCGAAGTTATGGCAAGAGTTACAAGAGTTGTTGGGTACAAAGCTCCAGTTCAGTACGGCGTTTCATCCACAAATTGATGGGCAATCGGAGAGGGTTATTCGGTACTTGGAAGATCTACTTCGAGCTTGTGCCTTGGATTTCCAAATCTCGTGGCACGATCAACTTCCTTTGGTAGAGTTCGCTTACAATAATAGCTTTCAGGCAACGATTGGTATGGCTCCGTATGAATTGTTATATGGGCGGAAATGTAGATCGCCGTTATTCTTTGATTTGTGTGACGCCCCGTTTTCTCGAGGGGCGTTCTTACGACATCAACAAGTAAGTCTCTACACTTATGTGTGTTTAATTTAAGAGTTCTTGAATTATGTGATTTAATGTAAATCCAATTTAATATGTGTTCATTCGAATTATTCTAAGATTAATTGTCAACTTGATTAATTACGCGCATATTTAACCCTAACTACCTAATTTGATTTAATTCAAATTTATTCCATGAAATAATTGTCAAGTGATTTTAAATCCATCATGTTACTTAACTTGTTTAATTTCGGTTTACTTGAATTCCTTGAGATTAATTGTCAATCATGTGTTTACAAAGTGCCGCTAAATTATACGAAAAGTTTCTAAAATTAAATTGAATTAAACTCTAATTGGTAAATCTCTATTTCACTTTTAATTTGTAAAATTAATTCGGAGCTTGAATGTTTATTCGTAACTTTACCAATTTTATTTACGATTATTTGTACGCGCTATTACTTGCTACGCGATAAGGATACCCGGTTGTATATAGCTTGTGCACAAGACACATTTCTCCCAATCCCTTTTTTTTCTCTCTGTCTCTCCTCTCCCACTTTCTCTCTCCCGCGGGTTACTATCGCGGCTTCGGTTACGAGCCCATAACTCGATCGTTTCTCGACGGAATTCAACAAACGAATAGTCCATTTCGATTATCTCGACGAGACGTGCGTAAGAGTACCAATTTCATAGCCTAACAATGAACGACGGTGAAGATATCGCCGATTTTCAGACGCACAGGCGGGTGGCGGCGGACCGCGACTTCGCCGCCCATTTCCGGCGGCTTCCGGCGGGATTTCAGCAACACGCACCCATGACCCATAAAGTAGACTTCCAGGCGCTTCGTTTGACGTTGGTGGTGCGGCCATCGGAGCAGAGACGGAGCCGCACGCGCCGCCCAAAACTCGCGGCGGCGGCGGAAGAAACTTCGGCGGCCAACGGGGGCCTTTTTCGGCCATCTTTTGGTCTCGGGCTCTTCACAAAAGTTGTTCAGAACGACGAGAACTAGTGAGCTGTCATCAGGCGACTCCAGATTCGGTGGTTTGGTGGCGGATCGGCGGCGGCAAAGTGGCGGTGCAACGGCGGCACTAGCTCCGAGGATTTTTCCGGAAAGCTACCTTAGGGCTTTCGAAGAGCTCATCATGGGTAAGACAACACCTCTTTCGGATCGCATTTTGGTTCATCGGTTTGGAAGTAATTTGAGTTTGAAGATTTTACGGTTTTTATGTTCTTAGATCTGAAATTGGAGGAGATTGACTTGGAATTTCCAGAAATTGATCGAGGATTTGGAACGGGCACGAAGACTTCATTCAGGATTGATTTTTCGGGATTTTTCCGGCGGCCCGGCGGCGGTCCGGCCAAATTCCGGCAGCTACAGTGGTGGCGTTCCGGCGGCGTTTGGTCAGAATGTTCGTCTCGTTGTGGTGAGTTCAACGCCACCTTCCGTTCGTTAATCGGACACTCGATCTATTTATTACGAATTATTTTGCGTAATTGTGATTATTTGAATTAATTGTTTTAAGTGCAAATAAATTGGTTATTGTTGGTTTGTTGATCGAGATGTATTCCAATCGTATATGAAAACATGTATTGAATGGATTGTGATATGCATGAATGTTTCGATTTACAATTTGAATCCCGATGTGATGAATTTATGCTATGTGTTTAGATATGAAGGGGTGTTAGTGTAATATTTAGAAACTAATCTTTTATGTGACTAAATGAACTTGAATGATATTTTAGAAGAACGAAAATGTTGTGATTTCTCTATATGAATTTGAGACGTTCTCAATATTATGTTTATTGTAAATTGTGTTTCAAATATAAAATTTAGATACATGAAGGATGCTTGAACAACTTGAGACTTTATGCATGATAGGAGTTAGAATTGTAATATCTTGATTTACTCTTACTACTTGAAAATGGTATATTATGAATTACGATAAATTGATAATTGTCATGTTTGTAAGTAATTAATTCCTAGTGGAATAACTATATAGACACTTTAAACGAACAATTATGCTTAGTAATCAACTAAGGGGATGTATGTGTAATAATTCTAAACTTTTATAAATAACTTAGGGGATGTAAGTGTAATATTTATGAAACTACGAATGCGACTTGAGCTTGTGTACCAAACATGTTGTGAAGTTGTAAAGTATGATCTTAAGTGAATTAAATGTACTCTTTATTTGTATCAAGCATGCCATCTACGCACAACAACTTTGTATGTTTATACGATCAAGTTGCTCTTACTTATGCACTTTATAACTCGACATGAACTTGATGCTTAATTCTAATATTATAATTGAGCCCTGTGACATTGGATGATTTAATATGCATTTTGTGAATACATTGACTTCCTAAATTGATTGTGCATCTTTGGATATGGAATTACGTGATGGTTGCTTGTAAATATGACCTTATTGAGCATTGATATGCCTTGAATGACCACGACACCTTATCCAAGCACAACATGAACACTTATGCATAACCACGATCATGTTGAGCAACACCGTGTGTCTTGTTTGGTTCATATAGAGTCTAAGTCTGGGCTTCTGTATGTCTTGTCACAGAGTTTGGTGGTGCCGGTGGGCCCGAGGTTTAGAGTGTTTGGCCCTTCACACTCTCAGACTCTACTTTCACGAGGTGAGGTTTAGGATTTTGTATAGTTATGCGACCTATGACCTTAATATGCTGATTTCAACCCCTGCATGCGAGTATATCTATTATATACGTATGTGTTGGATATGATATGTTTATGACCTTGTGAAACAACTCTGTTTTAGAAAATTAGATATGAAAGCATATGTAAGCTGTTTCGGAAAGTTAAGTTATGTTATGATTATGTAGCGAGATTGCCATGAAAGTTGGTATATGTTATGTTATGTTATGTGGATCCAGGAGCTGGTACGAGTGGAGACCGGCACGGCATACGGCCGTCGGATAAGCCACTGTGCTAGTTCCATTTGAGATATCATTGCGCGACCTTAGGGCGATGAGGGAGGCGTGATATCTTGAGCCTTCGGTGTACAGCCGGGGAGGACTCTTGTGGGTTCGCTACCCCTTGAGGGTTTGTATGTATGTTATTGATGGTTAGGGCCAACGCGTGGCTCTTCCATCATTGGAGTAGAGGATGGATTGATTCTGCTTTATGTTCTGTTCAGTTATGAAGAGTAAAGGTTGGAAGCCCGTACTCACCGGGTATATATTATGAATATATGGGATTTATGAAACGGGATAGGCTTCTCTAAATGGTTTGCCAAACTTATACTATTTTGGGTATTTCAACTGTTTTAGCGTGCAAAACCCTAATCCCGGTTCATGAGTCCACCCTTATGATATGTGCTGTGCTCTATATATATATTGTGGGTGTGCGTTAGCCCCCCCTCACTCAGTTAGTTGACTGACACCTCATTTTATCTTTTAGTTGCAGGTCCTTTTGGCTTGAGCTAGGCGGAAGTGAGTCTTCTGAGTCACACTTGTCAGTCTAGTAGGTGTTAGGATGCATTTGTCGCATACTCTACTTATTTTATGTATTTATGTTTCACATTTGCAGATTATGTTTATGTTCTATTTAGACTTCAACCCGTGTGGGGTTAGTAAGACAGTATTTGGTTGTTACTAGATATTGATGATATTTATGTTGTTTATTATGTTGGATTATGTATGTCGATATTCGGGATTAGGTATCTATGCTAGTTGAACCCGTCACCTGCTTTGCATGTTTTGTTTTAAATGCTTCCGTTATCTATTGTTGTTGGTTTTAATTGCTTCCGCACTCTGAGTTTTTGTCAAGTTAGATCCGCCTAGCCTAGTGTGTGAGTTGGTCTCCCGTTCGCTCTGATTCGGATTCGGGCATGGATTTCCATTTCATGTTCTGGGTCTGGGTTATAGTGCGGGGGATGTGGCATCCTCCGTTTGGGGTGTTACATCCTTAAGTTTGTCACGCCCCAGGTCCGCGGGCCCATTGGACGCGAGCGCAAGTCTCCAAGCCCACCGAGTATAACCTGAAATTGGGCCTAAACCACTGCCCAAAAGGGATATCCATTGGTTATACTTGGACTCTTTAACTTATAAACTGAACTTAACTCTCATATTTTCCCGATGTGGGACAGGGGTATCACAATCACCCCTCCTTCAGAATCGCGACGTCCTCGTCGCGGCATGACATATAGCCCATGACCGACTCGTCTGCGTTGGGACTCTAGAGGTGGCTCCTACGGGCTCAAGAGGTGGCTCCCACACATGTAGCACTTTGCCCCGCAGGCTCAAGAGGTGGCTCCCATGTGCGTAGCACTTTGCCCCGTATAGCACTTAGCTCCTGCGGTTGACGAGTGGCTCTGATACCATTTGTCACGCCCCAGGTCTGCGGGCCCGTTGGACGCGAGCGCAAGTCTCCAAGCCCACCGAGTATAACCTGAAATTGGGCCTAAACCACTGCCCAAAAGGGATATCCATTGGTTATACTTGGACTCTTTAACTTATAAACTGAACTTAACTCTCATATTTTCCCGATGTGGGATAGGGGTATCACAATTTGGAAGAGTGGAAATGGTCAAAACAAGAAGGAGTCAAGAAAGGGAGAAAGCTTGAGAAATCCTCGAAGGCTGTGGAAGCCATGATTGAGAAAGTTCGGATTATACAACAACGGATGAAAGCTGCACAAGATGGACAGAAGAGTTATGCCGATATTCGTCGGAGGGATCTCAAATTTGAAGTGGGGGACCGGGTTTTCTTGAAGGTATCTCCTCGAAAGGGATTTTCTAGAATTGGAAAGGGAGGAAAGTTGAATCCCCGTTATCTAGGTCCGTTTGAAATTATTGAGAGAATTGGAGAAGTAGCTTATCGAGTGGACCTACCTCCTAATCTTACCGGAATTCACAATCTTTTTCATGTATCTCAACTCAGGAAGTATTATCCGGATGAAACCGAAATTCTCCCCGTTGAAGAAGTGGAGTTGGAACCGAATTTATCTTTTGTGCAGAAGCCGGTCAGAATATTGGACAGGAAGTATGAAGAGTTGAGGAATCGGAATATCCCTGTGGTCAAGGTATTGTGGCGAAGTGATAAAACCGAAGAGATAACTTGGGAGCCGGAAGAGAAGATGCAAAGGTTCCATCCAGAATTGTTTATTTCCGACCAATGAATCTGGGGACCAGATTCTTCTAAGGGGGGGAGAGTTGTAACGCCCCAAATTTCGGAAGTTCAGGTAAGCACGCCACGTGCGGGTCTTCGGGTGTTGGGGGTTTAAGTTTATATATTTACTTCATTATTATGATTTCATTATATTATTGTGTGCCTTATACATTCCTATGTATTTATATGAATTGATTTTAATGTGAAACTCATGAATTAAGTGATAGTGTGCTTAATTGTATTATGTGACTTTAATTGATCATTTCATGAAATTATGGACTTAATTGCATAACTTGGATTGGAGCTAATGGATCTTTTAGGTAGGGATATTACTTGATTGCACTCATTTAAATAACCTAGGGACTTGTTTGCAAATTGGGGACATTTGTTATGATAGTGGATGATAATATATCAACTATATGTATCTCTTCCATCACTTGCTCATACATACATTTTTCATCCAAGAACATCACACACACACACACACTAAGAAACGGTAATTACACATTCAAGAGAGGAAGGAAGATTTCATCTAATCTCAAGCCATAATTGAAGAACTTTGGAGCTAGAAGCATCAACATCTTCATCTCTTCATCTCATTTCATTCTTCATTCATTTCAAGGTATATATGGAAGCATTGCTTGAGCTCTTGATTATTTGGTTGAGTAGGGTTTGATGATTGATTGATGCTTTCATGGTTATTCTTGTATAGAAGCATGTTTAGGTCCTTTTTCCCTTCATTTCTTGCATAAAACATGAAGTTATGTGAAGGTTGGAAAGCATGTATATATTGGGGTTTTCATAAGAAATTCTTGATGCTTTGATGTTATCTCTTGGTTGAATTGATGAATATTTGAAGTATGATGCATATATGAGGTGTTTCAACAATTGTTATGGTTGGAGTTTGGAATTTATTTGGTTTGGAGTTGGTTTTGCATGGAAACCCCTGTTTTCTCCCCTGTTTTTCTGTCACGCACAGATGACACAGGCGTGTCATCTTTGCTTTGTGTTGGGTGACACGGGGGTGCATGCTGTTGGGTTTTGTTTTTCTGTACCGTGACACGGGGGTGTCACGGTTTGCCTTGTCTTGGTGACACGGGCGTGTCGCCTTCCTTTTCACGCATTTGGTCCGCTGTACCGTGACACGGGGGTGTCACGGCTTAGTGCATTTTTGTGACAAGGGGGGGTCACCCTCTGTTTTCATGCATATTGTTTTGCATGCTTGGTTGTACGTGTATGTGTTATATACTTGGTTTATTGACAATCATGCTCGTATTTGACATTCAATAAATCGTTATTGCATAACATATTGGTGCATGACTTTGCCGTTCGTCATAATTGGTTCATTCGAGTCGAGTCTTATTTCACACTTGTCCTTGTTGCACAGATCACGGTCCCGGTTTCGAGGAGCCCGCTCAGTAGGGTGCTCTCTTGCTTCTTTTTGGTTGGCTTGTCAAGGTGAGGTTTAAATTCTAGATAAATAGAACCCTTACAACCCCTATGTGACTATTTCGGCCAAAATATATATATATCTATAGTTTGCGAACTTTATGATTTTTAAATGATTTAGCAAAACTGATTGATTGACCGATTGATTGATTGATTGATTGACCGATTGATTGTTTTGGCGAGTAACTATTGTTCACGTTGGGCCCGAGGGTAGTGTATTGAGCCAACCGGGAAAGCAAGGGCTGACGGGTAACTCTTGCACTATCCTCACCATTGTGGGATCACCTCTGAATCCACCAGGAGGTTTGGTGGAGGAAGAAATCCCGTACGTGGGAGTCATGTTCCCGACGTACACCATGATTGGATGGTTGGGTCTTGCAAGCCCGCCATCACCCGGAGGAAGAAGGATTTATTGATTGAAATTGCTAATTGCGTACTGAACTGTTTGTATGATCACCTAATTCAGTAATTAAATTGAGATATGGTACACTGTCGGAGAAAGGTTGGAGATTTGCCCCCACTCGCCGGGCCACTGATTGCTTGAATTGATTGTTAACTGTAAATTGAATTGTTATAATCTCGGGCGGGGAAATTCTTGTTATTTAAACTTATTTTGTTTTCTTTCTAAAATCTTACCCGAGGTTATAAATTGCATGGTAATTGCGCATATACTTATTTATACCCCTCGCTCAGTCCGTTTGGACTGACACCTCAACCTTTCAGTTTTGCAGGTTCGTGCTAGGCGGGAATTAGAGTCTCGTGTCTTTTATTCGGGTCTAGCACTACACCTTCATACTTTGTACATGTGTTGATACTAATTACCTTTGTAGTATATCTTGAATTATGTTCGGGATTGATTTTGTATGGATATGATTTGTCGGTACCTATAAATAAATATGTAAATATGGTATCTATATGTATTGAATGCTTTTGCTTCCGCTATTTTATTGCTCTGAGTTGTTTTGGTTTTAATTGAGGGTACCCGCCTAGCTGTCGTTTTTTTTATTGTCTCCCGTTCGCTATAGTTTCGGTTCATGTATGAATTGCCCGTTTCATATGTGGATTGAGCCTATAGTGCGGGGGATGTGGCGCCTAGCGTTCCGGGTGCTACATGATACGTGCATGATACATGAGGGTGCTTACTTTAATAAGTAAGCTCACTGAGGTGCCCCGTGTGAGAACATTCCTAAATGGGAAAGGAAGTTTCTATTTCAGGAAATAGAAACTTCCAGATTAGGAAATATCTCACGAGTCATTGATGTGATTAATTGATCCTTAGACTTGAGGTTCCTTGTCACTTTATGAGTTAACTCTGTAGTCTTAGGTATAAGCTTTAAAGGGTGTCGCCTTAGACAACTGATTCAAGGCTTATGCTGGGGCTGCACAAGTGATTCATGAAAGTGAATGAGAATCAAGAAAGGACCTACACTTGCATTTGCAAGGTGATCTCTTATTGTGTAAGTCATTCATATGTCATATGGAGTCCTTGGCCAAGGCAGTAGATCAAGACATCAAGAAAAGGGTTTCTTGGATTGAGATCAAATGGATATGAAATGCAGTTAGCTTTAAGACCGGATTATTAGGGTTCTGATTATTCCCTTGCCCTAGATCTTGGTTGAGAGATAGTAAGTAGGAGGATTGTATCTCACATGAATCAATGACTTAAAGGTTCTGTCGAATCCGAGCATTCCAATTCAGCTAGGGGTTAAACACCTGTTGCTAGACTATGGTCGTTTAATCTGTGGACTGATTAATTAATTAGTGAATTAATTAATTAGGGTCACTGCTAATTGAATTGAGAACCTAGAGGGTCACACACAACAACTTGGTTACATGAGTTGAGGCTTTAAAATGATTAAACGAGTTAATCGAGCCTAGAGGGTTCCACACGTGTGAAATCACACGTGTGGGTCACGTGCGTGACACGTGTCCTTCATGGACACGTGTGCATATATGTGAATAATTATTTGGTAATTAAATAATTAATGTGTTAATTATTTAATAGACTTTGGTTTAATTTAGAATTAAAAAGAAAGTCTAATTTTGGAGAAAAATAATCTAGTTAATTAATTATGAATTAATTAATTAGATAAAAATAAGTTATTTATTTTATAATAAATAAAGTATAAAATTATCCAAAAATAGTTTGGATATTTTTAGCTCTCTTGAAAGTTGATTTGAATTAGAATTCAAAGTCAAAGTTGGAGAATACTTGATGATCAAGTAATAGGAGAGAGAGGGACCAAATCCTTGCCCAACAAGGATTAGGATCGGCGCCTCTCTCCCTTGCCTATATATAGGGGAGCTTAAGCTCCCCTTTAGAGCTAATTGACAATTCTTTTGGTTCATGTGTTGAACACCTTCCTTTCTCCAAGATTAAATAAAACCCTAGGTTAAGCCTAAACACTAACTAGAGAACTAGCATCCTTACTAGTTAGATTGTGATCAAGTTGGTGGACTTTCTCTAGAGACTTCAAGTTAGAAGTTTAAAGATTCGAGCTTTACCAAGGAGAGGGGATCAAGCCGCGAGAAGAGCGTTCTTGGGTGGCTTGAAACGCTTCAAGAAAGAATAAAAGAAAAGTAAGTTTTCTATCTCTACGAATTTGGATACACGATTGCGAGTCCAAGATCCTTTTGTTGGGAAAATTTTTTAAATTCCGCTGCTTTCTGATTCGTGTTTTCCAACACCTCCGACTAAATATACATAACAAGACAAATAAACAAATAACATACTTACAGAATAATCTCCTTCTCCGGTGATGGATGAATTATGCGAACCTAACCATCCATACAGAAGAGGGGAGCGCACACACTCAACCCTCAGGGTCCCATCCCCCTACCAAACCTCCTGGCCGGGTTCCGGTTTAGTCCTATCAAGGTGGAGACTACGCTCAGGCTTAACCCGACGGCCCGTTGCCCTACCGGGAGTCCTGACTCACAGGCTTTGTGGCCCAACAATTAACACAAATACGTAAAAAATAGAGCAATACATAACCCGCTACTAAACATAACTTACATGATAATTTTACCTTGGAACAACTATGCTAAACATACCTCTCCGTGCCAAATACATAACATATCCATAGCTTGTAGCTCTTGGCTTATAAGAGGCGCATGGTTTGAAGCATAGTTTTAGGTTGCAAAACAGAACGAATAATAACAAGACAGAACAAGCATACATAGGCTTGTACATAGCGTATCATACTTGCAAACACTTAGCCAAGTCTCAAATTTACATATCCGCACATATTTGCTTATACTTAAGGTTATAGTTCGCATGCATAGAAAACAAGCACATATCATTAGGGTTTAACTATAACCTAACCTCACCTTACACCGATGGGAAAAGAACACGAAGGTTGATCCACCCCGGGATCAACACGCCAACGAGACACCACCTCGGGTGCACCTGAACAAACTGAAGACATAAAACAGGACTTAGACTCAAAGATGAACCACATAGATGCACGACATATGCATTGACACTTAAGAGATGCAAATACTTAGGCAAAGCTCATATTCAAATCAAATTCATGCAAAGGAATGCATCTTATACCTAACGTATACACGAAACATATTAAGACATGTTCATGTGTACAATTAATGCAAATAAGAGCAATTAGTCATTTACAAGCACAACACATTTAAACACCAAAAATCAAATCATATAATTACATAACACATCAAATTGCATGAATTCATATGCATATCACGTCATATATCAAGTTGGGAGCATGATCGGGGAGGGATAAGAGCATATAACGAACATATAAAACAAAGCAGAGCAAAACAACACACAAAAACTCACACGTGTCTCCCTCCAAGAAGAAACTGAGACACGGGAGTGTCTCAGTACAGATGCCCAACAAAACAGGGGAGACATAGGCGTGTCTCCCTCCAAGAACAAAAAGTGACACGGGAGTGTCCGAGGTAAGACGCACCAACCCAAGTAGACACGGGCATGTCACTCGCAAGGCGTAGGGGATGACACGGTCGTGTCATCTCCCCGAGAAGAAGCTCCAAGTCCGCCAATAATGGCGGATAAGCACAACCAAACACACACACACACACACACACACACACACACCACACCACAACCCCAAATCGTACAAAATTCATACCACAAGTTACATACGACACGTAGATCACATTTTCGCAAGTATGAGCTCACGAAATGAGCTTAAACGCATCAAACCCCAAATCTAGCACTATTCATCATCTTCACGAAAGCAAGAATTCAAGCACGTAAAATAAGATTTAATCGGGGGAAAACGAAGCACTCAAAGAGAGGAATACAAATCTTACCTTGAATATTTGATCGGACGAGCAAGAAAGCCGAAACTTGAGCTCAAAGTTTGGGATAAATAGTAAAGTTCTTCTCCCAAGAACCGATCAACAACAAAATGAAAAGAAGGAAGGGGTTTCGGTCCATATATGGCGAAGAAAACCGGTTCGGTTCGGTTCGGTTCACAATGGGTTCGGTTCAAACGGTTAGAAAATAAAATGGTAGAAAGGTAAAACGACTTCAGAAAAGGGCGAGGCTAAATCCATCGGACCCGAATCGATGAAACAAATCCAAATGGTGGGGTCGGAATTCGAATTCGAATCTCCAAGCTCAATTAGCCAAGAAGTGGCTCAGACATCCTAATTACAATTAGGTCCCTAATTTGCAAATATTGGACGATTGAGTCCAAGTACAATTAATTAATTTCTAATACGCACCTAATTAAATAAAATACGAATTAACTCGTAAGGTATACGAATAACACATAAATCACGATACAAAATTAAACTCTCTCGTGACGTCTGTAACTCAATTTCCATGTTAATTAAATAATTAAACACAAGAAAATAATCACAAATGAATTTTATTAATTTATTTGAATTTGAGGGTACAATCTCTAATTTCGATCCTTTGATTCTTCCTACACAATTTGTTGAATTTCGGAAGGTTTGAAATGCCTTTGTTGACTTTGGAGCTTTGATCTTCTGTTGGATTTGATTTGCTTCTGAAAAAAGTTAATCGCGGGTCTTTCGACTTAATTGCGAACAACGCCTTGATTTTGTTGAACGCTGAAGAACACGCCAATGAACACCTTTGATGTTGATTTGAATTTGTTGAGGTGCGACACCGAAATCTGGGTTTGATGCTTTGATTGTAGATTGAACACCTCGATTTGCTGACTTTCCCGAAGAACACCAAAGAACACGCTTGGAGCACCTTCGAAGTTGATTTGAGAAGAACGCCGGATTCACGGACAACCTTGTTGTGGATGGAACGTTTTGATTTGTTGACTTCCACGAAGAACGCGAAGAACCCGTTGAATCTTGCTCCGATCAACTTGAATTTGACTTGAGTTCATTAAGGAGAGCAATACCGAAACACTACTTAGATGCTTTGATGCCGGATTGAACACCGAAGATGTTGAGTTCCCCGAAGAACGCCGTTGAAGATGCCAAGGAACGCCGAGGATGTTGAAGAACACCGAAGAACTTCTTTCTCCTTGCTTTGTGACTTGCTCCTTCGTATCTCCGACTTGTGTGAGTTTTGATTTTTGGCACAGGAGGCAAATCTTTCCATAATCGCGTAGAGAAGACTTCATTCTGATTGGTCCTCATCGAATTTGTAATCTTCTTCCATAAACCATGAGATATGATTTAATTTCCAAAATATCACATTTGACCTTTTTTATTTGGCTTGATTTGATTTTATTGCCAAATTTCAAATTTTGACACATTTAATATATATTAAAATATCAATTAATTAACTATTTAATTCTAGGAATATTGTTTGTTTGAATTTTCAAAATTAAAATAGAAAATCTCTATTTTTTGATATTTAATATATATTTATTTCCACATATCGTATTTTTATTGGGCATAAAATTTACCTTTCTACAAATGCCCCCTCGTGACTTGTTTCACGAATGATACACTCGATCGCGTCTTGAGTGAATAAGTCATGAAATTAAACTTGAATTTGATATGAATTCCATTTTTTTTTTCTCCTTTGGGTTTGAAAATCACGAAATTTGCTTATCTATAACATGGTCTTGAACTTGGATTTTGAATTTGATGACATCTTCAATTTGAGTTTGAGTAGACGGGTCGACTTCCACATGGACTTTTCTAACCCATAGGATTGAACCTGTTGAAGGGCCTGATTAATTTTTGTAACCTTCTATCAACCCATCTTCACATTTGGGGCCTAGAGTTGCACATAAGCTATGGTTGGTTTGAATTTTGTTGGGCAATTACACTTTCCAACGGACAACCCAAGTATTTTTCTTGGTTTTGGAAATTCAAGCAAATTATTTCACTTGGTCCAATTCAATTTTTCATTTTGGTTTGGGCTGAAAACTTCCTTTTTCTTTTTAAGGACCCGCGTCCTTGTCTTTTGTTTGGGAAAGCCCAAATAACACCCCTAGTGATTGTAACCTTGTGTAAGGAAATTGATATTTCTTTTTTCTCGTCGGTGTGTGACGCTGCAAAAGAACAGAGCAATCAAGATTTCTTTCTCTATCTTTTCCTTTTTCCCTTTCTTTCCTTTTTTTTTTCTTCTTCTTTCTTCAGATTTTCTTAATGCCAAATCTCTTTTGATTTGTTGTTGCTGTTTTCTTTGGCTCCAAGTTTCGATTTTCCTTTTCTCTTTTATTATATCTTTTGCCCTTGATTTTGAGTGAATTCCGGACAAGATCTCTTCCTTCTTGGCGATAATGGGAGGTGCAGAAAGTTTCTTTCCTTTAGTCGACTATGGGATTTATGGCAAGGATATCAATTTCTTGAAGTTCGATTTGCTTACCCCCAATACCGTAAATTTTCTTTTCTTTGCAAAAACCTTTTCTCCTATAAAAGACCAGCCACCTCATCCTTTTTTTCAGACTTCACACCGAGCACCAAATTTGGCTTTGAGAGGGTTCACGCGAAGGAGACTCGAAGGTGAAGAGCAACCCAAGTCCTTAGAAGCCGATTTTCTCTCGCTCTTTCTATTTTTCTCTTGCTTTAGTTTTTCCTTTTTATTGAATGACGTTGGTTTGCTCCGTTTCAGGATTGAATTTGGGCGGTAAAGCTTAGGAAAGACTCCAGGCCCTGTTTTCAACTGATTCAGAGAAGTACGGAATTTTCTTTCCCTTTTATTTTATTTTAATTTTTTTGCTCTTGCTGAACTTCGTCCTTTCCTGCAGGTGTTGGAGTTCGAATGGAAACTTGAAAATTGGTATAGCGCCATTGATTTGTTGCCGAATTACCTTAAATTTTATTTTTCCATCAAAACTCTGTTTCTCTCGTTGGTGGCTTCGCTATCTCCAAACCAATACCACCAAGCTTTGCTCACTTTGGGTTCTGCTATATTTTTGTTTTCCAGTCACCTAGCAAAGTTGAAAGGGGATTTTTCCCTTTTTTTTTCCATATATATATATATATATATATATATATATATATATGTCACGCATGGCCCACCTAAGTGGGATTGTATGGCACTTTAATTAATTAATAGCTACACATCACTTGGTTTACAAATTGAAGATGAATACCACTAATTAATTGATATCACTTTTCTTTTGCAACTGTATTATGTCAAGGACGATACATAACTTAAAATTTCTTTGTTTCACCAATCTTTTTTTTTTTTTCGTTTTTTTTTTCCGCACATATTTGACAGTTTGCTTAATTTCGTGTTTCTTTGGCTTTGTCGTTTTGTAGGTAAGCATGGTACACTTCAAATACATCACCTTAGCTTCCGGAGTAAAAAACTTAGTGATCCTTAACGACAAGAACCAAGAGATTGAGAAAGGTACAACGTTGGTGGTTCATCCTTGTCACACCGGACCATATATGGATAATCGGGGGAAGACGACGGTGCCCTCTCATATTAAGTAGTGGTCGGACCGATTTGAGTTGAGCAAAGCGTCGCAAGTATGGGTTCTACAAGCGGGTCATCATCAATACTCGAGCAAACCGACTCTTCTATTGACACTAGGGCGAAACATCATCGAAGGCAAGGCAAAGTGGGGAGATGACCTTCGGTTCAATGGCGAGTTCCACTACGTTGTCGAATATTGAGAGTAGACCGAGGACATACTCAGTTAGTGCGAGGACAAATTGAAGTAGGCTCAACTATATAGCTCGGTGTGCACCTCATTGTTCGTCTACGACCGTAACTTGGAGATCATGAAGGCATTTTGCGAAGCATGGTGTCCGGCAACCAACACTCTTCTGACGTCAAACGACGAGTTATTCATATCACTTTGGGATTTGCATGCTCTGGCGGGTCTTCCTATGACTGGTCTTCTATAGGATGAAGTGGTCCCCGATGCAAAGGAGCTCATCGAGAGAGGCAATTTCGGAAGGAGATATGCCCCCTCTAGTTGTCAGTACTTATTCCATGCCTACCACTTGCTGTGGAAGGATGTTCGTGGTGGTCAAGTTTCTATTGAGGCAAAAAGGTAAAGAAGTATGTCCAACCGTCCCCTCGCAAGAAAGACGAGTAGACACACAACCCACTTAGTGACTTCAGACCTCATGAAGCTTGGAATGCTGCAAAGGAGAGGTTGTTTGCTAGACTCGGACTCAACGGGAACAAAAAAGAAGATACTTATTTGGCGGCGTTCATAGCTTGTTGGCTTTATCTCTTTGTTCTTCCAACAGAAAG